>OZ010788.1:336717615-337917615 GCA_963932465.1 Maratus speciosus
AAAGGAGGTTTGTTTACAATGCGTAGGGTCATAAGCCTATTTTGGGAAATGAAGACGATGCTAGGAGGTATTTCATGCTTGAGCTTTCAAGAAAGATGTCTGTTAAGGTATGTTGATAATTTTATGTATATTTTGTTTTATTTTATAGTAATGTTTTCTATTAGTCGTTTATTCTATATTTCTCATGCATTTCGGAGATTGGTGCACAACAACATTCGTGCATTTACTAACTGCAGCTTTAATGAGTTTGTGCTTTTTTGTGATTGCTGCAGTAGGAGTTAGCTGAATCCAGTTTTTTTTTTTTTTTTTTTTTTTTTTTTTTCGGTTAATGAGCATGTAGCGCTCACGACGTTTAGTAATTGCCACTTTAACGAGTTTTGTTTATTATTTACATTTTATTTTCGTTAAGCCTCTAACATGTGTATAAATTGGTGCTTGGCGACATTTACTACTTGCCGGAAAAGGGGTTTTCACGCCAAGAAAAATTCCAGGATGTCATCCTTGGGAATTTATGACATCTGTTCCAATGTATTTTACATAGTAATGAACTTAAAAATATTTTTAATGTATTTGCATACTAAGGGTGGCAAAGAGGGGGACAGAAGCATCAGATAAAGAATAAACATAGTTTGACAAGACTATATTTTGCTGAAAATAATCGTAATTAGGGATGTGCCGAATAGTGATTTTGGCCGAATACTGAATATTCATCCAGCAGGTACAGGGGTCGATTTAGAAAAAGAAAGTTGCATAGCAGTAACTGCTATACAAAGCAGTGAATAGCAGTTAGACACTTTTGTATAGCAAGTAAAAAATAGCTAGAATTGAAGCTCTTGCTTGGCAATTAAATAGGAAATATCTATTAACTTGCCAACTTTATTTTCTTCTTCATTGCTGGCTTGAAACATTGCTTTTCCAATTGGTGTATCCATTATTTTTTTTACACGGTCTGGAAGGGTTGGGTTTTTGACATGACAAGCATCAAAAACTGGTTTAAACTGTCATAAACTGGTTTAAACCGTCGAAAACTGTCATAAACTGGCTTAAACCGTCGAAAACTGCCAAATACATGTAACACGCTAAAACATTTTAACAATAGGTAAACATTAAATAAGTCAATGATTTATGTGATCTTTTATTGAAATTTAATAATTTAAAAAATATATTATTTGCAATAAAATATTTTTCTTTTGGATTTTTCAGCCAGAAGAAAATAATTTTGTACAATTAAATAATCCGGATCAATTTTACCCCGCAGCATGCTGCAGCGCACCACGTGTTTAGCACATTTATTTACACCCAAAATATTTTTGAGTTTAGAGTGTATGAAGCGTTAGAAAATAGTCTGTCTCTTAATTGATGCTGAGCTAGTAGGACTTGATAGCAAAAGCATTGCTAGATGAGCAAGTTTTGAAGCAGGCTCAAAAAGCTGTTGCATTTAAATGATACCTTTCCACCAAGCAATGGAGTCCTCCCTATAGCACTGAAATAAGAAGACGGGAAAGGGGATTCTTTAGCTTCATACACAATCAGTATGGGTAAGCATCCATAAATTCTCTCTGTAGCTCAAGCGCGAGCTGGATCAACTGATACAGCAGTCAACCCTTGTCCCTGATGGTTGGGATGCAAAGTATAAGCCAAACAATGGTATGGTTTCATGATTTGATCCCTTCTATTATGCACTTTTTGAATATGGGGCTTAAGTGAATTTTCTTTTAGATGACCGAGCCAATTTTGTTCAGTTTTAAAATCGAAAACATTTTTATATATTGAAAGAAAGCATGTTTTAAAAAGATTTTGACTTTAAGCTTTTTTTTAAATTACTTCTCTTATTTTGTAAATGTTTAAAATTAATAATCCAATTTCAATTTTGAATGGAATGGTTATTGCTTAGACTAGAATAACATTGATGCACATTATCTTGTTATATATACAAAAAAATCTGCACTTTTCTAAGTTTTTTTTTTTCATAAAAAGAGCTAGCTAATGCTTTATAAGCTCTCAAAAGTAAGTGAAATTAAAATGATTTTAAGTAAGAGAAAAAATGTACAGCTCAGGTGAGCTTAATGTCTACTTTTTAGAAAAACACAATTTTACAAAAAATAAAAAAATTAAATTAAAATTTTACCCTGTTAAAAAGTTGTACTTAACAATAATACTTTACTATGTACTAATTACTGATATACAGTAAGAGTGAATTTAAAATATTACATGTAGTGTTGTCATGTGTGACGTTTAATTTGAATTTTTACAGATCAATTTAGTATTTGAGGTTTTTGACATGATGGTTTAAAATATGGTTTAAACCCGACATAAACTGACACATGTCAAAAACCTGCCAACCCTGTAATTATTATTAATACTATATACTAATTATACAATTACAGTAATAGTGAATTTTAAATATTACATCTAATGTGTGACATTTAATGTGAAATTTTACAGATCACTGTTGTATTTGAGGTTTTTGACATGACGGTTTAAACCGTCAAAAACCTGCCAACCCTGCTGTCTGGCTTGTGTTCCAAGTTCACTGCCATAACATGCATGTCACTTTTGGAATGCTTGACAATATTACCTTTTTTTAGACTGGTTCCGGTAATTCCATTGATGAATCCTGAGTTGAAATTTCGTTTCATTTTCAATTTGCCTGCGAATTTCGAACATATACATTGTATACATAATATATATCGTATTGATATGACATTGCTTTTCCCATCTGTTTCAAAATCTAACCATTCTCCAACGGGATCAACAATTTTTTTCCAATTTGTAGCTGTTTCCAGTTTAACTGTAGTCATATTATTAAATAATTAACAATTCGCAAAACAATTAACACATAACTGTAACGTACAAAACCAAAACGATATAAAACACAACAGCACTGAGAAAAGAGAAAACCGAATTTCCCTCACTAACTTTTTTCTATTTACAGTCACGCTCAAATGCGACTACGGTCACGTGGCTACGGCAATCTCCCTGAAAGCGAGAGAAAAATTCTTTCGGGTTTCTTTGCTTGAGAGAGAGCAGTTGCGCAGAGCGAATGCATGAAACAAACGCGTACGGTAAGCGAAGTACGGTCGGAGCGAAAAAGTGGGGTCAGAATCTGTGCTGTCTGTTTCGATGCATAAATAAAGTATAAGGATCGTAACAGTGAGTGTTCATTTTATTAGAACCACTACAACATGCACGTCAAACTTCTATGAGCAAACGCCGGGATTAGCGAGTAACAGTGATTCAGTAATCAATCACAGCGTCAGAGGGGAAGCAAATCATGTGTTTACTGGGAAAACTGCCCCCAGCAATGGCGTCTCACTGTACTTCCATTGTAAATAAACACTTGGGGAGGGTGAAAACACAACGTATGTCGTGTAAAAACACCTTTAAATTTTAACTTTAAGTGTAGATGACATAACAAAGGGTGTGGGAAATAAGCATCACAATGATTGCGATTTAATGCATTTCTTGGATCGCATTTTAGTTAAATTTGAATCGCAAATTGCGATGCGATACCGCTTAAATCGAACCCTGAGCAGGTAGTACATAGAATATTCGGCTAGCTGAATAGTGACTGTCACGCCGAATAGTAACTATTCGGCCAAATACCGAATATTCGGCTTGCCTAATACTTTTAAAATTTTGAGTTTGAAAATATTAAAAATTAAATTAAAAAACAATTTTACGTAATATCAGGGCTCCCAAATGGTCCCCTTTTATGCATTTTGGTCCCCTTAGTCCCCTTTCTGTGGCTGGAAAATTTTCACTATATAGTGGAAAAATCACCGCAAGACTCTAAATATCACAAAAGTTCAACTATTGTGTTTTACTAGCAAGCTGAAAACATTGTAACTGGAATTCTTTCATGAATGTCAAAAAATTGCCGCACAATGTGAAAATATGTTAATATACGCATTGAAAATCTAATTAAAAATCACTAAAAGTTCAAGTTGGAGGACAAAATTTTACTACATTAAGCTAGAATTTTGAAACCGAATTTCAAAAAATCGCCATAAAATGTAAAAAAAAAAAAAAAAAAAAAAAAAAAAGAAAGACAAAAAATTCAAAAATTGCTATAGGAATTCAATTATATTGAAAAGAAGACAAAATTTAGAAAGTTCTGTGAAAAGATTGAAACTAGAATCCTTTTACAAATGTCAAAAAATCGCATAAAAAATTCAAAAATTGTTGTAATAAGCTTTATTGAAAAGAGGACAACATTTACTGAACTGGGCTAAAAAATCGAAACTGTATCCCATTTACTGGTGTGAAAAAGTCACTGCATAAAAATCGCTAAAAATTCAGAAAATCAGAGAAGTCAAAATATACTATAGTAGGGCTAAAACATTGTATCCAAAATTTTTCACAAATTAAGGGAAAAATCCCTGCGGGATGTGAATTTTTTTTTTTTTTTTTTTTAATCACTAACAATTTAAACCAGGGGATGCAATCGTGGAAAAACAAAATTTACTACATTAGGATTAAAAGTTTGAAACCGAATTTCTTTTATAAATGTCAAAAAATCACTGCAAAATGCCAAAAAACAATGAAATAATTTGAAAAAATTTAAAAATCACTATATAAATTCCAAATAAACTTTATTGTAAAGAGGACAAAATTTACTACATTCTGCTAAAAAATTTAAACCAGATTCCTTTTACAAAATTGGAAAAATTGCCATAAAACATGAAAGAAGGCTAAAAATTACATTTAAAAGAACTACTAAAAAAAGTACAAAAATTGACTTCTATGTGCATAACTTTAGACATACAGCTACTTTCTTGCCAAATCTTATAGCTCTATGTGCAGCAATCTCGTCAGCACAAAGCCACATAGACAAACCTCTATCTTTATTAGATTAATTGGTAAATAAATCATATCAGTTGTAAATTTCCAAATGGAGAGGAAAAAAAGTCCAGGACAGGATTCGAACCAGGGATGTCTTGGCTGGAATACGCCAGTGCTCTACCTACTGAGCCATCCCGGGCGAATCTGTAGGACTAAGGGGGACCTTTTGTAACACAAAATGCAAGTTCAAAAAATACAAGTCTCAGTTCAACACAAAACAAAGTACAAAAAGTTGGCATCTTTTGATTGAACAATAAGGTTTTAAAAAGGTGTACAAACATTTGATCGACTATCGACACTCTGGCGATACGTAATCAGAAAACTCAATTTGACATTCGCAAAGAGCAAGAATTATGAATAGTTATGTTTTTTGGATCTCCTGAAAAATCATATTTTTCAAGTAAAAATTCCATTATCTCATAAAGTACTTGAGCGATTTTTATATACAGTAAAACTCTGATATAATGCTCACCGCTTAAAACGCTTTCCCGCCTTTTACGCGCATTTGTCCCAATCCCTTGAACCATATCCATAAGGACAATGTAAAAATTCCTCGCTTTTAACGCTTTCCCGCTTTTAACTAAAGATGAAAACAAAGGAATTTTGCTTAGTGGCCACTGGCCGGTAAGTTGATTTTTTTTAGTAGCCAGTTACTGGCTAGTGAGAATAATTTCTTTAGTCGCCAGTAAGTACATTTCTGTCACTGAATATTTAATTTAAAAATATATAAGTTTAGAGTAAATAAGTAATTTATGTAATAAATAAAAATATTTTAATTCATATTGTTTTGAATAAACTTGAGATACTAATTTCCAATCTATTTTAAATTAAGTTAACAGCAAAGTTATATGTAACATGCTTATATACCGGGTGTCCCAAAAAGGACTGACTGATTTTAAAATTCAATAACTTGCAAACGGTGACAGATATTTAAAAAATTCTTGCAGGAGGGTTATGCATAAGGTCAAAAGTTTTTTTACAGTGATTTTCAATTTTAGTTCGAATTACAAACAATAGATGGCGCTGCGATCAATAGACGCTGAATTCAGGCTCGATTTTTGGTACTTCGTGGCCCGGATAATACATTTCCATCTCCTTTTTCAGCATGGAACAACAGAAAGGACCAGAAATCGAGCCTGTATTTAGCGACTATTGCTTACAGCGCCATCTATTGTTTGTAATTCAAACTAAAATCGAAAATCACTGTAATAAAACTTTTGACCTTATGCATAACCCTCCTGCAAGAATTTTTTAAATATCTGTCACTGTTTGCAAGTTATTGAATTTTAAAATCAGTCAGTCCTTTTTGGGACACCCGGTAGCTAACTACATAAATCCACTATACTTAGATACTTTTCAAAATTTAAAAAAAAAATCTGAAATTTACAGCAAATTTTCTGAAATGTAAAGGGGGGTCTCTCCTGGGACTAATTATGCATTTTTTACATGATACTTTAACAAAATTCGCGTTTTTCCGCGATGTTTTTGTTTCTTCCACGATCCTTTGACAAAATGTGTGTTTTTTTCGCGATCTTTTGACAAAATTCGCGTTTTTTTCGCGATCTTTTGACAAAATTCGCACTTTTTCCGTAATTTTTTGATGAAATTCGCGTTCGTTTTCGCGATTATTTGACGAAATTATATTTTTTACGCGATTCTTTGACAAAATTCGGGTTTTTTCTGCGATCTATTGACAAAATTTGCGTTTTTTCGCGATCCATTAACGATATTTTGCGCTTCTTCCGCGATCCATTGACGATATTTTGCGTTTTTCCGCGATTTATTGACGATATTCTACTTTTTTTTTGCGATTCTTTCACGAAATTCGGGTTTTTTAGCGATCCTTTGACGAAATACAGGTTTTTCTACGATCCTATGTGCGTTTTTTCGCGATCTTTTAACAAAATTCTCGTTTTTTTTGCGATTCTTTGACGAAATTCGCGTTTGTTTTTCGCGATCTATTGACGATATTTGCGTTTTTTCCGCGATCCATTCACGATATCTGCGTTTTTTCCGCGATCACTTGGCAAAATTTGGGTTTCTGAGCGATTCTTTGACCAAATTCACTTTTTTTAGCGATCTATTGACGATATTTGGGTATTTTCGCGATCATCAGACAAAATTCGTGGGTTTTTTTTTTCCGCGATTCTTTGATGAAATCCCTTTGGAAAATCCTGCATTTGGCCGGTACTTTCCATATTTTTAGTCGCCAGTTTTTCACGTTTAGTCGCCGAGTGGCGACTGGCGAGTGCTTATTTTCATCTTTACTTTTAACGCGCTTTTTATTGGTCCTTTGAACAAAGAAATCCCGGATATTACGCTTTGGTGCTTTGGTTTACATCCGGAGTTCTCATTTCCTCACCCATACAATGAGAGAGAAAGAGAGGATACATGGAATTGGCAGCCTTTTTCTCATTGGATCAGAGAACAAAAAAATTTAAGCCGTCCATCTCAGCAGCACCTGTCTGTCTCTTGCTTCACACAAACTGTTTTCGCTTTTTTCATTTACACACAAGTACACTTATGTGCAAAAATTAAGGACGAAGCAGATAAATTAAAATCCGAACAAGGCATCAGAGCAGATTTTGTAAATAATTTTGATCACTTGTCCCATTTTTTCACATCTGGAAGATCTTATGGTAATGGTATGATTTCGATCGATGTGGAAAATTTCTGCACGACGATGCATACAAAAAACATCTCGTCCTTAATTTTTGCACACCAGTGCAAGTAGCATCACTGCCAATTCCAATTAGATGCAACATGGAAGCTAAGAGTATGAAAAGAAAGACGCTGACACTTTCGAAAAAATTAGAAATTCTAAAAAAGTATGACAAAAAATCACCAATTCTGAGCCAGAAAGATTTTGCGTTATCTATGAATATTGCGCCGTCATTTCTTTGGACTCTTCTTCAAAACAGAAAAGATATTGAAAAAAATTCTGCGATTCGTGGCTCATAGAAAAAGAGAGTGAAAACAGGAAAATATGAAGATTTATAAAAAGTTATGTATGAGTGTTTTCTTGAGTCAAGACACTGTAACATACCTATCAGTGGATCCATAGTTAAAGATAAAGCTGCAGAAGTAACCCAGAAGCTAAGAATTGAAGATTTTACTCCATCTAATGGGTGGTTAGACTGATTTCGAACCCACCACAACATTGTGCACAAGAAGATTTGCGGAGAATCCGCTGTCGTGAACATAGAAAATGCAGAATTTTGGAAAAAGAACAGTCTTCCAAGGCTTATCAAACACTATGCCATTTGTGATATTTATAACGCCGATGAATTTGGCTTATTTTTTAAAGCGATGCCTGATAAATCCTTAACGTTAAAAGATGAGCAGTGCCATGGAGGGAAGCTTAGTAAAGAACGTGTCACTATGCTTCTTTGTTCCAACGCCGATAGAACTGACAAACTCAAGCCTCTGGTGATTGGAAAATCGGCCAAACCTCGCTGTTTCAAGAACATCAAACGACTGCCCTGTGACTATGCACATCAACGTAAGACTTGAATGACGGGTCCCCAGTTCATTAAATATGTTTCTGATTTTGATGTCGAGATGCGGAAGCAAAATAGGCATGTCATACTATTCATAAACGATTGCGCAGCGCATCCCCAAGAAATACCAGATATTTCAAACGTCTCTCTGGAATTTTTACCTGCAAACACCACAAGCGTACTCCAACCGATGGATGAAGTGATCATAAAGGTTTTAAAGCAACATTATCGCAAACGTATAGTGAAATGATTTCTACATGAAATGGAAATTAAAAGTAGTCGATCTTCTGTAACTCTCCTCGACGCCATGAACTTCCTTAGCGCTGCTTGGGATGCAATCGAACCTGAAATAATTCAAAATTGCTTTTAAAAGGCAGGCTTCATGACAGACGTCGCCGATGATAATGGATGAGGCTGAAGAGGGGTTGGATCCTATAAGCCACGAGGACTGGCAAGCTGGTTGCGAGCATCTTGCAGAAAACGCACACTGCCTTCAGAACTATCTTAACATTAATAAAGACGTTATTACAAGCAACGTTAGGAGCATTGACGACATTATAGAGGACACTGTACAGGATGCTGCAGAAGAAGAGGACCCTGATAAACCGCTTCAGTAGATACCGACGCTTCACTTGAAGATATATTAAGACACATAAACAAAGCAGAAAACGCTCTTTTATGTGGTCGTTCGTCCAACCGTCAGACGAAACTCGAAGAGTTTTTCTCTAAAACAAAATAAACAGTAAGTGAAAGTTTATAGTCCTCATAGTAGTGCTCAAGCATACAAATGTTACATGTTAAAAAAAAAAAATTATTAGTTTCTTTCATAATTTTATTTTATATTTAATATAAGGATAAAGGTTCCTATTAGAAATGTTAAATATATTTTGTAGCTTTTGTTTTAATGCTAACAATTCTTTTACTTATTCTGATTTGAAATAATAATACACTTCGTAAATACTATGTAAATTTGTGATTTTTTAAATGAAGGAAACGTTTTTGTACCTATGCTGTGGAGTTTCTATTTTAAATAATACACAAAAATGATTCGCCGCATTATTTAAAGCAAATAATCTAATATTCTCAATTTTAAAATGCCGAAAACCTTCTCCCACATTTAACGCTTTACCGCTTTTAACGCTCTTCTAGCCCAGTCCCCCGGAAGAGCGTTATATCCGGGTTTTACTGTATATATATTTTTTTTTTTGTAGTAGAGTATAAATATATAAAATAACAGCATACATATGTGGCAGACAGTTTTTAAAAAATTTAATAAAATTTCTCATTGCTCTAAAATAAAAAGATTTAGTCGCAGAAAAAAAACTTTCTGATACAAGTCTTGATCATAATCCAGTGAATATGGATTCCAAATTTCATCAAAATCGGTCAGGTAGTTTCCGAGAAAACGGGTCTTAAAGCTCGCATATTTCCCACAGGATTGTACCCAGTCTTGTCTTCACTTAATAAAGCATCAATTTAAATTAAAAGCTCCTTTAAGGATAATTATCAATGTGAGTACTGAATATTGGAATACTTCCTATTTTCTTGCAGTAGAATATTTAACTGAGTGTACATTTTAGTGACCCATCTTTATAAAAATAACCAATTAACATATTTTTGGAGGTAATTTTTAAAAATTTGCTTGCATATTTAAGAAAACTGTGCAGTAACACATACTTCCATATTGATAAACAAGATCTTTTCAAAAGTAAATTTTAACTTTTTTTAATTGATAAAGTTGTGAATTTCATGGATTCATCTCTGAATTAAAACAAATGAATACAATTTTCTTATATTCTAAAACAAATATTTTAAAATCAAAGTGAAATTTTGAAGGAATTGGAATATAGCAGAAAATCACCACTCGCCAACCGTTGAGTAACACATAAAACATGGCGATAAACTTAATGGGCGATAACGAGATGTTTTTCTCGATTGTATGGACATCTCGATATTTTTCGATTGTGTAAATTTTTTCTCGATGACTACAGTTTGCAAATTTCTTTTATAAATCATATATTATGTATTATATACGTCATACATTTATCAAGAAACGTCTGCGGGTGAACTGGAATGAGTCGATGTTAATAAAGACTAGGTGACTTCGACCGCTAGCGGGCCCCTCCTTTAATCGGGGCCCCTAATTTATACGTAATCTTGTAATATGAAATCATGAACAGGTTACCCGCTATATACGGCACTGATATATGATAGCAGGCGGGTGTGGTGTGCACGCACTACAAAATCTTGTAAAAAATATAATATCGAAACGAATGAACCTCGGACCAGATCTCTTGGGGGAGGGGTAAAAGCGAGCGGAGGAGCACAGCAGCTGCATAATATGATTAAGTCGTCACAGGTCTTTAGGCCTTTCCAACCATTAGGGTTGCACCGGATATTGATTTTACCGGATATCGGATACCGGATATCCGAAGCTCCTTTAACTGCCGGATTCGGATATCCGGCCGGATATCCGATCGGATATCCGGCACTAGATATGTTTTTAGTTATATGGTGAATTATTTCCTTATATAATGCCATCTCAGAACAATAAATTACAAGCATGTTTCACACATCATTAAAACATTTTAAATGTATTGAAATATAATTTACAAAAACTATATCTCTTTGAATATAAGGGCTTGAAATTAAAGTTTTCCCAAGGAGGGGAGTTTCCCACCCAACATTTAAAAATGCAGGGGAGTTGAACTGTTAGAAAGGAAAAAAAAAATCTTAAAACCCCGTTATTTTTTATGTGCCACTTAAAGAATTACATTTATACAGACATGACAAAATACAATCAAAATAATTTAAATTAACAACTCAAGATAATTATCCAAAATGTTTTTTTTTATTAAAACAAAGGAACAGAATCAAGTTTTATATATATACCATGTCTATCTTTAAACTTTCACCTAATGTTATGGGCAATTAACAATTGGGTTCCTAAATGAATTTCTTAATTTAGATTTTATTTCATTTTGCGTGATTTAGCCTCTTTCACAAGTTACACTTTTGACAAACAGCACAGACTAACTTTTATAACTTTAGAAATTATCGGAAACGCATGGTTATGCTCTGTTAAAAAATTTTAGAAAACTTTGCAAAATCTGATGTGCATTAACTTTAACAGTAAGTTAAAAATGCATGAATAATGCATATCAGTAAATCTATTGTCAATATCCTACGGTGATTGTATGTCACTTCTGAACAAACTTGTTTTATTATATCCTTAATGGAATTATAGTCAAAACTGTAGTCTCTGGTATTTTTGTTAATTGAACTATATTCTATGCATTGGAATTTTAAATCCATATCCAAAGTTTGAAAAGGAAATAGTCATTGATTTTTTTCTATTACATGATAAAAGGTTGATTTCAAAAAGTCATGTCCTAATCTGTGAATTGCAAGAATCAACTAGTTAGTTATTTCTAAACATGTTTTTTTTAAGTTCAACCAAATTTTTTTTTCTTCATGTGCACCACAAGTGTAATCTCATTTTGTTGAGTGCTGACTATTGGCTAATTTGGTAGGGCTCGGTCTCCGGTGGCCATTACTGCATTTTAGTTATTTGCTATTTTGGACATAGGGAAAAAACATCGCAAAATACATAAATCGGTCATAAAAAAAAATATCGCCGATTTCGTCAATCATGGTGAAAATAAATAAAAAAATTTGTCGACCGGTCGCAAGAAGAAAACTGAAGTGCAGGGGAAATCGGCAGCGGAAAAATATCACAAAATTCGTCAATCGATCTGTCATGAGCAAATATCGTGAAATTCCTCAGCCGGTCACAGAGAAAAAACGCAAAAATTTTCAATCGGATGCAGAAAAACAATCGTTACTTTCATCAGTATGTCGCAAGAACAAACAGGGAAATTTGCCAATCGGTCACAGAATAAAATTGCTATATTTATCAATTGATCTCGAGAAAACAAAAATTGTAAAATTCATCGATCAGTCTCCAGAAAAAATTGTGAAATTCGTCAGTCGGTCGTGGAGAAAAAGCGCAAAATTTTTCAGTCAGATGCAGAAAAAGGAGCCGCCCACTCACAATAGGGCATAATAAATAGGGCACAAATCTTGCCATCCCGCTTTGAAATTCAAGCCCTGTTATGTATATTAATAATATTGCATAAAAAATGTAATTTAAACATTAAAGTATTCTGTTTATTTGTACAATGAAATGCTGATAATTGCTACTGGATTTGAATATAGGATTGCCTATATCGATAATTGCTAATAATTAATTTGTACAATGAAATGCTGATAATTTGTACAACAAATTTTAACCAATTAATATGTGCATAATTGTAGAGTATTTTCACAAAGAAATACTACATACTTTCTTTTTATAATTTAAACATAAAATATCTACTAATATACCCATGATTAAAGAGTTATTTTCTCCAAACATAGGTTTAGTTGATGCCCTTTTCTGTTTTAATTATTTAATATTGTTTTTGCTCTAAGTCACGTTTAGTTTTATTTTAAGTTAAATTATTTTTATATTTAAAAGTAAAAAGAAAATTACTTTTAATTTTAAATATTTATAATGAAGTTACAAAAACAACTAGTTGGATTTGCCAATCACAAAACTTTCTTCTATCTCGTTCCAAATATTAATACTTTTGGTCTAAAATTTCTGCTTCAGTCAATTAATCAGAATAAGAATAAGTTAATCTCGATCATATTTATTAAAATCAAAAAATTTTTCGTTATTCTGTTGTACATCAGCTGTTTGTGAATAGCCAGCTTAGCAGGATGCGAAGTTCCCTTCGCTTCATGAGCCGCCAATATACAGTAAAAAAAAAAAAAAAAAAACTGCGAAAAATCGAGAAAATTTTACCAAAATCTCTGTTACAGTGCCACCTTCTGGCGGAATATTTCCAAATTCAAGGAGAAACTGCTGGCCATAGTCAAAAATATACACCACAAAATTGGTTCAATTCTATGCTTAACTTCATACACTTTTCAATGGTAAAATAATGAAAATAACACAAAAATCCGTATTATAGCGCCCCCTTCCAGCAGAATATTTTCAAATTGAAGGACCTGCTGGCCATAGCCAAAAACATACTTCCGAAAAATTGGTTCAATTCTATGCATAACTTCATACACTTTTCGATGATATAAGAATGAAAGTGGCACAAAAATCGCTATTACAGTGCCCCCCCCCTTTCCAGTGGAATGTTTCCATATTGAAGGAGGGCCATCTGGCTATAGCCAAAAACATTCGCAAAAAAATTGGTTCAATTCTATGCATAACTTCATTACGATCGCAAAAATCGCTATTATTGGAAATAACCACATCCTGGCGGAATATTTCTTATTTAAGGAGAACCTGCTGGACATAGCCAAAAACAAATACAAAAAATTTTGTTCAATTATATGGATAACTTCATACACTTTTCGATGGTACAATAATGAAAATGGCACAAAAATCGCTATTACCGTGCCCCCCCTCCAGTGGAATGTTTCCATATTGAAGGAAGGCCACCTGGCTATAGCCAAAAACATTCACAAAAAAATGGTTCAATTCTATGCATAACTTCATTCACTTTTCGATGGTACGATGGCGACATACGGACAGACAGACATTTTGTATAAACATGTTTTAGGATATCTGACCCCTAAAACATCTAAATCCGTCGAAAACCAGAAATCGAAAAAAAATTCTATTACAATACTTTTCTAAAAATCCTGTTTAATTGTTTGTTTAGTTGCCTGTTTAATTGTTACACTTAAAAGAAAGAAAGAAAATTAAAGTCATACTTTAATAAACAACTTCAAATTTTGTTTTACACTCTGAAAGTAAAGGTACAATTTTCTGAACGAAGTAAACGTAAATTCTTAAATTTATTATAAAGAGTTCAAATATCAATGTTAGGAAAGCTGGCAATTCTTTAAACTTTTGAGAATTACCTTTTACTCATGAATAGTGAACTTACTTTCATATTTTACATCATAAACAAAATTGTTCGGCATTGTTTGGGGTCAAACGATTTCTGTTATCCTTATATATTCGCTTTGCTGCACTCTGCCGGATATCCGGCAGAGAAGTCGGATATCCGGTGATTGTGATTCGGATATCCGACGGTATTTCGGATATTGAAAAATCAGCCGGATATGCCGGATATCGGATATTTGCCGGATATCCGTTGCATCCCTACCAACCATATGTCACATGAGAAGTCTGGATCTGAATTTATAAAAATGCCCTCCCCGTGGGGGCAAATGGGGGGAGGGGTGCAGGAGGTGGATAACATGAGTAAGTGGTCATAAGCCTTTTCAACAATATGTCACATGAGGCATCTCGGCTAAATTTAGAAAAACACCCCCGTGGGGGAAAAGTGGGGAGGGGTGGTCACCGGAGGTGCATTACATCAATAAGTAGTCACAGACCTTCCCAACAATATCTCACATGTGGGGTCTTGGCTAAATTTGGAAAAGTGTCCCCGGGGAGGGGGGGCAAAATGGGGGGATGGACACCGGAGGAGCATAACATCAATAAATAGTCACAGACCTTTCCAACGATATCTCACATGAGGGGTCTTGTCTAAATTTGGAAAAGTGCCCCCCGGGGGGGGGGGGGGGCAAAGTGGTGGTGGGGACACCGTAGGTACATAACATCAATAAGTAGTCACAGACCTTTCCAACGATATCTCACACGAGGGGTCTTGACTAAATTTGAAAAAGTGTCCACCGTGGGGGGGGGGAGCAAAGAGTGGGGGGACTGTCACCGGAAGTGCATAACATCAATAAGTAGTCACAGACCTTTTCAACGATATCTCACAAGAGGGGTATTGACTAAATTTGGAAAATAGTCCTCCAGGGGGGGGGAGTGGGGGGGGCAGCCACCGGAAGTGCATAGCATCAATAAGTAGTCACAAACCTTTCCAACAATATGTCACATGAGGGGTCTTGGCTAAATTTGGAAAAGTGTCCTGAAATTTCATATATTATAAATAATATTTAGCGGAGGTCTCCATAAAAAAATCCGATCTAAAATGAAATATAAAAACTACCCTCGCAGTGGGGGCCAAATTAGGGAGGGGAGGAAGAAAGTCTCATAATATGAAAGAGTCATCTGAGAGCTTACCAATGACGTATCACATGACTGGTCCAAAAAAAGTTTGAAAATTGCTCCCCCTCACTCCCCCCGTGGGCCCACTCTTTCGCCCCGGAATTCACACAGCCGCCACTTTAAAATTTTTATGTTCAATAAATAATATTTACCGGAAGACTGCATAAAAAACCCACATCTAAAGTGATATTTAAATTTATTATAGAAATCGGCTACGGTTTTAAAAATTTGTTCGCCCCTTCCCCATCCCCCTTTGGGGGAAGAAAGGTTCATAGTATGAAAGAGTGGTCAAAGGGCTTTTTGATTATATGCCACAGGAAGGGTTCGGTAAAATTTTTAAAATTGCACCCCGCATGACCCCACTCTCACGTCCTCCTCCCTCGAAATCACCCGACCCACCTTCCTCTTTGAAATTTTTATATTTAATAAATAATTTTTATTGGAGGGCTCCAGGTATGTGACATCTTGGTAGGGCTAAAATAAGAGAAACTGAAAATTAGGGCTTCATTTCACAGCTCATTGTCATGCCTCTTTCTCTATCTCGTCCCTTGGTACTCTCGATAAATTTTCTTACTTTTCTTTTCTGCCGAGGACGAGAGAACTCCTCGAAAAGCTTCTCATAGCGAAATGTTGAAAAGCGCCAGAGAAATCCTCGAAAGGTTTTTCATTGGGAGATTTCGAAAAGGACGAGAGAAACCAGCGAGAGGTTTTTCATGTAAATAGGTTTTTCATGCAGAATTATTCGATTTGCTCCAAATTTCGTATACCGGTTTATTATGTTAAGGAGCTTCCCTGATTAAACTTGGAGGTTCATTAGTTAAGTATGAAGGGGGGAAAGGGGGGTAGACCCCCCTCCTTAATTTAGATAAATGGGTTTTTCATGCAGAATTATTCGATTTGCTCCAAATTTGGTATACCGGTTCATTATGTTAAGAAGTTGCCTTGATTAGATTTGGAGGTTTACGGGTTAAGTATAAAGGGGGAGAAGGGGGCTGGACACCCACCCCCCCTTAATTTAGATAAATGGGCTTTTCATGCAGAATTATTCGATTTGCTCCAAATTTGGTATACCGGTTTATTATGTTAAGGAGCTTCCCTGATTAAACTTGGAAGTTCATTGGTTAAGGATAAAGGGGGAGAAGGGGGCTGGTCCGCCCCCCCCCCCCCCTTAATTTAGATAAATGGGTTTTTCATGCAGAATTATTCGATTTGTTCCAAATTTGGTATACCAGTTTATTATGTTAAGGAACTTCCCCGATTAAACTTGAAAGTTCATTAGTTAAGTATAAAGGGGGGTAGAACCCCTCCTTAATTTAGATAAATGGGTTTTTCATGCAGAATTATTCGATTTGCTCCAAATTTGGGATACCGGTTACAGGGTTGGGTTTTTGACATGACAAGCGTCAAAAACTGGTTTAAACTGTCATAAACTGGTTTAAACTGTCAAACTGGTTTAAACAGTCGAAAACTGCCAAATACATGTAACACGCTAAAACATTTTAACAATAGATAAACATTAAATAAGTCAATGATTTATGTGATCTTTTATTGAAATTTAATAATTTAAAAATATATTATTTGCAATAAAATATTTTTTTTGATTTTTCAACCAGAAGAAAATAATTTTGTACAATTAAGTAATCCGGATCAATTTTACCCCGCAGCATGCTGCAGCACTCCACGTGTTTAGCACATTTATTTACACCCAAAAGATTTTTGAGTTTAGAGTGTATGAAGCGTTAGAAAACAGTCTGTCTCTTAATTGATGCTGAGCTAGTAGGACTTGATAGCAAAAGCATTGCTAGATGAGCAAGTTTTGAAGCAGGCTCAAAAAGCTGTTGCATTTAGTGATACCTTTCCACCAAACAATGGAGTCCTCCCTATAGCACTGAAATAGGAAGACTGGAAAGGGGATTCTTTAGCTTCATACACAATCAGTATGGGTAAGCATCCATAAACTCTCTCTGTAGCTCAAGCGCGAGCTGAATCAACTGATACAGCAGTCAACCCTTGCCCCTGATGGTTGGGATGCAAAGTATAAGCCAAACAATGGCATGGTTTCATGATTTCATCCCTTCTATTATGCACTTTTTCAATATGGGCTTACAGGAATTTTCTTTTAGATGACCGAGCCGATTTTGTTCAGTTTTAAAATCGAAAACATTTTTATATATTGAAAGAAAGCATGTTTTAAAAAGATTTTGACTTTAAGCTTTTTTTTTTTTTAATTACTTCTGTTATTTTGTAAATGTTTGAAATTAATAATCCAATTTCAATTTTGAATGGAATATTTATTGCCTAGACTAGAATAACATTGATGCACATTATCTTGTTATATATACAAAAAAATCTACACTTTTCTAAGTTTTTTTTCCCCATAAAAAAAGCTAGCTAATGCTTTAAGCTCTCAAAAGTAAGCGAAATTAAAACGATTTTAAGTAAGAGAAAAAATGTACCGCTCAGGTGAGCTTAATGTCTACTTTTTAGAAAAACACAATTTTACAAAAATAAATAAATAAATAAATAAAAATAAAATAAAATAAATTTTACCCTGTTAAAAAGTTGTACTTAACAATAATACTTTACTATGTACTAATTACTGATATACAGTAAGAGTGAATTTAAAATATCACATGAAATGTTGTCATGTGTGACATTTAATTTGAATTTTTACAGATCAATTTAGTATTTGAGGTTTTTGACATGACGGTTTAAACTATGGTTTAAACCCGACATAAACTGACACGTGTCAAAAACCTGCCAACCCTGTAATTTTTACTAATACTATATACTAATTATACAATTACAATAATAGAGAATTTTAAATATTACATCTAATGTGTGACATTTAATGTGAAATTTTACAGATCACTATAAGTATTTGAGGTTTTTGACGAGGTTTTTGACAAGGGGTTTTTGACATGACGGTTTAAACCGCAGTTTAAACTGTCAAAAACTGACATGCGTCAAAAACCTGCCAACCCTGCCGGTTTATTATGTTAAGAAGCTTCCTTGATTAGATTTGGAGGTTTATGGGTTAAGTATAAAGGGGAGGGGCTAGTCTCCCCCTTAATTTAGATAAAAGGGTTTTTCATGCAGAATTATTCGATTTGCTTCAAATTTAATATACCGATTTATTCCGATATGGCGCTTCCTTCATTAGATTTGGAGGTTCATTGGTTAAGTATACAAGGGCGAAAAGGGGCAAGTCCCCTCCACTTAATTTAGATAAGTGGATTTTCATGGAGAATTATTCAATTTACTTTAATTTTTTTTTTTTCTATGTTCGTTCTGATAAGGAGCTTTCCTGATTAGACTTGGAGGTTCATTAGTTAAGTATAAAAGGGTTAAATTGGTTAGACCACCCTTAATTTAGCGATATGTTTCTTTTTTTCATGCAGAATTATCTGATTTGCTTCAAATTTGATATACTGATTTATTATAGTTAAGGAGTTTCCCTGATTAGATTTGGAGGTTCATTGGTTAAGTATAAAAGGGGCAAACGGGGGATATTTCCCTTCATTTATTTTTTGAGGGACATTATTCTTTGAAATAAGAGTATAATATGCAATTAGTGTGAATAACCTGTGAGCTCAATGCCATCAGTTTAACTGGCACTTATATTTTTATTGCTATTAACCGATGTGGGTTAAGAAGCATAGTGGTTTATGTATTCAGTTCTGTATAGTCCTAGTTTCAAACTTTACTGTTAAATTTAGTGTCATTTTGCCCCGAATTTTCAATGTTTCTCTTATTTTAGCTCTGCCAAGCTGCCCCATACCTGGAGACTCGGATAAATACTATTTATTAAATACCAAAAATTCAAAGAGTAAGATGAGTGAATTCTGGGGGACGGGTAATTTTCAAACTTTTACCAAACCTCTCCTTGACATATCATCGGAAAGTCCTTTCACCATTCTTTTATTTTATGAACCTTTCTCCTCCCAGAGTTGAATTCCGGAAGGGGGCGGAGGGGGGGAGCGGTGCGGGGTGAATTTTTTTTTTAAATTGTAGAGATTTCTACAATAAATATCATTAAATGAGGTTTTTTAATGGAGCTCTCCAATAAATATTATTTATTAAATATAAAATTTTAAAAGTGGGGTTGCGTGATTTCCGGGTATATTCTGGGATAAAAGAGGGAACCCATGTGGGAGGGGTAGATTTCAAACTTTTTTTGGACCAGTCATTTGATATATCATTGGAAAGTTTTCGGTTATCATCGGAAAGTTACTCTTTCATATTATGAACCTTTCTTCTTCCCTCCCTAGTTTGGCGCCCCGAGAGAGGCACTTTTCGAACTTTTTTGAAATCGTAGCGTTTTTAAACATTTTAGATCAGATTTTTTTATGGAGCCCTCCGATAAATAATTTTTAATATATGAAAATTTCAAAGAGAAGGATGGGCAGGGTATATTTCGGGGGGTGGGGGGCACGATAATTGGAATCCTGGGAGTTGGGACTCTTTTCTATCATTTGCTGACACCCCTCATGTGATATATCTTTGGAAAGCTCTGTGACTACTATTTCATTTTATATATCGCCCGCGCCCCTCCCCTTACTTTGCCCCCGCACGGGGGCACTTTTCTAAATTTAGCCGACACTCCTCATGTGACATATCGTTGGAAAGTCCTGTGACCACTTATTCATATTATGCACTTTCCTTGCCCCCCCCCCCCTACTTTGCTCCCCTCGGGGGTTCGTTTAATGTATTCCAGTCGAAGACTTTCTAAAAATGGGGAAATTAAAGATCCAATCTCAAATGACGTAGAAAAATCAATAAAAAATTTTGATCCCTTTTATCATCCTTTAGTTCATCTTTTTGCCATTAGGGGGTGCTTTTGATTCTTATTTTTTGGCCATTTCGGTGCTAATTGCCGAAAAATTCTAATTTTTGATACTTGAACTCCCCTTACCGCTTCATAGCTACTCGCGTTTTTTCAGCTTTTTTCAACCAGGGGGCAACCTTACAAGACTTTTCCAGTCTTATGGCTCCTTTATAGCCTCCCTTTGGTTTGTTGTTTTTTTATTCCATCTGTTTTCAGTTACCCTATATTTAATAAAATCTGCCTTCTATATATGTAAAAACAATGATTTCAATAATCAAGTCCAGAACATCTCCTTTGTAGATTCTCGAAAGCAGTGGCGTACCCAAGGGGG
This sequence comes from Maratus speciosus, assembly GCA_963932465.1. Classification (NCBI taxonomy): domain Eukaryota; kingdom Metazoa; phylum Arthropoda; class Arachnida; order Araneae; family Salticidae; genus Maratus; species Maratus speciosus. Next base: position 336,738,207 of record OZ010788.1, read on the forward strand.
GGGGGGGCTGATGGGGCTACAGCCCCCCCCCCCCGAAATTTTCGAAAGTGATATAGAAAGGTGCTGATTTTTCGTCTTTCTTTTATGGAAATTTTTTTTAATTTTTTTCCATTATACAGCGGACAAACCATTCTCATTAGTCCCATATTAGTCCACATTGACAACAAAGAAGAGAAAGGGGGGCTGACGGGGTTATAGCCCCCCCCCCCCCTACTCCTCCCGAAATAGTCAAAAAATTAAATGAAAAAGTGTTTTTTTCTTACTTTTTAAAGATAAATCTGTAATTTTTTCTTCTGCCATACAGCAAAATAGCCATTCTCGTTAACACCATATTAGTCCAGGTTATATTAGTTAGGGGGCTGATGGAATTTCAGCCCCCTCCTCTCGAAATGGTCGAAAAGGAAATGAAAAAATAGTGCTGAATTTTTTCTGTCTGTTCAAGATAAATTTGCATTTTTCCCCTATCGTTCAACAGACTATGCTCTTCCTTCGCTTTAGTTCCATATTAGTCCATATTGACACCAAAGAAGAGAAAGGGGGTTGATGGGGTTACAGCCCCCCCCCCCCCCAACCAGAAATCGCGAAAAATTAAATAAAAAAGTGTTTTTTCTTTACTTTTTAAAGATAAATCTGTATTTTTTCTTCTGTTATACAGTAAAATAGCTATTCTCGTTAACACCATATTAGTCCACATTGACATCACAGCATACCCTAAGATGGGGAGGGGGCTGATGGAATTGCAACTTCCTCCTCTGGAAATAGTCGAAAATGAAATGAAAAAGTTTCTGTCTATTTGAGATAAATTTGCATTTTCTCCCCTATCATTTAACAGACTAGCCGCTCCCTTCGCTGTAGTTCCATATTAGTGTACAGTGACATCACATTATACCCGAAAAGATAGAAGGGGGTTAATGGAGTTACAGCCCTCTCCCAAAAATTCGAACATGAAATGGAAAAGTTCTGATATTTTCCTTTTTGTTTGAGATAAATTTGTATTTTTCCTCTATCATTCAGCAGACTAGCTGCTCTCTTCTCTTTAGTTCCATACTAGTGCACAGTGATACCACATTATACCCAAAGAGGTGAAAGGGGTTAATGGGGTGTCCCTTTCTTAAATAGTTGAAAATGAAATGAAAAAAAGGCTGTTTTTTTTCTTCTTGTTTGAGATAAATTTGTAATTTTTCTTCTGCCATACAGCGAAATAGCCATTCTCGTTAACACCATATTAGTCCACATTGACATCACAGCATACCCAAAGATGGGGAGGGGGCTGATGGAATTACAGCCCCCTCCTCCCGAAATAGTCGGAAATGAAATAAAAAAAATATTGCTTTTTTTTCTTTCTGTTTGAGATAAATTTGTATTTTTTTTCTCCTATTATTCAACAGACTAGACACTCTCTTCTCTTTAGTTCCATATTAGTGCACAGTGATACCGCATTATACCGAAAGAAGTAGAAAGGGGGTGATGGGTTACAGCCCCTTCCCAAAATAGTCGAAAATGAAATGAAAAAAGGCTGATATTTTTCTTTTTGTTCGAGATGAATTTGTAATGCACTTGTTTTATGCAATACAACGAACTACACGTTCTGGCTAGTCTCATATCAACGCACAGTTACACCACAGTATACCCAATGAGGGGAAGGGGCTGATGGGGTTACTTACTCTTCCGAAATAATCAAATATGAAATGAAAAAAAAATTCCAGTTTTTTTTCTTTCTTTTAAGATTAATTTTTAATTTTTTTCTGCGACGCAGCTATTCTGGTTAGTCCCATATATTAGTGCACAGTGATGCCCCAACATACACCAAAGGATTCGATGGGGACGGGGGTTATGACGTTACAGCTCTATTCCACCTCTGTAGAGATCGCAGTGACATGAAAAAAGGGCTGATATTCCTTCTTTCTCAGATAAATTTGTTTTATTTTCTGGCATGCCACAAATTTGTTTTTCCTGTTAATCCAATATCCTCCTCAGTCCTGCGACCAAATTTATTGAGACCCCAAAATCCATTTTCAAATGACTGAAATCACTGTTTTACTCGATAAATGAAAACATATATACTGAGTTCAAGAGACCTACAAATAAATTCGACAAATCTAAAAGTAGTTTAATTTAAGGATTTTTTTAAATTTTCCCATAGTCGGCGGGCGCCAAGATTGTCAATGCGGGGGTATGTTAATGCACAGTAACACCACAGCTAATCTCAAGTCGATTTCGTCTAAATCTGAAATCCGGTGCGGAAGAGTTGACTGTAAAAGTAGCTTATTAACTTTCATTTTTCAGTCGCATCTCCATGCCACACCGAAATATGGGGGTGCGGAGGGTTGAAGGGACTAAACCTCTTTTACCTGCCAAAACGGTCAGATTAAATGGTAAAAAAAGTTTACTTCTTACTTTTTAGATCAATTCAATTATATATATATTTGTCATGCATCGCACTTGTCTTTCTTGTTAGTCCCATATTAGTGCATAATGACACCTTAGCTAATCCCTTCAGAATTTTGGTAAGTCGGAAGTCGAGCACACTATATATGTGCGGAAGAGCTGACTGTGAATGATATTCATTAACTTTTGTTTTTAACACTCGATTACTTCCTCGTATCTGTAAGATACACAGTGACTTCTTGTTTGACTGCAAAGACATCTTTGGAGTTCGGTAATGTCCCCTCCCGCCACTTATCTTCCTATTCTGTCTTAACTTTGCAGCCAGTATTTTTCATCTGGAACGGTTTAAAGTCCTCCTTATTACTTGTGCAATGCACAAATAATAAACAAAGTCTTTATTTTATATATGTGTATGAAAATATTTTGTGTATACAAAAAATATTTTGTGTTTGTTACAATATTAATTTATTGTTAAACAAGAACCGTAGCCAGAATTTAGTTTCGGGGATTGGAAGAACAATTTAACAGATTTTATGTTATAATGACTTTCTTTTAAATGAAAGTATATAAAAAAAAACCCAGTAACACTTTTCAACAGATTTCGACGTGGGACGGTCACAGGATCGGACCCGTGCCCTCCCCCCTTCCCCCCAGATTTGAGTCTGAGTTAAAAAAAAAATCTGAAATTCTCAGCAAATTTTCTGAAAGGTTACAGCAGAGGGGGAAAGGAGAGGTAATCCCTTCCTGCTGCTAATTATTTTTGTTGTTGTTTGGGTTAACTCTGTTTATATTCAGGTCAATTTCAGGCTGAGTGGGTTCGGGTTAACCAGATTTCTAAAAAGTTCAGCATATTATTTCAGTTTAAAAACTACACATATAATAATAAACACAGATATTTGTATGTGTTTTTAACGCGACCCTTTGATGAAATGCAGGTTTTTATCACGACGCTTTGACGAAATTCGCGTTTTTTTTCCGTGATCCTTTGTCAAAATTTGCGTTTTTTCCGCGAGTTTTTGATGAAATTCGAGTTTTTTTTCGCGAACTTTTGCCGAAATTCGCGAAAATTTTTTACGAAACCCTTCGTCGAAATTTGCGTTTTTTTCGCGGCTTTTTTGACGAAATTCGCTTTTTTCTCGTCTTTTTGATAAATTTCGCGGCTCATTGACGAAATTCGCGTTTTTTTTATGGAAATGGTCGTGTTTTTTTGTTTTTTCGCTGCTGTTTGACGAAATTCGCTTCTTTCCGCAGTCTTTTGCCGAAAGTCACGTTTCTCTGTGGCCCTTCTTTCTGACCATGCTTTTTTTTTTGCGATCCTTTAACGAAATTCGCGTTTTTTCCGCTTCCCTTTGACGGGATGCATACTTTTTTTAGCAATCCTTTGCCAAAATTTGCGTTTTTTCTGCAGCCCTTTGAGGAAATTTGCGTTTTTCTGCGGCCTTTTGACGAAATTCACGTTTTTCTGTGTGCCTTTGACGAAATTCGTGTTTTTTCAGCTTCCCTTTGACGGAATGCGTGTTTTTTTAGCGATGCTTTGTCGAAATTTGCAGTTTTCTGTGGTCCTTTGACGAAATTCGCGTTTTTTCTGTGGTCATTTGACAAAATTCGCGTTTTTGCGCAATCCTTCCTCGAAATTTGCGTTTTTCGCGGCTTTTTGTCGAAATTCGCGCTTTTTCTCGTCTTTTTGATGAAATTTGCGTTTTTCTGTGGCCTTTTGACGAAATTCACGTTTTCCCGTGTCCCTTTGACGAAATTCGCGTTTTTTGCGATCCTTTACGAAATTAGCTTCTTTTTCGCAGCCCTTTGACGGAATGCGTGTTTTTAGCGATCTTTTTTTCGAAATTCACGTTTTTTCCGCGACCTTTTGATGAAATTCGCGTTTTTTCTGCGGCCTTCTGACGAAATTCGGGTTTTTTCTGTGCTCATTTTGACAAAATTAGCGTTTCCTCTAGAATAATTTGACGAAATTCACGTTTTCTCCGCTATCATTTGACGAAATTTGACTTTTTTTTCGCGATCCTTTGGCAAACTTCGCATTTTATCTGCGGCCGTATGACATAATTCCGGTTTTTTCCTTGATCCTTTAAAGAAATTGGAGATTTTTTTTGCGAACGATTGACGAAATTGATTTTTTTCGGCGACCATTTGTCAAAAATCGCGATAATTTTTTAAGTCCAAATTTTCGGACTGATGACCGAATTTTTCAAATTTTCGGAAAATTCGGAACAAAGTCACCCTTGCACCCCCCTCCCCCCCCTCTGGCTACGGCCTTATTGACAAAAATGATTTCTGTTTATAACACAATGCAACGTGTTTCGTAAGATTTAGAACTTTATGAAAATTTAAGTCAGCCCCCCCCCCCCCGAAATAAAATCCTGGGTACGCCACTGCTCGAAAGTAATCGATGACTGTATCGATTGTGTATTTTACGATAACGATTTTTTTCGATTGGTAAATTTTCGAGAATCGCCCATCACTAAGCCCTATCACTACTATGAAATTGTCGGCCAGAATAATAGCTGTTTTCCAATAACTGTTATAAGAATAGCTTTTCTCGTTATAATCGATTGTAAAACATCTCGATTGTAGATTCTAGGAATTAATCAATGGCTGTATCGATTGTGATTTTTTACGATGACGATTTTTCTCGATTGTCGAATTCTCGAGAATCGCCCAGCACTAGTATTGACGCCAGGAAGGAAAGGGGGGAAATTCGTTCGGAATTTATGGTATCCAGATCGGCGATTCTCCCGAACATAAGAAAACAAAGTAGCAGGGGTGATTTTGTACCAAATTTTCTGAAATTAAAAAAAAAAAAAAAAAAAAAAAAAAATCGGACAGCAGTCTGAAATTTCAGACATACAAAATATCGCTAATTTCGACATGGCTGCCAAAAAAATCGATTTCATCAAGCGTTTGCAGAAAAAAATCACCAATTTCGTCGAAAAAACGCGAGTTTCATCAAAGAATCTCGTTGGAAAACACTAATTTCGTCAAGGATCATATAGAAAGGGAATATCATCAAAGAGTCGCGAAAAACAATCAAATTTCGTGAAAAAATCGCTAAAATAACAAAATTCTTCCAAGGACCAAAAAAAAAAACGCAAATTTTGTTGAAGTATCGCGAAAAAAACAATATTTTCGTCAAATGATTGCGGAAAAGACACACATTTCGTCAAAAAAACTCGAAAAAGTGCAAATTTCAACAGAAAAAATACAAATTTCGTCAAAAGATCGCGAAAAAAATGCAGATTTCGTCAAAAGTTCACGGTAAAAAGTGCAAATTTCGTGAAAAAAATCACAGAAAAACGCAAATTTCATCAAAGAAACGTGAAAAAATTTATAAAATTTTTCAAAAAAATTGCGAAAAAGTACAAATTTTGTTGAAAGATCGTGCAAAAAAAATGCAAATTTCATTGAAAGATCACGAAAAAAATGCAAATTTTGTCGAAAGATCACGAAAAAAATGCAAATTTTGTCGAAAGATCGCGAAAAAAACGCAAATTTCGTCAAAAGATCACAGAAAAAAAATCCAAATTTCGTGATAAGGTCGCAAAAAAAATAAACGTAAATTTCTTCAAACAATGGCGGTACAACCCACCACCACCACCACACAAATGTCGGCAATAGATCATGGAAAAACGCAGATTTCGTCAAAAGATCGCAGGAAAAATGCGAAATTCATTAAATGATCGCAGAAGAAACTCAAATTTTGTGAAAGAATCGATAAAAAAAAAAAAAAAAAAAAAAAAAAAAAAAAACAGAAAATTCTTCCAAGGATTGCGAAAGAAAACTCAATTTTCGTCAAATGTTCGATGAAAAGACACAAGTTTCGTCAAAATCTGCAAATTTCTTTAAAGAATGGCGAAAAAAATACAAATTTCGTCAAAACAATGTGAAGAAATGGAGATTTCGTCAAAAGATCACGGAAAAAGTGCAAATTTCATCAAAAGAATTGCGTAAAAAACGCAAATTTCATCAAAAAATCACGGAAAAAAACACAAATTTCGTCCAAAAAATGCAAAAAAAACCCCACAAATTTCGTCAAAAGATCGTAAAAAAAAGCAAATTTTGTCAAAAGATAGCTGAAAACCCCCGCAAATTTCTTCAAAGAATGTCGAAAATACATATTTTTGGAAATATTTGGGAAAATACATATTTTGCCAAAAAAATGCGAATTTTGTCAAAAGACCACAGAAAAAATGAATAGTTAGTGCCAGGGGGATTCACCCCCTTCCCACCCTGAGCTGTAACCTTTCAGAAAATTTGCTGTGAATTTAAGAAATTTTTTTAAACTCAAAATCACCCCTCGAAAGTAGATAACTAACTAATCCTTATAAATTCAAAGGTCATGAACCTCTCTCTTCTGGAGGGGGGAGGAGGCGTGTTAATTGCACTTTCGGTCGTCCATACCGTTATTTGATTTGTTAGAGAAACTACATAAATAATCTAAAATGTTAAACATGTTAAATAAAATGTTAAACAATCTAAAATTCAATTAAATGAATATGATGCCGCTGCAGCAATAAAAATTTGGTTGGAAGACTGTTTGTTAGGTCACGAAGACCTAATGTGATTGATAAACATTAGTGTCAAAAATAGCACTTTTTGTAATTCTTTATTTCGTTGCAATTAATAGTAAAAAAAATATATATTCAAGATTTTATTAAAATAATTCTTAAAATATATTTTAATTTTCTTGTCTCTTTTATACATTACTTTAAGTATGTCTAAATATTTTTAAATATGTTTGACTGCAGTAATTTCTTAGTTATATTTCTCTGTTTGATGTAATGCCAGTTTTTAGGTGCGTTCGTAATTACAGTATGGAACCATTTATCCGGAAACCAGTTAACCGGAAAACCAGTTATCCGGAATGATATTTCTGATAGACTGATTTCAGAATCTTTGCAGAAAAAGGTATCATACATTGCCAGCTTGACATAGGCTTTGCTTGAAACAATTGTATAATTTGATGACAACATCTAGTATTTTTTGTCATCACATTTAGTTGAATTTTAGATGTTTTAATTTTTATGCAGAAGAAACAGAAGAATTTTTGTTCCTAAGGGATTCCCATAAATTACCTTCTTTTAAACTCTGGCTAACTTTTTATCCTTCTTGCATTGATTTTTAATCCAAGTAATCTAATAATTTAAAATGGGAAATAATGCCACAACCACACATATTCCACAAAAATTATCAAATGGATGCTGCTTTAATGCACAACCAGTTAACCGGAAAAACCAGTTATCCGGAATACATCTGACCCCAAGCATTCCGGATAAATGGTTCTGTACTGTATATAAATATGTAGAACCTATGGTCGCCGTTTGGTCTGCGTATAACAGAGCAAAAACTACTCAACCGAATGGTCTGAAATTTTAAATATGTAATTGTTGCAAAATTTTGTCGAGTCATTTCAAATTTTATGAAAATCGGATGTATAGTTGAGAAGGACAGTCAAAAGTTTTTCGTTACATTACGGTCAATGGGGAAAAGTTACTCTAAGTGCATTTTAATGATGTTACGGCCTTTCGAACAGAATGAAATTGATATGCACTTATGAAGTGCATTAAAATATACGTTCAGACAATATGCGGGGCAAAAAATATTTATAACACTAGTTATAGTACGAATGCACCTCATTTGCCACATTTCACTTGCAATTTCCAACCTGTTTTTTCAGTAGAGTGTAATCCTATTGAATGGTAAGTAAACACTATTAGTAAATTACAGTGTTGATAGATAGAAAAAAACACAATTTTATATGAACTGGTCGTAAGTTTATTACTGGCCAGTGGTTAAAAAAACTGGCCAGTGAAAAAAGTCAGTGTACTGGCCAGTGGCCACTGGGTAAAAATGTTAATTTTGACCTATAAATTGAAAGAAAAATTTTACAGTCATATAGTGTTTATTTGTCAGAAAGGGACTAAAATCATCATTATTGGTTAATTTTCTTATGTGATACTTTTCCAGGGGTCAGTCTTAACTTTTCACAAAGAGTCCTGTCTTTGTGAAATTGTGAACAATTTTTTATATTTGTGAAAAAACTAGTCATAATATTGTGAATTTGAAATAATCGTTATATTCAGGTTTTTGTTTATACATTTTTAAGAAGATATATGCATGTAAAGTGGATATAGTTTCATTATATATGTAAAAGTAACAGGACAGATTTTACTTTTAAATGATTAAATTTGTGAAAAGTTTGGTAAAGTTTTGTGAAGGGTCCTGTTTTGAAGGTGAAACATTTTGTGACACATTCCTTATATTTTTCTTATTTATGTGGTTGTTTCTAACAGATTCATATCAACGAAGCAGGAGCCTATCCCCATTATTTTGTCTATCTATGAATTTCTCATAGGGTTTCTCTAATTTTCTAGCAATGTATTATTTGGCAGATCATATAGATTATTAGTCATACTTTCTTATCAAATTTATCATTGAATTCAAAATTATCCATGTGTTCTTATTAATGGATGGATATCTAATGATTCACATTCTTTTGCCAAATCTATTCCAGGAAATTAAATGGTTTGCCATACGTATGATTTTAATCATTCCTTCTCTGACCACCTTGCTGCTGTCAAAATATATACAGTATAACTTCAAAAATCCGGCATCATCGGGACCGAGACTATGCTGGATTCTTGAAGGAATGTCAAAAGTAGTAAGTAACTAGGAATATCAAAAGTAGTATGCAGTAGTACTATATTATTAATGGTGCCTTTAGCCATAATTTATTTCATTAAGTGATAATTATGTAAGAAAAAGTGAAAATTAAATATAAAAATAAACTTACATTAATTGACATTTTCTATGTTACAGAAAAAAATGTAATAAAGAGTGAAATTATTTCTTGTGTAATTTCGGAAACATTGATATCAATTTTGTTTGCTTCGTTTTTTTATAACCGGTCTTTAATGAGTTTTTCTTTTATTTTATACAAATGAAGAATTTCTTTTGCAGTATCTATTTCGGAAATATACAGTCTTGTTCTTTAAAGACATATTAATTCTCCAGTCAAATTTATGCATTTTTCTAGTGACACCTTTTCTTCTGCCTGTTGTTCATCCTCGTCTAGCTGTTACTAGAGTTATCGGCAGTTTTTTTTAGCACAACGTCAAAAGAGAGACTCCAAAGAACTTGTGTACTAGTCTCCATGCCATTGCTGAACAGCAGCGCAGCTCCCAGAAAATTTATTAAAAAAATAATCGCCTCTGAAAAATGAAACGAAAGCCAAATATTTATTTTATTATTATTATTATTTTTTTTTTTTTTTTTTTTTTTTTTACTTTTGATTTTGAAGTTTTTAATTCATAAACAACTGCTATTTTTCTTTTACCATAACTAGAAAGTGTAAAAGAAAAGGAAGGGAAAAAGATGGTTTTGATGCCGAATTTTTTAAGTTGTCGATTTCTGAATGCCGGATTTTTGAGGTCACACTGTATTCAACGTAATGTAATTATCCCACTGCCTTCCACAGCAATTAGCCGTTGAACAATTTCCCTGCATTTATGCTGTATATTATAAGTTCAATTGTAGTATTCTGTCAGTGTTGGAAAATGTTTCATAACCTGTGTTTCTTGTTATTCATATTTATTGCAAGTTTTTTTTTTTGGTCTTGTAATTTGATTTTAAAATTGTGTGGAAGGAAGGATATTGTTGATAAATTTTTAATTAATGTTTCTCCTTTGACTGTTATTGTATTGTTTAAAAACAAGCTATTTGTTTTTTATTGTCATGAATATGTGACGTGCTTGTATCTGAAATAATTTCCTTTATTCTTTTAACTTAGAATTTGAAGCGACGCCCGATTCATGAGAAAGAACATCATTTGGATGAAAAACAAAGTGGACACAGGGTAAAAATTTCATATTTCAGAACGATTTATGTCTTAACTTTTAATGTTATCTTTAATTTTGTTATTACAAAATTAATCTTTGATTATTTCTTTTTAAAATTTAGATTTTAAACCTTATGAAAAAGATTTGTCAATAATAATAGTTTGCTTGAAATTATTTGATTTTGTTTTAAATTGGATTTAATTAGCTTCGTTTGGGATAGCTGATCATTAGTGCACACTTACCTGTTTGAATTTTTTCCTTGGCATGCAGGTTCTACTCTTCAATAAGAATGGTCTGCTCTGCTTCTATTTTCATAACACATAAAAATGAATAACGATGATATTAATCCTTTGAACATACATTTCATGTAACTTTTTAATGTTATCAAAATTTTCATGCTATATTTTTTATTTACCTAATACCTTTAGTGGTAACTTTACCATTTTTATCTTATCATTGGTCTGCTGTGGTGAATGATTACAGTGACACTTTCTGCTGGTTCACTTTAAATAATGATGAATGTTAAAAGACGTGACTTTCAAAAAGTATTCAATATCTTAAAAATTTGTAAAAAAGGAATTTTAGTTAGAATTAAATTTTAAAAAGTCCAGTTTTTCTTTCAAAATGTATCTTTTTGATTCTGAATAGCTATGTAATTTGTTTTAAAAATATTATTATTATCTATACTAATAAAAGAACAAATCGCTCTATCTGTCTGTGTGCGATGGCTAGCAAAATCTATGGAACGTACAAGGCTCAAAATTTTTTTGAAGCTAGCCCAAAGTGTATCATGATGCACCATAGCTTCAGAATTTTAATATTCTAATTAACAGCTGAGTTATTAATTATCAACCATCACTCACTTTGATTAAAAATCCATTTCGGAAGGGAAAATCTCTGACGCATGCGCTGAAGGCACTGATACGCAAATGAAGAACGGAAAAAAATATTTCGGCGGTATTTTGTCATTATTTATTAACTAACATCGTCCAAATAGCTTAGTAAAGTTTAAAACGGAAGACATGTTCTGAAAGATTGTGCTCTTACATCTCAAATGCTGCGATCAATTAAAAAATATATCGCAATTAACCCCTTGAAAAAAAAAAAAAGTTTAAAAAGGATCGTTTTTCTGAAAAACGTTTTTCCCCCTTATTACAACACCTCCCCAGGATGCAATTTAAAAATTTGAATTTTAACCCTTTCAAATACACCGCCAAATGCAGGTCACTTTCCGCCTCATAAAGATGATTTACATTTTGGTTAAATGTTTATCCTCTAAAATATGCATATTTTTTTATGAAATTTTAAAAAGGGCTTGGTTTTAGTAATATCTACAATCCATTAAAATTTCAGAGAATTCGGGCAACAATAATGATTTATTTTATTATGCTAATGAAACTGACGCGATGCGGGAAAAAAATAAAGGCAGAAACTATTTACGCTCCGATATGGAATGTTAATTTACTAAACTTTTCGTAGTATTTGTGGCGTAGTGGCTTAACCCCTTGGTTTTCTGTACGAACAGACCCAGGTTTGGAACTAGGTAGGGCAAAGTTGAAATTTGAATTAGTAGATTTTTTCTATTTTAAGGATTTTATTTTTCTTTGAAGGGTATCTAAAGTGAAAGAATGTTCCGAAGATTCCGTTATAAACAGGCTTTACTCTATTAGAAAATAAATTTGCTGGATAGTACCTTTTTTAAAAATTTATATAGCATATTTGCTTGCAGTTTTATTATTTCTTTTTCAGTATTACAGTTTCGGATGCATTTGTAATTACTTTTTCATCTAAAGATTTTAAATAAAAATTTAAAATATTAAAAACATAATTAAATTTTAATTGAGTTCACCAATTAATTTTGAATAAAAGAGTTTAAAGCATGAGATAAATAAAAATTCAAACTTTCCAACTGAACATGAGTCGGTCCCTGGTAATTTGCAAAGTCTCTACCTCCTCCCCCGCCCCATTCTTTACCAACCTGCGATACAAATTTCCGGTTTATTTAAGAATGTTATTATGGGCTTCTCAGTGCATAATTTTAAAGTTGAGTCTTAGAGTCTTCTCCCCAGACCAATACCCTCATATTTTTATTGAGGCCCCAGGGCCCTTTTTTAAACATTTACCCCCTTTTGGTGCATTTCTTTAGAATATTATTTTAACGAATAATTCATATTATTCCCTATGCTTAATTTTAACTAATTGAAGATCTAAAGCGCTAAGTACTAAGACATTTTAACATGTTTCATGTTAGGGCCCTGTTTTTAATTATCAATTGGCCCCATTTGGGCCCCCTTTTACAGCTCCTTTAAAAATGGTCCAATTCAGAAGCTTTTTTTTCTAACAACTTCTTAGGACTTCCAGGCACTATATGAGAGACAAGAAAAAATTCTCAGGTTTCAGCTACCACCAATTTTGAATATTAATCGCCTTCTTGGGGGCCCTTGGTGCAGCTTCTTTAAAAATTTTCCGAATTGCTTGCAATTTTCTTTAACATAGTTGTAGCGTCTTCCGATTACTTTAAAAGCTAATAACAATATCTTTATGCCCAACTACATGCCAGTTATGTCCCTGCCCCCCCCCCCCCCTCCCCCTTGAAGTTGTTGCACCACTCTAGCCCCCAGGGCCCGGTCTTTCTTTATACTTCAGTTACCACTTTTTTCGAACATTAATCTCCTTTTTTAGCATCAACTTACGTTTACTCACTATAGCCGTACATTAAAAATCGCATTAATTTAAAGGTAACTTTAGAAAATGGATTTCATCAGTTTAATACATATCATCTTAATGTTAAAAGTAATTCATGAAATTTACAAGGGGAGAGGTCATCTTCCACCGCTGACTGGCGAGTTTTAAAAAAAAGCTATTGTCGAGATTTGCACCCAGCTAACATAAAAATACCAAGAATTCTTTGCAATCATGGCAACTTTTATATAGTTTTATTCGAAAAAATAATTTTGACTCCTTAATCAAAATGGAAACCTTTCATATAAAAAGTGAAGGGATCAGCCCGTAATAGTTTATGGCAGTTACATGACTTGGACTATTATAATATAGGTGAAATGATGGTGATAGAATAACATTTGGTGACTTATCACCTGTGGGTGGCTAACATTAAAGTACCAAAATGGCCGCCTGGAATATAAAAAGCGAAGGGATCCGCCCGGAACTGCTGATGATAGTCACATGACTTAGGCTATTATTATTGAGATTGTTTTTAATTCTAAAAACAGTGCAAAGAATAATATTTCCTTACAATTAAAAATTTATTTATGCATGACTATTAAAAACAGAAAAAAAACTTTAAAATTACTATTAAATGAGTACGTGTTAAAAGCAGGAAAATATTGAAAATTATGTCTTGAAAATTGTATTTACTAATGAATATTAAAAGAAAAAGGAAACTTTAAAATAATAAATACATTAATATGCATTTAAAGCAGTAAATTGTATTATGTCAATCCTTTTATAATGCTGTTAAAAAATACCGGGAGGCAAAGACTCTGTTTACTTAATTAATTTTATTTTAGCTTATTTTCAAATGCTTAAATTATTTAATCTTTATTAGCTTATTTAATCAAACACGAAAACAACCATTGGATGTCTTAACAGCAACTGATTCCGTCTTAAATTTTTGCAATTAAAGGGAATTGAATGGAAACCTGTTTACAGGGAAATTGCTACAGGTTTTTTCATTATAATTCAATCTTCTCTAATCTTTTTAAAACCAGTCAGATTAGCGTGCTTTTAGATTCTGGAGTGTCTGAATGAGGGTTGGTGAGCGTAGCTTGCAGGGAACAGAGTCCCCTAGTTATATATATATATATCAAAAATATTGAATATACTATACCAAAATATCAGATATTTTTTATATTTTCGAAATTATGATATTTGTGAACCCGTTAATTGTAGTGATGTTTAAAATATCATTTGATGTTTATATTTGCTTGTTTAACCCATAAAAATATATTAATTACCACCAAAAACATGGTTCCCAGCGTCATTTAAATTAGGGGAAATTTCAAAACATATGGGAAAAGTCGGGGAATTTACAAATATTTTCTAAAAAGTCTTGGAGGAAAAATGACACGAAATTCATCAAATAGTCTCAGGGAAAAAAATCACAAAATTCATCAAACCATCCATTTTTTTTCAAGAAATACAGTTTTATTCTGCAAAATATATTCATCAGCTTTGATTTCACATGCATTTTAAGTAATTCATTCCCTTTTTTCCCACCGGGTGCAAATGCAAGTGCATGGTTCGTACGTTTTGGAAAAAAATAGAAAAAGTGCTGGAAAAAACAGTATTCATTTTCAAGGAATGAAAAGTGCTGGAAAAAAAAGTATTCATTTTCAAGGAAGGAAAAGTGCTGGAAAATATTGTGAACTTCGACAAATTGTTGCCGAAAAATATCAATTTCAACAATCGTTCGCATTAAAAAATCGGTAATTTCCAAAGGATCGCTTTAAAAATGCGAATTTCGTCTAAAGATTGCGGAAATAGTGCGAATTTCGTCTAAAGATCACGGAACGCGAATTTCGTCGAAAAGTCGTGGAAAAAATGCGTATTTCGTCAAAGACTAGAGAAATAACCCGAATTTCGATAAAAGATCTCGAACAAAGTGCAAATTTTGTCAGATGATCGCGCAAAAAACGCAAATTTTGACAAAGGATCGTGAAAAAAAAACACAAATTTTGACAAAAGATCGCAAAAAATTGCGAATTTCTTCAAAGGATCGTGTAGGGGTGATTCTGTTACAAATTTTCCAAAAATTTAAGGCATTCATTTCCGAAAACTTAAAAAAATCTGTCACCAATCCGAAAATTCGGCCATAAAAAATCGCAAATTTGACAAACGGTCGTAAAAAAAACAAAGTTTGCCAATCGTTTTCAGAAAAAACGCAGATTTCGCCAAAGGATCGCGGAAAAAACGCAAATTTCGTCAAAGGATCACGAAAAAAAAACGCAAATTTTGTCCTAGAAACGCGGGAAAAACTGTAAATTTCGTGGAAAGATGGCAAAAAACCCGAAGATTTCGTCAGAAAATGCGAAAAAACCGGAATATTTCGTCAAAAGATTGCGAAAAAACTCCGAAAATTTCATTAAAAGATCGCAAAACCCCCCAAAAATTTCATTAAAAGATCGCGAAAAAACCCGAAAATTTCGCCAAAAGATCGCGAAAAACTGAAAATTTCGTCAAAATATCGGGAGAAAACGGCATATTTTGTTGAAAGATCACGAAAAAGCGCGAATTTCGTCAGAGGGCTGCAGAAAAAATGCATAGTTAGTGTCAGGAGTAGACCTCCCCCTCTGCTGTAACTTTTCAGAAAATTTGAGGTAAATTTCAGAATTTTTTATTTTTTACTCAGAATCACCCCTAGGATTGCAGAAATAACGCAAATTTCTTCAAAGGATCGCGAAAAAAACACAAAAATTGTCAAAGGATCGTGGAAAAAGTGCGAATTGCATTAAAAGATCGTAGAAAGAACTCTTAATTTCTTCAAAGGATCGCGGAAAAAGGAAAATTTCATCGAAAGGTTACGAAAAAAGACTAAATTTGTCAAAATTCCTCGAAAAAAATGTATAGCCAGTGCCGGGAGGGTATTTACTCATGTTTTCTGCTCTTGTAGTGATACCATACCTTTTAGTTATTTATTTTTTTAATTTATTTATTTATTTATTTGCACTTAAAGAAAATCGAGCTCTGTTGTCTTAACTTTTTATTATATATGAAATTTCTTCCCATGGTACCTTAATAAGTTAAAACACATTATTCTTTAAAAATTCTCTAATAATGTCTTGAAAATGCCTGTTATAAAAATTAAAAGATTTGATAAGATTTCTTTGAAATAGATGATCAATGGGGTGGCTATTTTCCCTATGTGTTATTCTAAGTCATTTTTATCCATGTATCTAAACAGTCCTTGAATAGTGCTTGAATTTTATTTGTTCTTGAGTGTATGAACCATGAAGTGGATCTTAACTCTTTCGGGTCTGGTGTACTATTAATAGTACATGTCTTTTTATTGAGTATTATTTTGTCTTAACAATTACCTTTGTTACTATCTACATATAGTAATGATAGTATATGAATGACCATGCCTTTCTTATTATGATTTTATTTATGTTTGGACATATAACAATAACAGTAAAAGTTTGCTTAGATCTCTTTGCACCGTTGGTGATTCTTTTATTTTATACATATATTTCACTCTTTAAATTTAAAATATAGGTTACTTTTCTGAACAAATCATGGGTGATAAAAGACAAAAAACATTAGAAAGTTTAATATCTGTTAAACCCTGTTGTAATATGATATTTTCCAAACGTCTCCAAAAACTCTTCCTTAACCTGTTATCATATAAATATGAATTGAATAATACATAAAATAAGTGCATTCATTAGAATGCAGACAATGGGATAATATTTAAACTTCAGCAAATCTATTTGGATAGCTATGATTAACATTGTTAAAATAAAAATAATTTTGTTCTCAAAATTGAAAAAAAAAATCGGACCGAAAGGGTTAAGGACATTGCAATATCTTCAATATGGTAGATCAGTTAGATTATTTTTTGTTCAAGAGGTACTGTTTAATCCTGTGAAATACACTCACAAGCTTCACTTAGATTTCAACTATATGTAATGTGTGTAGTATGTTAATAATACATTTACTTATTAAATAAAATAAAAATAACATTTTATTGTGATTTATTTGTTGTTGTTTTTTTATTTTATACAGCTGTTGGAATTTTGATTTAGTCTTTTTTTTATATATATATAAAGAAAGTAACAGTAATTTGATTGATAATTGTGTTTATGAACATATATAAATAATCCAAAAATATATTCCAAAAAAGTTAATATAATAGATTTTGTGGTTAAAGTAATTTTCTTGAATTTCAACTGCTTCCCTATTCTTATCACGAATAGTTGGCTGGTATAAAACTCTGATTCATAGAAAAATAATACCTATATATATACAACGATTATAGTTTATTTAGATGTCAAGAAAGTTTCAAACATTATAGTGGCCACTAATGAAACTGAGCCTACCGGCCACTGGCTACTAACTCAATTTCCCAGTTTTCACCTATATCTGTATTCCCACTTTCTTGTCTCCTGTCACAGATTTTCGAATTTGTTGTATATATTTGATTCTCAAACGTCAATTTCCAATTCAGAATAACTCATTCAATTTTAAAGGCAGAATTTTTTTGCAATGATCTTGTTGCAACCAAAAAAAAATATTTTCGAATTGGAGAATTTTATCTAGTGGTCTTGTAAAAATTTTAAATTGTAACTTTTGAAAATAAAAGGCAGGATTATTTCATTAATATGATATTTTATACCTAACTTTAAATGTTTCTGCAGCTCACATTGCCTTTTTTTCTTTTTTTCAACAAGTAAAAAGTTGCAGTGCATTTATTTATTTTTTTCTTTTGTGAAAAGCCGAAAATTGCAAAATGGCTATGGGCACAAAATCTAGAAAGAATATAAAGAGCTGAGAAATATTGTGAGAATGAGTATTTATGGAATGTTCTTTAACCTTCTGGGTGGACACGTTGTTGCAAATTTTACGATAAACTTTATTTTTATAGGACTTTGTCGTCACAAAAGACACCAAAATTGAAATTCTATTTTCACTACTGATATGTATAATTACCCTTCTAACATATCTCTTATCACTGTTACGAAAAATCTTGCATTTTTGATAATTTACAGTTTCTAGCCCAAGTATTTCAGGAGATATCCTAAAGAAATGCAATTTTTAACAGCGTTCTTTAGAAGCATCTATACTCATTTCACCCATTTAAAATTTGTACATTGTAAAATCTTCTCTGGGACAGCATTTGAATCTTAAAAATAGCCTTGAGCCAATAAAAAGTATTATTTATTGGTTATATTGGCCTTGGTCACATTTCTTTGATGATTTCCCTTCATAAAAACGATACTTGTTAGTTACTTCTGATCACAAAATAGTTTAAAAATTGTTTAGATGCGAAACTCATTGGCTGATTTGTCCAAAAATCAATATAGTTCTTGCGACAGTGGCATACTAGTATATTTTCAAATCATTGAATACTTTACTGCCATAATATCAAAACATCCTGCCATATATGAACTCCATCGAAAGCATCGTTTAAACGCTATCATTGTTACTCTCTCTCTCACATACATACAAATTCGCAATTCATAAAAACACCAAACACAAACTTTTGTATTTGAAAATATAAGGAAATACTAACCAGAACTTAACAAAGGGTGGTGCAGGCAGTGCCCAGGCACCAAGCCATGTAGGCCCTTTAAGAACTTATGATCACAATTGTTATAACCGATTAAATTTTCAATATTTTAAATCATTTGATGAATTTAAGATGTCCGTTATACACTTCACAATTTATTCATACAAAAATTTACACTTATACAACACAAAACTTAATTATAACTTATACACTTGGATTTTGCCAGAATCCAAATACGTTCTGAAATTTTTCCCTTGGGATGGAACAATGGCAGTTCATATCCCCAATAGGGATTATTCCTTTTTTCCCAAATGAGTTGCAACAGGCCGTTCAGCGTCGTTATCTGTCATTAATACTGATGCACATGCAACTAGTAGAAAATGAACTATATTTTTTTGCAACAGGTGCAAATAAGAATTGCTGCATAGCTGATACTAGCATACACAAATGCATATGCACATAAGATGCAGAATCGTTGCAAATATAACAAAAGTGGATTCAGAAGACCTCAAAATGTAAAGTTGTAATAATCTTTTTTTCTCTCCCACGTTTAGAATATTTGTTTTGCTTTATTGAAGTAAAAATGCATTTCAGAAACGAAATATAGTTCAACTTTTCAATTAGGAGCAATTTGTTTAAAAAATTTACAAGTAAAAAAACTTTTATTGAATTAAATTAAACTGTTTAATTTTTCAATTAGCTTTCTCTTCAGTTGAAAATGAAAGGCAAGATTCAATATCAAGTCGGAACTATGAGCTTCCCCTCCCACACACTCACACACACATTTTTGTCCAGGACTATACTGCTGACTAAAACCATCTGTAAAAAATTATCTAACTAACAATGCAAATCTCATAAAAATCCACCCAGTAGAACTTTTTAAAAAGGCTAACTTTTCATAATCAAATTCACCTGATTATAGAACTTTCTCCTATAATTCTATAACTAAGCAGCATAGAATGATTTGCAGTATATTAAAACCTTCTCTAAGAAATTATCTAACAAACAATGCATGTCTCATCAAATTCTGCCTAGTAGAACTCTTTAAAAAGGCTAATCTTTCATAATCGGGTTTACATGATTATAGAACTTTCCCCAAAATTCTATAACTAAGCAAAAACAATAAGAGTGTGCAATATATTAAAATCTTCCTTGGAAGATTATTGCACTAACAAGCAAGTCTCATCAAATTCCATCCTGTAGAACTCTTTAAAAAGGATAACCTTTTATAATCAGGTTTACCTGATTATAGAACTTTATCCATAATTCTATAACTAAGCAGCATATAATGATATGTTATATACTAAAACCTTCCCTGAAAAATGATCTAACTAACAGTGCAAGTCCCATCAAAATCTATACAGAAGAATTCAAGATATAAGCAGCCAGAACAAAATTCCCATTTGTATTTTGCATGTATAATCAGGGTTGCCACAGGCGACTATTTTTCTATTCTATTCGCACCACTATTAAAAAAAAGAGAAACAGATTTTGTAGTATATTTCCCTTGCAAATGTTTTCAAACAGTATGTCAATAATTTTTGTTTTGAGAAAGAGGTGTGGGGTAGATTTAAAAATTAGTCGCCTGTGGCAGCCCTGTATAAGAGATGAAAGGAATCTGCTGATATTTATGAAGTGATTTTTATTGCCCTTATTATTTATGTTAGTCTTTTATATGCCACTCAAAATACAAGTTTTGCCATGATTATGTATATTAACCTTTAATATTCAAAATTTTCTGAATTATTTATTTTTATTATATTAATTTGTACATTTTCAGAAAATATATCCTAAGTTGGAAGATGAAGATAAATTGGACTCCAGTGAAGAACAATGTGACGAAAATAGAATAAATCATAGAGATGGAGTGAGGAAGAAAGAAAAATTAAAAAAAAATAAGGGAGGTTTTTATGAAAAAGCAATAAATGCTCTTGAAGAAAACGATAAAAGCAAGAAGGAAAAAGTATTCAATTCACCCTATGCAACATCAATTCCATACCTTAAAATTGTTCCTTTCTTACTGATTATCTTTGTGGTATTATTCTTTTTTTCCCCTCACAAACCTGCTACTGAATTATCTTTAAAGGAAAAGCTGCAGAGCATGCAAGATCTTTTCAAGGATCAAAATCACATGACTTTCCGTATTCTTGAAAAAGCTTTGAATAAGGTTGTTAATGTTATTCAAGAACCTTCTGCCCCTGCTATAATAACAGTAACTGTTAATAAAAATGCTAGGTATAAATCACATGAATTTTCACTTTATCTAGCAAGGGCTGTAGCTCCCCGAAGTACTATATTTATTAATGAGTCAGTATCATGGGAGAACAATCCAGATGACATTAAACTTAAAATTGACAACAAAATTCAATCTGTAGCAAAAGAGGAAAATTTGTTTGTTGTGATTGTTGATAATTTACAGAATATACCTCTTAAAAGTGCTATGATTTTCCATAGTTTTTGTGATCATGAAGCAGCTCCTTTTAAAAAAGCAGTTTTTCTTTTTATTGTTCCGCTAGATGAGATTTTGTCTAAAGATGCTACTATTAAAAAAATAGATACAGCTGCTTCCCAGCAATTAAAAAATATTTGGAATAAAGCAACTTCTGATGAAATCGATTCATTGATTACGAGAATTACTGTAAATGTAATAAACATTACTCACTGAAATATGCAGGTCAAATGTTAAGGATAAATATTGAAGTATTTTATATTTTTATGGTAATATTTCTTATGAAAGAATATACTCAATGTATTTTAATGAGACTGTTTCATATAAATGCAGACTATATAATATTATTGTTTTTATGTACATATTTCTTGACATCTTTGTTTCTTCTGAATTTTTTGTATTTTTATGCAATTTCTGTATTTGCTTGAAGTTTGAATTGTACTCCCCTCTTCTTTGTTTTTATGATTTTCTAGTTCCAACAAATTTATAATACAGGATTATGCATTATCTACAGTGTTGATTAGCATTGCCAGGCGTAGCTTTTGTAAATTATTCTTATACTTTTAATTCATTTACTTTCTAACTAAATCAGGGGTCGATACAGGAAAAATTTAGGACCCTTTCACAAAAATCTGTTTAATAAAATAGGCCCCTTCACAAAAAATAAATTTAATAAAATGGGCCCCTTCACAAAAATAAATTTAATAAAATGGGCCTCTTCACAAAATTAAACTTAATAAAACACGTCCCTTCAAAAAATTCCTTTTAATAAAATAGGCCCTTTCGTAACATTCTTTTTCATAAAAACTGTTTTAAAATGTGTATTTGTAAATAAAACCAGGTCACGAAAAACAAAAACTTTAGCAAGGAGATTTAAAGAAGTTTTTGTTAATAAATTCTTGGTTCGAATTTGAATAACTGGATTTCAACTTTCGTTACAAAATGTTACTTTTCACAAAAATATAATAAAATTCACAAAAATAACTTCTAATTTTCACAAAATGGGCCCCAAGAATAAAAACCTGCATCGACCCCTTCATTATTTATGATCACTTAAAAGTTATGTTTACCAAGAAAATGTTATTAATTCATTGATATAAATTGTCTTCCATTAAGATGTTTGTTTTATGTAACCATTTTTTTTAAACACCTATATAACTAACCAGGCTTCATCTGCATAGGTGGTCGGTTTGACACTTTTATAATATAGGTGTATGTTTCCATATATCTTATGTATTTCCTTTGGTGATTGTTTTGTTTGCAATTTTCTCTATTTCATTATATTTAATGTAAAGCAGTGGTTCCCAATGTGGGACATGTGCCCCACTGGGAGACAATTTGGCTTTTTAAGGGGGCAATTCCAAATTTCTCATTTGCTGTCACTTTTATTTTTGGAAAAGTAATGCATGCAAAATTTGAAACTAAAATGAAGAAAACAAGGTTTATCTTTTATAAATTCCTAAATCATAATTTAAAAGTAGACTTAAACCAGAAAAATTATATAAATAATATTTTTAAATGTATAACAACTTTCCATATTTTGCTGTTATTTTTTTTGTAGTTTTTCTGGATATAATTTTATTTTTAAACTTTTTGTAGCTTTTTTAATTTATTAAATGAGCTTTGTATTCCTATACGCTCTACTATTAGCTCACATGAAGAAACTTTCGTACATGAGGCATGTACTTAAGAGTTTGCCTAAATATGACTGTCTTGATTATGATTAACCTAAAAAATATTTGATATATCTAAACAAGTGTTACCACCGTTCTAAAAAAAAAAAAATCTTAAATAGCATTAAAAATATAAATGGGTAGTTAATAAATATGTATAGCTACAGTGCAGGAGTCTTACATAATAAATAAATATATGACATGTACAATTTAAATTTAAAATATGGGTATACATGACAGTCGATTAATGATAATGGGAAAGGGAAAACAGAGAAATGTGTTTTGATGGGGAATAACGGCTACTTGAAATGTTTCTTGGGTATTGTGTTATCCTTAAAGAAAATTCAATATCCAAAGCTTTTTCACCAACTATTCATAGGTTACTAAAATAAATTATAAAATTTATCAATGTTACCAATTTTAATGCCAAATGTGAGAGTATCTTCAAGCATTTTTGTAAAGATAAAAATGCAAACCATTGACTTATACTTAACACTGAGGTAAGTTAGAAAGGAAAGGCGAAACTCATTTGAATGCAAAGGCGGAGATGTGCAGATTCATTGCATTTATAGAAATGTGCTAAAATCACAATTTGTCACAGAATATTCACTTCTGAGATAAATTGAAAAATTTGAAATGAATACTTATTGTTCAGATTCTGTTAGTCTTACTCTATTGTGAATAGAGTTCACCATTTAAGTTATAAGGTATTACTGAGTATATGTTACAGAGAGGGGGGGGGGGGTGTCATCGTGAGTTTACAGATGATTCGGTGAGGTCACTGATGTAAAGTGTCATATTTCATTTTTAAATATATATTAAGTTTAAGCAAAAAAAAAAGGATATAGAAGTATTTGAGCACATCAAGACATTATATAGCATCTTTATTGTAAAGATACAAAAAAAAAAAAAAAAAAAAAAAAAAAAATTCATGTTATTACTTTCTATACACATATAGTGTAATGTAAAGTATTTAAATCATGATAAAAACCCAATTATGGAAATATTGGTATGTTTTACATTTTGTTATATTCTGGATCTGTTCTTGCTATTTTTACGATGATTCCATGTTATGTTGATATATGTTTTAAAGTTTCCTGGTCCCCAGATTCCGGTTTTTGTATTTTCAATGGTGTCAGTACGTATGTGTGTTTGAGTGATTACACCTAAACTATGCTTTCGATTAAGCTCCCATTTGGTGAATATGTTATAGATCACTGTCGCAAGAGCCGTATTCATTTTCGTATAAATTGGTCAACAGGTTTGGTATTTAAACCATTTTGTGACCAGAAAACTATACATATTTTCTTTTTCAACTATTCAACTAAATATTTTTATTGTTCATGCTTATTTTATTTTGCTACATCAAAATGACCATGTAAATTGAATTTTAGTATTTATTTTAATTAACGGGGCAATTAAAAATTTCAGTTCATGTGGAATGAAAATTCTTCAAAAATTAAACTTTGAGCTTTATGGATGAAACTCATGTTTTCTTCAGAATATGGGGTCATTTTCACAAGTGGAAACATTTCATCTGTATAAAATTGAGATCTTTGTTTTATATTCTTATTTGTTTGAATGCATCGTATTTTTTTAAGTGTTCGGAAAGTCTAGTGGAGTTGTTCCAGATTTTTTTTTTTTTTTTTAGTTGAATTGGCTGTATATGAATATTAATTTTCACATTGGCTTATGTCATGTTTAAAGATTTTTCCCTATTTAAAAAAACAAAAACAGGATGATGTTTAAAAGTATCCCATAATAAACATCTGGTTCTATTAAACTTATTTATTTGTCATATTTGCAATTTACTATAATGTAAATATAGTTAATTTTTTGACTAAGCAATAATCGAATTTCTAGAGCAACTATTTTTTTTTTTTTTTTTTTTTTTTAATGTAATGTAGAACTGATTCAGCATTGTTTGGATTTCTTAAGCATGTGTTTCTTTATTATAGCTAAGCTTTTTATTTATTTATTCATATTCAAACAAACAATAATCAAAGTGGAATTGTTTTTCTACTGTGCCCATTGCTAAATTTACAAAAACAGCAAAAGTTTCTTTAATTGAATTTTAGTCATTGCATTGTTTATACCTGTTGATTTAAAAATAATTAAGCTTTATGCCCCCATAGCAGAATATTCTCAAAGTGTCTGCGACAGATATACAGGGGCAGAAAATAATCTGCTGGTAAAATATTTTACAATCGAAGCATTAATTAATCAAACAATCACTTACCTGTGACGTCTTTATCCATTTTATTCATTTTTATTAATAATAATCTTAAGTTTTGTATTAAGTAATACAGAGCTAAACATAATTAAAAAGCAAAATAAAGGTTTGATAGAAAAATAATCTGCAAAAGAGAAAAGAAAATCTTCGATGCTTGTTTCCAATTTTGAATTTTTTGCTACTGGGCTTTATGCATGAATTATTTTTAAGTTTTGGGACTATATAAAATGATTATTCAAAACAATATATAATAAAATACTATTTTAGCACATAAACAGGATATTTTATTATTTTTAGTGTTATTATTTTCATTTTTTAATAATTTATTCTAACTAATCATTCATCTAAAAATTGGTGAAGTTTTTATTGTTGCAGTTTTTTAGATAATAAATAAAAATTTCAAATTGTGTTTGTTTTTGTCACAAACCTCAAAATTTTAGCTAAGTGTATTTGAAATGTAGTATTTTATTTCTTGGGATAAAACAATTACATGGTTTTCCGAAATAGTCTTCAGATATTTTAGATGTGTTAAGAATATCTTATAAAGATTTAACATTTTCTGAAAGGCTTATTTTATGTATTGACTTGTTTTTTTTAAATAGAACTTTATCATTTTCTTGTGTTGTGTTCAGTCTTGATATATTCTCACCAAGTAATTGCTGTGATAGGAAATTTATTTTATGTGTCATTATTTATTTCAGTATTTCATGTTTTTACTTTTTTAAAAGTCACTAAAACATTTTTTGTTTGTTTGAATATACAGTCAACTCTGTGAAATCCGCACACTTAGGGACCGAGGGTTTTGTGGATTATACATCTTAGCGGATTATAGATCATCCCATTGTTTACATTTTATTTTTTAAAGTCTGACTATCTTAGGAACAACTGTACAAAAGTTACAATTACAATGGACAAGAAAAACATAATGTAACACTGGTTTAATAAATTTAATAATTAAGATTAAAGAAGTTAAATTATATATAATTTTTACTGATTATCTATTATTTTAAACTTTGACACAACACAATGGTAGTTTTGGTTTGTTGTCAATAATTTTTTTCTGTAGTCTGTGAGCATTACTGTTCATTTACTTTTTGATCCAAGATAAAATTTTGTTACTCAAGGCAATTTAAATATTTATATCCAATTTATATTTAAATATTTATTCACTGGAAAATTGATTAAAAAAAAAAAAAAAAAAAAAAGTACCAAATTTAGTTTTTGAGTTGAACTTTTAATGACAATTTTCATTGTTTACATTCCAACATGTAGTGCGGATAACAGACATTTGCGGATTATACATCGGCAGATTTCACAAAGTTGACTGTATATATATGAAATGATAATCTCAGCCCCTTTTTAAAATTTAAAATCCCCTTCACCCCTTTTAAAATTTGAAATACCCTTTTAAAAAAATAAAAATTTAAATTTAGAAATTAAAATTCAAACTTATTAAATGCTGTAGTAACTGTGTCTTGAATGATTAAAACTTCCTGAGACACTCAATAAGAATATTTTTGCTGGTGTTAGCGCAACGTTAAATTCTATCAGCATCCTGTGGGCTGAATTTGAGCCAAGACCTTGCTCCAGGCAATCAATCATGGAGCTATTGTCTAATTAAATTAAAAATATGCCCAGTTTGATAGCAAGGACCTCTGACAGAAATAATGCCTAATACCCCATATTTATACCTTGCACGCCTCCAGCAGTGGAGATTTTGACTATCCAAATATGCCATAATATTCACGCCAGTCTGCTCTTTGGGGGAGCATTGCAATAGACTAATGCCCGATGTTCCATAAAGACTTAACAAATCTCAGTTCTCTTGCCAAAGGGGCCTGATTTCTCAAGGAACTGCAACTAAGCCAAATAAATCAGGTCCTCAGAAAAAACTATGTATTTATTTATTTCAACACACACTTTCTCTCAGACTTCATTGGATTCCATTCAGCAATCACAGCCCCTGACTCCATGACTATGCTAAAAAAGCCCCAGCGTCGCCCGAGATATAGAACACACGCGTTGCCTCTGCTATCCTTACATATATATATTTATTTATTTAATGTATGCAGTAATAACAGTTTATTTATTTATTTTTTGGTTGGGGGGGGGGGGGGGGCGTCTTTCATCAGTTTATCTTTAAAATTTTATTTAATAAAAGCACAACTAAAAACTAAAAAAAAGGGCTTTCTGTTTTGATGCTTGTGGCCAAGAATCATGAGAACTCTTATGATAAGTTTTTTATATGGAAATATTCTAGGCCTTCGCTTCTTCATAAAGCTAGCAATAAAACTACTGATCTGCAATGCATTAAAAGGTAACCTTATAGCAGAAATCTGTTTAGGAAAAAATCGGAAAGTTGTTTATATGGAAATATTCTTGGCCTTAGCTTCTTCATATAGCTAGCATTAAAACTACTGGTCTGCAATGCTTTAAAAGGTAACCTTATAGCAGGGAAAAAATGAGTCTTTTATTGGGTCTTTCACAAAATTTTTCATCTCAAACAAGACCCTTTACAAAACTATTCTCCTTAAAATATGACTTTTCACAAAAGTCTTTGGCTTAAAAATAGACCTTTTATCTTTCCTATCTCCAAATAGAACCTTTTACAGATATAATTTAAATCTGATCTTAAAATCCGAAATAATAAAAATCTGACCTTTTGCTTTTACATATGTAAATATATATATGTATGTATTTTATATACATATCTTCTTAAAAATCTATAAATAAGAACTTGAGTAAAACTATTGTTTCAAATTCACAAAATTATGACTAGATTTTTTGCAAATATGAAAAGCTGTTTGCAATTTTTTGAAAGCAAGACTCTGGAAAGTCTGTCCCTGCCTTATAGCCAGTAATGGAATTCAAATACTACAATAACTGGTTCTCTACTATTGTGACTTTTTCAAGTACGAACAAGAAAGTAAAATATTGCATCACACATAGATTATGAAATGCTTTCCAAGATTATAGGAATTAAGTTACAAAACTGCCAACTCGCAGACTATCAAGCATTCCTATTTATACTTTTACTTTGGTGAGAAATACTTGCAACTTCTTCAAAGTAATCTGGAATAAGTTCTTGATAATTCATGTCTTGTGGATCTTAAAGTGTTGATTTCTTTATTTTTTTAAACATATGTTTGGTACTAATTTTTGTCAATATTATGCTAATTTTTGCATTTGGCCTGCCACTATCAAAAAAGCAGTATTTGAAATTTGTAATTAAAACTAGTCGTTGGGGGCCACCGTAATATCATGGATATACATAATATAAAATTAAACGGGATACATGCTAAGCATTGTATCATGTTACTTTTATTCATAATTTAATTTATTTGGACTCTTAAATATTAATACAATTCCTTAAGCTAATATTACTTTTTGTTGCACTAAAATATCTCAATTTGTTGATTTTCTATAAGCAAATAAACACTATTGGTTTACAATGGAAGTCAATGGGAATTTGGCGAAATATTAGAGATACCGCCAATTTCACGTCATTTTTGGCAACTAATTTTGGTCGTCAAATTTTGCGATATACCACCAAGTTGGCGACAGAACAGCCCCCCCCCCCCCCCTATGATAACTCCCCTTATAGGTATGGAGATGCATTAAATGCTTGGCATTTACGATAAGCCATTATTGGCATTTAATCTTATAGTTTGGTGATAGTTTTTGGGTCGGCAGGATAATCGAGTAGTACTGAATTGCGTAAAAGAAACATCCTTGTAACTCGAAAAATTATAATCATATTAACTAACAGTTTACTGCATCAGATTAAGCATCTCATTTCCAATTAAAATATATCTTTGAATTGAAATTTGAATGAAATACAGGGTCATGAAAAGTCGAAGAGTGTGAAAAATAGGATTGCAAATATTTCGGCAACTAAAAATCCGATTGAGTTCATTCATGCAAAATTTATGTTTTTTTATTGTCTTTTATATTCACTCCTTCAAACAAACAATTTCGAAAATTTTGTATACCTTTTATCAGAACGAATATTTCGAGAGTCTGAAAAAAATAGTTCCGGATAATCGAGGTTACTGATATTCAATAGGCTTCTTCCCATTATTACTCCCTAAGTGCACACCGAATTTCAAGTCTCTATCTATATTTGTTCGGGAGATAGAGCGATTACAGACACATATACAGACGGACAACAAATTTTTTTTATATAAAATATGGTTTTCGGAATCTCCAGTGTCTGAAACGCGTACAACCGTAAAAAAAATTTGTTTCGATTTTTAAAACAATTACAAGTCTTACCCTATACTACGTATGATGGGTGAGTAAAAAATAAAGAAGGTCATTCACATTTTATGAAAGCTACTTTCATAGTTAACTTCTGCACATAAATGCCAATATTTTTTGGTACATTTTGACTGTGTTGGATCGCTTTTGCTCGTAGCTATAATCTCTGGCTCGAAATTTCTATCAGATTTTGCCTTAGTGCAGTCATGCCAAATTATTTCCATACTTCTTGGAAAACTTAGAAATCTGAGGTAACACTGGTTAAAACTGTTAAATTTAATTCCCCAGATGTTCTTCGGCAACTGCTAAAAGTGATTAATAAAATAAAAGAAAGAACTTGTTACTAAACACAGATCATTTTAACAAGCAAATTTACGAACTGTTTCTTTACTTCCGCATTTGATAATGAGTGCTATTACAGCCCACTTGAGTAACTCTCTAAAGCATATGTTCTAATAACTAAGATTTCATCACTAATATGTAACTAAAAGGAACATCTGAACATTTTGACTGTTGCCAGACACCTTTAATTATTATATATTTTTTTCTACGCTGCGAATATGTGTTTTAGCAGCTTTATGTATACTCACTCTTAATCATGTAGCCTCTCTGTTAAGACGGAGTTTCTTATACTCCAGTAATATGTTTAATTATAAGTATTTAAAGCTAAAAGTTGAATCTTTCTTTATCGTAAAAACACATAATACTAATTCATATTACATTATATCTTCCCATGGATTTAGCGATTCATATTAAGCTCTCAAAGGATACTTCAAAGGATAAATAATGCTTCACAAAATAAAATAAAATAATTTCTTCAAGAAGCTTTTGGATAAATCCCTGACCACGCCACACCGATGAAGTTATACGTCATCGCGATATTGATGAATCCCAGGTAAGAGCATTTTACCTATTTCCATTTCAAAAGCAGCATAGCCACAAGAGATTTTTTCTAATTGTTTAAATATGAGACAGCGAATTCCTGCTATCGAGAATGGGGTGCTTTTGGCTTGATAGGCCACTTAAACTCCAACAAAAAGATTAATGAGACAGATAAAGTGCTCATGTTTAGCGAAAAAGAAGAAAAATTTTATATAGTGGCTTAGATTATAAATATTAAAAATATTCATGTTTTGAATAAAAAAATAAAAAGATGCTGCATTGAATAAAATAATGAATGTTATTGTACCAGAAATATAAAGGTGAATGAAAAAGAAACATTTATATATTTATGTTTTATGTAATGAACATTTAAATAATTAGTGAATGAACAATTTGTTGGTTGTGAGTAATAATAATAATAAAAAAAAGAAATCGTTCATTTTACATTTTACAGTAAATAAATAAATAAAAAGGAAATAGGTTCGTCGCATATATAAATAAGAGTAAACATGGCAGGGATCAAAGACGTCCAAATTGTCGAAAAATTAAATTCGCATAATTACTCAAATTGGAAATTTCGCGCAGAAATGATTTTAATAAAAGAAGAATTGTTTGATGTAATAACACAAAATCCCCCAGATCCAATTAACACGGACTGGACAAAGAGGGACCGTAAAGCACGTGCAATTATCAACTTGAGTATTGAAGACTCACAGATCGTGCATGTAAAGCACTTAAACACTGCCAGAGAAACCTGGCAAGCTTTAAAAACAATTCATGAAAGGGCTAATCTCTCAAGCAAGTTATATTTGCTGAGAAAATTATACGGAGCAAAACTCCCAGAAAACGGCAATCTAATAAAACACATTACACATATTTTAGAACTTGTTGATAAACTTTCAGCCATAGGCGAAACTATTAATGACTCGCACATTTCAGCTCTGTTACTTTGTTCATTACCACCTAGCTACAACACCTTAATTATAGCCCTCGAGGCCCGTCCAGAAAATGAACTTAATTCAGAGTTTATAAAAGGAAAACTCACTGATGAATATACAAGACGTTTAGAAAACACAGATCAGAGCGAGAATTCCTCAAAAGCGTTTAAAACGCATAAAAAGTTTCCGGCTGAACACTATAATAAAAAGGACAAACAGTGTACATACTGTAAATTAAAAAACCATACATACAGAGAGTGCTGGCATCTTAAGAACAGAAACACTTACTCACCGTCACAAAAACAACAGCCGCACAAATCCAAGTATTACACATCATCGTTATGTTATGAAGACGCAAACTATTATAGAGAAAACAAAAACCGTGAAACAGAACCAATTCGGATTAACAAAACACAGGGCAATTCAGGAAAAGGTAGCGACGCAGCTTTTTTAGTCCAGAAACCAGGAAAACAAACCTGGATAATCGACTCAGGTTCATCGACACACATTCTAAACAGTAAAGATGCATTCACTAAGTTTAACGACACTGAAAAGACGACAGTCATCATTGCCAATGGAAAAACGCTGAATTCACACGGTACAGGTGAAACGACATTTAAAACAAAAACATCCGATGGAGGGATAAACACAATCACATTAAAAGAAGTATTATACGTACCAGAATTAGAATCGAACCTCATATCGGTAAGCAAAGCAACACAGAATGGCTATAAATTAATTTTCGATAAAGAAAAATGCACGTTATCCCGAAACGGGAATATTTATCTTGAAGCAAGAATGAAAAATAATTTATATCAAGTCGAATTATTAGAAAGCGCTGAAACTAATAAAGTAAACATTGCACATGAATGTAAAAATAAAAATTGCATAGAAGTTTGGCACAAACGGCTTGGCCATCGTAACTATAATGCGATAAAAGAATTAATAAATAAAAACTTAGCAGACGGTATAAAAATAAATAACTGTAATCATAATGCATTGTGTGAAATATGTATCCAAACAAAAATAAGTGATGCCCCATATCCGAAATCAACAAACTGCCCCAAAACAGGCAAAGTACTCGATCTGATACACACGGACGTGTGCACATCTATCGGTACACCTACTATCGGGGGAAAAACAATGTTCGTCACTTTTATAGACGACTATTCAAGGTTCACAGTAATTTACTTACTTTCGCATAAAAATGAAGTTCACGAAAAGTTAAAAGATTATGTAGCCATGGTGAAAACCCAATTCGGCAGATTCCCTAAAGCTATTAGATCCGATAATGGAGGGGAATATTTAGGTAAACAAACGGAAGAATACCTAAGGGCAAGAGGTATCCAACACCAGTTTACGGTACCATTTTGTCCGAGCCAAAACGGCGTAGCGGAAAGAAAGAATAGGTCATTATTAGATATGACTAGGAGTCTACTCTCCGAAGCAGGCTTACCTCAAAAATTCTGGGGAGAAGCCATAAATACCGCCAATCACCTGCAGAATAGGCTACCAACCAAAATAACAAACAAAACACCGTTCGAAATTTGGTTCAACCGAAAACCCACCTTACACTACCTGCGTACATTCGGCTGTAAAGCTTATGCCTATATACAGAAACATCAGCGAAACAAATTAGATGATAGAGCGCAGGAAGGAATACTTGTGGGGTATGACAACAAATCAAAAGGTTACCGTATATTCACAAAAGAAAACAAAATAATAATAGCGAGAACAGTTAAATTTATAGAAAATAGTGAAAACAACTTAAAAGAAAGCGAAGAGGTAGAAAACTCAGACAATGACAACAACTACATTCAAACAGAGTTAAGTAATTCGGACGAAGAACCAACCGCGTCCAAACAACCCGACGTAGAACCGAGAAGGTCTCAGAGGTCAAATAGAGGAGTACCACCCGACAGATACGTATGTCACGTAAAAACAAATGACACATTCGAACCAAACGATTTTTATGACATAGCAAACATGAACAACCCAGTAGAAAAAAAAAATTGGCTCAAAGCCGCTCAACAAGAAATCAACTCATTAAAGAAAAATAAAACTTGGGACTTAGTGGATCCCCCACCAAATAAGAAAATTATTGGTTGCAAGTGGATTTTTAAGAGAAAGTTAGATAATTTAGGAAATGTACAAAAATACAAGGCCCGTTTAGTAGCGAAAGGATATAATCAGAAGTACGGCGAAGATTATGATGAAACCTTCGCACCCGTAGTTTCACACACAACAATCCGAACATTTTTAGCCTCAGCGGCATATAAAAATCTTTCTGTTCAACACATTGACATCGACACTGCATTTCTTCACGGCGAAATAGAAGAAGAAATTTTCATGAAACAACCAGAAGGTTTTATAGAAAAAAATTGTGAAAACAAAGTGTGTAAACTGAATAAAACAATCTACGGCTTAAAGCAGGCAGCTAGAGCCTGGCACAAAAAGATCGCAGAATCATTAAAAAACATGAATTTTGTGCAAAGCACTGCTGACTCATGTTTGTTTACTAGAAAAGAAAAGGAAAATTTCACTTATATCATCGTCTACGTTGACGATATTTTAATCGCGAGTAAAAGTGAAATAATTAAAGATGTAATAAAACAATTGCAAAATGAGTACGGAGTGAAAGACTTAGGCGAAATAAGTCAGTACCTAGGAACCAACATAATCAAAACGAATGATGGTTACAAATTAAACCAAAAGTCAAAAATAGAAGATTTGGTTAGAAAGTTAAATTTAACAGATGCAAGACCTATTGGTACACCGATGGAAGTAGGTTTCTATAAATTAGAAAATAGCGACAATTTACTTCCGAACAATACAAAGTTTAGGCAAGCGATCGGTTCGCTTTTGTATATTGCCACAGTCACTCGACCCGACATTATGGCACCAGTAAATATACTTAGTAGGAGAAGTGCAACGCCACGCGAGAAGGATTGGAAAGCGGCAAAAAGAATTATTATTTACCTCAATTGCACAAAAAACCTATGCCTAACAATAAGCAAAAATAAACCACCAATACTCATCGCGTATGCTGATGCTGATTGGGCTGGGGACACTAAAAATAGAAAATCAACCACCGGCAATATTTTTTTTCTGGGTGATAATCCCATTCAATGGACTACAAAATTACAGTCAAGCATTGCACATTCTTCCGCTGAAGCGGAATATGTTGCTGCAGCAACCGCAGGACAAGAAATTTTATGGCTATTAAAACTGCTAGAAGATCTTAACTTGTATCAAGTAAAACCTATTTTACTTTACCATGACAACCAAAGCAGTATAAAGATGATAGAAAATGAAAAATTTTCGAAGCGGACAAAACATATTGATATCCGCTTTCACGCCATAAGACAATTAAAGGAGGATAAAATTATCGAATTAAAATATTGTCCCACGCAATACATGATTGCTGACTGCTTGACAAAGCCCACACCCAAACCTCAACTTTTGTGTGACATCAAGACTATGAACTTGTTACCTTATCCATCTGAGGAGATTAAGGAGGGGTGTTAAATTTAATTCCCCAGATGTTCTTCGGCAACTGCTAAAAGTGATTAATAAAATAAAAGAAAGAACTTGTTACTAAACACAGATCATTTTAACAAGCAAATTTACGAACTGTTTCTTTACTTCCGCATTTGATAATGAGTGCTATTACAGCCCACTTGAGTAACTCTCTAAAGCATATGTTCTAATAACTAAGATTTCATCACTAATATGTAACTAAAAGGAACATCTGAACATTTTGACTGTTGCCAGACACCTTTAATTATTATATATTTTTTTCTACGCTGCGAATATGTGTTTTAGCAGCTTTATGTATACTCACTCTTAATCATGTAGCCTCTCTGTTAAGACGGAGTTTCTTATACTCCAGTAATATGTTTAATTATAAGTATTTAAAGCTAAAAGTTGAATCTTTCTTTATCGTAAAAACACATAATACTAATTCATATTACATTATATCTTCCCATGGATTTAGCGATTCATATTAAGCTCTCAAAGGATACTTCAAAGGATAAATAATGCTTCACAAAATAAAATAAAATAATTTCTTCAAGAAGCTTTTGGATAAATCCCTGACCACGCCACACCGATGAAGTTATACGTCATCGCGATATTGATGAATCCCAGGTAAGAGCATTTTACCTATTTCCATTTCAAAAGCAGCATAGCCACAAGAGATTTTTTCTAATTGTTTAAATATGAGACAGCGAATTCCTGCTATCGAGAATGGGGTGCTTTTGGCTTGATAGGCCACTTAAACTCCAACAAAAACAGGGCTTTAAGTATTTTAGCAAAAAAAAAAAGAGCAATTTTTTTATAAATTAATGAAAACAAAAATCTATTGAAATGTGTTCGTGAATGTAAAGTTTTCCAAAGGTATTCATTATTGCAGCTGAATTTTGTTGTGGAGATTAAATTAAAGCTCCAAAAGTATCAAATAAATCTAAATTAAATTCACTTTGTTGTCAGTAAAATATTTTAGAACATGTTTTCAAAGAAGAAATTGTAGTTTTATATAGAAAAGACATCAATAAATTCAAGCTTCATATGGGCAAAGTCTCCAGTCACTCTTCCCAGTCAAATGCCACATATTTATAAAAATAAATTATCACAAAAATAAATTAGTAATCTGCATCCAGTTTTAGGAACTGTAACTAAAGTCACCTGAAATCCTTTCCCACAAGCCTTTTCTGCATTTGTCTTATTAAAGCAAGTGTTAGAAAAACATCTTTCACGAACATTGGAAAGACTTTGGAAAGTTTCCAAAGAGGGGTGGGAGAAAGTTGGCATGATTGTGACAACAGCGAATTATGTTACCATGCACAATTTAAGCTAAAGCTAAGTAGAATTCTTTGCCAAAATTCAAGGCTATTTAACAGAGTCATTTAGTTGTTGCAAAGAATATGAAATTTATGCTTAGAAATTCACTTGTGAAAATCGATCCCATAAACCTGATGACCTTCTGTAATATTCTTTCACAAGTGAACTAATTAAATATCGCTAAGTTCAGTAACATAAAGTCGTCATAGTTTAGGCAAAAAGTTTGACTCTGATCATTCACACTGTGCACATTTCACTACTCTCCAATAAAAACATTCTACAAAACACCAACGCATTTAGCTAATAGGAATTTTGGATTAAACGTAAAGCTGAAACAAATAAGAACATGTCACAAAGTTATTCTTAGAATATATTGTTGTGCAGATGAACATTAGAAGAAAGCAAGGATTATAGATTTGTTATTACATATTACAAGTGCCATTTTATCAACCCGTTCGACAAACTAAAAAAAAAAAAAATGGCTAATGGTCCCACCGAATTGGTTGAATCCCACCACTGCTTAGTGCTTATAGCTAATTTTATCTGTGTCAAACTATAATTATAACTCAGAAAATAAGTTGTACGAAAAATTGTTAAGTGTTACTTTATTCATTTACTTAGAATTTTTCACCTCTCATTCACTGTGTATATTTAAATTTCTTTTAATATATTTTAACAATCAATATGCTTGAAAAAATTTTCAATGGGTGTTCATATACATATATAAATATTACAGTAAATTATGAATTAAAAAACTCTGTGGCTAGACAATCCATGAAGGATCTGGGACGACAGTGCCCATCCCTGTTTTCTTGACCCTGTGCCCCGAGGTACTATGCAACATATGTCACGGCCAGATGATCAGCTTAACGCAGGACCCTTGGTGTTTAGTTCCCAAGCAAGCTTCGGATCGACCCCGAAGGGATGAAAGGCTGAGTGAACCTTGCCCTGAGGGAGTCAAACTTTCGACCTGCAGCACGGCAGCCAGGTGCTCTGAACACTACGGCATTGGGCATAAATTATAAATTAGAATGTCGTAATATGTAACTGAATTATAATTTTTTCTATGCTCAAAATTTTAAAGCAATAATTATATTATTTTCCTTTTTTATACATGTAACTTTCTCATGACTTTAAGATGTTTTCATTATTTCTTTGGTTGCCTCATGATTTTTTACAAAGAGTTTATAGTGTCAAATGCACAAAGGAGAAAAAGAATGCATGTCTTGTTTCAACAGATTAATTGATTACAATTTTCTGTTAATGATATAAATTATAATAAAGTAGAGATTTTAATGATGAACTCAATAAAATTTAAAAAATCATTAAATGATTTTTTAAAGCTCTTTTTGTTTGTGTGTATATATGTGTGTGTATCTCTGAAGTTTAATTCATATTGCAATGATAAAAAAACCCAGGATTTATGCTAAATAAATGAATTTAAATGTCAAGAATTTGTTATTAATAGATGTGCTCTCCAGTAATATCTTGCAATTATATTTGACAATGAAAGGCTATTTGAAATTTGGTCATGTTATATAGATTAAGGGGGAAATATATGATTTTTTATTATAACTCCTGCCTTTTATGAAAATATCTGAAGTTAGCATATCAGTATTGAAATGGTTTTTATGTGTCAGTGATTTGTAAAATGAACTCTATTGAAGACTGTACTCTTGAATTATCTGTTCTAAAAGCATATTTATTCAAAGTGTCTTCTTATCAAAAAAATTACACATGTTTAGTTTGTTGCATTTTTGTAATATATTTCATGTTATTAATGACAGTCATTAG
This sequence comes from Maratus speciosus, assembly GCA_963932465.1. NCBI lineage: Eukaryota > Metazoa > Arthropoda > Arachnida > Araneae > Salticidae > Maratus > Maratus speciosus. The sequence goes on from OZ010788.1 coordinate 336,775,761, forward strand.
TGTGTATGTCAGTGACAAATGAAACATATTAGGAACTGTATCCCAATTCTTTACCTTTCTGGGTGATCTTTTGATAATAAATTTGTTTTTTGCTTTCATTTAACAAATAAAAATGAAATTTCAAAATAGTAATGCTTCAGCAAAGCAAGGATTGCTGTTTTTAAGAATAATTCTGTAAGAAACTTTATTAATAAAACTTTATTTGAGTATTATAAAATATATTGTGTGAAGGAACATTTAATTTTTTTTTTTTTTTTCACAAAAATCTGTTTTAATTAAGAATTATTTACTGCAAAATTTAATATAATACTAGCTGTTTAACCCGTTCTATGTACTTGAGTTCATGAATTTAATTCTAAAACTAAAATGAAAAATAACTGTTCGATTTAGAAAAATATTTTTCTACTACTGTGCATTTTTTTAAATGAAATTTAATTCATCATGTTGCTGTTGCAGCAGACCATAAAATGATATCTTTGGAATAAGGGAATAAATAGAATAAAAATTTTGTTGATGTTTGTGATAAAATGTTTTCTTTATTTTTTTTTAAAAAAGGTAATAATTAAGCACAATTAAATAATCTCTAATTATTTGCATGTGAGGTAAAAGTATTATCATAGTACCCACTACAGCTTCTTAGTATTGCAGCACAACATACGTAATATGTACACTGCTGGCCATTAAAATTGCAACATCAGGAAGGAATGATCTGACGAACATCAAAATCACATGAAAGGAAGAAGAGGTTGGAATATGCAAATGATTAGTATTTCAGCACATTTAGACGTGGCAGGCGGGAGAAATGACATCTGAAGCACTGCATAAAAGAAAAGTTGCGTAGTAGATTTCTCATTCGGAACGCACTTTGTAAGGTCCGTTTTTGCTCAGAATATCATGTTATGCCTTGAAAAATAAGAAGAAATGCTTACCACCAAGTGTCGGTATTCGATAGAGGCAGTATCGTTGCCTATCGAGAGTGTGGATTATCTTTCCGTGATATCGCCCGTTGCATTCGTCAAAATCCAACTGCTGTCATGCAAATATGGAATCAATGGATTGCTAAAGGGTCATACTGAACGGCATGCAGGATCTCGACGCCCTCCCATGACTAACGCCAGAGAGGACAGACATATTGTGAGGTCGCCCCTGCAAAACCGTACAACCACATCATGAACCATTAGCCAGGAAATGGGCATGTTTGAAGCTCATCCAGTATCTGCTCGTACGGTGCAACGACGTTTGCAGCTGTGCGGACTGTCAGAACGGCGACCAGTACTGCGACTTCCCTTGACAATGCAGCATAGAGAGAGTCGGCGACTCTGGTGCACCGAATGACAAAGCTGGATGCATGACTGGCACAATGTCGTCTTTTCAGACGAGTCCCGGTTGTACGTGCTGTATTCTGATGGTCATATACTTCTCTAGAGGCTCCGAGGAAAACGCCCGTCGCCTGCTTGCATTCGATATGGGCATAGGGGCCCTGCACCTGGTGTGATGGTTTGGGCAGCCATTGGGTACACGACATGCACATCTCTAGTTCCAATCGATGATAATTTGAACACAGATAGGTACATTTTTGACATATTACGTCCAGTGGTAGTGTTCTTTCTTCGAGGCTTGCCAAACGCCATCTTCCAGCAAGATAATGCAAGACCACATGTTGCACGTCGTGTTCTGACCTTCCTCGATACACAGGTTATTCGATTGCTTCCTTGGCCTGTTCGGTCTCCAGATCTGTCACCCATTGAAAACATCTGGTCATGAATTGTTTAGAGACTAGCCTGCCACCCCTCTCCAGCTAATACGGTTGATGAAGTGTGGCATAGGCTTGAAGCAGCATGGAATGAGTAGACCGTTTCTGCCCTCCAAGCCCAGTTCAGCTCCACACCTAACCGGATAAGGGCCGTTTTAGCTGCCAGGAAGAGCAGCTGTTTCTACCAATTTCGCAGCCTTGTAAACCCCAAACTGTTTACAAATTTAATCATTTTGTTTTCATGCCATACTGTTTACGTACAATAAATATCTTTTTTATATTTTCAATCTTTCATGGTTTGCAATTTTAATGGCTAGCAGTGTATATGTCACATTGCAGTAAACATTTAGAACTCGTTAGAACCTACACAATTACAGGTTAAACATAAAATAAATGGTTTTTCCTCGCGTATTACTCGCGCACAGAGGGTTCCGTAGAATAAATATGTGAATTTGTAATTGCATTATTAAAAAAAACGTTGCTGAAAGAATACTAAGACTTTGTAAAAAAAAAAAAACTATACAACGTAGAGTTTGGTATAACTGTATATACTGGAAAAGTGTAAATGGATATACCATGAAAGTTCAATGATATATAGAACCTTATAATATCAAATATAGCTATTCTGTATAACTCATTTTTAATATTACCCTAATCTGTTTATAATGAACATAATTTGGTACTGACAATAAAAGCAGTGCATATTTAAACTTCATTTATGGCATTTCATAAAACTAAATTCAGCGCAGTAATAACCTTTCTTTCTACAGTGTAGCTAAAACAAAACCTTTATTCAAAGTTTAAATTTGGCATTGTGCTAAGCGTGCTTCGAAAAGAGGTCGCAAAGTTGCAACACCGCCTTGGTCCGTGCCGCGTTTTTCCAGATAGGTTTTTAATTAACTTTTAAAGTCGCTCGAGACGTATTGAGGTATCTACTCAATCCAAACTAGTCGCAAATCCCATAGTATTTATGTGATTCATTCTACTTAAGTGGTCGCAGGACTCGTAAAGCTTCAAAATTTTAGTAATTTTAATTTGTTTTAGATGTTAAACTCCTATTTTTCTGAACATTTTGATATAATTGTTTCCTTGAAATTCCCATTAGAATAGAAGTTATGATTATAAATAATTATAAAGAAGGAGCTTGGTGCAATATAATAGAAGCGTAAAAAATACATTAAAAGCACCAAAAATTTTAAGCATACCGGTTTTGGTAGCATATAGCATACCTTCCTCAGTGCTAAGGATGGTGGAAATTTGCTCACATATATAGGAGAGATGGGGATTCAAGTTAAAGGTTTATTGACCAATAGGAAAACAGAGGATTGCAGGTAACAGCCAATAGGAAAATAGAAGGGAAATGGAACCAAAGTAGTGAGGGGGGGGGGGGGGAATAAGAGACAGAAGTTTTTATGTAATATTTCCAACAATCTGATAATGGAGGAATAGCCAATTCACAATTAACAATATTTTTTACATTTGTATAAATATGAAATGCTTTAAGGAAGTTAAGTTCGTCTATAGAAGTAGGTTTAGAGATTATTTTAACCGAATTGAAGTCAAAAGTATGATATAATGTTTTGCCATAGAGGATTTATTGATTTCTTGTTCTTTAATATATTGTTGATGTTCTTTGATACGAAATTTTAAGCAGCGTTTAGTTTGTCCAATATAGGAAAGGCCACACTGTCAATTAATATGGTAGATACCCCATGAATTGGATAATTCAATAGAGTCTTTGAGATTGAAGAGGGTGAGTTTATTGGTAGGGGCAAAAATTATGTTGAACTCATATTGTCTGAGAATTTTAGCAATGGGAAAGCTTGATTTAGGAAAGAAGGGTAACGCAATGCTAATATTGGAAAGAGTAGAAGACTGAGGAGAGTTTGAGGATCGTGGATGCTGAAGTTTAAATAGAGCAGTATCAATTATAGAATTATTATTCTATATAATATTATTCTATTATATAGAATAAATATAATATATAGAATATTATTCTATTTTCCTATTGGCTGTTACCTGCAATCCTCTGTTTTTCTATTGGTCAATAAACCTTTAACTTGAATCCCCATCTCTCATATATATGTGTGTAAATTTCCACCATCCTTAGCACTGAGGAAGGTATGCTATATGCTACCGAAACCGGTATGCTTAAAATTAAAAATTTTTGGTGCTTTTAACGTTATATTTTTTACGCTTTTATAACAGAAGTTATGGCTTTTAGAATTATACCCACTCAATAGCTGAAGCGGCATTTCAGAAACTTTGAAGTCATTTTTCTCCAAATGATGCTTTAGGCATAACGCGCAGGATACCTCAAAAGCTTCTGAATATTTTTTCATGAAATTTTCAAAACATATATTTCATGTTAGTATGTATAAACTGAACCTAAAACTTCCTTTTTATTGTTCAAAAAAATATTTTTAGGTGATTATACTATTGAAAATTTCAAAATTTTGTATTCGCTAAATACAACTTTACATTAAAAATGTTAAAATGCTTTAAACAAAAAATTATTTAAGTTCAGGGTATCTGAAGTAGCACCAAAATTTCATTCTAGTTGCAATATTTATTTTGTAATCCTGTGCGTAAGCTGTTATGCCAGTTTTCTGCTCGTCAAATTTCTAACAGTTTCGAGCCCCCATAAATACTAATTCTGCATCTTGCAATTTTTTGAATGCATGAAACGAAAGAACATTTTTTCCCAATAAAAATTGTGTTTTAAAATCATATGCATTTTAAGACATTAAATGTTGAATATGGCCTTTTTGTATTTGTTCAAATTTTTAAGAGTCCTGAGACCGCTTAACCATTTCGGGACGAGCATCTTTTGCAGAATTTTTAATCTCTCATCACCGTTTTTTTAAAACAGAAATTTTTGCCTAATTGAATCGGGAAAATACTCTGATTAAATAAGGCAAAATTCACAATAAAAATTTACCGGTGAGAATAATCACGGATTCTGAGCACCTTACGCGGCACGTATACTGGTTGCTCGTCCCCTAGGCGTTAAATTACTCTGTTTTTTTTTTAATTATTATTTGACGTTTATTGCTTTTATACTGCTACTGAATATTACATTACACATCGCCGCCCCTGTCATTATGTATGTGCAAACTTTAAGGGTTAATATCGGCTAATCACTGACGATTTTTTTCCGAAAATCATTATGAACAATGCTTTTATACTTCTGCTATGATAGGTACCTCCAGCGCTGCTCAACACTTTTGCTGAATGCCCGTAAATCAAATTTGTATGTAACAGAAAAATGCGAATTTCTCAAAAACTATGTGACCTTGGGTAATCGCTATAATTTTCCTTCAAAGTTTAAATTAACGTCTACTACCTCTAATGTTTTCATAATTTTAGTTTCAGTAGATTCGGAATTAGATGGGGTGGGAACATATTTTTGCACTACATTTTCGACGATATCGTTGAAAATATAATACCTAAAATTAAAAGGAATGTATTTTTGAGTTCAGTGTTACGAAAGCTTTCACACGGTATACAAAGAAAATATTTATTTTTCAAGTAACGTTGTTATCCCTTCTACATTTTTTAATAAAAATATTTGTAAATGTTTAATAGTCTGTAAATATGTGGGTTAATAGTCTTTATTACATCCCTGAATTTGAGCTTTCCACGTTCCATAGTTTACGAGTAACATGGCTGTGACAGTAGGGTGGTCACAAGAAATCAATTTTCGAATTTTTTCGGGGGAACCCACCTAAAAGTTGCCAATTGGCTAGAAAATGAGATTGGAAAACTTTCAGCTCATTTGGAAAATATTAACCCGTGCCTCATTGAGGTCAAAGTTCGGAAAAAACGTGATTTTTCAAAAAAAAAAAATGCAGTTTTTTTCTTTATGAAATGAATACAATTAAACCTAGAAACATAATGCTGAGCTCATTTCATAAAAAATATTTTTGTTTTGAAAAACCAATCGTTACATTTTTGTAAAAATGTATTGATTTATACACATGCGCGTTTTTCCGGACCAGGCATGATCCGAATCCTAAAAATTGACTTTTTATGAAAATGTGAAAAAACAATGTAAAATTCCCTTCTATCTGCTTTCAACATTTTGTTTTTCTTCGTTTGTTGTTTTTTTTTTCATTTTGTATATAATAAAGGGTTTAATTATGAAAACAAATTTAAACTGAATGATTTAAAAGAAAAGACGGGCAAAGAAAGTATAAAAATGGAAACAAAAATTTTAAAATGCATTTTATTATTAAAGTTGCGTTACAAGAAAGGAAGCATTATCGAGAAAAGAAATTACTATCCCTTACATCATATACCCCGTTGTCATATTAAGGTGGTAATGGTTTAGATAAGGTCTGTCTTGAAATGTTTTTCTACATTCAGATGCAACTGTTAGAAGAAACGCTTTTGTTCTTCATCTTCTGTTAAACAGGAATTGAAATCTTGAATTAATTTTATTCCCCTTTCAGCTGTGTATCTTAAAATCATTCAGTATTTTTCTTGATTTCGATTAATGTTTATTTTCACACCATACGTGGGGATCAGTATTTAGAAATTGTATATTAACATACAATCTAATAAAAAAATCAGCTTGATATTAAACGAAAACTTCGACTTCCTTGTTCAATAAATAATACAAAAGTTGGTTGAAACCTATTGTTGTACTTACATTCCTATCATTATCATCATTTTCTTTTTCAACTGATATTAATTTTACAGCCATGCTTATTTTCACTTTTCTCCCCAAAGTATTATCAAAAAATGAAAATGCAACTTGAATAGAGTTCAGATAACAAAGGTGGTTTATCATTTTAGCGAGTACTTTGTCTGCAAGATATTTATCAATTTTTCTGCACTCAACAAGTGATTTTAATAATTGCAGGTCTTGATTGAGGGTCAAACTAGAAGTGGAAGCGTTGAACCATGCTTTTATATAAATATTGATTATAAATAATGAAATATCTCAAACACCTTCTTTTTCCAAATTTGCTAATGAGAAGTGAGCCCTGTAAAGGTTTATTTTGAGAGAATAAAGGACCTGTGATACCCATTGTCGATGAATTAAAATTGGATGTCTTTTGGAGGAAAACGTCTAATGAAAATTAAACAAAGTTGGATAAATTCTTTATAATCACCCATGGGCTATTACTTTTTTGAATGTTCTATAAGAAAGCTTGAAATTTCTACTGAATTAAGTACTTTATATATAATATTTTACAATCAATATTTTCATACTCAATATGGTCCAACTTAGGCCATCCAATCTGAATTTTATTTTAAATAAATAACTGGCTGAAAAGAGCTTTTATGTTAATTTGTAAATTATGGTGGCGACATGGTAAATACAGAAGATTTTACTTTAATAATTGATTTAGCAATATGCAAGCTCCTCTGAGGCGACAAAAGTTTACTACAGTGGCATCAAAATACACTGCCTGGTTTTTACCAACTCCCACCCACTCTTCAACTGCTGAAAATATAGTTTTTTCCCGAATTATTCCGATACTATTTTTCAATGTGAGAAACTCTTATTACGTATTACGTGTTCCTCATCTCCACAACTAATTAAACTGCTATCCACAATCAACTACTATCTCTTTTGAATAAATAAATTGTAGACATTATCCTTATTCGAAAAATGAGGAAACAGTTTTCCATCGTAGCTAACAAAAGCTCCCTGTAAATCGGAATTATGAAATCTGTTTTTGATGAACTCAGATCTTTATTTTTGAAATAGTTATTTGCGTATTACACTTCTACTTAAAATTAAAATTTGGGATTAACTGGTGGGTGTACTGTAAGTCTAGCAGCTTCTCTGGTGTTCAGTTTCACTTGGGAATATTATGAAACAAAATACATCAAACTTGACAATTACTTGGTAACTTACTGCCGGTGATTTGATGTGCATGTGGCCTAATAAAAAAATCTTGCATTGCTACCATGATACCAAAAGAAGGGGTGGGGGTCAGAATGTTTCGTCAATGTAAAAAATAAATAAAGATAGCAGGTAATAAAAACAGCCTTGTAATAAAAAGAGAAATTCAGAGGTTCATTTTAAATTCACTTCAAATAATACAAATTGGGAATTTTTTGCATGTACGGAATTAGATAACTAATAATTAACTATAATTCGTGAAATATTGTTAAAGTTACAAAAATTGTTCAATTTCTTTTGTTTTTTAATGCAAATAATAAAAATAATAATACCAAATTTAATAAAAATTATTCATTTGTCATTTTCAATTATTTTTCAAAAATGCAGAGTTTGAGGGTATGGTTCATAAGCTGACCTGAAAAACACTAAATGTCATTAAATATAAGTTTTGATGAGAGTAAAATTTCGAGACAACTACATTTTCTATGAAATAAGATAAGAATTAGGTTTCTAAGACAAATAGTTTTCAACTAATGAAAGAAAAACTACGGTTTTTCGCCAAAAATCGCAAATTTTCAAGAATTCAACCTCAATGAGGCACGGGTTAATATTATTCAATTGAGCTGAAACTTTCCCAATCTCATTTTCTGACTAATTGGCAACTTTTAGAGGGGTCCCCTGGAAGAAAATGTTTAAAAAATTTTTCCCCATGTTTCTTGTGACCACCCTACTGTGACAGACACAGGAGTTATCTTATAATGGTTCCGTTTTCACTTTTTAAGTACGGAAACCTTAAAAAGGCAAAAATTCGTCAAAAACATAAAATAAAAAAATCTATTTAAATTTTTCTAATTTTTACCCCAATCGTAAAAATTGTGTGCAAAAATCGTGGGCCCCCTACCAGCTACCCGTGTGCCAAATTTTGTAGCCCTGCGTCCTGTGATTTCCGAGTTTTTGGGGTTACATAGACACGCGCACGAATTTTAATAGGGTAGATAGTGTTGTTACAGTTACATTCTATTTTAGAAATAAATAACTCTGCTGATGCATTTGACCTAAATCTCTGAATAAATTCATGGTTTGAATTTTTTTTTTTTTTTTTTTTTTTGGTGGGGGGGGGGGGGGAGAATTTAGAAATCAAATTCTTAATTATTTGATTTCTTTTTCATTAAATTGCAGTCATATCATACTTACTGCAATAATTACAGTCAGGGTTGTAGTGGGTAGCTGCCCGGGTACCCGCCCGGGCTGGGTTTTTTAAAATATATTTCTGGAAAGAAACAAATGATGTATTTGTTGTTTATGATTATTTTGTTTTATTTATTCACTTCCTTGAATCTTAGAAAATATATTTGTACTAATTTACTTGCACTTTTAGATTGGGAATCCTATAATTTTAAAACGTTTTAGCTTTTAATTTAAAATGTAAATTTAAGCTTTTCAGTTAGCTTCGAGAGTATTATATTTACTAAACTTATTATATTTATAAAATTATTTTATGTACTTTTTACTGCTGAATCCAAAAATGACCTTCATTTTTAACCATCACGTAAGGAAAATTAAATAAAAAAAGTTTTACATCTGTTTTATAGTATCAGATTTTTTCAATATTTTAACTTTGACATTTACGATTTGCAAAAAAATTATAACGTGATGGTTAAACGTTAAGGTAATTCTCGGATTCAGTGCTAAAAAATACATTAAAGTTAAAAAACACAACCATCGCAGTCTTGTGTTATCAAATCTAAAACTTTTTCTTAAACTTCTTGGCAGTAATCTATCCGAAATTTTTTGTGTTATCCTCTAAAATAAGTGTGAATGGTAACTACCGAAAATCATAATATTAGATTGTCATTGGATTTATGTCAGTATACATGTAAAACTTAATCTCGATCGGATATTTGAAAGTGAGTTAAAATTAGAGTACAAATTTTGAACTGGGAAAACATACATACGATCGTTGAAGTTAAATAAAATAACATAATATTTCTTAAAAGAAATAGTCTCAAATCCTTACAAAATAAAACATATGTTAAAATACAATAATTTTAGCCAATCTGAAACTTAATAAAACTTAACTCAATCGTAACACTTGTACTATTTTTTTCAAAGCGCAGATACACATGAAAAGTTCTTCGAATACTTTAAGCACTTAGGATATGACCCCTCAAAGCATGGCCGGACTCATTTGTGTTCAGATGCAGAAAAGTGGTATAAAGTCATGCATTTTTAAAGTTTCATAACTCAGCCAATTTTAGTGTTATATGAACGGGACTTTTTTTTTGTCTGTCTTGTCTCTGTAATAGGAAAATTTTACTAAATGTAACTTATAGGACCGGGGGCCGTATAAAAACTTAAATTTCGTAATTTTTTAAGAAATGTTTTTATTGACCCAAATCGCTTTTAAAATATTTCTTTTTCTCAAATTAAAACATTTTTGTAATTGGAACTATATGTCTGACTAATGGTTTAGGAATTAGCCATTGGACACTGTTGAGAGTGTATTATACATATAAGAAAAATTTTTGTTGCAAGATATTTTTTATCAACATTTGCTAATCTTATGATAATTTCAAAGGAGCAAAGCAAATTTTTTTTAAGTTATATTTATATTTTATTATAAAAATAACACACAATTGATAGCTTTGCAATTTAAAATTTGTTTGTTATTTAAATTAAAGGGATCATATATATGTGTTTTAAGAACAGAGAAAAATACTGAGATCCGTATTAAGACTATGAAGTCATTCCCATCTATTAGTCTATGAAGTGTTCACAAAGATTGTATTTGAGATCAGGATTGCCACTTATCTCGGCAATCAAATTCCTTGCGCTTTCCTAAGCAAAAAAATTTTCTCTAATTCCTCTGAGAATTTTCAAAATTTCAACGGATAAATTTTGCAAAATACCAAAATTTAGTAACATGTCTTGTTTTTAATATTCATTTATAAGTTCCCTCACTTTTTCCAGTTTTCCTTATACAGTGGCAACCCTGAAGATTATTATTTGGGAGGAAGGTGGAATCAAATTGCCCATTTAATCCGGGTTTTTTTTACAACCCTGATTACAGTGCTATCAAATCATTTGCTTTATTAAATCAAATTATACAGTACACTCTCAAAAATCTGCACAGCCTGGGATCTAAGGCATTGCAGATCTCTGAATTGCACTGATTTTCGATCATTAGGGAAAATAAAGGCAGAAAATCAGCAATGATAATTTTCTTATTAACCCAGTGATAGGGGAGGAAAAAAAGAGCCCGAATTCGGAATTAATAAGGGGAAAGGTAGAAATTGTTTTAATCCCTTCGACATCTTTCAGAAATTAACGTACTAAGTTTCCCCTACCTGCTACGTAATCTTTTGGTCCTACGAACAAATTAATAACTTAAAAAGCGCATTTTTTCATGATTTGTATCATATTTTAAAAATGATGGGAAATATTGTTTATTATTTCCGATATTGTATTTGAACTATAGTTAGTATTTAATATGACGTATAAAGACTGAATAACAATGCGTATGTATTAAAATTAAGCAGATTGAAAATAAAGTGTGAGGATTGGAGGAGGGGGAGGGGCGAACAAGAGGCCCATAATCAAGAGGTTAAACCGTAATTCTCAAAATATCCAAAATAATGACCTAAAATAATTACAAAAGCATCGTAAATGCCTCAATAATAATAATAAAACAAAAAAACAAGTACAGTGAAACCTCCCTGAACGACCATTTTTTCATGGAACGAAATTTATTCCCATAAGCTCAATGCTAATTTTACCTCCATTCAGAGACCATTCCAGTTGAACTCCCTCCATGAGAGACCGATTTCTTTGAAGAAAATGAAATAAATTCCGTTTTTTCCTGGTCGCTTGAAGAAGGTTTTATTAAAAAAATAATTCCGGAGAGTGCATTATTCGTCAAACTTCTAAACTAAGTTTAGAATTTTTTTTTTTTTTTTTTTAAGTCTCTTTGTGCCTTTTTAGGCAATGAATTTAACTCTGATTACAAATTAAGAATGACGGTCAATAAACTCCTCTGCCCTATTCTGTCGGAAAACTCTCAAAGAAATAGATAAAGCAATGAAATCGTCATTATTTGTTCCCGTCCAAAAAAAATGCATTTATTTACTGAACTTCGAAAGGACTTGTAAATAAAAATTATAAAATATAAAACTGTAAAATTAAAGCAAAGCTCAATGTATTAATTTTTAAAACTCTGCAGTAATTAACTTATATAATTAACTTTTATTTTGATTCTTATATTTTTTCCTAAGGTGAAAAATAAATTTTAGTAACATTGTTACTATTTTTCAACTATTAAAATCTAGATTTAAACATGACCTCCATTAAGAGGCCACCTCCCGGAGCGACTCATTTTTATTGGAACGGTTCGTGGTCGCTTTAGGGAGGTTTTACTGTATATAAAAATTGGAGGCAGGGTGGGCTGATAACTTGGTTTCTCCTGGCTTCAAACTGTTGATTACGATTAAGGCAAAATTTTGAAATGGAATTGCAGTCTTAATCCTTCTATATATAAAGAAAAGTTTTGATTTGGAAATGGACCAATGACAATCTGCGTAGATATTCCGGGTAGATCCACATCCAATTTGAATGCTTAAGCATGGCCTTTCATCGTTAATATTAAAATAATAAAAAACTGTTGCATACAAAAATATGAAAATCGGTGGTATTATAGAGAAATGTTTGATAAACACGCTGATGCAGACAGTTTTCAAATCGAAGAATTATTTTAAGAGATATTTAATGCTAAAGTTAGACAAAATCGTTCCATTAAAAAAGTTTTATTGGAGCAAAAACTATACATGAGAATTTAATCATCTTTAGATCATTTTATACGTTATAAGTTCCCGGTGTGCAGATTGTAATTATTTTTCTTATTTGACTCATTTTTTGAGGTTTTATTTCAATTTTAAATTCAAATTTTCAGCATTTCGAGAGATATTTTTTACAAATTTTAGAAAATGTTATTAATTTAAACAGTTGCCAGTTGTATAAACAGCGCAAACAATAATGTTTACTTCAAATTAAAAGTTTATTTTACATGTGACTATTATAAACAGAAAATATAAAAAGCAGGAACTCATTGAAAATTACGTCATAAAAATTATAATTACACGTGAATTTTAAAAGAGACAGAATATTGTAAAATAATAAATTCATAAACATGGGTTAGAAGTCTTAAATAGGAGAATTTACGTCACATTACACTTATTATATAAAATGAACAAAAAATAATATTGCTAAACAGTTTAAATTTAAAAATTGCTCGAGACATTTATTTAATATTTTAAGATGATCATAGCAATTTCTAGCAAAAGTATTTTTACGTGAATATTAAAAAGAAAAAGAAAAGTTTGGTGAAAATTACGTCAGATTATATTTCTCAGATTCAAATTATAATTCAATCTTCCGAAATCTTTTTAAAGCCAATCAAATTATCGTGCTGTTAGAGTCAGCGGTGTCTGAACGGGGGTTGACGAGCGTAACTCGTAGGGGGCAGAGCCCCCTAGTATAAATAAATAAATATAGGGAGAGTGTGAGCTAATAGTAGGAATTGAAAAAAAGTTTTGATTTGGAAATGGACCAATGAAAATCTGCGTAGATATTCCGGGGAGATCGGCATACAATTTGAATGCTTAAGCATGGCCTTTCATCGTTAATATTAAAAAAACTGTTGCATACAAAAATATGAAAATCAGTAGTGTTATAGAGAAATGTTTGATAAACACGCTGATGCAGACAGTTTTCATATCGAAGAATTATTTTAAGAGATATTTAATGCCAAAGTTGGACAAAATCGTTCCATTCAAAAAGTTTTATTGGAGCAAAAACTATACATGAGAATTTTTAGATCATTTTATATGTTATAAGTTCCCGGTGTGCAGATTGCATTTATTTTTCTTATTTGACTCATTTTTTGAGGTTTTATTTCAATTTTAAATTCAAGTTTTCAGCATTTCGAGATATATTTTTTACAAATTTTAGAAAATGTTATTCATTTAAACTGTTGCTAGTTGTATAAACAGCGCAAACAATAATGTTTACTTCAAATTAAAAATTTATTTACACGTGACTATTACAAACAGAAAAAAAACTTTGAAATTAGAATTAAATGATTACATGTTAAAATTGGCACAATTTTTTTCCGACGCCAATTTGGCGAAAACATCAATAGCATAAACAACAACATCCGGGTTACCATATCAAGCAAAATAACGACACTTTCGCACCAGTTAAGTACCCGTTGCGTATATGAAATTGGCGTCAGAAAAAAAAATGCGTCAATATGGGGCATATGGGTATATGACATCTGTGCCGAACCATATTTACACTTGAATTTTAAAAGAGAAACAAAATCTTAAAATTTAAAAAAAAATCATTATTATGCGTTAAAACTTGTAATTTGAGGTAATTACGTCATATTTAAAATGGCAAAAAATATAGCAAAACAATTTAAATTGAAAAATATATTTGCGCGAGATATTTTGAGATAATCTTTTCAACTATTATCGTGAATTCGAAGACAGCGCAAATAATATTTTCTTCTAACAACAAAAGTATTTTCACGTGGATATTAATAAGAGAAATAAAACTTTGATGTAAATTAGTCAGATTTGAAACGATACATTTAAAATGAATTATTTAAAAGAACTATCTTATAGCGCTGTTAAAAAATACCGGGAGACAATGACACTGTTTACTTAATTCATTTTACATTAGCTTATTTTCAAATGTTTAACTAATTTTTTTAATTAAATACGAAAACAGCCATTGTATCTCTTAACAGCAGCATATTTGGCCTTAAAAATCCCCAATCCAAGGAAAACGGATGGAAACCCGTTTACAGAGAGATCGCTACTGTTTTTTTTTTTTTTTTTTTTTTTTTTTTAATTTTAATTCAATATTTTTAAAGTCGATCAAATTAGCGTGCTTTTTGGATTTTGGTGTGCCTGAACGGGGGGGTTGGCGAGCGTATCTCGTAGGGGACAGAGCCCCCTAGTATTGAACAAAAATATTAATGTGGGTACTCATTTTATTCAGAATTTTAAACTCTACAACATTTGCATTGACATTATTTTTGATAAAGTTAGTTGTTTTGAGATATTGTTATGGTAGTTAAAAAAAAAACTTGTTTTTTTACTATAAATTTATACAGATTTCCTAACGCTCTCCTAGTACGAGGGAGAAAACATAGCATATTCATTCTAGACGTAACTGAAGGGGTTAAAATAATTTCCAACTTTACCCTAATTAAAACTTTGAGATTTTTTTTTTCTGTGTTTATTTGACACAATGTGATTTTTTTTCCATGCAACTAATTGAAGAAATTGATTTTTTTCACTGATTGATTGATGAAATTCACGATTTTTTTTCTGCGACCGTTTCACAAAATTAGCAGTCTTTTTCCCGAAATCTGACAAAATTTGTGATTTTTTTTCTGTGACTGACTGTCGATTTTTTCAATTGTTATTATTATTTTTTTTTTATTTTTTTTTTTTTGGGGGGGGGGAATAATTGACACAGCCATGGATATATCAAGTTATAACCAGTGTGTTTATATGTATTTAGGTAACAATTGAAAAGAGAAGTAAAATGGGAAACTCCGAGCTATGATATCCCAAAATTTGCGTGTTGCTTGAGCATCTATCTGCTCTTAAATGAAAAAAAAATATATATATATATTTTTTTTTAAGGGGTTGAATAATTACAAAAACTTTATATATATAACATTTGAATGGAGGTGGTCATGATCGCTGAAAAAAGACCTTTTTTTTTTTTTTTTTTTTTTTGAGATAAAGGTATGATTATTTTCCTGCCATTACGGACTAGCCATTCTAATTTGTCCTATATCTGTGTAATGACACCCAGCATACCTAAAGAAGGGAACGGGGCTGATGAGATTATAGTCCCCCCCCCCCCCCCCCCTCCTGTAATAGTCGAAAATGAAATAAAAAACAAGTGCTTTTTTCTTTTTGATAAATTTGTAATTCTTTTTCTGTCATACAACAGACTAGTAGGGACACTGAAAAAAATGAGTACTCAAAATTGAGTAAAAAGTACTCAATTTTAAATACATCACATACTCAAAATAGCTCCGATCCAAATGTACTCAAAATTGAGAAACACATGTACTCATTTTTGATTCCATGGTTGTGTTCAAATATGAATCGTTATGTACTGCCCCCAGAACCTTCAAATTAAAGTAAAAATGTACTGACATTTATTTCCCGTTCACAATTATTAAAGAGAAATGATTAATTGATTATTAATTAAGAAAAAGAGCAAAATTATTAGTAAGATACCCAAATCGAATATTTTTATGACAAGAGCATTATTTGCAAGCACTTTTAAATTATTTTAGAATACTGTGCATAATTTAATATTCATATTAATAAATATCTTTTATGCCGCCATAAATCAAATAAACCATTACAGGGTACATAATTATTGTTTTTTTTTTTTGTTTTTTTTTTAGTTTGATAACATGTAATGGATCAAAATTGAGAAAAGAATAGGTTCATTTTTGATCCAAACATACTCAATTCGATATGAGTACATCGATTTACTCATTTTTGAGTACTTCATTTTTTTCAGTGGATGTAGTTGAGGGTATACGGTGGTACACGCCATGCACCTTCTGACTTTTTTTAAGAGACTACGTATATCCTCTCTTTCTCCAGTACAGCGTGTACTATATAGTGGTACTCTGGTATTTTTACGACTATAAAACTACAGACTAGCCCTTCTTGTTAGTCCCATATTGGTGCACAGTGACACCACAGCATAAATACCCGTATAACTATGTGGGGAAGGTTATGAGGTTACAGCTCCAAATTCCCCTCCAAAATTGGCGCAATGAAATGAAAATAAGGACTGAGTTTTCTTTCATTTTTGAGATAAATTTATTACTTTCTTCTATCTTTACAAGAAGAAAGTGTTGGATTCGTGAAAAATTTCGACGTCCGGTTTTCGATGGATTTATACTATTTAGAAGGTCCTGAACACGATTTGGCGGCTTTTAGGAAATGTTTGCTTGTCTGTATGTGACAAAAATTGTGTGGACTCTCTTTACTCAAGAACAGATGCATGGGAAATTAATAAAACTTTAGATTCAATTAGTCCCTGATATAAATTGATGCTAATTAGCTTTTGGTGTAAATCGCCCAACAGGTGGCTCTGCTATGCTGCATTTTTCACGATTTCCGCAATAGTTCTATTTCCTGAACTAATACACGGATTTTCATCAAACTTAAGATTCAGTTAGTCCCTGATATAAATTGGTGTTTGGTGTAAATCGGTCAAACAAGTGGCCCTGCTATGCTGCATTTTTCATGATTTTTGCAAAGGCACTACCTAAAAACTAATGCACGGATTTTCATCAAACTTCAGATTCAGTTAGACGTTGACGTAAGCTTTTGCCGATTGGGTTTCGGTGTGGTGCCCAATTAGGTTTGGTTACGTGACAGCGGCTGCTCCCCTTAGCTCCCACTATTTGGCATAAATCTCCCATCAGGTGGCGCTGCTATGCTGTATTTTTCAGGATTTACACGATTAAAGTGATAGCCATACCTCAAGAACTAATGCACGGAATTTCACCAAATTTCATGTTCTAGTAAACCTCGGCGTAAGTTGATGCGGCGTAGGTTGATGCTAGGTTTTTATGTTAATCATATAACAGGTGGCATTGTAATGCTGCAATTTTCGCGACAGCTATATCTCGAAAACTAATGCTCAAACTTCATATTCTGTTACAATTTTGCGTAGGCCCAATAGCAGAATTTTTCGTGTCCATCTGCAGCAAACCAAAATTTATCTGCGACCCAACAATACTGAACCAAGCTACTATCTTAAATACTTATAGCAACCCATAAAATAAGCAAAAATTGCATTTTACAAAGAAAATTAATAAGAAATACAATAACTCTTAAAACAAAGTAAATTTTTAGGGAATTTTTTAAGTCCAGTATTTATTTTTAAGGTGGTAGATTAATCTGCAAGGTCTCAAATAATCTGCAGCACTGCTGCCGTGCTGCACAGTTTCTGCTATGGGGTGCGTAGGTAAATTCTTATTATACTTGAGAGTATACTTCCCAACAGGTGTCGCAAATTTATGCTGTTTGGGTTGGGAATTTTGGTTGCAGACATCTGAGCAGGGGCGTCGCCATGGGGGGGTATGGGGGGGAGCCTCCCCCCCCCCCAATATATGTGAAGTTGGGAAATTTGAGCTTAGAGTTGGGAAATTCTAGATTTTTGAGACATTTTCTTTTCTAAAAGTAATAGTAAAAAAATTACGAAATTTTTATTGTTTTGGTGATTATTTTGAGTACTGCAACAGTAAACAAGTTAAATTATCAAAAAAATTACAAAAAAAAAATCAGCCACACTCAATCTATCATTGTATTTTTCAGTTCTACAAAAATATTGTACATCTACCA
Source organism: Maratus speciosus (assembly GCA_963932465.1). Taxonomy (NCBI): domain Eukaryota; kingdom Metazoa; phylum Arthropoda; class Arachnida; order Araneae; family Salticidae; genus Maratus; species Maratus speciosus. The sequence goes on from OZ010788.1 coordinate 336,793,828, forward strand.
GACCTAAATTTCTCTACTCCTGTTCATCAATAACTGACTAACCAGTTCCTTTATTTCCTCCAAAACTTTGTTCCTTTCTCAAAAATTTCACCCTACCTCCCCTTCTCCTCCCAAAAGGGAATCCAGCTATTTTAATCCAAAGGGATTGCAGCTTCTTTTGAAAATTGGAGATGACTTTTAGCACAACAGAAAGGAATGTAGTAACCTACTTGAAACACAGCTATGGGCAAGAAAATTTGATGAGTTTTCACAACTTTTTTGACTAATTTTGCGATTTTTGGACAATATTTTACTCATTCTCGTGATTTTTTTGCCGCAAAAATTAGTTAACCCTTCGCTGTCAAGTAAAAAGCGTTATATGAGCAAATGCGGATATAAGAAGTCGTTAGTTTTGATAAATTTGTCACATTTTACTTTTATTTGTGTGCGGAAATATATATCAGTCCTGTTCGTTTATATTCATATGTGTTTATAAAATTTTAAATCAAAAGCCAAGTGTTTAAAGCTGTTCTAAAAAGTTACTATAAATCTCAGCACGAAGAAACCCTTCATAATAGGAAAAGAGTTTTCGTGCAACATTTTGGAGCATCTAAAAATCCATTCGAGGATGAAAAAGGTAAAAAATGGACGATTTTAATTTGGAACAGAAATATGACCATGAAAGCAGTCCATCAACTGAAGAATAAATCGACATGCACTGTAACACTGACACGTTGCACTTGAATAAAATTTTGAAGAAATAAAGATTTCCTTACAGACGAGCTCACAAACAATTATGAATATTAGGATGTGACTGGAGAAGCTGAGTTCCGAAAGCACCGTAGGAAAACGGTTTCACCAAAGGCAATAGATAAAAATAATAGCACAGCAATGAACATTGATACACATAAATTTTACAGTAAAGAATTAGAAGAAATACAAGAAAATTTCGGGAATTTAGTAATGGGCTTAAATGACAATGTTCCCTATATCAAGAGAATATTGCAGCAATGCATTCCATATTTAAATTACAATTGTGCAAGGGAAAAGTTAATAATGTTTCCACCTGGATATGAGAAACCGGATGTACATGACTTTCAGAGTCAAATAGAAATAAACCAAATCCCAACTCACTTAACAAACCTTTTACTCATACCATGAAATTCAAAGACTATTTGGGTCACGCCGTCAAACTATATACTCGTACCTTAACATTCACAGCAGCTTATCTTTATGGCGTTGCATCTAATGAAAGAATCTTTAGTCAAATAAAATTTAAAAAATATATATTGCAAGCTACAATGAGGGATGACAGACTTGACAGCCTAATGCTTTTAAAATATGAAAGTGAAATAGGGAATTTTATTAAACTAAGTGATGTTATTAACAGGTGGGCTTCTTTGAAGACCACAAGAATTAATATTAAGTGAAAACTAGTCGGATGTGCCAATCCCAAAATTTTCTTCTACTCCATACATGTTAATGCCTCAAAATTTGCAATCACAGTGCCAAAATTAAATGACAATTCTTTGCCTATAATAACAAACTCTAAAGGTATAGATTTGTTGAATTGTGTGCATTTAAAAAGGAGATATAAGTATAGCATTTTTCAAACAAATCATCGAATTTTGGCACCCAGCTTCTTAGATGTCTGCAACCAAAATTCCTTACTCAAAGTGCACAAAAGTGATAGCTTTGGACAGTATAGACCCAATCCTAATAAGGATCTATTTATGTGGAAGTGCTACTTATGTGGAATATGAAGTTTGATTAAATTCCGTGAATTAGTTTTTGAGATACATCTATCGCAAAATCGTGAAAAATGCTGCATAGCAGCGCCACCTGTTATATGATATACATAAAAAGCTAATTTGCATCAAATTATGTCAAGGTTTAACAGAATATGACGTTTGATCAAATTCCGTGCAATAGTTTTTGAGATATAATTATCGCTAAAATCATGTAAGTCGTGAAAAATGCCGCATAGCAGTGCCACCTGTTGGACGATTACACCAAAAACAAATCAGCACCAATCTTTATCAAGGTACCTCGTTAACATGAACTGTTTCCGATTGCTTCGTTCAATTGTATGTAATGTAGTTAAGTTCCGATAACACGAACTACTTTTAATACGAACAAAAAAAGTTTGTCCTTGAGTGTTCGCGTTAACGAGGTTCGACTGTATAAGTGAATCTCTAAAGTTTTATTAAATTTTGTGCATTAGTTCTTGTGTTAGAGCGCCCACAAAATTTGTATCACATATAGACAGACAGATATTTTCTAAAAACAGTCGGATCGTGATCGGGACTTACTAAAACGTATAAATCAGTCTAAAACCGGAAGTCGAATTTTTTCACAAATCCAATACTTTCTTCTTGTAAAGATAGAACAAAGTAAAAAGCGTATTTATTTTTTTAGTAAACAAACCCATAATTAGAATTTTTATGTTTTCAGTTTCAGAATTTTTCTTTGGAAAGGAATTTTTTATGCAAAAGTATCATTATAATTATTACACACGTTGACATATCATTTTAGTCGAAAATCGGAGCAATTTGTTTCAAGTTGGGAAATTTTCGAATTCTCCCCCCCGAAAAAATATCTGTGGCTACGCCCCTGCATCTGAGCAGGGGCGGACTGGCCCACCCCGCTAGCCCGCGATCGCGGGGTGGGCCAAACGGGTGTAGTGGGCCAAAATAGTATAAATTTTCCGATTTTTTTTTTCCAGTAAAACTAAAAAAAGAAAAAGAAATATTATGAAACATAAGTTTAACTGATAACTTTCCCTCTCTCATCAGCAATCTTCGGAAGATCTGTGTAAATTATTCATTTTGTATAGTAGCCGAGAGATTTATACTAATAAAAGAAAGTTTCGCTCCCTATGCGTGTGTGTGTCTGTCTGTTTGCGATGGCTAGCGAAATCTACCGCACTTAGAAGTCTGAAAATTTAGGTGAGGATAGTCCAAGACAGGTCCTGATGCACATGAGACTCAGATTTTTAATTATTGTAAGGCCGGGGCCCCTTTAAATTTTTATGCTCTAAATTGTTAATAACTTGTCCCCATTTTATCCGATCTTCTTCATTTTGGGGACCATACCTGCATTTAGTTATTCCCCATTTCTATATTCCAGTTAAGACCCTAGCCAACTGGGGCCCGGTATAGGGCCCCTTGAAGTTTTTTGCCCAAGAAATTGTTAATAAAAAGCTTCCTTTTAATCTGATCTTCATTTTTCGAACCCTTATTCATTTAGTTATTATCGCGTTTCTACATTCCAGTTTCCGGGGCCCCTAGGTTATGGTAGGGCCCGGTCCAATGCTTCTTGAATTTTTTTCGCGCCATGCAATTATCACCCCTTAATTTTCTCACCTTCTCAGTGCATAATTTTAAAGTTGAGTCTTGGACTCTTCTTCCCGAACAAACACCCTCATATTTTTATCGACACCCTATGGTCTTTTTTAAGCATTTTCCCAATTTTTTGCGCATTTGTTTAGAATATACCCCATGTTTAATTTTGACTAATTGAAGGTCTAAAGCGCTTAGTGCCAAGACATTTTAACACTTTTCATGTTAGGGACCTGCTGTGAACTATCAGGCATCTTCGACCGCTTTCGGGCGCATCCTTTCCTTGGATTCTAAGCCAATTTCAACGAGATTTGGTTATTCTACTTATATTACAATTCAGCTATTTTCTGTATTAGGAAATTTTATCTTACACTTCAGTTACCAACATTTTTTAACATTAATGGTGGATTTTTTTTTTTTTTTTTGGGGGGGGGGGGTGTCTATGAGATTGATTACCACGAAGTTTGGCTCACTCAACTTGGTTTTCGATTATCTCCGGCACGAACGGAGTACTTCCGGTACATGCTGACTTAGGTAGCGGGGACCCAGGTTCATTCGGAAAGAGGTTTGTTGGGAACACACTAGACGCTGCGGAAGGCAATGGACCCCCGAATCTAGGTCCATTTAACAGATTTTCAAAAGATACAAAATCATACAAACTTGAGTATTGTTTAATGTTATTATAACTGGGCATTTCCAGGCGAGTCAGCTAGTAGGGAATAAAGTAACGAGCACACATGGTGAAGGAAGGGAAGTTGTTTGGTGGGATGAGTCTGTGTGCGGACATTTGCATAGTAATAAAAGATAGGCAAGGCTTAGCTCACAAATCTAGGAATGATATACAGATCAAGGATCTTAGGAGGCAAGGCTTAGCTTACAGAAAATGCACGGTCATTTAGCACGGGCTATAAAGAAAAGCCAAAAAAGAAGATTTTCAGAAAGAGTATGCAGAAAGCTAGAGTAGAGCAGAAAGAAGAACAAAATGAAAATCCTAAACGGTATGGAAGAAGTTCGTTGATTGCATTCCTGTCCGTTTCATGTCATTTATAAATAAGTTAATTGATCATCTCGCAATTCAGGTCCAAATAAACATTGCCGATGAAATAAAACAGTCAGGTTCATTCAGTATTGAAGTAGATTTCACAAAATATATCGGTAACTGAACAGTTGGCATTTTGTGATTATTATGTTCAACATGTTAAAATGAAGGTTAGGCTTTTTAAATTGGTTGATGTGCCCAAAACAACAGGGGAATTTATCCCTCTATTTCCAACTAAAAGAAGAACTTAAAAATTTTAAACTTCCTTTATCACAAATAGTTGGCACTTCTTTTTATGGTGCAGAAAATATGTGCGGGAGATATAAAGGTGCGACTGAAAAAGGGCAATCCAAATTTAGAGCATGTGCATATCAATGTGCATTCTGTTATTTGAGCTAAATTTGATCCTGACAGATGGAACAGAATCTTCCAAATTGACAACGGACTTCTTGGTCTTTATGCAAGCTACAACCGTGTTTAGCTCAGAATCATATAAGCGAATGAGAATATGGATATCAGTGAATAACGCTGAGCTCCATGCTCCATATATAATAGGATTTCTTAGTCGGCGGTCAGAAGTTTGCAAGGCAAAGGTAAAAAATAGTCCATGTAATCAATGTTGATATAAGTATTCTCATTTATTACTATCCTAATTTATCCTTCTCTAATTAAGTCACACTTATCAAATTTATAAATGATTCTCTATACATGTAAGGGACTGCTGTAAACAGCATTTTTTGCCATGAATGTGAACTAAAACCTTACGCGCTGACCGAGGAAAATCATGTTGGAAAATAGGAAGAAAGATCTGTTATATATATGGAGCTCACTAGGGAAGATCCCCAAATGCCAAATCGGGATTTTGTCGAGAGTGGTTCGTTGGATAGCTCTTAACATGGTGATCAAGGAAATGTATACAACCGCCCGTTCGAATGCACCTGGTGAAGAGTTTTACTAGGGAGAGATGAATTTCTGTCATTTATTGATTTCTCCAGGTCGCTAGCTATGCAGGAAAGACACTCTGTGTGGTAGAAAAGACAGCTATGTAACTTGTAGCCAGTGTAAAGTTAGTGAAGGTTCCATGTTCCTTCTAGTAAGAAACAGCAGATTGTTACCATATTTTCACAATCATATATAACTAATTGGACTGCACTAACTTGGAGTATGCTTTAACGAACATTAGGAACTGACTCCTCGTCCACATTCAATGATGAGGTAGCCTTGAAAAGGCTTTCGCATGACGGATATTCAATCCGTTTTAATCTTATTATAATTAAGAAGATATCATGGTGATATTAGGGTGTTTCTTCAGACTTAACAATAAGCTTTCTAATTTAAACATCCATTTAATTATAAGTTACAAATAATAATAAATTAACAGATAAGAAGTTAGTCGCGAGGTTAGCCGCCCGACATGCACGTTTCCGAAGCCGCTGAGTAAGTAGTTGGAAAGAGCGTGTAACAACCGCGGCGATCAGTCAGCAACTGCTTCTCTTCTCTTCTTTTCAAAAAATCTTTTGGAAGTAGCGTATGTGCGGCCATCTGTCGCCTACTTGCTAATAAAAAAATGATTTTTCATTATTTTAGAACTACGGAAAGCACCTCAGATGACATACGTCGGCATGCCTTTCAAAAGGCTTTAATTGGAGACACGTATCCCGTCTTTCGATCAGTTAAACAGGCATGCTTTAACTTAACTAATAACACCTGTGACAACTGCGAAACACCTCCTTTCATTGCGTGTACTTGGTGTTGGAAACACTCGTGCTTCAGCCATTTCTATTCAGAAAGAAATGCACTACCATCCGTGCAGTTACTTTTCCCAACAAGCATACTGTCTTCTCTGTAATCCGCCAACTCTCCTTTCTACCACACAGAGTGTTTTTTCTGCATAGCTAACGAGTTGGAGAAATCAATAAATGACAGAAATACATCGGCCTATCACTCTTCACTAGTTGCATTCGGTATATCACTCTTCACTAGTTGCATTCGGATGTGTAGTTGTACATATTTCCTTGATCCCCATGATGAGAGCTTTCCAACGACGTCACTCTTGACAAAATCTTGATCTGGTAGTTGGGGATCTTCCCTAGTCAGTAGTGAATAAGGAGTCTGTACGTGGAAATAAACTTCTTCGCCAATTACAAAAAATAAACGCTACTAAATGTTGGAGTAAGGACAGAGCACTTAATAGCATATTTGACGAGTCTTGAAAAGCTTTTAAAAATCGACATAAGTTTTTACCTTTGCTTAAATGCCTACAAGCTGTCACCGAATTTTATGATTTTCTGTCACGTGCGACGTGCATTTCTTTCAGCAAGATCACTGATTGTTAATTGGTACAAGTTTCAGTATATATTAATAGCAACCATTTTTAGAGACCTATTCAATACATCTACTCCCACATCTAGGTATCTTCAGATAAGCGGCCTGAACTACTTAACTTATACTAACAAAATCCAAATCCTGAAATCTAATCTGGTACACAAAAGAAATAATTTTGATATGGTTCTGGTTGGTTGGTTGTGTTTATGACGGCCAATTATCAACAAGAGGGATATAGGCCATAAGGAGGGGGGGGGGGAGATTGTCCTCCGTGGGGGTCTTTCTAAGGGAACCTAACCCGTATTTACGCAAGGAAATCCAAGTTTCGAAGAAACCCGCGAAAAACTCCGAACGATTAGGTAGACGGGCGCGATTGGGTTCGAACCCAGCACCTCCTGTCTACCAGCTTCGAGAGCAGAACCTCTCGGCCACTGATGGGGCATTGATATTGTTCTGAAAAATGCTTTTAAGCAAACTAATAGAAAAAGAGTACTCCATTGAGATTGAAAATTTTCTACCGGAAAAGAGAATATCTATCGCGAAACGTCGATGTGGTGAATATTCTCTCGATGAGACCAGAAGTATTTTCGGATCATCTTCAGAAGTATTTAAGGTAAAAATTTATAATGCCATCTTAGACTCAGCAGCTGAATGCACGATTTACTGAAAATGACTTTCTCTAGAAAGACATTGCCTGGTTCGATCTCCGTCGCTTCAGTGAACTTAAACTGATAAATAAGCTTGCTGAAGAAGCTGTTAGGTTGGCAAAAGTCAGAAAGACTATGTCAGAAAAACGTTTCTGCAATTTCTCCGCTGAATAATTTATATGCTGATTATAATCAGTCGCTATTGCAGTAACAATCTCGACGAAGCGAGCTGTGAGCTGCTTACAGCAAAGAAACAAGCTATTCAAATCTCAGAAAAGATGACAATCTCTGTAAAGTTAATAAGAAATGTAAAAGATGCCTAGCTTGTGCATTAGAATTATTGTGCTAGTTGAATGCCTATGGTCGTATTTAATCAACCTTTATGTACACAGCTTATAAGAACATATTCACTTTACCATGCACTCAAGTGGCCGCCCCTCCGGGTGGTTCCGACCCGATCCCTTGAGTGGGGGAGGTGACCGGAAGCTCGGCAGAGTTCGTTGTGTACGAATGCGAGGGGGCCGGATGGGGACGATTCGCCACCTCCTCGAGAGGCTCATCTCCGACAGGCGTTGAGCACGGTGGCCACGGTTAACGGACGTTGTGCATGGGTCGTAGGCCCTTCGGGGTCCGCGTTCGGACGCACCCCCGGCAGCCGGGTTCTCTGGCCAAGCCGGATAGCGACGCTCCATAGGTCGATCCCGGTGCCGGTCTAAGGGCCGGACGGTGTCGCCGGGCAAAGACTAGCTAAGGCGATAGGACCCCATCCACCATTTGACTAAGAGGGAGCCTGAAGTATGAGTGAGGGCTTTGTAGTGGAAAGTCCTCGGTGCTCGCTAGTGACGACGGGGCTCGCGGGAACGCCATGCAGGGACTCCCGGAGCAACCGAAGGGCGAGGGTTTCGGACAGCGCCCAGCTTACTTTATGACTTGGGTGGCTCATCCCTCCGAGGACCTCAGCTGGAGCAGTTGGGAGCCGACCCTAAGGGTGGTGGGGTTTGGCGGTGCCCCCTTTGACCAAGGAGCGGTCGCGTGGGGAGGCCAGTATGGTTCTGGTTGCTCAATGTCGTGCCGTGACCCATGGGAGGGGGTCGGCCGGCAGGTCCACCATCGAACACTACTCCCGCAGGGAAACGGGCCGGAGGCTCGCCGGTAACGCGGCGGCTCATCGTGCCTCAGGTGAACTCTTGGTCCGATCCAGGTCCTCCGTGTCTATGCGGTACCGGAGTTTTCCTCGCCTGGTGATGAGGACCTAGAGGTGTCTCCACCTAACTTTCGAACGCACTAACAAAGGTAGCGGTCGGTCACTGCACGGGGTCAGGGGCCTTCGGGCCTGGGTACCCTCGACGGCCGTGAGGTAAGGTAGTGGCGGGCGGGCTTCTGTCGGCCTCCACTGGCTTCTCTGTCCTAGGATGGGGTCGAGTCGCTGGGGGCTGGCGGGACTCCGTTCCGTCCGACCCCCTAGCGAGGCGGAGTCTATTCCGTCTAGGTGGAGCTTTCCGTGCCCGCCTGGGGTCGCTAACGGCACCTAGTCTGGGCCAGCTGGTTCCCGGCGTGATCCACGAGGGGTTCCGTCGGTTGAGCCGGGTGGTTTGGGCGAAAAGCCAGGAGCTGGGTCGCTTTACGGCCGGAGGGACTTTCCCCGTCCTCCCTGGTTTTCAAGTTAGGGGCTGTTCAATAACTTTCCTATTAGCTGGCCTACATATATGTCTCTGCCGGAAAATGGTATCTGATCTTGGGGGCCTTCCGTAAATTAAATTCGGGTCGGGAAGCCTCGGTTCAGTCCGTGGGCCCAGCGTCTTTATAGGCGTCTGGTTCCTGCGATGGCTTGCGGGGTCTACCGGCTCGAGTAACCAAGTTTAGGGACCACTTGGTTTTTCTAGCTGGGTGGTGAGGACTATCGTAGCGATTGTTCACCAACTTGGGAATAGTCGGCGTGACGTGCGCTGGGCAGTGCGTCGACCTGACCGGAGTTTGCGTGGGGTTCCGCTCTGTTGGAGCTTGTCTGGCGGCGACCTTCGGGACGCGCCGCGGGGCTTGCTTCACGGGTGGTTCCCTGCATAGACAAATGGGCCTGAAAAGGGCCTGGGACCGGAAGATGAACCCCTCATCTTACCATGCACTCAAGTGTCTTGTAAATGAATGTTCTCAATACTTAAAATTATAAAGGGCCGCTTCGTTGATCTCTAGGACAAGAACTGTTAGCGTATTTTATTCTATTCAAAGTTGAACGATCTTTTGATTACGGTTATGAGAAGAAAATAGATGGGGTTACCTCAAATTCAAAAGAGTTGTCCATCAGATATCTGATAGTCTAATTAGTTAATAATGAGGGTATAAAACAAACTATTTAATTTTCATGTACAATATAGATATTTTAAACAAACATTAATCAGTTTACTAAGACTATATATATATATATATGTTGATGATTTCAAATAACAGAATAAAATGTACAAATATAATGATATTTCAAATAACAAATTAATCAATGTAAGTGTGTCAATTTTAATCTAACTCTTTCCGGTCAATGCTAATACTTTCCAGTATAAAACTTACAATGCAGTGTACAGAAAATTCTAGAGTTTTTTTTCTCTTTTTTGACGACACAGTGGTTAGCATGTTAACCTTCCACGCAAAGGGTCCTGGGTCCCAATTCCGGATGAGGGATGGATGTTCCTAGGCGTTGTCAATGTGCATAAGTTAGGGTCAGCGGTGCCCTATTCTCGTTGAGAGCGCCTGCACAAGTAGCCGTCATCTATTCTAATAATACTGATATGCAATTGACTCGCCATTGGACCAAACAGTTTTTTTTAATACAAAGAATAAAATATCTGAACTGAATTCTCATAGGCAATTTCAAACGTTTTTATTTATTATGTGTACACCCTTTAATTGTTTAAAGTTTACATAATAAAAAAAAAATAATAAAATTTAAACAAGTTAACACCCCCCCCCCCCCCCCACACACACACACACAAGATTTTTATTTCCGGTGAAATTATTTCCAATTGAAAATAAACGCTTAAAAAGATGCTAATATATCTCGAATTGGACTTAAGTCTTCTTCATAGAGTTAGAGCAAAGGGTCGTGTTGATAGTCAGTATTCAAACATTTTAACAATGGAGTTGTCGATTGGTGGGCCAATGCAGAAATCTAGCGGGGTGGGCCAAACTATGCCAGTCCGCCCCTGCATCTGAGAGGGTGGATTCCGAAAATCAATGATTTGTTTGAAAATGTGATGCTTATAACTATCTCCTTTTAAAATGCACACAATTAAATGAACCTGTAACTTTAGAATCCTCATGATGGGCATAGATTGTCATTTAATTTTAGCACTGTGATAGCAAATGGACCTTATGCACGCGACCTGAGGTCGAGGCTAAAATTCGTCTGCTGGCGGTATTTACTGGCGGTGTTTAGCATAGCAGTCTATGGAGTGCGAGTTATTAATACTTGTTTGTTAAAAATACCCCCAAAAAATTCTTTGATGCAGCAGCATATACTTAATATAGTGTAATATAAATTCAAAATGTTGTTCTGTATGTGAGAAAATTCCCTAAGTTTGCAAATTTTCAGTTAAAATGTATGCACTCAACCTGGGTCAAGGCTAAAGTCGTCTGCTAGCGGTGTTTGCGCCTGCGCATACTGGTATTCTGCCGGTGCAGTGACTAGAATAACAGATCATCATACCGCCAGCTCTGGCGTCTGACGTCACCTGAATAGGGTCCATTAAGAAGTATTGGCATGTATGAGACAGAAACAAGTTTTGGGATTGGCACATACGACTAGTTTTATTTACTGGCATGCAACGAACTTGTCTTTCTTGCTAGTCCCATATTCTCTTCAGTCCTGCGACCAAAATTACTTGAGATCACAAAATCTATTTACAAATGACTGAAAAACAGCTCCATAATGTTTTCTTGGATAAATGAATATGCTCAGTCGACAAGATCTAGAAGTAATTTCGACAAATATAGGAGCAGTTTAATTAATTTAAGAAGATTTGTAGTCACACACAGGCGACGCCAAAACCGAGGACGTATATTAGTGCACAGTATTGCCAGGGTGGTCACAGACATGGAAAATATGGTAATATCAGGGAATTTTGTTGACCTGGAAATATCTTCATGAAAATATCAAGGAAATTCAAACTAAACCTGGAAATTCATTAAAACAAATTTTAATTTCCATTACGATTGCAGTAATCTACAAGGAAAAAAATAATCTCAGCTCATGGGCTCAGTCCGTGCCTGAAATCAGCTGGGACCCTATTTTTATATCAGTCTTCGGGCTCAGGCTCATGGTAAAAATTTTATCTATACAAAAATTGAAAAAAAAAAAAAAACTCGTTATTGGAGAAACTAGAATGTGGCCTAAATTTCTCACATTGTTTTACAATCCTTTAAAAACTTAAAGTAAACTGCATTGTTATTAATAAAAGAAAGTTTCGCTCTGTGTCTGTGTATTCGCGATGGCTAGCGAAATCTGCCGCATGTACAAAGCTCAAAATTTTTGGGTGGTAGCACTAGGGGTAGCATGACTAGAAGGCCGAAATTTCCGAATTTCCGAAGGCTGTTCCGAATTTTCCGAAAATTTAAGGCATTAATTTCCGAAAATTCAGACATAAAAAATACCGCGAACTGCGACAAATGGTTTCCGAAAAAATCGATTTCGTCAATCGTTCGCAGAAAAATCGCCAATTTCGTCTAGCACCAAACACACAGAATTTTAAATTCCTAATTATAAGCTAAGTTATTAATTAACAATCGCAAGTCTCTCTCGTTAAAAACTCACCTCGGTCCTGGCGAGGGGGGGAAAGGCGTACGCGCATAAGGCTCATTTACCCATTGGGGCAGCAAAGGAATATCGAAAAGAAGTAATTTCGGGGGTATTTTATCATTATTTATTAATTTACATCGGCCAAACTGCTTAGAAAAGTTAAAAACAGAAGACATTTTCTGAAAGGTCGTTCTCTTACGTCTCAAATGGCGCAATCAATTCAAACAAATATCGCAGTTAACCCTTTGAAAAAAAAAATTTCAAAAAACGTTGTTTTTCCAAAAACGTCATTCGTCCTTACTGCAACGCCCCCTCCAGGGCAAAATTTTAAAAGTATCGACAAATCGATGGTGTAATCGTTTTTAAAAAATATGAATTTTAACCCTTTCAAATATACCGACGAACTCAGGTCACTTCGCGCCTCAAAGAGACGATATTTTTTCTACGCTAAGAGTAACTAAACATCTGTATTTTAACCCAAGATTTTTAGAGCATCTCAATAGTCCAGATTTACATCACATACAAAAATTTCGAAACGTTCGGAAGGGTAAAAATATTTTTTTACAAACTAAAACGTGTGAAAATTTCAACATGGTTCACGATTTGGAAAAAATAGAAAATGTGCTGGAAAAAAAAGTATTCATTTTCAAGGAATGAAAAGCATGGGAAAAAAGTATTCATTTTTAAGGAATGAAAAGTGCTGGAATTTTTTTTTCAAAAATGTAATAATAGTCCTTGAATTTTAAAATAACGAGCTTAATCAATCGGATACGAAAAACATCGCAAATTTCGTCAATCCTTCACGGAAAAAAAAAAAAAAAAAAAAAAAAAAATTCAGGGGTGATTCTGTTCTGAATATTTAGAAAATTTAAAGCATTCGGTTCCAAAAATTTTAAAAAATTGGTCATCAGTACGAAAATTCAGACATAAAAAATATCCCGAATTTCGACAAATGATCGCCATAAAATATCAATTTCGACAATCGTTCGCATAAAAATCGGTAATTTTGCTAAAGGATCGCTGAAAAAACGCGGAATTCGTAAAAAAATCATAGAAAAAAGCGAATTTCGTCAAAAGGTGGTAGAAAAAAGCGTACTTCGTCAACGAATAGAGAAATAACTCAAATTTTGTCAAAGGATCACGAAAAAAATGCGAATTTCTTCAAATAATCGCGGAAAAAACGTGAATTTCGTAAAAGGATCGCGAAAAAACAAAACTTTCGTCAAAGGATTGCGGAAATAACTAGAATTTCTTTAAAGAATTCGCGAAAAACCGCAAATTTCGCCAAAAGATAGTGAAAAAAAAACGCAAATTTTGCCAACTATCACAAAACAACGCAAATTTCGTCAAAGGATAGCGAAAAGAACGCGAATTTCGTCAAAGGATTGCGGGAAAAACCGCAAATTTAGTCAAATGATTACGAAAAAAACGCAAATTTCTGTCAAAGGATAGCAAAATAAACGGTCAAGTGCGAGTGTTACTCGCGCACAGAGGGTTCTGTAGAATAAATATATGAATTTGTAATTGTATTATAAAAAAAAACGTTGCTAAAAGAATACTAAGACTTTGTAAAAAACTATACAACGTAGGGTTGGGTATAACAGTATTTATTAGAAAAGTGTAAATGGATATATCATGAAAATTCAAAGATATATGGAACCTAAATAATATCAAACATGGCTATTCTGTATAACTCATTTTTTAATATTATCCTAATCTGTTTATGATGAACTTAATTCGGTACTGACAATAAAAGCAGTGCATATTTAAACTTCATTTGGCATTTCATAAAACTAAATTCAACCTAGAAATAACCTTTATTTCTACAGTGTAGCTAAAACAAAACTTTTGTTCAAAGTTTAAATTTGGCATTGTGCTAAGCGCGTTTCGAAAGGGGGTCGCAAAGTTGCAACGCCGCCTTGGTCAGTACCGTGTTTTTCCAGATAGGTTTTAAATTAACTTTTAAAGTCACTCGAGGCGTATTGAGAGATACACTCAATGCAAACTAGTCACGAATCCCACAGTATTTATGTGATTCATTCTAATTAAACCTTTCGAGGGCGTTGTCCTTAAAAAAAGGACACCTAATTTTAATTCCAAAACAGACAAACGGCACCAAGAATATTAAATTAAAATTTTCCTTTTATCATGTACGTGAAAATAAGCAAGTTCGTATTTTCTAATAAATTCGTTTTATAAATTCTGGTGTCAGCCCATTATTTCATAAGTTTATAAACAAAATTACTCCGTGCCGAAAAGGGTTAAGTGGTCGCAGGACTCTTAAAGGTTCAAAATTTTAGAATTTTTAATTTTTTTAGATGTTAAACTCCTATCTTTTCTGAATATTTTGATATAATTGTTTGTTTGAAATTCCCATTAGAACAGAAGTTTTGGCTTTTAGAATTATACCCGCTCAATAGCTGAAGCAGCGTTTCCAAAACTTTGAAGTCATTATTTTCCAAATGTCGTTTTTGGGGCATAACGCGCAGGATACCTCAAAAACTTATGAATATTTTTTCATGAAATTTTCAAAACATATATTTCATGTTAGTCTGTGTAAACTGAATCAAAAATTTCCTTTTTATTGTTCAAAAAAGTATTTTTTATAGGTGATTATACTGTTGAAATTTTCAAAATTTCATATTAGCTAAATGCAACATTGCATTTAAAATATAAAAATGCTTTAAATACAAATTTATTTAAGTTCAGCGTAATTATTACAATCTGAAGTATAAGTAAGCACTAAAATTTTCATCCTAGTTGCAATATTTATTCTGTAATCCTGCAAACTGTTATGCTAATTATCTGTTCGACAAATGTCTAACAGTTTCGAACCCCCTTTAAATACTAATTCTGCATCTTGCAATTTTTTAAATACATGAAATGAAAGAACATACTTATATCTTTCATCCCAATTAAAATTGTGTTTTAAAATCATATACATTTTAAGACATTAAATGTTAAAAATGGTCTTTTTTTTAATATTTTTTCCAATTTTTAGAGTCCTGAGACCCCTGAAATTAGTATGTTTTTAACAATTTGACATTTATTGCTTTTATACTGTTACTGGACATTACATTACACATATATATCATTAAAATTTTTTAACTAGGCATAGAGTACGTCGCCCCTGTCATTTTGTATATCCAAACTGGCCATATCTTTAAGGGTTAATATCTCGGCTAATTACCGATGATTTTTTTCGAAATTCAATATCAACAATGCTTTTATACTTCTGCTACGATAGGTACATCAAGCGATGCTCAACAATTTTCTGAATGTCCGTAAATCGAAATTTGTATGTAACAGAAAAATGCGATTTTCTCAAAAACTATGTGACCTAGGGTGATCGCTATAATTTTCCGGCAAGGTTCTAATTAACGTCTATTACCTCTAATTTTTTCATAATTTTAGTTTCAGTAGATTCGGAATTAGATGGGAGGGAGGGGGGGCATATTTTTGCGCTACATTTTCGACAATATCTTTGAAAATATAATACCTAAAATTAAAAGGAGTGTATTTTTGAGTTCAGCGTCACGAAAGCTTTCACACGATATACAAAGAAAAGAGTTTTTTTTTTTTCAAGTACCATAATTAGCCCCTCTACATTTTTACTAAATATATTTATGAATGTTTATTAATCTGAAAATATGTGGGTCAGTGGTCTTTATTACTTCCCCGAATTTGAACTTTCCACGTTTCATAGTTTACGAGTAAAATGGCTGTGACAGACACAGGAGTGATCTTATAATGTTTCCGTTTTTACTTTTTAAGTACGGAACCCTAAAAACGAGAATTTCGTCAAAGGATCGCAGGGAAAACGCAAATTTCGTCAAAGGATCGCGAAAAAACGCGTATTCCGTCAAAGGATTACGAAAAAAATGCGAATTTCATCAAAGGATCGCGAAAAAAACGCTTAACTAACTAAAACCTGCAGGGGATTTCTCCCTTCCCTCTCTGTTGTAACCTTTTAGAAAATTTGCTGTGAGTTTCAAAAAAAAAAAAAATCATTTACTCCGAATCACTTCTGCGAATTTCGCCAATTATACATTAAACAAATTGCAATTTTTTTCAATTTGTCGCGCGAAGAAAATACTTTCCTCAATCGCTTGCGAAAAAAACTCCACGTTATTCTTTCTTTTTTTCTTCTGCCGCAGAAATAAATCGTGAATTTCGTGTATCTCTAACGGAAAAAAAAATTTCGAATTCCGCCAATTGCATAAGGAAAAAATCGCAAATTTCGTTAATCCATCGTTAAAAATAAGTGCAAAATTTGTAAATTGATTGTGGAAAAATATCGCGAAATTTGTCAATCTGTCATTGATAAAATTTGCAAATTTCTTCAATCTTACGCGGAAAAAAAATCTCGAATTTTTGTTGTTGCGGTAAAAAAAAATGGACTTTGTCAGTCGGTTTCAGAATAAAATCGTGAATTAAATCTGTAGTTGACATAAAAAAAAAAATGCGAACTCTCTCAATTATATGCAGAAAAAAAACACGGATTTCTTCAATTTGTCATTGAAAAAAGTGCATATTTTATCAATCCGTGAGGTAAAAAATCGCAAAATTCGTCCATTGGTCATTGATAAAAAAAAATGCAGATTTCGTCAATTTGTCGAAAACATTGCGAATTTTGTCAGTGTGAGACGGATTTCACCTATTGCCCCCCCCATACACCCCCCCCCCCAACCTCTAACGTAGTCGATCGGGCATTGAAAAAAATGGTAACATTTGTTAATCGGTTGCAGCAAAATATTGCAAAAGTTGTCAATCGGTCATTCATAAAAATCGCGAATGTTGTCAATCAATAAAAGCTTCACAGAATATATATCAATTCCAAATTTTTTTATGTGTAACTAATAATAAAATGTTTATTCCTTTTATAAATTCATTTTAAAAAAATCTTTTGTATTTAAAAAGTAAAAGTAAATTATCTAACCTTTATTTCAATTATTTTTGTATAGATAAGTGCAAATGCTGTAAGGTTTGAGGATTCAGAAACTATTTATTAAAAATATTAAAAACTTATTAAAAGTATTAAAAAATTTTAACTTATAAAATTTGTGCATAACTTCTTAAATTCTAATATTTGACTCCTGATGGGTGGTCAGAATTCCTAAAATTTAACTACTTTATTCCTGACTTCTACTCTTGTAGTGACACCATACCTTTTATTCCTTTACACTCAAAGAAAAAAAAATTCAAGCTCTGTTTTCTTAACTTTTTGTTATATAGGAAATTTTTTTCTGTGGTACGTCAATAAGTTAAGACACCTTATTCTTCAAACATTCTCTAATACAATGATGTCTTGAAAATGCCTTTTATAAAAATTAACAGTCCTGTTAAGATTTCTTTGAAATAGATAATCAATGAGGTGACTATTTTCCTTATGTGTTTTTCTCAGGCGCGGTTCCACGGGGGGGGGGGGGGGGGGGGGAACGATTGGGGCGGATCGCCTCCCCCCCCCCCCAAAAAAAGTATAAATCCACCGCTTATCGCGAATTCCAAAAAATGGTCGCCGAAAAAAAATTAATTTCGTCATAAGTTCCCAGAAAAAATCACCAAATTCGTCAAAGCATCGCGCAAAAAGCGCCAATTTCGTCAAAAAATCGCGGAAAAAACACGAATTTCGTCAAAAAATCGCGTAAAAACGCAAATTTTGTCAAAGAATCGCAGAAAAAAGCGTAAATTTCGTAAAAAAATCGCGAATTTCGCCAAAGAATCGCGGAAAAGACGCAAATTTCGTCAAGAGATCTCGGAAAAAATACGAATTTCGTGAAAGGATCGCGAAAAAAAATACTCGAATTTCGCCAAAGAATCTCTGAAAAAAACGCGAATTTTGTCAAAGGGCTGCGAAGAAATGCATATTTAGCCCCCGGAGGAGATTCCCCGAGACACGTGTCCAGGGGAGCGATGGGGGCGCCCCCCCCCCCCCCCCCCCCCCAAAGATATAAATCAAACGCTTTTAACGGCAGTTTTCGCGGAACAGGCAGACAAGCAAACGAAAAACAAACACTTTTCGGTGTCAATGGTAAACCTCACTGACATTTCGCCAATTAAGGAACAAAAAATGATTATGTCCTGTCAAAAGGCATATGGCGCCATAATTTTTGACACTATGGGTTGAGGTGGTGGTCGATGCCACTTCGTGTGCCTTTTGTTGAATTTCTACACCAGAAAATTGACACCGTTATGCGGATCCCTTTAAAGTGTGGAAATTTTTTGTCTTTTCAAAGAAGCTGCACTTCGAATTTCTGTATAATATTTTTGCAGAGAGCTCTTTTGTTTTAGAAAAGAAGGGGATTCGTAGCAATTTTCAAAGAAAGAAAGAAACAAGAAAACCTTTTAAAACTTCAAACATCTTAATATTTTCTGAAAAAAGCGACTAATGTTTTAAAAAAATGTACTGCTATTGCCACCCACATTGGAGGACACATTTCAAGGAGCATTTGATGAATGAACAAAAAAGGATTATGTCTTAGTCAGTTAAAATCTAAAATGCATATGGTGTGTTAATTTTTTAAAGCCAACTTGGTAAACCAGTTCTTTCTTTATGTATTTACTTAATGAAAGGCCTTCTAGGTGATTTGAATGGAAAATGCCGCTCTACTGTCACCCACCATTCATTGTTCGGTTAACCATTTTTTGCTGTCTTTCTACCTCTTGTAGAAAAGCTGTGGAAGCAGGCCTAGGTCTCAGTCACAAATGTTAACCTTGATGGATTAATAATGAGTAGATTATGAAGAAGTATACGCACCGCTTAGATGACACATTTTGACTTTTCAAGGATGTTAAGACCCCTTGAGATTTTTATTCAGTCCCTTTTTTGAATAAACCGATAAGATAAATAATTACCAGAGTAAAAATGAAAATAATAAAAATAAGATATCTAATAAATAAATTCTATGGTAACATTTTTAATTTTTCGGCACAATTAGTAACAATAAGTCATATTTTGAAGAGTGACTTTTTTCGCACAACTTTTCCGCACTAGTCATACTTCGATGATGGGTAGTGCGGAAAAGTTGCCACTGGTGGCACTAAGTTCACACAAGAAATTTGAGATCTTTCGGACAATTCCTTCATTTGCCGCAAATGGCTTGAAGTTTGGCTCAAATGCTGATTTTTGAACTTTTTTAGCAAAAGTTTAAAAAAGGTTAAATTTAAGTTTTTTTTAGCTGAATTTACTTGAAATGTCATGTTTAGTTTACGAAATGTTTAAATAAGCTATCACAGGCCTGCGATGAAAAAAAATACAAAGGAATTGATAGCTGATCTGTATGTATTTTTTGGTGCTAATTTAAAAACAAATAAGGAAAAAATTCTATCACGTCACGTTTTCTTGAAAAATTCAATTCCATCGTTCCTCATGGACCTGATGTGCCAGTGCTTTTGCCTTCAATTGAATTGCAAAGTCATCTTTTCAGGATCTTCAGACTCGGAACATCCAGAGGTTCAAGGCTGCGATAATGAATATAAGCCCCCTGGAAGCGATTCACCTCAGTCCATCTCTCAGGTTGAACTTAGTGATCTGACTAGAGATCTGGGCCTTTTGAAAGAGGCAGCAGAATTGTTAGGCTCCAGATTGAAAGAAAAGAAACTTATTGGCCAAAGGAACCGCTTTTTATTAGTACAAGAATAGAGAAAAGGAATTTGTTAAGTAGTACTTTGAGGAGGGGAAGAACCTGGTCTATTGTTCTGATGTTACCGGATTGATGAGCAATTTTAATATCCCCTACGATAAAGATGAATGGAGGCTGTTTATACATTCATCGAAAAAGAGCCTTAAAGCTGTCCTTCTTCATCACGGAAGCCAATATGCATCTGTACCAGTTGGATACTCGGTGCATTTAAAAGAACGCTATTAAAACCTGGCTTACGTCCTCAACAAAACTAAATAAGCTGACCTCGGTTGGACCGTTTGCGGTTATTTGAAAGTTACCTCCATGCTTTTGGTCAACAATGCGGATACACAAAGTATCTATGTTTCATTTGTGAGTGGGACAGCCGTGATAAGACTCAATTTTGGGTCAAAAAAGAATGGCCGAAAAGACAAAATGTTAAGCCAGGCCCTAAGAATGTGATTCGGAACAGTTTAGTTGAGCCAAAAATTGCATTGTTTCAAATGATTGCGATTGTTTCAAATGATTGCGATTTTTTCAAATGATTGCGATTGTTTCAAATACCTGTGCAAAAAGTTTCAGGTTTATCCGAAGCCAAGTTGAAAGAGGTAATCTTTGTTGGTCCAAATATCCGCAAGCTTCTGAAGGATAAAGAATTTAAGACTAGTATGACAACAAAGGAAAAAGAAGCTTGGGTTGCCTTCAAAGATGTTGTCAGCAAATTTGTGTGTATTTACAAGAATCCTGACTATAAACCAATTTTAATGAATATGATGGACAAATTTCAAGTGTTGGGTTGCTCCATAATTGCCAAAATACATTTTCTTCACTCACATGTGCACTTTTTCAGCCGCAAATTTAGGATCAGTCAGCGAAGAACAAGGTGAAAGGCTCCATCAAGACATCAAAGATATGGAGCGCTCAAAAAAGTGATGGGATAAGATCATGCTCGCCGTCTACTGTTGGATGCTAACACGAACACGAGATAGGCCCGAGATTGAACATAAAAGAAGAACATCAAAAAGAAGCTTCATAGAAAAAGAGTAAGTACTTAAATAGAAACTTTTTTGTTTTGTTTTGTTTTTGCTTAGTTTAAAATTTGTTTGAAACTTTCATGTACACATACATAATATTTGCTCCTCTTGGTCAGTTGTCTATTTTATGTAAATTGCCTTAATAAAAACAAATTAAAATAGCATGTAGATCATATTTTTCTAGAAACTGCACCATAATTTGATGTAAAAAGTTTAAACTCGAGGGAACTTTTTGTATCCTCGACCAGAGGCGGCTCGTGCGATATGGTAGCAGTTGTTTTCATCCACTTAAACCTATTAAAAAGTAATCGATTACTGAAAAATCACTTTGCCTCACCGAGAATCTATTATTTTACATACATTTACACGGATAAAAACCACTGTTGCCAGACAGTAGATGCAAAATTGTTCGAGAGAATTCCTTTTCAAATAGGATTTTAGCAAAAATATCGATATCGATTTACAAAAAATCCTGATGTGATGGGACAAAATGGAGGTCATTTTCGAAATCAGCACACCAAATAACATAAGAATCCGCGAAAACGTCTCTTGTATTTTTCAAAAACTTCAATTTCGCAGGCCTGTGTTATGTATTATTTAATAGTAATGTGCATTTTGAATTAGGTGACTTTTATAGCTTTTTCGCGTAAAAGTGAGCAAAAATTGCAGGAATTTTGACAACAGGGAATAAGGATCTCGTCATCGGTAAAGACTTGGTCAGGAGGCAGAAAAAGAAACTTGGAAAGAAGATACAGGAGGAGGAAGAAAAATTACAAGCATCTTTTTTGATAATAGAAAAAATAAAACAATCTTCATAAAAAAGGGGACTAACAGCACCGTCGACAGAAAGACGAAACAAATATCACCATGTTGTCTGAACGTGGTTTGGAATAGTTGGGTCACTTGACACCTCCTTCTGACCACTGTGGAGAAATAGCAAAATCATTATATAATTTTTTAAGCCAAAATAAAGCCTGCTTTGGAAAAAATCAAGAAGAGAACTGCAACATTTGATGTGTATTCTTCATACGAACGAGCTCCCACTCTGACAGCGACATCAACTGTCTAAACTAGATGGTAGAACCACTTGGCCTAAGACCTTTACCAACAGAAACGGAGCTAGATTAATAGAGTATTCAAATTTTCAGCCTTTTGCATTTTTTATGTCCATGAAACAGGAACAGTCTCGTAGAAATGAACAAGTACATTTTCGCACGCCATTAGGGATTACGTGCTTCGTATTTCTCTCGACGGCGCCACTTGTTCCCTTTTTTCTATAAAGATCGTGTTATTATTTCTACTATAAAAAATATGTTTGTAATGTTTCATCTTCCAAGATATTCCCTCCTCCTGTATCTTTTTTCAAATTTCTTTTTCTGTCTCCTGACCAAGTCTTTTTCGATGACGAGATTTTTATTCCTGGTTATCACAATTCCTGCATCCTGAAGCACGATGAAGCTCTTAACGCAGTTTACCTATATGATATACCAGTTCTAAATCTGGCGAACGCTGTGTGAGAAAGGGATATGCGTTTGGGAGTGTATGCTTTTGAAGGCCCTGGTTCAAATTCTGATTCAGACGAACTGCCTGCTTCAAAGTTCCCACTTTTTTAATCTTTCTAATGACAAATAGCTGTATTTTAGGGCAGAAAAATAATTAAAATCCCATCTCGCAGATACTCCCATCTCCAATTTCCTCCCTCATCTCCGTGATGACTGATTGCGTTTTCATTTTTTTCTACTACACATCTCCTCTCCTTCCAGAATTGCTGTCAAGACATGCTGTGGTCCGGCATTCATATATGTGACTCTGAACGCATCGAAAAACCGAAGAAATAGCGAGGAACATAATAAAGACAAAAGAGAGAAACCGACGAACGAACCAAACAATACTTACAATTTTTGCTCAGTTATACGCAAAAAGGCTATAAAAATCGCCTAATTCAAAATACACATAACTAATAAATAATAGATAATCAGAGCTTATTTAACCATTTCGTACACTAAACAGTACGTTTCAAGTAAATCCAGCGAAAACAAATTTAATTTAACATTTTAAAAATTTTTGCAAAAGAAGTTCAAAAATCAGCATTTGAGAAAACTTCAAGCCATTTGCGACTAATGAAGGAATTGTCCGAAAAATCTCAAATTTTTTGTATAAACTTAGTGCCACCAGTGGCAACTTTTCCGCACGACCCATCATCGAAAATCAAAAAAAAGTTTTTTTTCGGCCCGCCCTATTATATAATAAGAGAGTTGGTTAACCGAGTGTGTCGGTTAATTGAACGTCGGATAATCGAGAGTCTATAGTAATTTTAAATAGCGTTAATTATTTCATATTCATATAATAATTAACTGCAATGAAAGATTTAACCAATAGAAACTATGACTGTGTTGATTATATATCATCCATCCGGTATCGCCCCCCCCCCCAAAACGAGTCTCTGGATCCGCCCCTGGTTATTCTACACCATTTTTATGCATGTATCTAAGCCGTCCTGGAATAGTGCTTGAAATTTATTTGTTCTCGAATGTCGAGTGTATGAACCATGTTCAACGAAATCAGTAAAAACCTGGGTGTTTCGTCGCGGTGTCGCCGATCCAGGGTACAAGTTTAGTACAGTAGAAAGCCTCTAATCCGCAAAGCTTTGTTCCAAGGGTTGTGCGGATGAGAGACTTTTTGCGGATTACAGGTCATGTCTATTTAACCTTTGTTTACATTTTATTTAATTCATCTTTTGAACAAATTTAGATTGTTAATTCTTTAAAATAAATAAATTACACATTTTAATGTATAAATACAGTAAAAACTATTTAATAATAATAATAATTTATTATTTTTTAAACATGGCATCAATAATTGTTTGTTTTAAGATATTTTATTTATATTGTTGAATTTTATCTTGAAGTTTATATCTAGTAATAAGTTCTTGTTGAGTAACAAAGTTTCTTTTTAAAAATCAAATAATTCTGGTCTGATGAAATGAGCAATTACTTTCATAGGATTTTTTTTTTAATTCAATTTTCTTTCTAAAATAATAGAATTATTGCAGTGTATTATTTTGTTACAATAAATGAATAATTTTAAATAATCTATTTATGAATAATACTTGAAAAGATAATAAATACAGTAGACTCCCTCAAATCCGCAACCCTAAAATCTGCACATCATCACAGATGTAAACATTGAGACTTTCAGTTTAGATGTCATGACAAAATTACAGAATTTTTTAGTTTTATATCATTCTGTACGTGTTTTAGTATGTAATTCTCAATAATACAACTGAACTCAACTCATGGTTTTTCATGAAGGAATTCTAAATTTATTTCTGAAAAAAAAATCAAGATATTGCTGAGACCACTGGTAATCACAATCTTTTTACCCAATATATTTGGGTATTAATCAAGCATTTTTTTTTTTAAGAGTGGCTAAACCTGAAATAAAACTTCCTTACTTTATGATTTTGATGTGAATTAATCAGGTATTTGCAAGAGGAAAGTTTCACTGAATAATTCAAGAAAAATATATCTTATATTCATTACACATTACAATTATACATTATTATTTACTTGACCTTTACTTTTAATAATTAAAAAAAAAGTTTTATTCTAGTTTATTACTTTGCTTATTTTAATAATTTGCTATATTGTAAACATTCATTATAATTTCCATCGCATTATTCCATTCAAATTGCTGTTTAAAAAATGTAAACAAAGCAATGACCAGAAATCCGCAAAATTCTAAAATCCGCACAACCTCTGGTCCCAAGCTGTGCGGATTTGAGGGAGTCTACTGTACAATACCACAAAATTTTATTGTCAATTCTGTCTACAAGACAATTCGTGTAGCAGATGTCTAGTGCCGCCATCTATTATTACCAATGAGTACTAAAAGTTTTAATTTTGGTATTTCCTAAATAAATAATCCTAATAATATTAGCTTTCAAATTTCTATTCATAATTTTGTAGGGTTGAAGGATAGGAATTTAAATCCTTAGTAAATTTAAGATTAAAGAATCTGATAACTTTTGTTAACAAGATAATTGGGATTTTTTTAAAATAAAGTCTAAAAAGCAAACATCAGAAATAAGCAAAATAAAAATCAGTAATCATAATAATGTCACAGAGATAGTAAAAAAAAAAAAAAAAAAAATCTTGATTTTATAATTTTGGTTACCATTTAAATACTACTTTCATAATTACTTTGCTCGAAAAAGATTGATATTATAGCATTATTATTATTTAATACATATCTGGTTGCGCCATCTATTGGAGAAAATCAGTAATAGATGTTTAGGATTTTTTACATTGTAATACATCATTAATAAGAGTTCAAATGTAAGAAATGTATTATTTTTTTATGTGTTTTCCTATCTTATAATTACGATTTAATGAAAAAAATAATTAAATTATGAAATACATTGTCTAAGAAAGCATTTTCTATCATTAAAAGTAAATACTTTTTCATAAGAGTTCAAATTGTATTTTTCAAGTATTGCATGAATAAATATAAATAAATAAAATAATATAATTATTAAATGTACTATTAATTTAATCTTTCAAGAAGAATGTTACATAGTATATAATATTAAATACAGAGGCAAGGAAAATGTGAAATTTGGTGTAAAAAATTTTCAAATTTTAAAATTTTGTCACTACTGAAACACTTTACAAGAATTCAATTTCTTTGTTTACATTCATAAATTGCTCGCGGATTACAGGCCTTCGCGGACTACAGGTTCGCGGATTAGCGGCGCCCTACTGTAGTACCAACTGACCAAAAATATGTTCTTAAAGCTGAAACCTTCTAATCGATGGTGTAATCGGTTTTAAAAAATGCGAATTTTAACCCTTTCAAATACACCGGCGAACTCAGGTCACTTTGCGCCTCAAGGAGATGATATTTTTTCTATGCTAAAAGTGACTAAATGTCCGTATTTTAACCCAATCTTTTTAGAGCATCTTAATACACTAGATTTACATCACATACAAAAATTTTGAAATGTTCGGGTGGGTAAAAATATTTCTTCCCCCCCCCCCCCCAAAAAAAAAAGAAATGTGTGAAAATTTTGACGAAATCAGTAAAAACCTCAGTGTTTTGTCGCGCTTTCGGTACGCATTGACTCCAAAAATCAAATTACGCAGAAAATAATATACCAAATAGCATATACTTTCAATTCAATATTTTTCGTTTAAAAATATAAATTCAGACAAAATGGAGCTAAAGATGTAAAATCATACAAATGTGAGGTTGAGGTTCATTTAAGGGTCATTCATCACTGCAAGTACAAGCGGACCAGCTAGTGAGATGTAAAGAGAAATATTCTTATCTGATTTTGGAGCCTTTGCACGGTCAGTGTTAGTAACATAAAGAAGCCGTAAGATATCTCTTTTCTGTTTGAAGTCCTTTGTTTATTGGAAAAACAGAACCCATGTCTTTCTGCCATAGTTGTACTACAATCACACGCACACACACACGCATATATATGACATGGACAATAAATAAATATTTATCTAAATTAACCTCACCCCATCCTTCTGTATTGACGCCCCCCCCCCCCCCCCGCAGCTTACAAAGGAGTTTAAAAAACTACAGTTTGGAACTCTTTATTTTAAAGAAAAATCTGCGTTGTTTTTTATTGTTATTAACACATACATTTGACTTGTGTGCTTGACAAATAGATCCGCTTATAAGTCATCGTCAATATACAGGGACGAGGTAGCACAATGAAATTTACAACACAGAGAAATTACATCCGGGAGCTCCACAAAGAGTGTGCAATGGAGGCAGCGAGAGTCGAACTCACAGACCTCTGCCGCTCTCAATGCTTGGCGGCTGGCAGCGCGGTGTCCTAACCGCTCGGCCACCGAGGCCCCTAATCTGCCGTATTTGTTGTTCTCTAGTAACAATAAATAAATAATCAATCATCTAAGATGCGCCCTCCGTGGCCGAGTGGTTAAGAAGGAGAGCGTCGGTGACTCTTTTGCACACCCTTTGGAGAGTTCCCGGATGTAATCTTCTGGTATTATCTATTTTCTTGTGTCTATCCCGTCCTTATATCGACGAGGCTTACAAGCGGGCACGTGATGTCAAGCCCACAACTCTGATGTATGTCTTCAATAAACAATCTAAAATACTTCAACTATTCACTCTCAAATTTACGCTTCCCTCCTTTGCCTCACAATATACAATTTAAAATCTGTATTCTTTTTCATATAAATATTTTCCCCTATTTGTTATTTTGCAGTGACAAAAAAAAAAAAAAAAAAAAAAAAAAAAAAAAAAATCAGCCATATAAATTATATTTCTTTCCTGAAATCTCCCCCCCCCCCCACTTCACTATACAAACACAAAGTTTAAAATCAGTAAAAACTGCGGTATTCGTTGTTTTCTAGTAACAATAAATAAATAATCAATCATATAAAATATCCTTCTTCCTTCAAAAATGTTTGCGTCCACCCCTTTTCTTCCCCATAACACATTAAAATCTTTAAAACTCAATTTTTAAAAAAAATCTTCGAAAAAACCCAGATGCAAACCAGCAGCTGAAGTGTGACGTCACATGCACACTCGTCGAGGCTAACGAGAAAGACAGGCTACTGGGGTGGGTCCGATTCTTCTTTTTTTTACAGACCGCTAGAGTCACGTGATGCTCTTTTCGTACACCTTCATTGGTGCATTCGAGCATCACGTGACTCCTGCAGTCTGTAAAAAAGAAGAATCGGACTCACCGCGGTAGCCTGTCTTTCTCGTTAGTCTCGCACACCCGTAAGGGTATAGCATAGATATAGTAAAAAGAACTAGATTACGCGGAAGAAAGTTGGGAGATACGAGGAAGAAAAGTTGATTCTGCGCGCGCGAGCGGAACTACTCCACTAGGGTGGCAAATGGACGGTGATCCATCGATATAAAGAGAAAATGAAATAGCTTGTGCGTTACGTTCTTAAATTGCATTTACGTAAGTTTAAGTCTTGATAAATGTTTCAAAATATATAATATCAATGATTTTTAACCACAAATTAGCAATTTTTATCGTTAAGTAAATTTTATGAAAAAAAGGAATAAGATAGATTATTTACTTTAAAAAACTATCATTTTTTTCTCACTTATACTTAAATATTTTTACACGTGGAGGTGAATTAAAACAGTATTTAACCGAGATCTTAATTTTCGTCAATAGTATTTGTTTTTTTATCCAAAATAAAAGTTATGAACCTTTTGAAATGAATTTTTTCCAGGGGAGGGGGTCAGCTTATATTAAAGTAAAGAGTAAGATTCCTCCGCAGATTTCCACCTTCCATCTATCCCCTTTCCCACCCCTCGAAAATTTCTGTTATCTTCTTTTCACCCCCCCCCCCCACACCACCACCACCACCACCTAAACCTCACACACATTTTTTAATTTTCGATTTTTTTTTTTTTTTTGCCCATCGATTTCTTTGCAATGAAAATAAATAATTATGTAAAATGTTTCTTACACACAAAACTTGAAACATTAAAAAAAAATTATTTTTGTTACCCAATTCTTAAGTTCTAGCAAAATATATAACTTACCTCACCAGCCCGCCTCCCCCTCCCCCCTACACAAAAAAAGGAGCGTAGTTTAAAATCTTCGATAAATATTTTTTTTTCTGCTCATTCGTTTCTTTGCAATTGCAGTAAATAATCAAACTTTTCCAGACCCGCAAAACTTAAAACATTTAACCTTACCTCCCCCCCCCCCCCCCCCCGACACATATACACCACCCAACCACAAAAAAAAAGTTTAAAATTTTTAGAAGTTCCAACATTTTTATATTATACTCTATTTGTTATTTCGAATCTTTGATATTAATGACCCCCCTCCCCCCAGCAAAAAGTAAGGAATACGTGGAAATAATGCAAAAAATTCTATTTTAAAAGCTTTAGTAATCTTTAAAAAGAACATAATTTTTTGGATTTAACTTTCAAAACTTTCTTTAAAATAAGATATTTGTTAATATTTTTTACATGCTCTTAAACATGTAAGTATGCGATCAATTTTTGCTTATTGTTTACTTTAATTAAATAGCAAGAATTTTTCTTCTAAAAAATAAAAATAAATGAATAACTGCATTAATAATATACATTCTTAAGAGTGGATTACTCAGCAAATGTAGATGGAAACATTAATTACTTTACCAAGGTCAATATTCCAAATAAATATTTTGGAAAATGACAATTTCAAAGTTTTTCACAGACGTAAAATGCTTTAAATGCTTAAAAATAAATATATTAAATTCTTCTTTTAAAAAAAATTCTTTTAAGCAAATCTTAATTTTTTTTTTCATATAATTTTCGGAATAATGTTTTAACAATAATATATATTTTCATAATAATATGTAGGCTTGGTATGCGCTCGACATTTTAATAAAAAACAGAAATACTAGAAAATAAATTTTTTTACTAAATGAACTAAACGTTACATCGAAGTTGTACTAAATAGTTTTAAAAGTATCTAACAAATTACATTACAAATAAGGATGTAAATATTCATATAGGATATTCCACTGTCTTTCCAGACAATTTTAAGCAGTAATATGCATATATTTAATTAAAACAAACAGAATGAAAACATCGCAATACTCGGATATCCACATTGGGCCTGTTCAGAGGTGCAGAAAACGCTGCGCGCGCGCTCAGAAGTTTTTGCCATGGAGTAGGTCATATCGAAGAAAGGAAATTTTAAAATAATTCAATTATTTCATTAGTTTTAATGGTTCAAAACGCGATATTTCTATTTCCACTAGACTTCTGTTCTAGCGACCTTAGAGCCGTTCTGATTGGCTGGCCCGATTCAGATGAAGTGGCTAGACTTCCGAGCACCGTTTGCACATATTCGGATATTTGTTTTCAGCTATTTCGTTTCTGATGCTGTATAAGTTTGATTTGAATAAATTATTTTCCATTTTTAAATAATGAAACTGCTATTTTCTACTTGAAAGCATTCAAAAATACCTGTATAAAACAAACCTCCATCATTTCCATACTAAAACTGTTTTTTTTTCCAAACCTTTTAAGATAAAGACTGTTTCATAATTTTTAAATGTTATTTATATTAAAAATTATTAATATATATATATATATATATATATATAATTTATATTAAAAACGCATTGTCACTTATAAAATGCTGCAGTTGCAGGGGGGATTTGCATATCTAAACGATGAAAAAAATATAAAACCAGGGTATTTTTGATCAATTTATTTTTGTAACCCTGATAATAAAAATAACCCTGAAAAGTATTCTTTTTCTAGCACTGAATATGGAATTTTTAAATATGTTTTATGGAGGTATAGGAGGATTCAGTTGAAAATTCAGGGGACAGTTAGAAGGTATCCCTCCCCCCCCCAAAAAAAAAAAAAAGTTTCTGATTTTATATTTTTTTTTCATGATTTAGACCCACACAGCACACTTGGTTACAGCAATGTCTCGGAGACATCGCAACGTCCCTTTATTGTCACGTCTCAGTGCGATGTAACAAGAGCGTCTCCGAGATGACAAGAAAGACTGTCGCTGAGATCGTCCCTTGCGACATAATGGAGACACAAGCTGCCGTTTTCGCCCATGCGCAAATACCTCCAAGTTACTGGCGCATGCGTGAACTTAATGGCGTCAAAGATAATTTGTAGAGAAGGATGTGCGCGTGCCATGTGATTGCTCCGTGTTTAGATTTGATATTGTGTATTGATTTTACTATTTCTAAAGTGGTGCTTGGATCATTTTAGACAACAGCCTGCCGCTCAGAGAACCCCCCTCTCAAAGCTCCAAAGTGGTGCTTCTTCAGTTTGGAAATTTTTAATTAACTATCTGGAAAAAGTATAGTGTTTTGTTGTTTGTTTGTGTTTGTGTGTGTGTGTAGATAATAAAATTATAAGAGCCTCCTGACATTTATATTTTTACAATAAAGCTTATGAATATATTATCTATCTGTGTCATAAATACTGATTTTTTTTTTTTTTTTTTTTTTTTTTTTTTTTAATGAAGGGCAATTATAAGAATACACTTAGAATAAAAACTAATACATCATTTCGTCTCGTACTATTATATAAATAGTATTGCTGATAAAACATGTATTGTAATTTTTTTTCTGTTATTTGATTGAATTGATATAATAGAAATATTTATTCAACAATAGTTATTAAAGTTTATCATTTACTACTTTAAAAGTATATATTTGATTTTTTTTTTTTTTTTTTTTTTTTTTTTTTTTTTTTTTTTTGACTAAAGGATAAATTTTTAGAGGGTGGGGGGAGTATATATAGCTTAATAAGTTCTCTAAAAAATACTAAAGAAATTGATGGATTGCTTAACACAATTCCATCTTTAAATACATACAATGCTTAATCAAGTATAAACTGGATTATTACAATACATAAAATAATCAAAAAATTTTACAGTACCTTTAACAATAATAAAAACAAAAATAAACCATATCTCTTCCACTGAAATTAAAAGGAGTGGCTATGCAAATTTCGACAAAATTATGTGTACCCCATAAGATATGCTGAACACATATCCAATGAAAAAATAGGGAAGACAATTTCTATTGGTCAGGGAACACGGAACCTTTGCCCCCTGACTTTCCAAAGAAAAAAGGATTTTTTTTTTTTTCCTCTCTTGCTTTTTGCTGCTCGAAGGATGAGGAGTGAAAAAAAATACGGAGATGATGAAAACATAGCGTCTTAAGAGGAAGGAAATGCGCTCTTGAGGAGTCTAATACCATTCCTTCAAGGGAGAAGCCTAAAGTTTTCTTTAGCTCTCGGATGCCTGAATTGCGACAAATAATTTCAATATGGAGTCATGTGAGAGACCATGGAATAATGTTATAAAGAAACGGTGGTGATTTTAAAAAAAATGTCGGAACCGACGATGGAAACAAGCTTTATTAAGGTACGAATGCTCTTAATAGTTCCATTGAGGAAGTAAAAATTGCAATCACATGTTTCAGTGGAAGAGTGGGAATGGCAACAATTTATTTTTATAGTGAGTCATTTCTATAATAAGTCATATTTTTTTTTTGTAATAAGTCATTCTTTATAATTACTCAAGTATTATATATTCAAGATGTGTATTCAATTTTAATCATGAAAATTCAGGATTTTCACCTGATATAAAATATTTGAAATTCTTCTAAATTTTGAATTCTTATGAAATATGAAATGTGTGTGTAAATAAACTTTTTTATTTAAGTCAAAAAAAAAAGTTTCTCTTCTATTTATGTCTTCCATTTAATTATTCTATTACCATTTTCGGAATTATTTTTTTCTTCTTCTTTCTTCACAGAGTAGGTTATAAATTAGGGCCATTCTACAACTTGAAATATAATCTCTTCGGGTCACCTGTAATCTCTGTGCAATTCATAAGGTTCTTGTGCATCGAAAACACACAACGCGATTAAATTTAAACTACGTAATTTTAATTGATACAATAGCACATATCAATTTAAATTGCACACAAGAACCCAGAATTGTGGTGCACTACTATACGAATATATCACGACATAAATGTTCAATAATCTCTTAATTTCAACTCTCTCTGCATGTTGGATTTAAATGCTCATTTTTTTGTAATTTCTCTTGTTGATTAATTAATGTGCACAGAGCGTTCCAACATAGAGGTATATTATGATGCCGCACCTCTTCTATTATTTTTTAATATATAGAATAGAGCATGGGTTATTGCTAAATAATTAATGATAATTATCCATTTTATTCACTCATGCATTTTGTTTGCACACCAATGAAATTAATTTTCTTATAATTACATTTAGTTGTATTTTGCATACACAAAAAAAAAAAAAAAAAAAAAAAAAGATAATTTTTTTTTATCAACTAAAGATTCTTTACTTTAGCATATATTTACTTTAATAGTAACTTTAATTATTTTCACTTTTTTTTCTTCTTATAATTTCTATTCTGCTGCCATTCTCACTCTGGGTAATGAAATTGGCATTTGGTATATGGCATCAAAAAAATCACTGAATTATATGTATTGTTTTGAAATTTATGATATCATAAATGCTAAAAATACTATATTTGATGGTTACTAAAGAAAATGATGACAATAATAATAATAATTAAGTGCAGATAAAACACTGAACTTTAATACAGATTGGTTAATTTTTTTTTTTAACATCTCATTATAAATATTTCAGTGCAAAATATCATGTAATTATTTCAGATTTTCACACTTTGAAGTGAAATTATTTGCTGTATATATATATAATAATAATAATAATAACAACAAATTTAATTTTGCACAACTTTTCATTTTGTGTGATTTTTAATTTACTTTTATATATTATATATATATTTTTTTTTTGCTTATCATGTTTACAACCATTTATTTTATAATTTATTGAAAATATACAATGGCACATATTTATTAAATGTGTATGGGTAGAAAAGGAAATAAAACCACGACTCAAAGACGAACCAGTGGCGTAAAAATACGGTTGCAAAAAGCAAACTTTATTAAAAACAACCAAATAGATCAAGAAATTTCTACTACTCACATTAATGATTCAAAAATTTTAATGTTCACTGTGGCTTCTCAAACTGAGACAACTAATAATACAGACAATCCTGAGAATTTTTCTGATAACTCTTCATTAGAAACCTCATCTCAAAGTTCTAACAGCACTGATCCTTCTCTAAATAACGAAGATTCTCATTCTGGTATAAAAATGAGTTCACCAAAACCACAAATGCTGGTTGGTTTAATCACCTGTTTTGATGGTACTAAAAACACAAACATTGATAACTTCCTACTACAGGCAGAGGATCTGCTAAATAAAACAGACTACTCGTCGGAAGACAAAGTAACAATATTAAAGTGTAAAATCACTTCCTTAGCTAAAGAAAAATTAATGAAGGATCTGTCTTTGTTCAATGAAACAAATCTTGAAACTTTCAAAACTAAATTGAGACTTTTGTTTAAACCCAAACTCAATTTTTCCAGCGCTCAATCACAATTTAATTCTGTTAAGCAGAAACCAGGTCAAAATCTCACAGACTTTCTCTTAGAATTCAATTTTGCAGCAGGTCAAATGATTAAAATTGCGGGTGATGAGGCGGACTCTAACAAAATGACGGATCAATTAAAACTATCAAATTTTCTAAAAGCAATCAGAAGTGATATTAGTAATGAACTTAGAAAAACGTGTCCCACCTCTTTTCAAGAGGCGTGTGTCACTGCACTTAAACTGGAAGAGGGATTCTCGCAAACAGAATTTTTTGAAATCAACAACATACAAGTTCAACAAAATTCAGAAACATTAAATACTCTTATAAAAATTCACTCAGAAACTTCAGAGCAAGTGCAATCTCTGGTTGCTGAAGTGAATAACTTAAAATTAAAATTAAACACACCTTATTCAAAATCAGAAGAAAAATTTTGCACTTTTTGCAAAAAAAAATCTCATTATGTTGAACAATGTTGGAAGAAAAATGGGAATAGACAGTTTCAAACAGATAATTTGGAAAACAAAAAATCATTTCAAAATTACACTAATAACTCTCAGGATAATTATAGGGACAACAACTTTCAGGCGCAAAGACCTAATTTTCAGAATCAGGGTAGTACATATCAAAATTTTGGAAATTATGCAAGTGGATATCAAAACTATCCGCCACCTGGATTTTATCCTACCCCGTACAGCCCCCACTTCCCCTATGGAAATCCGATGGGTGATTATTATCATCCTAACTCAAATCAGAACTATCAGACGCATCATTCTGCACGTCATAATGGTTTTGAAGGCAAGAATACCCAATACAAAAAAAGGTATCGCAATGATCAGCTCACTCAAAAAGATTCTAATCAAACAGAAAACAATGAAAACAAAAATCGCACTGGGTCTAATGATAATAAACAACAACACAAAAACAATGCGAATAAAGCACCGGAAAACTAAATGGGAGACTTAAAGAAAGTCCCTATAAGCCTCCCAAAATTGGGCAAAAATATGTAAACAAAACAATTGCTAGTGTTGTAGAAGACATAGATAATTGTCTTCCAATTATAGATTTCGAGATAAATGGCATACAAATAAGGGGATTAACAGATACTGGGGGGGCAGTAAGTCTTATATCTAACTCTATTTTTGAAAAATTAAAGCGTGCTAATGTTAAATACAAAAATTTATCCACTAATGTAAAAATTCAAACTCTGACTAATTCTGTCATCTCGTTTAAACAATGCATAAAATTAAGCTTCAAATTAGAAAATATTTTTGTAACTGGTACTTTCTTCATTACACATCAGGATTTTGGCAAGGACTACAATGTATTATTGGGATATGACTTTCTGAAACACAACAAAATCATTGTAGACTGCGATGCACAAATCATGAAATTAAAAGATAAAAATATTAAACTAAACTTCATTCAAACAGAATCTTCTGATTTTATTAACTTAATCTCAGTTAACAATATCATTTCGCAAGATATTCAAAAATTAAAAAAAAAACATAAAAAGAACACACGTAGATTCTCAAAAAACACTTCTACAGCAAAATTAACAGAAAATTATATTCTAGAACCTAATGAAATCACAATTATTGAGCTGCAGTGTCCAACAAAATTCTCAACTGGTGACACTATATTACTTGATCCTTTAAATCACAATTTAAAGATTAGTTATGAATCTTCTATACATACTATTCCTAATGATAATAAAATTCATATTATCATCTCTAACAAAACCAATGATAATATTTCATTAATTAAAGGTATGAACATAGGAAAAATTACTAAACACTTTGAAATCTTAACAGACACAGAAAATGAAAACATTGAAAAAGGTGAAATAGTTAGAATTAACAACTTAAGTCTTGAACAGATAAGACAACGTAGAAAGGATGAACTCAAACCCGAAGATTTTGATTTGGGACACTTGGATAAAGAAAATCAAGACAAATTTTTAAAGTTGCTTCTCACAAATGCTCATGCGTTTTCTAAAAACTATTTCACACTAGGACAAACCTTTTTAGTTGTTCCTCGTTTCAATTTGTTACATAATTTTCCTATACAGACAAAACCTTACAAATTAGCACATAATGTTAAGGAATATGCTAAATTGGAAATAAATAAACTTCTAAAAGCCAACATCATCAGGAAAAGTACATCCCCATACTCATTTCCTGTTATTTTTGTACAAAAGAAATCTACAAAAAATGCAAATGACCCCACAAAGGTAAAATTTCGCATGACCTTGGACCTGCGTCTTTTAAATCAAATCATCCAACACTATAATTATCCTTTACCAGAAGTAAGAGAAATATTAAAAAAAATATGTGGCAAAAAATTCTACACGGTACTTGACTTACACAGTGCTTTCTTCCAAATTAACGTAAAGGAAGAGGACACTGATAAACTAACATTCATAACAGAGTTCGGATGTTTTTCTTTTCGGAGACTTCCACAAGGAACGTGTATTTCTTCTCAAGTTTTTGCCGAACTAATCGACAAAATCTTAGGTCACTTTGACAAAAGTCAGATAGCATATTTTTTGGACGATCTCATAATAGGAGCACATACTATAACTGAAATGATTGAACTTCTTGAACAAGTTCTTAAAATTCTAATTGAAAACAATCTAACCATAGACCCATCAAAAGTTCAAATTTGCATGCAAAATATTGAATTTTTGGGTTTCAATATTAATGAAGAGGGATATTCACCTTCAAAAAGAAATCTACATAAAATTGAAAAATTAACTAGACCGAAAAACAAACGTGGAGTCAAATCTTTATTGGGACTTGCAAATTACTTTAGGGCATTAATAAAAAATTATGCTGACATTGTAGACCCATTAGTTGAATTAACTAAAGATAAAGTAAAATTTCAATGGTCGGAAAAAGAAGAAAATGCTTTTAAAGAAATACAGGCTGCCATACTGCAAAATCCGACTCTTAAAGCTACAGATTTTTCAAAACAATTTTTTTTAATAACTGATGCTTCGAAAACGGCTATTTCAGGAATACTTGCCCAGGAGCATAATGGCACATTACAACCTATAGAATTTTTTGGACGTAAATTAAGAGAGCCCGAAAAACATTATCCTAGTTATAAATTTGAATTACTTGCCATATACGAGGCAGTCATGTACTTTAAAAATATACTGGCAGGCAGAGAATTCGTCGTTAAAACGGACTCTAAGGCCCTCACTTATTTCCTAAATTTAGAGAAGCAACCTGACATTGTTGCGCGCTGGTTAGATAAACTAGCTCCCTTTAAATTCCAAATACAGCACATAAAAGGGGAAAACAATCCTTCTGACTATTTTTCAAGGAATATCTCAAACATAACAGTGGATAATAACCTTCAAAATTCCTTATTTGAAGTCAACACTGATTTATCAGATGAGAACATCAAAAACTTACAGGGTCAAGATAGTAACTTAAACAAAATAATACAAAAAATTCTGAACAATAAACAGAATAGAAACACAAAAAAATTTGTCTTAAATGACAAGGGCATACTAATATTAAAACCGGGAACTGACAATAAACATTATCTCATAGCTCCTGAAAGTCTCAAAGAAACCATCATGAGGGAAGGCCATAAACCACATTTTGGTTTCAAGAAAACCTACGACTTAATTAAATCTCGTTTCTTTTGGTATGGCATATACAAAGATGTAAAAGATTTCTGCTCAAAATGTGTGGCATGTAACAAAGCAAAACCTCATGCTACCATTAAGGTCCCACTACAGAAAATGGTAAAAAACGCAATGGCAGGCGAGGCGTTACACATTGACCTAATTGGATTACTGCCTGAAACATTCAGGAAGAATAAATTTATTTTTATGATTATTGACTCAACAAGCCGATTCCTTGAGGCTGTCCCAATCAGAAAATGTGAAACACAAACTCTTTTAACTGTCTTAAATCGTTATTTCAGCACTCATGGCTTACCCAAACAAATAACTATGGACAACATGAAAGGGTTTCGGGCCGATATCTTTCAAGATTATTTAAAAGCTTTAAACATAGAGCCTCACTTCATCTCTGTTCACCTACCACGAGCTAATGGTACAGTCGAATCCGCAAATCGATTACTCAAAAGCTCGATCACTGCAATGAGCCAAAACACATTGGAGTGGGACATTCGCCTAGAGTACTACAAACTCTTTTATAATACAAGTAAACATCGTTCCACAGGTTTTTCTCCTGCAAAATTATTTTATGGTCGCGAAATTCGAAATCCTTTTTCAGTTCACATTCCTGAAGACAAATTCAACCAGCAATACATCAATTCACGCCTCAAACACATTGAGGAAATACGGAAACAGGCTTTGCTCAACCAAGAAAAAGTATTCAAAGAATACTTAAACGATGATGATATACACAAAGTCAAATATTTAAAATTAGGGCAGACATGTTATGTCAAACCCGCACAAAAAACACTAGCACTGCGACCGAAATGGCTAGGACCATTTGAAGTCATACGCAGGTTTCGCTACAACAACTATCTACTAAAGGACTTAAATAATCCAGAGGCACCCCCTATAAAAAGGCACATCACGAAATTGATGTCACCCACAAAAATACATTATGAATTAATCCCCAAAGTTGTATCTTCGACGGCGGACGATATTTAATCTCATACATATATACATTAAAATAAATAAATAAATAAATAAAAATAATAATAATAACAACAATAAATAAAATTAATATATATATCTCAAAATATCCTTATTCTATAATGCAGAACATTTATAAACATTTAATTGCATACACCGGTACAGTCAAAGTTTTTTTTTTTTTCCCCTTTCTCTTTCCATGTCATTGGCTACAAAAAAAAAACAACAGAAAATATGTTTTACTAAACAACAAAAAAAAAAAGAAAAAAAAAACAGTACACCCTTGTCAACAATTGCAGAAAAGTGAGAAAGGCAAAACAAAAAATACGACTCATTTTGCAAAATTCACAACACACATATTAAACCGAAACCAAAATGGGAAAAGGGAAGAGAGGGTGAACGGAATACTATCTGACACATCCAATTGTGATGGACATCATTTTCTTTTTTCCTTCTTTTCTTTCCTCCCTTACTGCTATCGCAAAAGCCAGTTCCCCTTGTTGTCATAGCAACGCAAGTGCAGGGAGCATGCATTTGAATACGGGGGGGGGGGTTACAGAATGATCATGGATACACAATGGCACAGAAAAAGGGAAATAGAGAGAAAACACATGCGTATACTCACCCATGTTTATGCTTGACGCAGGAGAGATCATGCTGTTTACATATATATTTTTTTTCTCTTTCACATCCTCAAATCGAAAGTGGGGATAACATTGTGCCATGAAGAGACTTGTTGCTGTAAAGTAAAACACATTTTAGTACTTTTTAATGCATACATTTTCTGATTTTGGCCATGGGCTCCATCCTGGCATAACTAGATGTTCAGGACATCAGTACACCTTTCGGACAGAGGCTATGTACAAAACCCATCAATTATTTATTATATCTATGTGTATAATCTTACTATTCTCATGCGAATTTCATAACTTATTAAAACTCTAGCAATTACAACGAAACATTCTCTTCTTTAAACAAATTGATCACAAAAAAAAAAAAAAAAAAGAATTAATGATTCTAACTATACGATTAAAATTACTCTCGACAATACTTTTTAAGCTTACTAGTAAACAAATAAATTAAATAAATTTAATAAATTTTAAATATTACCAAAGACTGTAGGTAACCTCTCTAAAATGAAAGACAAAACAACAAAAATTAAATACCTTCTTTTACTTTTCATAATACACTTATCGAAAAAAAAAAAAAAAAAAGGGTAAAGAAAAGAGCACTTAACTGATATAATGAAACTCCTTTGAATTCCTTCTTTTACTTCTTCACGCATTTGCTGGCCAAATGTGGGCGCCCACTCTCATCTCTATACCTCTTTATATTCAAGGAGTCTCCACACATCAGTTCTTTTAAAATATTCAATAACAAACATTATTAAACAAAATAATCATTACTTAAATAGCTACATAAAATGTGATCACATAAATTGACATTCAAATGAGAATTTTTCTTTTAATCAAACACATATATAAAACATTATTAATTAGTCATACTGATCTCATTTTCTTTCCTCTCATTACAAAAAGGGGGGGGGGGAAGGGACAATCTCACATTTTAGATGCATCAATGTGAGAACGTATGACATTACTCATCTATAAATCAATCAGTGATAAATTTCATTAAATGTCACCAATACACCTTTTTAAGCAGAATTATCCTATTTAAGAAAAATCTATGAATATATTCTGAAAATGATAAAAAAAAAAAAAAAAAACATATCATGTCATTATAACTTGTGCACAATTGTAATAATGCGTGTTTTACTGGTGCGATGTTGGTGGTCTGCTGTCATGTAATGTACAGCAATGAAATGTATACATTTCACAACATTTTTTTTCTGCAATGCAAGATTATATTACCACATATGTATATCGTTTTACATACCTTCTTTCTGTTTCTGTCTGACTTACCTTGAATAAAGTCATAACTACTTACTTGATGCATTAACACACTTTACGGGTGCTGTAAGTTCTATTGATAATGGACAGCATCTGAAACAAACAAGTAAAATTTAAGTACATATATATAATCATTTTTTTAGCCATTTCTGGTTGAAATCATTGTGCACTCGCTCCTTCCTTCGGCACATCCTGGCAGAACACTGAGGACATACTACACTCCACTTGGACCCCTCATTTTCGGTGAATTCCAAAAAGTCCCGGATATGCCTTAAGCAATGTTTCAAGGTCGGGAGCATGGAGTAGTTATGAAACCCTGACGTAGATGGAGTATGAGCTCTAAAAGCCGGGTTACACATAGTTAAACGTGCCTACCCCACAATTGTGTCTCTGGATCCCTAAGCAAGATCCTGTTCATCTTCATTCTCCAGTGCAGGGAGAACGCTCACGCGGCTCATATTTTAGACTATATTAGGAGAGTGACAATTTACTTTTCTCCCGAAAGAATTTTTTTTTTCTCCTTTCCTTGTATCTTCTACACATGGTATAATGTAATAACTTGCAACTTTTATTTTATATATTGATAGCAATTTTCAAAATGTTTTGTGTGATTTTTATGTATACTGTGTAATTTTATGTAAGATGCCAAAATGATTAGCATGTGAAACCAAATGTCAATTACATTATTTGCATAGGCTAACATTTTCTTTTTTTTGTTTTTTTTTTTTTTGTGTTTGGTCATTTTATAATAATTGAATATTTTGGAAAAATACAAAAATTCTTTTTTTTTTCTTTTTGGCTCATTTCATTTGGCCTCTCTCAAAAACAAGAAACAAAAACAAAAAATCTTATATACTCAATGTCATGGAACTATTATTATTGTGCACTCAACTTGCAATATGATACTCTTTGTGAATCAGCTATTCACACATTCACACAGAAACCATAACAGAGACTGCCTGTTTTATCACTGAAACTTTTATTATTAATGTGCACTCATCATTGAAACTTTTATTATTAATGTGCACTCATCATTGAAACCTTTATTATTAATGTGCACTCATCATTGAAACTTTTATTATTAATGTGCACGCATCACTGAAACTTTTATTATTAATGTGCACTCATCACTGAAACTTTTATTATTAATGTGCACTCATCATTGAAACCTTTATTATTAATGTGCACTCATCATTGAAACTTTTATTATTAATGTGCACTCATCACTGAAACCTTTATTATTAATGTGCACTCATCATTGAAACCTTTATTATTAATGTGCACTCATCATTGAAACTTTGTTGAAACTCTTTCAGCACTTCAAGGTTACAAACACTTAATTATATATGCAGGACTTTTGCAGTTACTTTTCAATTTAAAAATGAATTACATTCATTTTTTTTCCTTGTGGTGGGGTGAGATGATGGATTGCTTAACACAATTCCATCTTTAAATACATACAATGCTTAATCAAGTATAAACTGGATTATTACAATACATAAAATAATCAAAAAATTTTACAGTACCTTTAACAATAATAAAAACAAAAATAAACCATATCTCTTCCACTGAAATTAAAAGGAGTGGCTATGCAAATTTCGACAAAATTATGTGTA
This sequence comes from Maratus speciosus, assembly GCA_963932465.1. NCBI lineage: Eukaryota > Metazoa > Arthropoda > Arachnida > Araneae > Salticidae > Maratus > Maratus speciosus. The sequence goes on from OZ010788.1 coordinate 336,835,735, forward strand.
CCCCATAAGATATGCTGAACACATATCCAATGAAAAAATAGGGAAGACAATTTCTATTGGTCAGGGAACACGGAACCTTTGCCCCCTGACTTTCCAAAGAAAAAAGGATTTTTTTTTTTTTCCTCTCTTGCTTTTTGCTGCTCGAAGGATGAGGAGTGAAAAAAAATACGGAGATGATGAAAACATAGCGTCTTAAGAGGAAGGAAATGCGCTCTTGAGGAGTCTAATACCATTCCTTCAAGGGAGAAGCCTAAAGTTTTCTTTAGCTCTCGGATGCCTGAATTGCGACAAATAATTTCAATATGGAGTCATGTGAGAGACCATGGAATAATGTTATAAAGAAACGGTGGTGATTTTAAAAAAAATGTCGGAACCGACGATGGAAACAAGCTTTATTAAGGTACGAATGCTCTTAATAGTTCCATTGAGGAAGTAAAAATTGCAATCACATGTTTCAGTGGAAGAGTGGGAATGGCAACAATTTATTTTTATAGTGAGTCATTTCTATAATAAGTCATATTTTTTTTTTGTAATAAGTCATTCTTTATAATTACTCAAGTATTATATATTCAAGATGTGTATTCAATTTTAATCATGAAAATTCAGGATTTTCACCTGATATAAAATATTTGAAATTCTTCTAAATTTTGAATTCTTATGAAATATGAAATGTGTGTGTAAATAAACTTTTTTATTTAAGTCAAAAAAAAAAGTTTCTCTTCTATTTATGTCTTCCATTTAATTATTCTATTACCATTTTCGGAATTATTTTTTTCTTCTTCTTTCTTCACAGAGTAGGTTATAAATTAGGGCCATTCTACAACTTGAAATATAATCTCTTCGGGTCACCTGTAATCTCTGTGCAATTCATAAGGTTCTTGTGCATCGAAAACACACAACGCGATTAAATTTAAACTACGTAATTTTAATTGATACAATAGCACATATCAATTTAAATTGCACACAAGAACCCAGAATTGTGGTGCACTACTATACGAATATATCACGACATAAATGTTCAATAATCTCTTAATTTCAACTCTCTCTGCATGTTGGATTTAAATGCTCATTTTTTTGTAATTTCTCTTGTTGATTAATTAATGTGCACAGAGCGTTCCAACAGAAATTATAATGTGTACATTTCGATTGCAAAAATAAGCCTGCAAATATTGTAATCTATAAAAATTAGCATTTTATGGAGATCTACTTTTAAATGATTAACAATTGATCTTCATCAAGTATAAAATGCTTGCATTCATAAAGATGAGTTTTTTAATTAAGTTTGAATCAATACAATTCATAGAGTGAAATAATGAAATCTATATATACAAGCAACTCAAGAGCAATTGATTGAAAAAAAAAAGTTGTTTTACAGTTTGTTTAAAATGGTTGAGAAAAAAATGTAAACAAGCTTAGAATAAACACCTCTTCGTCTCATACTATTATATAAATAGTATTGTATGAGTTTTCTTTTTGCTGTTATTTGGTTGAATTGATAACAGAAATATTTATTAAACAATAGTTATTAAAGTTTATCATTTGCTGCTTTAAAAGTATATATTTAATTTTTTTTTTTTCTTTTTTAAGCTAAAGGATATACAGTAGAAGATTTTTATAACGCAATTCTATATAATGCAATTCTCCATATAACGCACAACTTCTGAGATGTAAACAATGATTTTTGCAGTTAAAAAGTACCTGGATTTTCACATTGTAAAATATTGCTACTCTCTAGAGGACTAAATTTGATACATTACTTCAACTTTATCTTCTAATTTAAGACCTGTATATTGAAAAAATGCTATTATTACAGTAAACATTTTTGAAAAAATCTAATATAAGGGATGGTTGTGTTGGATCATGTTTATAAAGTAAATTTAACAATGTCTGACCTATATTATGCAAAAATTTATAATTTGGATAAATCTTGGTAACAAGGAATGCAGTATAAAGATATTCTGATGCGTTTTGATATGTTTCAGACATATTTGGCCATGTTTACAAGGTGAATTTAATGATGTGATCCATATAATGCAAAATTCTATGTAATGCACAACCTTGCGTTTTTAGGTTTGCGTTATAAAGATCTTCTACTGTATTTAAATTTTTATTTGTTTATTTTTTGAAAATCTACCCCTATACAGATTAAAGAAAACACACAATGCAAAAAAGCTGACTGAAATTACTACATAATTTGAGAGTACATCATATTGAAACTTATTTAGTTTAGTATTGTTGTTTATGTGTGGATGGGATAATAGAATTATAAGTGTCTCCAGACATTTATATTTTTGCAATAAAGTTTACATTTTTTTCCCTGTATCTGGGCCAAAAATATTGAATTTTTTTGTTTTTATGAAGAGTAATTATCAAATTTCTTATTAAATGTAATTAAATACGAGTGTTGGGGGGGGGGGGGGGTATGGCTTTTACAGAACTCTATTTTTTGAATCGGTAAACTGCTATTTGCTAGGATAATAAAATTGTATTAGTCATTGATATTTTTGCATAATAAGTAGTACTTATGAAAATATTGTGATTATATACATATGTCAGGCTTTATTTATCATTTAAAAAGTCTGTGTATAAAATAAGCAGGAATATTTTAATTTCAACCTACTGGTATTAATAAGGTTTGTTTTTGTTTATATTCAAAAGCTTATGTTTAATTTATGAAAAAATAAATTACAAAAAAATATATATATTAAAAGTTAGAAAATATTTAGCATCTGCATGAGGAATAATAAATGAATAATTATTTGCTAGAAACATATTGTTTTTTCTATCTGATAAATTTCTTTAATTCTAATAGAGCACGTTGATTTATAATTACTGAAGATAATTGTGAAACTTTGCAAATTTGAAGTAGATAAAAAAAAATTCCATTGTAATTAACATTAGGTTATTTGTAAATAATTGCAATAAAAATAGTTATTACAAATAATTAAATTATTGTTATAATATCTATATTAGAGCATGTAAAACTTCTGTATATATGCAAAAAGATTTATCAATATCATGTTTATGACTGAGCTAAACAAATTTTGAAACTTATTTAGCTGAATTATTTTAATCTGTAGATATGTGGAGTTTTATCATTAATCAAGTATTTATTTATTTTTAACATAATATCATAGTACAACAAACTGCAAAATTTAACCCTTTTCACTTCAAAGACTCTGTTGGAAAAAAAAAGGGGGAGGGGCAATATATTGCTTAATAAGTTTCCTTAATAATACTTAAGAAATTAATGTGTAAATTTGAATTATAAAAATAAGCTTGCAAATATTGTAACATATAAAAATTAGTATTTTATGGCGATCTACTTTTAATGATGTTTAATAATGTATCTCCATCAGATATAAAATGCTTGCATTCATAAATATTATTTTTTTAAATAATTAAGTTTGAATCAATGCAATTCATAGATTGAAATATGTATGATGTAAAACAAGCAGCTTGGAAGCATTTGATAGAAAAAAAAATTCTGTTTAAAATTGATGAGCAGAATTGTAAACAAACATAGAATAAACACAAAACACCTCTTCATTTGATGCTATTATTTAATAGTATTGCTCATCATAAATCATGTATTATATAAGTTTTCTTTTCTTTTTTTCTGTTTGGTTGAATTGATATAATAGAAATATTTATTCAACAATAGTTATTAAAGTTTATCATTTGCTGCTTTAAAAAAAATTTCAATTTTTTTACCTAAAGATTATATTTAAATAAAATCATAAGACGAAATGCAATATTTCACCTTGATTCAGTCACAAAATATACAATATGAACTTTAAAATGCTCACTGTTTTATTTAAAAGGCAGCAAAAAAAAAAAAAAAAAAAAAAAAAAGAATAAATAAATTAATAATAATAATAATATAGATGTTACAATTTAACAAATTACAAATGTACAGATTTTACAAATTTAAAATAAATTATACATTTTTTAACTTGTAACATGCATATTATTATTATTTTTGTTAGCCATTTAAGTAAAACAGTGAACTTTGTAAAGTTTATATTGTATATTTTGGTATATATTTAAATTTTTACCTGTTTATATTTTGTAAATCTGCACCTATAGAGAATAAGGAAAACTCATACTACAAAAAAAAGCTCGATGAAATTCTGCATAATCTGAGAGACATCATACTGAAACTTATTTCTGTGTGGAGGAGATAACAGAATTATAAGTGTCTCCAGACATTTATTACAAGGGAATTTATATTTTTTGTAAACAAACATAGAATAAACACCAATTCGTTTCATACTACTGTATGAATATATATCATATTATTAATATAATATATTATACAAAAGTATAGCTCATCATAGAGGTTTCTTAAGAAAGTTATCACAATCATAATACAATAAAATAATTGAATTTCTGTGCAAGAATAAGTGGATTTCGTAGCAAGATTTTATTAAATACAAGAAAATTTAAAAATCAGCTAAAAAATATTTAACATTTACTTGGGCTAGCTTCAGTTAAGTGCAGCCCTAAAGGAAAAAAAACAACAACTGCAGAGCAAAATACAGCAACAAAAGTGTGATGGAGGGGGGGGGGGGGGTTAGGGGTGAGCCTGCATGTCAGTAGACCAATTTTCACCACTATTTCTGTTTAGTGATCTCCTCCTTGTTTAATGAAAGAAATTCTGTTATTAAATAAGGTATGTTAGGAGAAAGAAAGGCAGTATCACATCCAGATTGCTATTCAGGAATAGTGGCAGTAATTAGCATGTGAGTTTGCCAATATTGTGTACCATCATTGTCTGAGAGTAAGGGAGGAGTAGACTCAAACTGTATGTATTAGAAAAGATTCGGGAAACATTTAGTAGCATATTACCTATACAGTATTTTTTTAAAACTGATCAGGGTTTGTTGATATATATAGCCATTAAGAATTAAGATATTTGATGTTTTGTATATTTGATATTTATTTTCAAAATATCACTGAGCAAGATAATTTTGACATTTTCAATTAAAAGAAGTGTAAATGAAATTTTCAATTGTTATTAACTGTATCATTCTGCAGATAAAAAACTTTGTTTCTGGCTCTGGCGGTGGCTTTTTTATCCAAAGGAAACAAATATTTTCCCCAAGTTTTATGTTTGAAGCTTTTATTTTTAAATGTAGAACTAATAATTAGGCGAGATAATTAATTCAAAACAGCCATTGAAAGATATACTGTCTAATTTAGATAATCAATTATATAGCTTCATTAGAAAATAATCTTTTCCTATATTGGTTCAGTTTAGTATAAACTATAGGTAATACATGTTAGGAAATAAAAAATAAGACAAGCTTACATTTATATTAAAATTCTTTAATTTAAAAACTATTTTGTTTTCAAAATTTCTGATTTCTTGATATTTGACACTGAATACTATAATATATATATATATATATATTAATAACTGCATAAATAAAGTTATATCTGTTTTCAGTTAGGTAATCTTCAATTTTGTTCTAAGTAGAAAAAAGAAAGAAGGAAAAGAAAAGCAATGCATTTTTAGAATATTGTTTAAGTAAATTTTCATGTTAAGTGCAATATGTTTTAGTTTCTAATTTATATTATGCTTGAAAATATTTATTGTCAGCTAACTATTAAATAATTTGTCATTTAACTATTAAATAATTTATCAGCAAACTAGTTAACTATTTTGAAAATATCGGATATTTTTGATATTTTCGAAAATACCATGATATTTACGAACCCTGGAACTGATCATATCAATTATAAATTTTACTTTTTGAACACTATTCTAATAATTTAAGTACTACTCAGAATACTGATGATAAAAGCCCATGAAAACTGATTTTCAGAATAGACAAAGATTTAGGATGGTAGAGTCTTGCAATTAAATACGATAGTAAAGCCACTTAGACTGTGGATTATATTTAGAAAGAATATGGTACTGCATTAAGTACTTTTTCAGCAAATATTCAGCCTTAGATCACATTTTTCTGGATGCCTCAGATTTTATAGAAATCGCACAAACTTCCAATACCATAAAAAATATTGTATTTCTGTAAATGCAAGAAAATTTAGGAATTGGAGAGAAAAAAATTGACATTTACTTGAGCTAGCTTGAGTTAAATGAGGTCCTGAATGGTTAAAACCAGGTATATTTTTTTACGTAAAGTACAGCAACTAAAGTGTCATAGGGCAAGGGTTGTGAGTCTGGATGCCAGTAGCTCGATTGTTACCACTATTTCTGTACAATAATCTTTGTCATAAATTCTGTTTTTAAAAAGATAAAGATTGTTATTCGGAAGCAGTGGTGACAATTGGTGTTTGAGTTTGCCAATATCGTGTGTCACCACATTTAGAAGGCCTCTAATTCAACTGAATTGTTATCCTGGGCTCACACATATGGATGATCTGCCTGAATACCATAAACCATACTCTTTGTCTGATACTTTTATATAATTATACGTAATAAATTTCTTCATGAATTATTTAGTAGTGATGTAATCTACTTATACAATATTTTTTTTTAAGTGACTATTAAAAATTTTAGTATTCAAACACAATTCCAATAATTTGAATACCTGGAATATAAAGTGGTACAAGTCCATAAAAACTGATTTTTAGAAATTTAGAGTAGGATAAAATATTTGCGATAAAGTAGAGGAAAAATACAGTACGCCATTAAGAAGCTACTCCGTCCGGTGAAAACACCCGTTGAACCCCGTTAATGTTAATCCAATGAAAGAAATTTTGTAAGATATCTCGTCTAAATTTCAGTATTTTTAATTTTTTTTTTTTTTTTTTTTTTTTTTTTTTTTGCATTGGAAAGCTAAGATTGATCTCTACATCTGCCTTGTCTTACTTTTTTTATTTTATTTTCAGGTATTTTTAATTGGGACACTTTCACTTTCGAAACCGGTTTCGAAAGGACAAGCATACTCATAAAAGAAATTTTTGAACAAAATCGAAAAAGTAAAAAACGGCCTTTGTACAAACTATCCAATGCAAAAAAAAAAAAAAAAAAAAAAAATCATTTAAAAATATTGAAATGCAAACAAGATATCTTTAAAAATTTCTTCCATAGGATTAGAATTAGCAAGTGGGTCTTTTCGCGCGACTGAAGTAGCCCCACAAGCATTTTTTTAAGAGTTCTATAACGTGTATTATGCATGCTAAAAAATCATGTATACTAAATTTGCATTTCTATTTTATTAGAGGATACAAGAAGATTTAAGATTCGAAAAGAAAATTTTTGATGTACTACATAAATGTCACTAGTACTATATTTCTATTATTTTCTAATTCAAAATATCCTGAATGAAAAATAATAGAAATATGAAATTGAGTTATTCTGTGATGCATTTGAAGGGCACACTGGGGTAGCCACAGATTAGGCCCCCACTTGTAAGTGGGGACGTGAACGATAATTTGTTTTAATTAAAGCAAAATAATAGTAACAGAAATGTCATAGGGTGAACCTGCATGTCAGCAGGCCAATTATCACCAGTGTTTCCGAATAGTAATATTTGCCTTATTTAATGACAGAAATTTATCCAATTAGGTGAATATTGCTATTCAGATGTAGTGGAGACAATTGGCATCTAGGTTTTCTTACTATAGTCCACTCATTACAGAACAGTACTAGCAGAGAAAGATCGCATAGTTGTCACAATGTGATATCTCATAGATGTGTTGTGCGATGCACTGAAGACGTTGCAGCGCAACGTCACATAGATGTCACAATGAGCTATCTCGTAGATGCTACAGTGCGACGTCGCATAGATGTTGCAGTGCGATGTACTATAGACGTTACAACGCGACGTCGCTGGTCACGGACATTTTGCGGTTGCCAGAACATCTGTGAGACGATCAGTGCGACATCGCAATGTCGCAGTGCGATGCACCTGCGACGTTTCAGGGATGTAAGTGTGCTGTGTGGGGATATGCAAATTCTCCCTGCAACTGCAGCGCTTTATAAGTAAAAATGCGTTTTTAATATAAATTACATTTTTTAAAAATAATTTTTAATATAAATAACATTTAAAATTTATGAAACAGCCCTTATGACTTTATCTTAAAAAGTTTTGAAAAAAAAAAAAAAAGGTTTTAGTATGGAAATGACGGAGGTTTGTTTTATACAGGTATTTTTGAATACTTTGAAGTAGAAAATAGTTTCATCATCTAAAAATGAAAAATAATTTATTCAAATCAAACTTATGTAGCATCAGAAACGAAATAGCTGAATCGGGTGTATGGCCACTTCATTTGGAGCTGGCCAGCCAATCAGAACGGCTCTGAAGCACGCTAGAACAGAAGTCTAGTGGAATTAGAAATGTCGCGTTCAAAACAGGTAAAATCAACGACTATACTTTATCCTTCCAAAACATGGTTTTCGTAACAGAAATATAGGCCTATGTTCACACAGATAAAATCCAAAATATTCCGGAGAAACATCACGTGACCTACTTCATCTACTTTAGCTGTGTTCAGTATTTAAAATCAATTAACCAACCGCACGCAAACTTGACGCGGGCTGCTCAAAAAATTTATGTGGGCGATTTGGTCACGTGATTGTGCGCTTTGTGCTTATGTTTTATTGGTTATGCTTTGTTTGGTAGGTTGATTGATACAATTTAACAATTCAATTGGTGCTACAAATTTTTAACAATTTTCTTTTAATCTATTTAAAAATGATTTATCAGTTGTTTTACATTTTTCGTGATAAATAGAAGGCTGTTAATAAACCAAGATTGTGATATCAACGTATTACGAGATTTATGTGTAATATGGATATGGATTAATTGGATAATGGATTTCAATGGAATTTGCACTGATAGTTAGACAATTTTTCAGAGAAGTTTTTAGTATATATATTTCTTATTTTATGATTGCATATTTTAATACCGTGTGGATAATAGACCAAAATACATCATAAAACATGAGAAACAAATGGAACTCAAAATCCTGTTAGTATGCAGGGACCGATTAACCTCTGAAGTTTTGCGAAGCAGTTTCATTTCGGGGGGGGGGGGGGGGGGGGGGGGGCTTTCATTCGAGAAGTGTTTTCTATTCGAAATCCCGAAAACTCACCAATGCTACAAATATTTTTCACTGGCTCAGCTGAATTCCCATTAAAGAAAGTTTTTTTTATGTTCTACTTACAAAAAAATAGGATACAATCAGTGCAAAAATGATTTTGCATAGTATTAGCCTAAAAATGTAATTTGGATAAAAAATTTGAATTCAGGATGCATGCACAACATAAAATATTAATATTATACGTTGTGCATGCAAGCTAAATTCAATATGTAAAATAAACAATGCATCTAAAATAATGAACAGACTGGAGAATTGTGATCATGTGGTTGAAACTGACCTAATAACGAAAAAATAATTTGTAATGAAAGGTATTTTTATAAAACACTTAAAACCATTTATATATGTGTGTAAATAAGATAATAATTTGAAAAGAAATTAAATAGAATTTTGGAATGGAATTAATTCGATATAAAATTTGAGGCCTCTGTTTTCTCAATTTCGTGTCCCTTCTAATTTTCTAAGGGAAGCACATGCTTTTCGTGCGTATTTGATAATCAGGGCCTGTTAGTATGAGCAAAATACTACTTATACTTTTAGTAGAAAGTTTATAAACATTCTAATCATACTTTATTCACCACAAAACTAGATGCAAAAAGCCATATATTTTATATCTTTAAAAAATATATGTGCAGATATTTTTAGTTAAAATAATGTGCATCTATTACATTTATTTTTATAATATTTTCCATGTTGATTTTAACACCGTAAAATATGATTTGCATCCCAGTCTTGACAAAAATTCACTCCTAAAGTACTAACAAAAAAAAAGAAAGAAAAACATCAAGAAATTATCCTACGCGCAAACGTATATTTTCGCAAGGCGTTCAAATGTAAAACTTTCATTGCGAAATACCTCATTTTCTCGTATTTAAGTAAGTATTTCATTATTATAATAAAAATACATATGCTTCTGTATTATTAATATAAAAATTTATCTTTATCAAAAATATCTTATTTATTATGAAAAATATAAAGCAACCAATTAAAAAAAAAAATATATATAACATAATTTGGGACCCAAAGGATTCGAACCCAAAGACCCTAGTCTCGAGTTCAAAGCGCTATCCATTCAGCCATCTAGCTCACGTTTCATTTGCAACAGATTATCTTTATAATTAGCACCATAATTATATCAAACCGTCATTTGTTCGTGAACACGCTGAACGTTTATTGCATCCACGATAAAGACCCACTCCATGTTCCTGTCCCCTGAGCTCGCGCGCGCGGCGCCGTGCTCCTTGAACGCACTCTATGTATTGCTACTGTAGTATCACAAGCATGAACATAGAATAGGGAAGGACTTCACACGAGCGTGTTAATATTGAAGCGCGATTTTGGAATTAAATCACTTGATGGCAACAGCCGTGGAACAACCGTGCTAAACTAACGCCACCTATAAACAAACAATCCGAAACTTTTACCAAAGGCGTCTCGTTGTGTAGCGAATATTTCATAAATTAAATTTTTAAAAATACTTTTCGTAATACCATCAAGAAATTCTAAACGTTTAGAAAATAATAATTCGGAAAATTAAAGTAATTGGTTCGTTGCGGGTTCGAAAATTAAAATGATTTAATTTTTTAAAACTGATATTGAAATTCGTTATTTTCAATATGTTGAATCTACTTTAGATTATACATATATATATATATATCTTTAAATCATAAGTATTCTTCACGTTTATTATTAAGTGGTGCATATTTCCTTTGTTTTAAACGTTCTTCATTTTTATTTAATGATTATTATTAGACTTTCGCCTACAAATTCTTTTTCTAACAGCAACTAATTTTGAAAACTTTTATGATTTTCTGTATCTTTGGTAGAGTTTACGTTTTTTTTTCCCTCTATTTTTATATTCTTGTACGTTTTTGATGTTTAAAATTGATTTCCTTTAATGGAACACAGAAAAATATCATGCCTTGTATTTGATAAATTGAAATTATTATGTATTATTGCATTTTCCAACCATGATCCTTACTTTTTAGTTTTTCATAATTTTAAATATTGACTTTTTCAAAATTATCTTCTCACATTACATTAGACGAAAAAATAAAATATTTACTTCGATGAAATTTATACACAACATTGAAGTGCAGTAGAAGATGGTTACTACAGAATATGTTATGTGTTGCACTTTCAGTACATATACACGGGAACTCAAAAGGATTCAGTTATATTATGATATGTGGAGAAAATTTTTTGTGGCGTATTTTAAATACGTTACTTCAATACAAACAAAACACATGAATTTCTGAGGTGGCATTAATACATACTTTATGTATGGCACATTCAGTGCCGCCCTGTCACATAAGGTGCTACAGCCCTTTTTCCCGAGTGGAAACCAGGGTGATTTCATTGCTGAATGGCATGGAGTGGTGCACAGCGGATCTTCATAAGATGATCATTATGAAGATTGGCTGTGGGTGGTGTTACTTGACAAGACAGCAAAACAGTAAACAAATAGGGCTGAGACGTTCATTGATTTTCTGAAATAAACATAGTGTTTTATTTACAATTTACACACCGGATTTAATGCTATGTGGCTAAATTCATGATTAAGATTATCACGATGGAGTTAGTATAGTGTTTTTTAAAATGAAATAATTAAAGGAAAGTGGATTGCCAAATTTATCAAGATAGGATTGCAAATTGCAGGAAATTATCATCTATGACGTTCCGTTGAGGAGTTTTGTGATTCATTGTTTTTACTTTGCACATTTGAGCATGCTGTTATTATCGAATTTCAAAAATGAAAATATTGTTGGTATTGCACTTGTGATTTTCATCTAGTACAGTCAGGATTTTTCTTATACCACAGATAAACTTGTCTCCTGCAGTATGATTTAATAGATGTTTTCTTTTAATTTGAAACTAAATCTACATCTGGGATGCTTTCTTAGCCATAACGTGACATTTGAAATAAGGATTTCTTTTTTCAACTGAAATTCAACAACTTTTAGTAAATGCATCATGCATGTATTGCTGCAATAAATAATTTTTGTTTACATGCATCTTAAATTCATTTCATTATATCTGTTATTCATTGTGTATATTAAAGGACTAGTCTGTAATAATATATTTAAATAAAGAAATAAATATTCTTATCTATTAGTTATAACATTTAAAATATATCAAAACCTCAAACTTGAAAGGTCAGTAAAAAACAAACAACAAAAAAATATTTGCTTATTGCAGTTTTAATATCATTATATATATAATATCATATTCTGTCTTAGTCCTTGAAGAATATCAGGACAATAAATAACATTGAATAATTGAAAATAAATCGTGTTTTTAATTGAGATATAATATCTTTGTTCCTATTTTTTCCTACTCGCAGAATCCTGCGATTAATTAACATAATAATTAGGCAAAGATTTCTGTTCGGAAGGAGTGATAACTAAAAAGTGGAATAACTGACAGCTAAGTATATGCAGAAATATTTAAAAATTTTATTTTGCTAAAGAAAAAAAAAATGCTTTAAATTTTGCAAATAACGTATTAAATATAAATATGCGAATTAGACCAATGTCAGATGGGCGTCTGTTTTACTGCTTTTTTGCTTAAGTATTATCCATTCACAATGCTAGCAAAAAAGACGCCCGTCTGACATTGGTCTTAGAGGGACTGTGGAGAGGGGTGGGGGACGCTGTGGTTATTAGTATTAGGGCAAAATATTAGGGCTCCGGTACTTTTTTTGTTAGAAATTAAGCCCTGGTCTGCAATTTCATGTAACAGTTAGTTGGGCAAAGGTCTATCTGTAATATAAACAATTTCGGTTTGTCTGTTACTTTTCTCATCCTAATTAGAAGCGCTTACTTGCAATCTCGGCCTCACCCGTCCGGTAGTGACACCACATTTTTGCGGTAATGTTTATTGCCAAAAGCCTTTGTTCACTTTCACGCAGTCACCAAATGTTTGTAAATTGGCGATTCTGTGCAACGCCAAGATTTCTAAACTCCTAGCGAAAACTTACACTCCTGTTTCAGCTTTTGAGATGTAAAGTTGTCTAAAAAGTAAAGGCGCTTTGGCGTCCCATGTATTATGGGGGGTCTCTCTGTCCCATTTTTCTCTAACTGAACCGCCTTTTAAAAGATGCTTTTAAATAAAGAGTAGTTCCAGTAAATTTATAGTTGTAGTTTTTTTTAGCATTTAGAACCCGGTCTTCAATCTATGCTATACGGCTGCCCCGAGATAAGTCGTGGGTAAAGGCACTGTTTCCTCATACCTGTCGCCGGTGAAGTGGTTAATTGGATCTGAGGCATATTTTCTAGAAATTTCAGGACTTCACTTACTTATTTTAATATCAGAGTTACCCAGAATTAATAATTCCAACCAACTTTTGTTACCACAGAAATATAGGTACTTTCTTCATATAGCAATTCCTAAGGGTGAATCGTCAAGTATAATGGCACATTGTTGAATTCAGGATGTGGCCTCGGGGGCACTCCCACAAGAGCAATGAGATCCCCCCCCCCCTTTCACCCGGACCCATAGACATTCCTCTCAGAGAAAGTGTCTGAATTCAACACTGATGTGGCATATAACGCCATATTTAGGAGATTGTCGAAACTTTAACTGTGACCTTGGCATAATTATAATAGTGGGGGCTGCTTTAACAAAATACCAAAATCTCTAACAAATGTATTTTAACGAAACATTAATAATGGGTATCTCTAATATGTTAAATAAGATACCTACTTTACATGCAAATTGTCTATGAACACTTATAATTAAAAAAAAAAAAAAAAAAAAAAAAAAAAAAAAAAAAAAAAAAAGGAAAACTACTATCTTATTTAAATTATATTATTTTCGAGAAAAAGGAATTGACGCAGTTTTAAATAGTCAAGTATTATTACCACCATCATTATTCGTACTGCATTCATTTTAATTAAAATATAAACCTTTCTCTCATTTTATGTAAAACACACAACTTTTCTTTAAGATATATACTTTCACTAACTTTATTTAAAATACAAGAAAGAAATAGCACCACAAATGAGAATATAACACCTTCACATATGAAAACTAAAAGCTACTACTATTGGCGAGAGAAAAGAACATGCTAATGGCAAGATTTGTACCCGGCTAACATAAAAGTACCAGATTTTTATACAAGCCAATGAAAGCGGGGTGTGAGCAGTGCCCACACCACCCTGAATCTGTGATATCGGATATCATTACCAAAGCTCTGAAGATCGATAAAAATGAAAAAAAATTGCAAAAGGCAATAAATAGTGTTGCTGCAGTTGTTATTATATACTAGAAATATAAATGCTGTTTCTCACTCTTTTATTTTGCCTGATGATAAAAGATTGGTCTCCTTTTTATAAAACTTTGAAACAGCTGGACACACTAAATTTATTTGAGCTGCTTGGTCTTTTCATTATGTTGGTTTTCACAAGTCATGTATTTACGGAAATATGATTTTTAATCATGTAAAGCAATGACATTGTTCTTTAATGAGTAATAAGAGGGGCACAGCCAGTATCTTCACAACACATGTATTGGCATCCGGCTAACAAAAAAGTACCAAAAATTCTTTTAATTATGGGATTAACAAAAATAATAAATGTAAACACAAGATGATATCTTTACTAGAAATTCTATAACTCATGAGAACACCATCACATGTGAACAACTTTCTTCTTCTTCTGTTTTTTTTTTTTTTTTTTTTTTTGAAAAAGTATATATTTATATTTTAAATGCATTGAATTTATGGGAACGTCCACTGTTACTCTTGTGACCATTCGTGCGGTTTTTTACAAATACTTGCAATTATTTTACTATAAAATATAATTAAGATAAAAAGTGATATAACCAGTAAAATACTATTGTGCTCCACTCATTTAATATATATCTAATTTGTAACAAAAAGCATTTCCCTTGTCTATATAATCAATCAAAATTTTGTTACTCTTGTGACCAGAGTGTCACAAGAGCCATTTAATATATACATAATTTTTTTTTTTTTTTTTTTTTTTTTTTATAAATTAGATATATGTTTGTGTGTGGAACAGAGTGGTATTTAGCTGGTTATATAAATTTTTATCTTACTTATATTTTGTAATAAAATAATTGGAATTATATATGAAAATTTGCTCTAATTATCACAAGAGTAACAAATGGATGTTCCCTTATCTTAAAGTAATGAAAGATTGAACAAATACAACTATACTTTGAATCAGGGGTGTAGTGGTGGGTATACGCAGGTATACGCCGTATACCTTCTGGATTTTTTTAAGAACCTCCGTATACCCTCTGTTTCTCAAATAAAGCTATAGCGTATACCCTAGGAATGACGTTCATGACTTTAGCGTATACCCTCTGTTTTTTTTACGACTACATCACTGCTTTGAATATATATGTAAACATAACTAATCAATATGCACTTATGTAGACAACATAAAATTTGAGCTAAGATTACTTACTTAAAACAAACTTTACTTTAAAAAAGTATATGAATAGTAAAAATTGAAGTATTTACTTCTTTAATATAAAATCAGTCTCAGAAGACTTAAAAAGGAAAATATCTCAAAGATTTTAATATAAGGAGACTAGTTTGATGCATAAAATTTGCTATTTAGTGATACAGTGAGTTAGAAAAGATAAAACTACAAAAATACTTTCTTGTAATATGCACACATTGTACTTTATTTATTAAACAATGAAAATATTAAACTCATATGAATAACTTGAATTTAATTGCTACAAATAACTCTTACTAATTTTAGAATTCCTAACGAACAACACTTTTCGGATAAAGGTATAATCTAAAAATACACTAGATGAAAATTTTAAACTTTTTAATAGAGTTGTTATTCAAAAAATGTACAAGAAAAATAATTTTGCAAATCCCAAATGAACTTAATAATATTAATTTATGGTGAATGTAGATCCATTGGTGGCACATAAAATGTGTAGGATAAATGAAACCAGGGAAACAGCAAGAGTGGTGTAGATGACATCTAGGCCAACAGCAAGCTCAAAATACTATATTGTTGGTTGGGAAGATCATATTATCTACAAAACTAGCAAGCTACACTCAAAGACAGAATATCGAAATAAACTCCTGCCTCCAAGTGTAGCCAGCTGTCATAAAAATTCTGCACTATATCTTTCTTCCATCCTTCATAATCAGTCCATTGTCTTCCAAAAGTCAACACATCTTCAGTGATAACTGTAGTATGTTATACATTTTAAATTAATATTTTGATATTGAAGTTCATTTGAGATTAGGAAAGTTATATTTACTGTACATTTTTAGATAACAACCATATTAAAACATTCTTTATTTTTCAGTAAATAATTTCATTTTATGCCAGTGTCTGAAAAGTTTCATCTATTAGAAACTCGTTAAGTATTCCAAAATAAAACAGAGTCATTGATAACTACTAATTTAAAATGTATTAGTAATCGTAATGAGTAGCATAATATTTCACTTATTAAAAAAAGTTATGAATAGCATTATGAATAATATTTATTTTTGCTGTAAAAAACTCTTTTAGTTTCATATATTACATTAAGAGCTACTTGCCTAGAAATACATTTTCAATATTATATCAGTGCTATTGATTTAAATCTGAGCTACATATTGAAATAACTTTAATTCAATCTTAGTAAAGTGTTTATTCAACACAATTTATAATATTTCAGAAGAGATAAATTTATTACAAGAGAAGATAGATTTACATAAGATAAATACTTTGTTTGTAAATATGGAAAAGCAAAAATAATAGGCAGCAAATTTTTTCTACTAATACAAAGATATATTTAATAGGATTATTCAAAATGCATACATAAAATTATTTCATTTATATATTAAAAAATAAACTAGCATAGAAATTTCAAAATAATAATAATAAAATACTTGTACTAGAATATAATATTGCTGAAACAATAATATAGTATTACATAAATATCTATTTCAAAAAGTAACATTTTTGTTAATAATAACATTAAAGATGATCGCTTAGTTGGAATTTTAATGTTTCACAAAAAGAAATTGTTCAAAAAAATATTACTAGGAAACACACTAGTATTAACTTTTCAGATTAACAGCTATCGCGTAAGCAAAACAAAACAAGTGTGAATTTTCATTTTGTGGATCATTAAATAATCTCTCAAATTATTTCGGATATTCTTGAGATTTTATGTTTCTCACTTATTAAAATTAAAGATAAGAAAAATGAATCATGAAATCTGATAATTCAAATGATGGAAATATATATAAAAAGATTACATTACACAAAAAAAATCACATAATGCATTTTCACAATGTTCTTATCAGCACAGTTCGTAATTTTAATTTCCCCATGTTAATTATATGAATATAATAAAATTTTAAATCAAGGAAAATATATATTCTGGTATTAATTGTTAAAAAATAGAAGATTGAGAAAGATTTTATACACTTACGCTTGGCGATGTAAACAATGAAATATTTCTTCCTTCAGTTTTAGCTTTTTTTTTTTGTTGTTGCCCCTACATCCTGGAATCTACAATATGTGTTTCCACCCATTTCTAGTAAAAAAAAATATATATATACATATATTAATATTAAATTAAAATAACAATATAACAATAAAATTCGTATGATTATCTTCGAGATTGTCAGTGCAACTATCAAGCAGACGATTTAGAAGGAGCAGACGAACTGTACAACCGTTCTACATAGGCGCCACCTATTTGAAACATTTTCCGCGGAACGGTTTTCTTCTTCCAAAGGCTATTTCGTGTGAAGTCCTTCCCTATTCTATGTTCATGATCACAAGTTCCACTCTTTTTCTGCCACTCTAATGGATGTTGCCACCGAGCCTCTGCGCTGAGTGGTTAATCTAGTTCTTTTTACTATATCTATGGGGTATAGTCGTAAAACGCCATGTGGTTTCAGCGCCCTCTAGATTATGGGAGGCTGACAGTACAAGTACAGCGTCTAGAATACCTAGTGTGGAAATATGCTATCGAAACAGTGTTAAAAATTTGTATCCCTTAAATGTGCGACGATACTGGTAAAATCCCAAGTGTCGATCGCAGAGACCTTGCAGTTGTAGAAAATATCCTGCAGATGTCGCTGCGATCTTCATATTTCAGCAGTATCGTTGCACATTTAAGATATACAATGTTTTAGTGCTTTGTTAAGTATTACAGGGATAGCCGATTTCCATACTATATATTCTAGGCGCTATAGTACAAGTCATGGACTTTACCCACGAATGGCAACAGCCATACTTCTGAGGGGGAAAACCAAAGACTGTTAAGATACATAGACCGGCAATTCCCATTCACAAGTATGCAAAATCATGGCAGCTATCTGAAGTAAACTGAAACACCAAAACCGCGAGGTTTGTACGTCAGCTGTGGTTATTTACCATTAAGTGCTATGGCTAGAATGAGCTTAAAAATTAATTTTTATCAATATATATGAGGTTTATGGCATATTTTTTTTTACATGAAGATATTTTTTTTATATCTAAATATGCGTTTTAAATATTGAATTTTCAGTAATAAAGTTAAATAAAGCGATTTATTAATAATTTTATGGATGGAATGTTTGGAAAAGATTATCTAATTTTAACATACCTTATAAACCTAAATAAAGGCGAAATTTATATGGAAACATATTGTTAAAGATTATAATTCCACTTTTTTTTAAAGTTTGACTTTAAAAAGTAACTGGTAGGAAAGTTCAGATTAAAGGTTGTAACTGTAACATAAGATAGCAATTTACAAAATTTTAAATTACTTGTAAAGAAATGTACGTTTTTTAAACAAATTTTTATGCAAAAAGGTAATTAAAAAAAATGCATATTAACGAAAGTAACACTATATTTTTATTCTTGGAGGATGTTTATTGAAATACTTACTTGCTATATGAAAAAAACAAAAAAATTGATGAATAATAAGTTTTTTTTTTTTTAAAGGCCTAAATGAAATAGAGTAGACTAATACTTAATGATCCGCAATGAAAAAATACGCTGATAAAATCATTTTCTTAGGTAAATTAAAATATAAAGCATATATACTGCCGTACAACAGCTGTGATCAAAAATCCTCAGTTAAACTGACAGTTTGCAGGTCTATGTATCTTAAAAGTCTTTAGGGAAAACCCCTCCGAAAAAGATTGTTTATTGGACGAAGGGGGAGCACTGTTTACCCACGGCTGACATCACATGGGTAAAGTCCGAGGCTAACGAAAAAGACAGGCCACCGCGGTAGGTCTGATTCTTCTTTTTTTACAGACCGCTGGAGTCACGTGATGCTCGAATGCACCAATGAAGGTGTGCGAAAAGAGCATCACGTGACTCCAGCGGTCTGTAAAAAAAGAAGAATCGGACCCACCACGGTAGCCTGTCTTTCTCGTTAGCCTCGGGCAAAGTCTATTGGCCAAGATCCAAATGGAGGATATTCTATCTACGTTATGATCACTTGGTCAAGGCAAAAACTTCTAGCGTAAAGAAGGGAAGGCTCCGTAGACGTAATGTAAATCCCCGCCAGCCAGTGAAACAGTTCATGAGGAAAGCAGTAGTAGCTTCCCTACTTATCAGTTAGAAATTCTTTGGGTAAATTACCGGTACCACGTGACTTTTTTCAGCCTCGAACCCAGATTTGGAATATAGTCCATAGCCAAACTATAGCGACTAGAATACATAGTCTGGAAATCGGCTATCTCTATAATACTTAAAAAAGCGCTAAAATATTGTATCCCTTAAATATGCAACGATGCTGCTGCAATATACAGACCGTAGCAACATCTGCAGGATATTTTCTACAACTGCAAGGTATGGCTAGTCTATACAATGTAATACTAGTAATACGAAAATCCTGCAGATGTCGCTGCGATCGACATTTGGCATTTTAGCGGTATCGTCGCACATTTAAGGGATAAAATTTTTTAGCACTGTTTGGATAGCATATTTCCACACTAGGTATTCTAGACGCTGTAGCCAAACAATATTGATCAATCAAGAAGCCTGCATTTTTGCGAACTTTTCCCTGTTTGCAAAAATCCAGCCTTCTGATTGCTAAATCTCTTCTCGCTAACAGCGAAAAATCTAGCTGGATATTTGTCGGTATCCAGGAAAAATTTTTTTGTTAGCAAAACGAGATTGACCAATCAGATGCTTGCTTTTTTGCAAACAGAGAAAAGCTTGCAAAAATGCAGCCTTCTGATTGATAAATCTCTTCTCGCTAACAGCGAAAAATCTAGCTGGATATTTGTCGGTATCCAGGAATTTTTTTTTTGTTAGCAAAACGAGATTGACCAATCAGATGCTTGCTTTTTTGCAAACAGAGAAAAGCTCGCAAAAATGCAGGCTTCTGATTGCTCGATCTCGTTTTGCTAAGCGAAAAATCTGCTTGGATATCGGCGATATCGGTCATAACGTTTGCCTCATTCATATTTTAAGGATTGGCAACAAATAAGATTTATTGTTTGTTTACAAATCGCTTCGTGTTTTTTCCTGAATCCAGATTTTTCGCAATTCAAGTCTGACAGATTAATAAGGATTAGGATAAATCTTATAGAAATAAGTGGCTTACTCAAACGATATTGCATAATATTTTCTGTGGAATTACTTTCTATTTTGTTGCTTATTTTCTATTTCCTACTACGAATATGTTATCTCTGTGATTTTAATCACGTATGAATAAACTTTTAAAAGCTCCGTACTTTAAGCGAAAATTTTGTTGTTTTCTAAGTAATGTAAGTCATAAAGTGCGGGAAATGTCCACATTAGAAACTTTAAAGTTTGATAATTTGGCTTTGAGGCGATTACCTATTGATTCTGAAGAAAGAAACTATGTACGGACTGTTAGTGCAGCATGTTTCTCAAAAGTTATGCCAACGCCAGTTGATAATCCAATTGTTGTTGCATACTCTCCAAGTGCAATGGCTCTCTTAGATTTACCTGAGACAGAATTAAATCGAAAAGAATTTGCAGTGTATTTTTCTGGGAACAAACTATTGCTTGGATCAGAACCAGCTGCACACTGTTACTGTGGTCATCAATTTGGATATTTCTCTGGCCAACTAGGAGATGGAGCTGTTATGTATGTATGCTTTACAAAGTACATGAATATTGAATTTTGACACCTTATTACCTTATTTGAATAAGTAAAATATAATAGAGGATACTGGGCACAGTGGACCATTTTTGCTGTTTAAATTTTTTTCTCTTTAACGGGAAGTCCAATCGACCTGAAAACATCCTTGAATATTCTTTAATCATTTGTACATGCCTCAGATTTTATCAGAACATACTTTACAATGCATTTTTCAAAAATAATTTCTTTTTATACACACGTAAAGTGGACCAGTGAACCCTGTTTCTGGGGCATATTGGCCCACCCACTGGAGCACAGTGGTCCGCTATTAAGTGTTATTTGAATTGCAATCAGGGGTGCCCAGAGAGAGGTTTGGTGACGCAAAATGCGTCATAAAATTTATTTTTGGGGGGGAATTTAGAGAAAAAGTACATTTTGGGGGGATTTTTAAAATCTTAATACTATTTCCTTTTTTTTTTCACTATTAAAAAAGTTTTTGATTTTTTAAATATCACTTTTAACTTCTTTTCAACATTCAATTTCCAGAAATGGCCATGTTTTTTTTCATTCTTTAAATTGTAGATAAGGACAGTAAGAACCGATTTTGCATCTTAATATCTCTGAAAGTGCGGGAATAAAAAAAAAAATACTTGGTATACAGGTGGGAAAATGTTTAACACATTCTGAAACGCAATTAGGTCCGCAAGACGTGATAAAAGGTATAGCTTTCCAGAAGCGTCTTAAGTAATTTATTATATTGTTTGACAGGGTCGAATCGTACAGTCCGAGTGCAAAAATACATTCTTGATGGGTATAATAAGAAATAACAACAAAATAAGCATTTCAGAGGAAGAGACAGCGCTAAAATTACTTGACGATTTTCAGAAAACTAGAATTTAAGTACAGTATATTTTAGTGATGTTAGAAGAGTAGTATTGCATGTCATTAAAACAGTATAAGGTAAACAACCTGTACAGAGAAAAAGACTTCCAGCTAGTGATGGGCGAAAACGAGATTTTTTATAGATTTTATCGATTGTATGGACATCTCGAAATATTTTGATTGTGCAAAAGTTTTCTCGATGACTCCAGTTTGCCAATTGCTTTTATACCATACCTGATTCGATTTTATCAAGAATCGTCTGCGGGAAAGCTGGAATGAGTCGGGTTAATAAGGACTACTAGTTGGCTACGCCCGCTAGTGCGCCCCTTCCTTAATCAGGGCCTCTAATTTATATGTAATCTTGTAATATGAAATCTCAAACTGGGTTCCCGCTGCATACGGCACCGTATAGAAGGCGTGGTGTGCACACACTGCAAAATCTTGTGAACAAAAAAAAAACTCGAACCGAACGAACCTTGGGCCGGATTCTTTGGGGGGGGGGTCAAAGAGCGGGCACAGGAGCTGCATAATATGAATAAGTGGTCGCAGGGTTTTCCAACAATATATCACATGAGGGTTATAGGCAAAATTTAGAAAAGTGCCCCCGGGAGGGCAAAGTGGAGGAAGGGTCATCGGAGGGGTATAACATCAATAAGTGGTCACAAGCCTTTCCAACCAAATGTCACATGAGGGGTCTTGAGCTAAATTTATAAAAATGCACACCGGGGTGACAAAGTGAGGGAAAGGGGCGCGGGAGGTGCATAACAGGAGTAACTGGTCACAGTCCTATCAAACAATACGTCACATGAGGGGTCTCAGCTAAATTTCGAGAAGTGCCTCCCGTGGGAGCAAAGTGAGGGGAGGGACACCGGAGGTGCATAACATCAGTAAGTGGTCACAGGCCTTTTCAACCAAATGTCACATGAGGGGTCTCGAGCTAAATTTATAAAAATACCCACCCCACCCTGAGGGCAAAGTGGGGGGAGGGGCGCGGGAGGTGCATAACATGAATAAGTGGTCACAGTCCTTTCATACAATGTGTCACATGAGGGGTCTCGGTTAATTTAGAAAAGTGCCACTCTGGGTATCAAAGTGAGGAAAGGGGCACGGTAGGTGCTTAATATGAGTAAGTGATCGCAGGACTTTCTAATGATATATCACATGAGGGGTGTCGGCAAAAATTAGGAAAGTGCTCCCCCCGGGTCCAACTATCGCAACCCCCCAGGAATTCAGCACCCCCTTTTTGAAATTTCATATATTATAAGTAATATTTTTCGGAAAAACTCCTTAAAAAATTCGAATTAAAATGATGAAAACGCAAAAAAGTTCAAAAGCTGGGGCCAAATTGGGAAAGGGAGGAGAAAGTCTGATAATATGAAAGCGTGAACCGAGGACTTTCCAATGATATATCACATGAAGGGCTTAAAAACGGTTGAAAATCCTCCCCCCCCCCCCCCCCCCCCGGGTTTGTTCACTCTTTCGGTCTGGAATTCACACATGCCCCACTTTTAATTTTTTATATTTAATAAATAATATCTACCGGAGTACTCCATCAAAAAAACACATCTAAAATTATATTCATTGTAGAAATCACTACGGTTTTAGAAATTTGTTCGCCCCCTCCGCACCCCCATCTTTGAAATTTTTATATTTAATAAATTGTATTTATCAGAGGGTTCCAGGTATGTGACAGCTTGATAGGGTTAAAATAAGAGAAACTTTGAATATTAGGGCTTTATTTCACAGCTCATTGTCATGCCTCTTTCTCTATCTCGTCTCGATAAATCTTTTCACATCTCTTCTCTGCCGAGAACGAGAAATTGAATTCTCGTTCTCGGCAACCTATGAAAAGACACTAATCGAGAACAACATATCGAGAAGCAAAGAAAATTGATTTCTCATTCTCGGCCAACATACGAAATGTTGAAAAACGCGAGAGGAATAATCAGGAAGTCAAAAGTCGAGATGCCGGTGAAAAATCATCGAGATAAGATTTGCGGAAATGTCAGAGAAAGAGAGAAATGAAGCTTTCAGAGTCAACTTACCGCATTTCTGGTTTAAGTCATAGTTTCTCGAAGGAGTGCATTTGCTTATCCAATCTCTTTTTGTTATTAATCGATATGGGTTAGGAGGTATAGTGGTTTATTTATTCAGTTCTGTATAGTCCTAATTTCAATAATTACCGTTGAATTTAGTGTCATTTTGCCCCGAATTTTCAATGTTTCTTTTAATTTAGCTCTGTCAAGCTGTCCCATACCTGGGGCCCTCAAATAAATATTATTTATCAAATATAAAAATTTCAGAAGAGGAAGGTGAGTGAATTCTGGAAGGCGCGAGAATGGACCGACGGGGGATTAATTTTCAAACTTTTACCGAACCCCTCCTGTGACATATCATCGGAAAGCCCTTTGACCACTCTTTCATATTATGAACCTTTCTCCTCCTGGAGTAAATTTCGGGAGGGGGAAGCAGTAAGGGGGTGAATTTTTTAAATCATCGCGATTTCTATAAGAAATATAATTTTAAGTGTGTTTTTTTGATGGAGCCCTCCGGTAAATATTATTTATTAAATATAAAAATTTAAAAGTGAGGGTTGCGTGATTTCCGGGTGTATTCTGGGAAGAAAGAGTGAACCCATAGTTGAGGGGTAAATTTCAAACTTTTTGGACACGTCATGTGATATTTCATCGGAAAGTTTTCGGACCACTCTTTCATATTATCGATCTTTCTTCCCCCCTCTCCAATTTGGCTTCCCGGGTGAGGCGCTTTTCGAACTTTTTTGAAATTGTAGCGTTTTTATCATTTTAGATCGGATTTTGTTAAGGAACCCTCAGATGAATAATTTATAATATATTAAAATTTCAAAGAGAGCGGGGAGGGTGTAATCCGGGGTGCGTAATAGTCGGAATCCTGGAGGCACTTTACTATCTTTTGCCGTCACCCCCTCATATATCATTGGAAAGCTCTGTGACTATTACTTCATGTACATGCCTCCCGCGCCCTTCTCCTCTTTGACCCCGCGGGGGTTCACTTTTCTAAATTTAGCCGACACCCCTCATGTGATATATCGTTGGAAAGCCTTATGACCACTTATTAATATTATGCATTTATTGCTCCTCCCCTACTTCCCCCCCAGGGGGGTCGTTTAACGCATTCCAGTAGATGGTCTTCTAATAAAGGGGAAATCATAGAACTGATCTCAAATGACGTAAAAACATCAATAAAAATATTGATACTATTTACCATCCTTTCAGTTCATGTTTTTGCCACTAGGGGTGCTTTTTATTCTTATTTCTTTGGCCAATTTGCTGCTAATTGTCGAAAAATTCTAATTATTGATACTTAAACTCCTCTTACCGTTTCATACGTACTCGCGACTTTTCAACTTTTTGCAACCAAAGAACGGTGTTACATGACTTTTCCACTATTATGGCTCCATTATAGCCTCCCTTCGGTTTGTTGTTTTTTAAATCCATCTCTTTTCAGTTACCATGTATTTACTAAATACTGCTTTATAAACATATAAAAACAATGATTTTAATAAACGATTGTACAACATCTCGATTGTAGGTTCTCGGAAGTAATCGATGACTATATATATTGTGTTTTTTACAGATTACGATTTTTTTATTGGTCCACGAATTATTTTAGGGAGAAGGGAGAAATTTATAGAAAAATTAGAATTTTTTGGGAGGGAAAGGAGGATTAATTACTAGGTAATAAGACTGAAAAATTATAGTGTGAAAGAAAAGCATACCTATACAGAATACAGGGGCTTACAATAGATTTAGGACTATGTTTTAATGGCATAATGTCTGCCATTTTATAAGAATCGGTACTTGTATAAGAGTATATTGTATGTCGTTAAAGCAGTATAAGGCAGCATTTGTACTGAAATAAACGCTTCAATCCACAGTTTATTTTAGGGTGGCGGGTGATTTAGAGAAATGTTTTGGGAGGGTGATATTAAACTGTGTGACTAGATAGTATAAAAAAATGATTGGGAAATCTTAAGCGTTAAGATTTAATCTTAAACAAGAGCGTATGTACATGCAAATGCATTTGATATGCGTTTGATATAAACGACTCGTCTTTAATATTTTAGTTTTCTTAAAACGGTATACAATTTTTGTATTTAAGATTTATTTTGTAATAATTTAAAAGATTCTTATTTTAAATACTTGTAAGTAAATATTTATTTTCATAAAAAAGTAGCTTTAATTATCAAAACGTATATAGTGAACACGGGCTTGTCAGTCAGGACTTATAAATGTGAAAACAATCAGATTGCTAATAATAAAAATGTATCTTTTATTATTTATTACGCTGTTAAAGCTTTTATTTCATGTTTGTATGACAGTACGTAAGAATACTATTATTAAATAATTTAATAATAAGAATATATTTTACAATTGATTTTCTGTTTAGGGGGGGACTCAGTATTAATGTATGAAGATTTTTTGGGGGGGGAATTTGCGTCATTGGGTTTGGGGGGGATGGTCACCACTGATTGCAATATAAATCTATTTCTTGTTAATCTAATTCATCTTTATTTCTACTTTACCACCAAAATAACATAATAATGTGCAAGGGTGGGGAATTTCTAGAAAATCTTACCAGCCAGCAAAATGCAATATACAGTTGAAAATCGTTATGACAAAATTTAGAAGACTGCAAAAATAGTTGATTACTATTATATTACTACAATGCATTTTCTTAGTTTTTTTCTATAAAATTAAGAAATAATATACAAAAGAGGAAAATTTAATATAGAATAGAATTTAGTACCATGTTTACATCGCAGTAATTTAGAAAATTGCAAAATATAACTAATTAGTAAAAAAAGTAAGTAAAGTTTTCGGCATATCTCTATAGTTTGCAATTTTTGAGGACTACCTCAAAATTCCCTCGCCCTGTCAGAAAATTCACTCGCCAGTGGTGAGTAAAATGATGTATTTCCCCACCTTTGATAATGCGAGTGTGAAAGTAATATTTTGAAACAAAACAGAAAAATTATCGTAAAAATTTATTAGGGGTGAGGGAGGTTAGTGTGGACAAAAAAGTTTTATGTTATAGAATTCTAAGAGTATTTTAAAAATTTCACAACCCTATTAAATTGAAGAATGATATTTCCTGTTTATTCATATGAAGAAAAGATGGTGATAAATACAGTTAAAAATTGACAGTTTAGTGTTGACTTTAGAGAAAAAAGGCTGCCGGGCAGGAATTTCTCAAAAAGGGTAGGGTAGATGCTCCAGTTGTGGCCACCTTTAGAGAAAATTTTAAATTGAAATTTTACAGTTATTGACTGATTGAAGCATATTAAATCATAATAACATCATTATTTAGCAAATTTAATTGTCTTTCTGTGAATTATAATAACTTTCAACAAAATATTTTAGATTGTGAGTAATAACTCATTAAATAATTTATTTCAATTTGTACCAGTTGTGGCCACCTCTACACCAGTTTTGGCCACCTCTATGCACCAGTTGTGGCCACTCCAATATCATGTAGTTTAACAAACATTTTAATTGATAATAAGTAAAAATAAAGCATTTTTATGCAACATCTATCTTACCACACATATATTTCTTGCTGTATTAAAAGAATTTTGCAAGTTTTTTTTATGAATTGATAAAAACATCAAGTAAAATATACTTGGGTGATTCTACGCAAATAGGCCATAATGATGAAACTGGATGATATTTAAATTTTTTTCAACAGAAAAACCTAATGCATTTTTTTTACATGTAGTTTAGACATGGTTTTATCATATTAGCTCATGAAATTTAACTATTAATTAAATCATATATTTAAAATAAATTTTTAAGCCTATTAAATATCATTCCCTCACATGCAACTACTACCACCCAAAAATATAAAAAATACCATTTCTTACTGAAATATTTAAAAAAGAAAATTCTGACTTCTGTATTTTAATATGAACACATAAAGTATTATTTCTATGTATTACATTATTTTTTTTGGTCTGCACATGCAATTTTTATTTGGCAAAAAAGTTTGCAACTGATATTTCAGATCATTCCCTCCCTCATTAATAATTCTGGATATTTGAGATAGGTGGTACTACTGTAGACTGAAACATTGCATATGTGCTCAGCACATGGGTCTTACCTGTTTGTAAAGCAATTTTTAGCCATCCTGGAGAAATAGTTCAGTGTGTAAGGAATAATTTAATAGACAGATTGAGCAAATGTTAAGATGATGTTATCATTCCCTCATTTAAATTTATAAAAATAATTTATTTTCTAAAAATGTATTAATGGGTGGTTTAGTTTTCTCTGAAGGGATAATTTAAGTACATCTATTGTTTTTTAAATTTACTTTATGAGTACAAATTTTAAAAACTAATAATGTACGTTTTATCATTCCCTCACTAGTCATTCCCTCATGTGAGGGAATGATTCTCATGTGAGAGAATTGTTCTATTATTTTTAAAAACTTGTAGAAAAGATATTTTTGTTGAAAATTTAATGCTTTTGATGAAAATAAATGCATATTTTTAGGCAAATCAATGTATAAAATATTATTTATTATGCAAAAGGTAAAAGAAAAGTCAGCAAGGAAACCAAAAAAAAAAAATCTCGTGGAGAAATTTCATCAAAATAACTTGTGAAAGAATTTAGCCTTCAATTGAAAATATTCCTGGTACACAGCAGAAATGTAGCTTATTAATATGAAGCAATTAAGAAATTAAAGTCATCTTAAGCACAAACCTATATCTTATTGCATATAGATTTCAGCGAAAACTTTTTTTGTATATTCCTTAAAGAAATTCAGGCAATACATTTCAAAAGAGATTGGCAACAAGGGTAATATGCATACAAACATTGGGGACTCAATAAATTTTATTTAACAGTACTTTTAGATAATTTGAATTAGATAATTTTGGAGCATGAAATTGAAATGGAGAACTGTTGGAAATTGATGACAAATCAGTCAAAGTAAATTCTGTTGAACCAACAGGCAATGGAAAGTTTAAGTGGCATATGAAAGAGGGTATTTATGACAACATGTGACTTTGTTTTTTTTTTTTTTTAATTGAGCCTCTTAATAGCAGAGAATGTAGATTTAATCTTTCTGGACAAAAGCTTTCTTAAAAATATAATTTGGAATTGTTTTTCACAAAATTGCCATTTCCTCACATTGTAATCATCCCCTCATTCTAATAAAAATCTAAAAATTATATAGAATTTCTTAATATTAAGCCTGACAGCTATTTTTTTCCTAATAAGGAGCTTTTCTAGTGTCTTATTACAAAAAATTAGGAACTTCTGACATGATTTATTTTTTCTTCATCACTATGATGAAAATGGCCTATTTGCGTAGAATCACCCACTTATGTTGATTTTAACTGAAAATTTCAATTAAAAAAACAATAAATATATTTAATTTGATTCATAAAAGGGGCAACAGTGCCTGTAGGACATCAAGATTAACTATTTAAATCAGTTTTATAATTATCCAATGGATTGTGGATTGATTAAAACACTTGAACCGTCACCAAAGAGTTTTATTTCTGGTGCTCCAAAACTTTGCTAGCTTGTAGTGCTGGCATTATACATTTTGAATGGCCTTAATTTTACTTCTTATCCTAGAACAGTGTTCCCTCTAGTCCATTTTTTAAGAGCACAGAATTCTGTGTTTTTTAAACTTAGTAAAATGAATGCTGTTCTTTTTAAATAATGGGAAATACATTCTTGCTTGTATTTAGATATCTCTAGTTAAGATTTTCACAATATTTAGTATTTCTAAATCAGTTTGCCCGAAATCTGGCAAAAATTATGGAACTTCTTCACTTCTTTAGGAAAAATACAAGAAATCATGCTGTAATTTTATTAAACTTTTTAATTTATAATTTGCAAAATCTTTCAAAATTTATGTTTTAATTTATTTATCGTATAGGACATATCGCCCCTCCCCTTTGGTTTTATCAATACTAAACACAATATACTATATTTTCTTTAGAAATATCATTCTTTAGTTACTAGCACAGTGTCCTTTCTAAAGTGAATTATCTATTGGACAGAGAAAACAAAATCTCTTTGATAGAACTGCTATTAGCCTTGCTTTTTATTATTATTATTGAAGCCATTACTATATAAAACAAAACTAAATAGATTTTTTTTTATCCAGATGTTCTTAAAATTATTTAATGGCTAAAATTCTCACTATAATGAATCATGTGGCAAAAAGTGGAACATATGCTGTGCCCTTTTTGCCACTTCCAACTTCTATGGCCATAACTGGTACATATAGCAAATTTAAAGCACCAGTTGTGGCCACCCCCCATTAAACTGTTAAAATAATTAATTTAAATGTGAAATTGCAATAGAGAGGAAGCTTATCTCATAAAACCTAATAGCAACTTCTTTCAGGACAAACAGAACCCAATAAGTGCCTAATATTGAAAGATTTGGAAAACTTGTCAGCTAAGCAAAAATCTTAATACATGTGAGCACACACTACAGATTCACAAATTTATTTTTTTTTTTGTATGTCACATTTTATCAAAAAATAAATGAGATTGTAAATGATAAAAGGGTGTTTGCTTAAGGTGTGAGAATGCATATTATTTGTCTGCATCAATTCACAGCTTAAATATTGGACAAACTGATCCAATGTGGCCACAACTGGAGCATCTACCCTATCTATCTAAAAAAAGGTAATTTTTTTCAAAAAGGGAACACTATTCTAAATAAACAATTAAATTTAAAAAATGAAAAAACCCGACTGCATAAAAAGTGAACTAATTAATTATTTCTCATCATTGTGAAACTATTTTTTTTCAATTCCTACTATTAGCTCACACTCTCGCTATATAGGAGACTGGGGGCTAATGGGACAAATTTGACATTTTATGGTATAAATTGAAAAATTACAAGTTTTTAAAAAAATTCTTTCAGCACATCATTGTGCAATTAGTTGGCAATTATTACATAAGAAAATTTAAGCCTTACTTTTATTAACAAATGAGAAATAGTCATATTTTGATCATGGTAATTTTGTCCCATTAGACACCAGGTCTGGGGTCTAATGGGACAGGGTCAGGGGTCTAATGGGACATTTGAAGAAAATCTTTAAAACAGGTATATAAATGCACATTTATTATATTTTCCTTAAAATTATACAATATGAAGAAAATCAATTAACATTATACAGTGTCAGATCATTAGAAAATGATATGCAAGAGGCCCCATGGAATTATAGTCTGAAGGAGTCAAAATCATTTTTCTATGTCACTAAAATCTACCCAAGAGCTATCAACTTTATCTGGGTAAATGAATTTCATGCAGTCAGTTTTTTTCTTCAAGAAATTAACATTGACTTCTTTATCTTGAAAATTTATTTGATTCACAATGCCAACGAAAAATTTTGGAGTATTCTTTCGAACAAATTTTACCAAAATAAAATCATTGATTTTAAGGCCAAGAGGCAAATATTCTTCATCTGAGGAATCATGTAAAGACATGTGATCACTTTCCTCGGTATCACTGTTTCGATTCTTTGTGATAGCTTTTTTGCATTTCTTTCTTTTCGAATCCTTGGCTTTGCGCTTGTTAGCCAGATCTTCAATTTCCCTTTTTTCAGGGGTGTCTGTGAGGATCTTGCATGTTGCACGCTTTCTGCCTGAATTACCATCCATTTTCCTAGGTGAGGCTTTTGGAAAAGAACGAACTAATGCAGGTGTCAGAGGTACAGATGACTCTTCTAATGATTTCTTTGATGTTGACGAGTGTGGTTCACTTTGATGACATGCTGATGGTTGAGCTTGTTGTTCGGATAATGATATCATATTCAAAGAATTTGAACTAGTATTGACATGCAGAAAAGAATTTGAATTTTCTGGAAAGGGATTAGGTCGGTCGCTAACAAACGATGACAGGAAGTCTTCCTCAGAAAATATGTTACTGTTAAAAGGATAAATACCTGCAGCTTTGAATCCAGAAATGATATTCTTAGGTTTAAGTGCTTCCATAAAAGCTTGGTTAACAAGACTTGGAATTTGGTGATAAGTAACAACTTTTCCAGGATTAGAAAGAAGCCAATCATTTAAAACTACATTGTAACGTTTCTTAAAAGGACAATACACACTAATATCTAATGGTTGTAGTCTATGAGAACAGTGAGGTGGAAATGTCAATAAAATCACTCCATTTTCTTTAGCATATTGCATTGTCTCTACAGTAACATGACTTTCGTGATTATCCAGGAGAAGCAAAATAGGGCTTTCTTGTGAAGGATTGGTATGTTTCACTATATGTGACATCACTTTAAAGAAATTTTCTTTGGTCATTCATCCGGTTTTGTATGCCAAAGCAATACTTCCTGGTGGTGCTCCTGACAAGAGAAAATCGGGAACTGTTGCCCGTGGAAAGACAAATGCAGGTGGTAGAGTTGCTCCTGAAGCATTTACAAAACAGCAAACAGTAACAAGTTTACCTCGCTCTGCAGAAGTAACCTGTCCTACTTGTTTGCATCCCTTTTGGGCAATGATATTAGGTGGCTTATTCACAGTTGTAAAGCCAGTTTCGTCGCAATTAAAAACACGGTAAGGCTCGAATCTGTAACGTTCATACAGATTAGCCAGCTTTTTGTAAAAAGTGTCAACATTTGCTTTATTGAAACTCGTTGAACGAGCAAGACTGGTAGCTTCAGGCATTCGAATGGAAAGAGATGGGTGACGCTTCATAAAACCATAAAGTCAATTAGGTCCCACTTGTGAGTTATTGCTCCAGTTGTTAGGAATAGAAATTTTTAATGCATTTGCATACTGATAGGCCAGTTTTCTAGCTTCAACTGTCGTTAAACCATAATGCATTTTTGAAGCTGAAAGCAAGTAATTTACCAAGGACAGTTCTTGCTCAGTTGAGAAAACTTGATTTGGCACACGCCTTGATTTTAAAAATGTGCTATTTTCTGCAGAATTTAAATTCTTCTTGGCAATTGCTAGATGTCTAAACAAGGTTGATTTTTTGATGTTGTACATTTCAGCCGCTGCTCTTATGGGAATGTTCTCATGTATTACTTTATTAATTGCAGCTTTCAGTTCATCATCAGAAATCCGTTGTCTGTCAGTTTTTTTTTCTCTAACTCTAGGCATCTGTAAAAGATTTAGGATTAATTAATTTCTTTATTATAATGTTATTTCATTATACAGTCAACTCTCTCAAACCTACAAACGCCTATATTCCACACACTGTTTCAGATGCAAACAGTGAAAATTAGGTTACCTTTAACTTTGTGAGATACATTTAAAATGGAGGCAATTTGATGGACAATAAGTATTCAGTTTCTTCCACTTAAATTTTAGCATTTCAATAAAGTAAAATTTTTTTTTTCAAAAGAAAAAAAAAAACTTTTTTTGGCTAGTGCAAAACAGAAATGAGCAGAACTTTTGTGTTTTGCAAAAAAAATCACTCACTGTTGCACCTGATTTCTTGAATGGAGAAAATATAATTGAATGGATCTCCTCCCAAAATGAACATCCACAGAGTTTCATAGTTATGATAACATTATAAATACTATTCTGTTAAACTCTACTGAAAATCCGCATAATTCTGACACAGTCTGATGATGAAGGTGAAAAAAAGTAACTCTTGAGCAGGGTTTGGCTATAGATTAAAAATGTCTGAATTTTCTTAAGAACAAGAATTTTGTTTCAGAACAAGAAATAATGACTATACATAGAATCGAAGAAAAATGCTAGAACAAAAGTCAAAAGTGCTTAAACAAATGACAATTGATATATGTTTGAAAATTAAAAAAACGAGCAAAAGAAATTATATTATAAAATATAAATAATTTTTCCTTAAATAGGATGTGTTAAGTGACCCAATGTGTTAGTATCTCTCTTGTTTACCAATTAATTTATTCATTAATAAATAATTTACTTTAAAATTACAGAAGAAAAAAATTTAAACAAAGTAATCACCTATAATCTACAAAATTCTATAAATTTGTACAACCTTTGGTCCCCAGCTGTGTAGATATGAGAAAGTTGACTGTATTGCTTCAGAAAACTATTTTATATGGCTAACCCATATTCTTAGAATTCTTTATATTACATATTCTATCAATTAATTTTATTTATGTAATGAATAATATGACATGTCCCATTAGTCCCCATTGGGAATGTCCCATTAGCCCCCATGCTGTCTTGCAACAAATTTAGGCTTACTGCTAATTAAATATTTACAATTTATTAAAAGTGATGATTGTAACTATATAGAATAACTATAAAGACTTATAATACATAACATTTTTTTTTTATAATTACTTGTAAGTTTACTGAAATCAAAGAATTATGAATATCAAAAAAATTCTTACCTTCATGACAAAAGGTATGTTCTGTCAACAATGCCCTGTGAACATCAAACAACTCCTGAAACAAAATGGTTCAAGGCAGGCTGATGTGAAATACTACTAGCTCCATCTATTGACAAAAAAATTAAACTCTAAATTGCATTTGTTTTTAAGAAAATCCATTTGTCCCATTAGCCCCCGGTCCCCCCTATATCTTGTTCAAATTTTCAATCGTTAATAAAATATTTATTATTCATCCAATCAAGCTCAAATAAATTTTTTTTAACTTGTAGTGGATGACACTTGATGTTAATCAAGTTTTTTCAAATATTAATTCATTAATTAAATTAAATTAATTAATTTTCAATAATTGAGAGAGCCCTCTTCTTGATCAAGGTATTATAAGACAGAGAGAGCCCTCTTCTTGATCAAGGCAATTTAAGGGCCACTCAAGAGGAAAGAAGAATGGGAGAAAAAAAAATTCTCTTATTAACCTAAGTAGGAATTGACTGAAAATATTTTTTTTATATTACTTGTTTATATTACTTACCTATTTTTTTTACTTGTATTGATGACTTTTAAGTTGCGTTTAATTGTGAGTTCCTATCTATCAGGGTTCGCAAAAACCCGGGTTTTTCTGAAAAAACCCAACCCACATGGGTTTTTTCAAGTTTTTTCATGAAAAACCCAATTTTCCCCGGGGAAAATCAGGTTTTTTCAAAAGTATAATACATGCGTAATTACATTATTGTATACTATATTTTCTATATATTATATACACTATACATAAAAAAATACATTGTTCTCTTATATACAATATAATTGTAATGCTATTTTACAAGTTATAAATTGTATAAATTATATGAATTTAAATTAATTAAATGCCAGTGTTTCTCTCAAATTAATTTTAAATATAATAAAAGATATAAAATTGTTAATTTTCTTTAAATCAAATAATGAATAGAATATTAAAATTTAAAATATATAAGTAGGAAGAAAAAAAGGGGTAAACTAGTCGGATGTGCTAATCCCAAAAGTTTCTTCTATCTCATACATGTTAATAATTCAAAATTCGCTATCACAGTGCCAAAATTAAATGGCAATTTATGCCCATCATGAGGATTGTAAAATATAGATTTGTTGAATTGGATGCATTTAACAAGGAGATATAAGTATCACCTGTTGTTCAATTTACAACAAAACCTGATCAGTAACAATTTATGTCAACATCTAACTGAATCTGAAGTTTGATGAAAATCCATGCATTATTAGTTCTTGAGATAAAGCTATTGCAAAAAGTGAGATAAATGCAGCACAACAGTGCCGCTTGGGCGATATACACCAAAAACTAATCAGCACCAGTTTATATCTAGGTTTAACTGAATCTAAATTTTTATTCAAATCCGTACATTAGTTCTTGAGATTAGAGTTATTGCTGAAATCGTGAAAAATGCAGCTCTACCTGTTGAGTGATATGCACCAAAATTCAATAAGCAACAACTTAACTTGTAACTGAATCTGAAGTTTTATGAAAATCCATGCATTAGTTCTTGAGATAAAGCTATTGCAAAAATTGAGATAAATGCAGCATAGCAGCATCACCTGTTGGGCAGTATACACCAAAAACTAATCAGCATCAGTTTACATCAAGGTCTAATTCAGTTTTGTGTTAGTAAAAGTTTTGTGAAATTCTGTGCATTAGTTCTTGAGATAGAGCACCCACAAAACTTTTTTCACATACAGACAGTCATTTTCTAAAAACTATCAAATTGTCTTCAGGACCTTTTTAAAACATATAAATCAATCATGAACTGTGTGCGTGTATGTACTTTGATTATGGACTGTCACTAGTTCAAATAAATGGAAAATATATACGAAGATAGTCAAATAATATGAAGAGAGTTAGAACAACAACAAACAGTTCTTTTATATATACATATATACAGGAAATTGTACGGACTGACACCATAGTCAGTTATGGAACACTGCAATGTTGTTTTCGTGGACCATACCACTTGAATCAAAACATAATCTGTATAATTATGCTACGTCTATACTATAATAGTCGTTATTATAAACAAATAAGACCCCATGGTCATTTTTGCTAACGAAATAGCTCAGTAATGCGGTTTTTTTCTACATAAAAACATTCGACGTGCGAACATCAACAAAAAAACGATAAGACTGCCGTTGCCAAACGGGAAACACAAAAGTCAGGTGGAACGCACAAGGGTGCGTTCAAAAGAGTGTAAAGGCAAGCCGTAACATGCCGGCCCCCATTGACATGTGCTAACATTCAATAAAACAATATAAAGTGCATCTTGCACACCACATTAAAATATTACAATATATAAACTTCAATACTATGCATATAACACTAAATGAGAAATAGATAAATGATAATACAAAATACAATAAGGATGAGTTGCAATGACAATACTACCTTTACAATACAATAATAAAGAAAATTTAAGGAAAAAAAAATTAGGGTATTTCTTAAAACAAACGGGTCATCAATCAACGGGTAAGAAACATAATTTAGAAATCGACCTAACGAAAACGTTAGAGGCAGTTTTTACTTTCGCTACTCTAACATTACCATCCTTCCCTGGCATAACCTCTAGAATTCGTCCCAGCATCCATTTACAAGGAGGTAAATTGTCCTCTTTTATAACTACCATTGCTCCTGGTTTGATGTTATCGCTCTTTACCAGCCATTTTGAACGATTTTGGAGATGACTTAAGTAATTTAATTGCCAATTTCTCCAAATTAATTGAACAAATTTAGTTACTCTTTGCCATCGAGATAATCTGGATTCGCTAATATCAATTAATTGAGGTTCTGGAATAGCATCTATTGGCCGACCAATTAGGAAGTGGCCAGGTGTCAATACGTTAAAATCATTTATGTCGGTCGATAATGGGGTTAAGGGACGCAAATTTAGTACCCCTTCGATTTGGGTGGTGACTGTTTGGAATTCTTCCATAGTCAATCTAGCACCTTTTAATGTCCGTTTAAGATAATACTTGAAAGATTTTACACCAGCCTCCCATAAACCACCAAAGTTGGGCGATCTAGGAGAAATGAACTTCCATTCAATAGCTTCTGAAGTAAGGTAATTAGCTAATTTTTCATCCGGTCTACGAACTAACTCATGAAGTTTGCGTAATTCTGAATTAGCACCCTTAAAATTTGTAACATTGTCTGTAATATATAGGTGAAAACTGGGAAATTGAGTTAGTAGCCAGTGGCCGGTAGACTCAGTTTCATTAGTGGCCACTTTTTAAAGTTAGTGGCCACTGTAATGTTTCAAACTTTCTTGACGTCTACATAAACTATAATCGTTGTATATATTCATATTTTTCTATAAGTCAGAGTTTTATACCAGTCAACTATCCATGATAATAATAGGGAAGCAGTCAAAATTCAAGAAAATTACTTTAAAACCACAGAATCTGTTACATTAATTTTTTAGAAAATATTTTTAGATTATTTGTATATGTTCATAAACACTATTATCAATTTAAATTACTATTACTTTATTGTTATAAAAAATAACTAAATCAAAATTCCAACAGTTAGGTGTATACAATAAAAAAAAATCAAATAAAGCACAAAATGTTAATTGGATTTTATTTAATAAGTAAATGTCTTATTAACATACTACACACATTACATACAGTTGAAATCTAAGCTGATGAGTGTATTCCACAGGAGTAAATGGTATCTCTTGAAGAAAAATAAATTTAACTGGCGAGCATGTGGCAGGAGTTGAAATATTGAAAATACTGCAATGTCCTTAAAATCCACTTGCATCCAGTGAAAAAAAAAAAAAAAAAAAGGGAATAAATTATTTGAAATGCATGTGGAATCAAAGCTGATGAATATATTTTGCAGAATAAAACTATTTCTTGAAAAAATAATCCAACTGAAGAGCAATGGCGAAAAGCTGAAATATTGAAAATACAGCCAAATCATTGTAATCTGCTTGCATCCGCTAAGAAAAAGAATTAACCAGTTTGCTAATTAGATGTAACCAAAGTAGCGATGCATATTTCTATGAAAAAAGCTATATTTCACTTGGCGACCGATAACAGATTTTTATCGCCACTTGGCGAGTGGCGATTAGGGTGGCGATCGATGGCTGATTTTTTAATCGCCACTTTTACCAGTTTAATCGCCACGTGGCGAGTGGCGACCGCTAATTTTCACCTATACTGTAATAATCGAAGAGTATTTTCCTCGCCTAGAAAAAACCCGTTTAAGTGCTGCGATAAACGCGTCCGATGTTAGGTCTGTGACCATTTCTAAATGAATAGCCTTTGCAAATAAAGATCGCGACATAAATCTTATGAAAAATCCCCTTTCTCTGATTTTTATATTTAATCTCAAAAGGACCGCAAAAATCGGCTCCTATATGGTTGAAAGTAAAATTTGGAGTTACCCTTTCTGATGGGAGAACACCCATGATTTGTTTGGCAGTAACTGGGTTGCTCCTGAAACAGACAATGCAGTCATGCACTACTTTTCGGCTAAATTTTTCCCACTTACGGGCCAAAACCTCATACGTACGTAATGTATCAAACTTTGGGGACCAATATGAAAATATTTCCTATGAAAATACTCAAATATGAGTTTTGTAATCTTATGGCCTTTCGGCAAAATGATTTGGTGCTTATTATCAAAGTTTAAATCTGAATTTTCCAATC
Source organism: Maratus speciosus (assembly GCA_963932465.1). NCBI lineage: Eukaryota > Metazoa > Arthropoda > Arachnida > Araneae > Salticidae > Maratus > Maratus speciosus. The sequence continues at coordinate 336,874,780 of OZ010788.1, forward strand.
TGCCTCCAACTCTTAAGATATTATTTTGATCCAAAAAGGGGGATAAACATTTAATTTTGCTGGAAGGAGGAACCCTTGACTTCCGTTTTAAACGGCTAATCTCTTCCTGAAATTCTGCATTTTGTACTAACTTGATTAAAGAAGTTTCTGAAGCCCTTATTTCTGAGGTAGTGAGGCTGCCTCGGCACCGGTCTACTGACTTACACTTACAATTGTGAAAAAACCTATAAATATAAGCCAATATACGAAGAATACTGAAATAACTGCTCTTCAAACTTAGAAAAAAATCTACTGCTTCAGGATTCCTGAAAAGAGAAAGAGAAATATTAGAATCAATGTCATTTTTACATTTTGATTTAGTCTCTACTAAATAGTCCTTTTCTGGAACAGAAATAAGTTCGTTGGGAATTGACAAGTCGTCAGCTGCTAGAAATTGTGGTTCCTTAAACCCCATGGGATTCTCTGTAATAGAATTAACAGTCGCACCTCGCGTTAAGAGATCAGCGGGGGTTGTCCTTGCTGGAGCAGTGATGCCATGAGTTAGAATCAGTCAGTGCATTGATCTCTATAACACGGTTTGCCACAAACCGTTTCCATCGCCTTGATGAGCCTTTGATCCAATATAATGTTATTTTGGAATCTGTCCAATAGTACTCTATCGATGTGATTTTTTGATCTAGGATGGGTTTTACTTTATTGGTCAGTCTTGCACTTAGTAAGGCTCCGAGAAGTTCGAACCGAGGCAGAGTTATCTCCTTTATCGGTGCAACACAACTCTTTGAAGTCACGAGATTGACTTCCACACCACTCTCTCTTTTTATTCTCAGATAAATTGCAGAGCCATACGCTATTTTTCTAGCATCAGAAAAGGCATGTATTTCTACAGCTATTACTTGATTCAAGCAACCAAGAATTTTCCTCGGAATTTTTAATTCTGCTAAATTTGGAAGTTCTTCGAACCACTTTAACTATTTTTCGTGCACATTAGCTGGTAACTGTTCATCCCATGCTGTCTTCTTTAGCCATAGTTCTTGGAACAGGCATTTTATTCTAATGGTGAATGGCGTCAGCATGTCTAACGGATCGAAGATTTTACCAACTGCTTGCAATAGTAGACGTTTTGAGTTTTTTTGCGATGACAAGAATTCTATTAGACTCCTGACTTCGAATGTCAGACAATCCTCTTCTGTTTTCCAAGACATACCCAATACTTTAGTGAGATTACTACCTAGGCTTATAGTAGCATGTTCCGCCTGAATATCTAAACCTTCTTTCTGCCAGCACTTTACTAACGTTTCATCATTTGTTATCCATTTTCGTAGAGTCATTCTTGCTTCAGACATTATTTTCTTAGCATTAAGGGAAACATCAAGAGCTTCTTGCAGAGTATCTTCGCTGATATGAAATCATCTACATAAATATATTTATCAAGTAAATTAACAGTCCTTGGATATACCATTTTAAACTGCTTGATGTGCTCCTTAATGGTCGCAGATAGAAGAAATGGAGAAGCATTGACTCCAAAAATAACTCGTTTGAATCTAAAAATCTTTATATTTTTGAAAGATCTGAAATCATTATCGAACCACATAAAGCGTACAGCATCACGATCCTTTTCAGCGAGAAAATTTGAAGGAACGCTTTCTCGATGTCAGAAGAAAAGGCAATTTGATTTAATCTGAAGTGGATTAAAATGTCGAATAGATGTGGATTTAAGTTGATGCCTGGCCATAAGCAATCATTTAAAGACAACATGTTGTTATCATGAGAGCTGGCGTCGAAAACTATACGAACTTTGGTAGTGAGCTTGTCTTCCTTACAGACCGCATGATGGGGCAAATAGTACACAGCCTTGTCTAAAACAGGTTCATTTCCTTCAACCTGCTCAATAATTCCTTGATTTAGGTAATCATTGATTATCTCAGAATACTGACGAAAAAGTTCAGGATTTCTATAAAATTTCCTTTTTAAACCTTCCAAACGCTGTTTCGTAATATTAAAGTTATCGTTTAATTCCTTCCAGTCCCTTTTCCAGGGCAACTGAACTTCATATCGACCGTCTACAAATTTTACAGTTTTGTCGAAAATTTGTTGCGCTTGATCAGTTTCAGATATTTTCGGATCATCGTGCGTTATGCCAATAGATTCCAACTCCCAAAATTGTCTTAAATTATCATTAATTTCATCGAAATCTCCAATAAAATAACACATAGCGGAATTATTTGTAGTTTCCCTGTCATCTAGTGTACCGGTTGGAATCCATCCAAAAACTGAGTCTTGCAAAATTAACTTATCACTAATCTTAACTGAATTATGTTTTAAAATTCTATAAAATAATTCAGCTCCAATCAAACCATGAACCTTTCCCGGTTTGAAAAACGTTGGGTCAGCAAATTCTACAAGATTTCGTAAATTAATGTTCGATATATTTAATTGCTTTGATGGAATTACATCTGTGATTTTAGGAACAATTAAGAAATCTATATTCTCCTTGAAACTTTCATTCACATTGGAAATAGCACCGGAAATTTTATTTCTTATATTATGTAAAGAACCATTCAAACCACTTAGTGGAACATTAACCTTTTGTTTAATTTCAAAGCATTTGCGCATTCTATCGTCAAAATATTCCCATTGCTCGCTGAATCGAGCACCATTCTGAATTTCCTTCTATTTCCAAATTTATCTTCAATAAAAATGAAACAAGTACTTAATAAAATTGATTTATTTTTCGTATTTACATTATTTAAAGCTTTCAACGATTCATTATTTACTGAATTGTTTTCTTTTGTTTCTGCTGAAGTGAGGGGGGGAAATTCCAAGGTTACTTCATCTTTTGATTTGTTTTCCTTTTTATTTATTTTTTGAGTGGCAGTTGGATAGTTTTTCTCATTGGAAGAAGCATGCTTGCGACATAGTAAACTGTGGTGCAAATCTGAACAAAAAAAACGTGATTTTGATAAACATTTTGCAAGCAAATGCGTTTGAGATAAACAATTAATGCAATGATTAAATCTTTTCGCTACTGAATATCTGTCATATTCATTCATTTTTAAAAACATATTACATTTTAAAATCGAATGATTGATAGAATGGCAAAGAAGGCATTTATTTTTTGTACGGGAATCGTTTATGAGCAAACTTTTTGCCTTTTGATTTCTTTCATTTGAAAATTGTTTAGGTTTCGTATTTGAATTACCCTGCAAATTCTCTAATACTAAGCAGCGCTTTTGCAGAAAGGCAATAAATTCATTCCATTCGGGTAATTCACTGGTGGTTAACGATAACTCAAATTGTTTTTTCGATTCTTTGTCTAGTTTTTTAAGAATAATATTTATCAACATGATTTCTGAAAATTGATTAAGTTCTAAACCAATAGTTTTAAGAGCGCGAATGTGTTTTTGACATCCGTCAACAACAGCCCTTAAACCTTTAGCTGAATCTTGCGATAAACTTTCCATTGATAATATTTCATTCAAATGAGAATTTACAATAAAACGTTTATTTTGAAAACGATCTTGTAATGCTTTAAAAAGCGATTCATAGGAATCATCATCTGTAACTACATCTAAAGCACTATGACTAACAGGCCCGGACTGGCGCCTTTGGGGGCCCTCGGCTAGAGATTGAAAAGGGGCTCCTTACCGGGAAATTTAGAGGGAATACAATATTAGAATATTTATTTTTTGAAAATTAGGCTTACCTGCCCAAAAACCACATTTAGCTATTTTTTTGCTTGGAAAATAATAAGTTGTATCAAATGAATTTCGATTTCACAATGAAATCTTTGTTGCAATATTTTAACGAAAAATAAGAGCGTCACATCAATACATAAACCATGAAATTCTATGGTTTCTTTCCATCTTCCTGAAAGTTGAACAATACCATTTTGATACCAACCTTTGGATATGGAAGCAAAAAAGGCCTAGAAAGCCCCGTTCCAGATCATCAACATTATGCAAGCGCCTTGCCCCCCAAAATGATGCCATAAAATAGAACATGTGACAGACCGAAGGAGCAAGGTCCGGGCTATATGGAGAAATGAGGTAATTCCTTCAAGCTCTTCTAGTTTATTGCGAGATGTGTGCGGTCTTGCATTGTCTTGTGGGAGAAGATGTCTCTCTCTGTTGACTAATGCAAGCCATTTGCTTTTAGCCAGCCATTTGCAAAGAAACATACATCCTGTCCATCTGTTCACAGTAAATTTCAGAGTTGACAGATCGAACATGTGGAATGATTTAAAAATTAATGGCATGCTCAAAATTCCACCAGACGTTGATCATGATGCCATAGAATGGAGCATGTGGCAGACTGAAGGAGCAAAGTCCGGACTATATGGGAAATGAGGTAATTCCGTCAAGCTCTTCTAGTTTATTGCGAGACGTGTGCGGTCTTGCATTGTCTTGTGGGAGAAGATGACTCTCTCTCTGTAGACTAAAGCAGGCCATTTGCTTTTAGCCAGCCATTTGCAAAGAAGCATACATCATGTCCATCTGTTCACAGTAAATTTCAGAGTTGACAGATCGAACATGTGGACTGATTTAAAAATGAATGACATGCTCAAAATTCCACCAGATATTGATCATGAACTTCTTTTCAAACCGCGCTTGTTTTGTAACATGATGGACAAATTGTCCCACATCCAACAATTATTTCTCGATTATCTGGGTTCCGTAGATATATCCATTTCTCATCATATGTCACTTTGCGTTTGAAAAACCGCAAATCCTGTAAGTTTTCCAGAAGAATTTTGCACATTTCCACTCTGTGATTTGCTTGGTGTACCTTGACTGTACCTTGGTACAGTACAGCCATAAGAAAGGTTATGTGATTGTGAATGGCTGTTTACTAACCTAACAGCTTTTTGGTCAGTTCTTCGCTGATCCTAGCTACGTCATCTATAATAACATCTTTATCCAAATTATAAAATAAGTCTCTTTCTACATTCATGAAAAGAAAATTAGACATAAGGTCTTGGCTTAAAGTAGATCTAAGTCGATTCTTAACTATTTTAAGTTTAGAAAACCCTCTTTCACAAGTCACTTTTCCACAAGTTATGGTTAGTATGACCTTGTAAGCTACATACAGGTTGGTAAAAATTCAAGGTTGCTGTATAGTCAGTTCATAAACAACTTATATAGAGTTTTTGTACGTTTTCTGCAGTTTATGTAAAGCTTGGCATATCGTATCCTTGGACGGTCCTAGCTAGCTCCTCTGAAAGTTTCCGTATGTTGGTGGTTGGTTTAATCTCCACTCTGCTTCAAAGCTTCCAGATTAACAATAGTTTTGGGCTGAACGTTTGCTAATTGTATCACCCCTTCAACTTCACGTATTTTACGAGACGCTTCAGCAACTTTATGACCATTTTTAAAATAAATTCTTAAGATGGATAATATTTCAATATTTGTATCAGCCATTATATTACCTATAAATAGATAAAAGAATAGACATTAGCGTAAATAATATGGAAGACAATATACTCTTAACCCCCTGACCGCCGATCAAAAGGGTAAAATTGTAATGTTGTTTTCTCTTTAATTTTGTTAAATGCTAAAAAAAGATAATTTTTTCAACATGATGTAAAAGATTTAAATATGTATAGGAATAGAATGCTTGACAGTATTAATTTGAACTCAATCTTTCAAATCAGGATTATATCTGTAGAATTATATTAATTTATATAATGCTTCTATTGCAGTGAAACCTGCAGCTTAGTGAACGAATATATCAGTTCATGGCGGTGAGAAGGTTAATATAACATTTTGCACTGGTCGTTAATTATAAGATAGTGCCATCTGTAGCCTTTCATGTCGATATAGAGATATCCTAAAAACGAAAATACTTTTGATACACCCTAACACTTGAGTAAAAAAATAATCTTCTGTTGTAATTTACTTACTTTCATAATAAATATTTATAACATTTTATCACTAGTTTAGTTACTGTATACAGTAACTAAACTAGTTCCATGTTAGAAAAAATAAATATACTAATTACGAGATGCTTGTAACTTAAAAATGAGAGGGGAAAATGTCTTTAGTTTTAGACAACCAAATCTCTATGTTGAAGCCATAATAATCTAAATCCTACTGTAATACCTAAGTAAATATTAACAAGAACGAAAAATCATCCGTCCAGCAAAGATTATGTAATATTTTCCAACACATTCAGAAACTATAATAAACTTTGCAGTTTATTAAGGTAAAAAATGTCTAAATGAACACTTTAGAAAATGCATAATACAATAGTGCTACAACTACTGAAATTACCATCAATAATCGCAAAAATATCCGATTTTTTTGTGCAGCCCTCTATATGATCTATAGATTTGTACGTATATTACGATGTATGCTAAAATTATGTTAAATTAGATGCATCGTGCAGTTTAAAATTCCTAGCCAGTAAATGGAAATGCACTTGAGATCTTTTGTGTAGCCCTGTATATGATCTATAAAACTTATATTCGCCAAATAATATGCAAAAAAATAGTTAAATTTTTAATCACGTATCGCAACTGAAAACACACAGCAATTATTTTTCATATTCAGTACTATAACCAAATACTTTTGTGTGTCCCTGTAAATTAACAATAAATTATATGCACATCAGATTCCACAATAAGAGCTTTGTGGTACACCTCAGTGCTATACACAAATTTCAATATCCTTAAAAATGTGTAATATTGTTAAAATACATCGCATACGATATTTCCCCATAGACCGTCATGTAACGGAATACTTTTGAGTGTGCTTGTAAATGAACCGTAAACGTTACACACTTCATTTTCAATACCGAACATGCCATGGTAAACCCCAATAACATATAGATCAATTTCATGATAATCTCAATATATTTACGCAAGTTAGAGCATGAACAGACAGACGGACAGACAAGCCGAATTCATAAACACTTTTCAACTATATTGTAAAGTGTTAAAAGCTAAATAGCGGTAATAAAAAACAAACATATTGTTAAAAATGTCCTCTTTAATTTTGATTTCATTGTTACAAATTGTATAATAGATTTTATAACAAACAGAAAAATAGCTGTACTGTATCTTGGTACAGATACAGCGAAGTAAGAAAGGTTATGCAATTCTGAATGGCTGCTTACTAACCTAACAGCTTTTTGGTCAGTTCTTCACTGACCCTGGCTGCGTCATCTATAATAACAGCTTTATTCAAATTATAAAATAAGTCTCTTTATAAATTCATGAAAAGAAGATTAGACATAAGGTCTTGGCTTAAAGTAGCCCTAAGTCGATTCTTAACTATTTTAAGCTTAGAAAACACCCTTTCACAGGTGACTTTCCCACAAGGTATAGTTATACGGCCTTGTAAGCTGCATACAGGTTGATAAACATTCAAGATTGTGTGAGAGTTCGAAAAGCACAGAAAACATTGTTTCTTGTCAGAGGAGTAAACATAAAATTTTTTGCCTTCTTCAAATTCACATTCTACATCGTCATATTCACAGATTTCTTCAGCTCCATTCAAAGATTGTCTTGTTTTCTTTTAATGTTAGTTTTTTCAGCCATTGAAAAACTTTCATACTGATCTACAAAATATTTCAGCTCTAACAATAATCGATTTCTTTCAACTTTACAAAGTTTAGAAATACTACAAAGGACTTCCGTTAAAAAACTATATAAAGCATTATGATTTCATTAATTTTCTTTGGTTCTAACTAGGAATCAATCGACTAAATCTTCCTTCGATACTTGTCCTGGCACAATCTAAAACACTGTAAAAGACCAATTTATAGTTTTGAGCAGTTGAGATTCAAGGAGCTTCGTCTATTGATTTTTCAACAGGCATTACTCTACTTCTACATAAATATCGTTATCTTCTAATTTGCTATTACCTGTACTTGCATAATATTTTGCTTTTGAATACAGAACCTGAAAGTGTTTATCGCTCCTTTTTATCCCTTACTTGTTGAAGCAGCTTCTGTACCAAGTTCCAGTTTGTAGAATAGTCTTACTTTATAGTATTTTATCCCTTACTTTATACCCCTACCTTTTATCCCTTACTTTATAATAGTAAGGGATAAAAGACCTTGTAAATAATTTGAAGTAGGAGATGTAAGAAGAAATAAATATAGTAAAACAATGCAGATAAATAGGTTTTCAAATTTAGACTATTTATTAATCAAATGTTTTGCCATGAATTTAGATTTGCATTCAAAACTTCCATTTGATATTTCTTTTAAAACGGTAATAAAATGGAATAGTTTCCCTGTGTTTACACTTTCCTCATATCTTAAAATTCCCTCATCGATAATCGAAGAAAGAGCTTTATATTTGCTCCTCCAACTTGTGGCTCCTATTTTTTGCAACCTGTGCAGTTTTTCGTGTGCAATACATTTGTGGTTTGTTTCCCTCTCCCATACAGCCATTCTTTTTTTAGATGAGCTTAGAAAAACGGTAGATTCTTACACCAACCTAAATAAGTTTTCTGCTAGGAGCAACGTTACTGTTGAATCAGCTACTACCAAATTCAGTACGCTTCCTGTACAGTGAGTGTAAATAAAATCTTTGTTTCCTTTTTGAATTAAACTTGCAGACCATTATAGCAGCCTTTCATATTTGTTGCTCCGTCAAATGAATAAGAAATAATAATTGATGTTGCAATATCACACTTGGTCTGATTTTATAAGTTCGTACAAAGTCAATCCAGATGAATTATCGACTACTGTTATTTCTAAAGGCTTTCATATATCTTTCCTTGAACGACATAGCGGACGCAAATTGCAGCCGGTCCATAACATCTGCATCTTGAGTATTATCTGACACAATTTAAAGTTAAATATTAGTTTAATAAGCAAAGGTTACATATTAAATTAGGAATAGTAGCGTGAACAACATCTCGCATCGTAAGCGCGAGAATAACAACAACGTGGTAGTATATAAGAAACGTTTAAGAGGTTGGAATTAAATTCAAACAGTCTCAGTCATGGTTTATACAACTTAAAATAGGGCAAATTACTTTTTCATTTGCAGAATAAAAGCATTTTTTAAAAACCAGATTCCTATGAAATGCAGCAGAGTATAATCGAATTGAAAGAATTACAAAAAGCTTTTGGCAATTTTTTTTCAGCTGTCTTGCCAATCCTGGTTACTATTTTCAGCAGAAATTGAGCATGTGCAGTAAATCTGCGTAGGGAGGCTTAGCCAGTGTCGCGATGTGCTCTGAACCTGAGCCTACGAGCACTGCACAGAGCACGATGAGTAAATCAACAGCCTTCCTCCGTTTCGCCAGCGACACGATGGCACTACTGGTGCTACTATACAGGGTGTCCGGTCTCAACGGTGTCCAATGGCTAATTCCTAAACCTTTAGTCATAGACATATAGTTCCAATTACAAAAATGTTTTAAATCACGTAAAGAAATATTTTAAAAGCGATTTGGGTCAATAAAAACATTTCTTAAAAAATTACGAAATTTAAATTTTTATACGGTCCCCCGGTCCTATTAGTTATATTTAGTGAAATTTTCCTTTTACACTGACAAGTAATACAAAAAAAGTCCCGTTATTCTACGATTAAAATTGACCGAGTAATAGCTGTTTAAAGTTGGAGCATATTTTTTGCTGCAAATTGGGGGGTCATTCACAAATTTAGTCGAAATATAATTTCGTCAGATATAAAAAATATCTGGGAGTAAAATTAACAATTCAATATAAATTTGAAATCTTTAATCCTTCTGGCATATTAATGGAAAATATACAATTTGTAATAAACATTTAAGAAGAAAGAAAAAACAGAATTTTTCTTAAATAAAATGATTCTAAATTAACAGCCTCAATTCTTTACAAAATGATACGTATTTTAAAATATTGTTAGATTGCACAAGCCTGCAAAAGTTGGGTTATGTCATGTTTTTTAGCTAATGATAATTGATTCTTGTATACTCTGTACCGCTGAATCCGAAATTGGCCTTCATTTTTAACTATCATATCAGGATTTTTTGCACATTGCAAATTTCAAAGTTAAGGAGTTCAATGTTAAAATTGAATTTCCTCCCCCATCTCATCGGACCACTCAGCTGTTTAGCTGTAAGAATCCCAGGATAAGCAAAAATATCGAATAAATTTTTTAATAAAATAAAATAAAATAAAATAAAATAAAAAATGTTTTACATATGTTTTATAGTATGAGATTTTAGCTATATTTTAACTTACACATTTGCGATTTGCAAAAAAAATTCTAACATGATGTTTAAAAAGAAGGTCATTTTCAGATTCAGTGCTAAAAAGTGCGTAAAAATCAATTATCAAAAGTTAAAAAACACAACCATCTCCGCTACTGTATAGTATTCGATTTTTGTTATTCTTTAAATTTGAAAATTTATGATTTGCGAAATATCCTGACATGACGGTTAAAAATTAAGGTAATTTTCAGATTCAGTGCTAAAAAGTACATAAATGTGAAAAACCCAACAATCGCAGTCTAAACTCCTTGGCAGAAATTTATCCAAAATGTTTTGTGTTATCCTGTAAAATAAGTATAAATGGTAACCACCGAAAATCTTAATAATATTAGATTGTTATCGGATTTGCGCCAGTATCTGAAATGCAATCTCGATCGGATATTTAAAAGTGGGTTAAAAGGGGGGATAAAAGGGTGGGATAAAAATTTAAATTTCGTAATTTTTTAAGAAATGTTTTTATTGACCCAAATCGCTTTTAAAATGTTTCTTTACCTGATTTAAAACATTTTTGTAATTGGAACTATATGTCTATGACTAACGGTTTAGGAATTAGCCATTGGACACCGTTGAGACCGGACACCCTGCATAAGCTACTATAAACAAAAACCAATTGGCAACAGATTAAATTGATTGTAAATGCGTATAAGATTACGAGAAAATAGTCAAATTATTATGATGTAACTAGTTATGAAGTAGTATATCCATTTTTGGAGGGCCCTCCCGGGCCCCCCTTACATTGGCTGCCATAAACAAAAATGAACTGGAAACTGCTTAAAATTTATTGTAAATGCGTAAGATTAAGGGAAAACAGTCAAATTATTCAGATGTAACTAGTTATGGAATAGTATATCTATTTTTAGAGGCCCCTCCGAGGCCACCTTGCATAGGTTGTCATAAACAAAAACCAACTGGCAACCGCATAAAATTGATTTTAAATGTGTAAGATTACGGGGAAACAGTCAAATTATTCTGATGTAACTAGTTATGAGGAAGTATATCCATTTTTGGAGACCCCTCCGAGGCCCCCTTGCATAGGTTGTCATAAACAAAAACCAACTGGCAACCGCATAAAATTGATTATAAATGTGTAAGATTACGGGAAAACAGTCAAATTATTCTGATGTAACTAGTTATGAGGAAGTATATCCATTTTTGGAGGCCCCTCCGAGGCCCCCTTGCATAGGTTGTCATAAACAAAAACCAACTGGCAACCGCATAAAATTGATTATAAATGTGTAAGATTATGGGGAAACAGTCAAATTATTCTGATGTAACTAGTTATGAGGAAGAATATCCATTTTTGGAGGCCCCTCCAAAGCCCCCTTGCATAGGTTGTCATAAACAAAAACCAACTGGCAACCGCATAAAATTGATTATAAATGTGTAACATTACGGGGAAACAGTCAAATTATTCTGATGTAACTAGTTATGAGGAAGTATATCCATTTTTGGAGGCCCCTCCGAGGCCCCCTTGCATAGGTTGTCATAAACAAAAAACGAACTGGCAACCGCATAAAATTGATTATAAATGTGTAAGATTACGGGGAAACAATCAAGTTATTCCGATGTAACTACACGATGGCACTACCGGTGCTACTACATAAGCTACTATAAACAAAAACCAACTGGCAACAGCTTAAATTTATTGTAAATGTGTATAAGATTACGGGAAAATAGTCAAATTATTCTGATGTAACTAGTTATGAAGTAGTATATCCATTTTTGGAGGGCCCTCCCGGGGCCCCCTTACATCGGCTGCCATAAACAAAAATGAACTGGAAACTGCTTAAAATTTATTGTAAATGCGTAAGATTAAGGGAAAGCATTCAAATTATTCTGATGTAACTAGTTATGAAATAGTATATCCATTTTTGGAGGCCCCTCCGAAGCACCCTTGCATAGGTTGTCATAAACAAAAACCAACTGGCAACCGCATAAAATTGATTATAAATGTGTAAGATTACGGGAAAACAGTCAAATTATTCTGATGTAACTAGTTATGAGGAAGTATATCCATTTTTGGAGGCCCCTCCGAGGCCCCCTTGCATAGGTTGTCATAAACAAAAACCAACTGGCAACCGCATAAAATTGATTATAAATGTGTAAGATTACGGGGAAACAGTCAAATTATTCTGATGTAACTAGTTATGAGGAAGAATATCCATTTTTGGAGGCCCCTCCAAAGCCCCCTTGCATAGGTTGTCATAAACAAAAACCAACTGACAACCGCATAAAATTGATTATAAATGTGTAACATTACGGGGAAACAGTCAAGTTATTCTGATGTAACTAGTTATGAGGTAGTATATACATTTTTGGAGGCCCCTCCGAGGCCCCATTGCATAGGTTGTCATAAACAAAAACCAACTGGCAACCGCATAAAATTGATTATAAATGCATAAGATTATGGGAAAACAGTCAAATTATTCTGATGTAACTAGTTATGAGGTAGTATATCCATTTTTGGAGCACCCCCCCCCCCCCCACCCCGGGCCCCATTACATTGACTGCCATAAACAAAAACCACTGGCAACAGCTTAAATTGATTGTAAATGCGTAAGATTACGGAAAACAATCAAGTTATTCTGATGTAACGGCACGATGACACTACCGGTGCTACTACATAAGCTACTATAAACAAAATTCAACTGGCAGCAGCTTAAATTGATTGTAAATGCGTATAAGATTACGGGAAAACAGTCAAATTATTCTGGTATAACTAGTTATGCAGTAGTATATCCATTTTTGAAGCCCCCGCCCCTCCGGGGGCCCTTACATTGACTGCCATAAACAAAAACCAACTGGGAACAGCTTAAATTGATTGTAAATGCTTAAGATTACGGGAAAACAGTCAAGTTATTCTGATGTAACTACTTATGAAGTGGTATATCCATTTTTGGAGACCCCCACCGGGGCCCCCCTTACATAGGCTACCATACACAAAAACCAACTGGCAGCTGCTTAAAATTTATTGTAAATGCGTAAGATTACGTTGAACTTACGGGGAAACAGTCAAAGTAATCTGGCATAACTAATTATAAACTAGTATATTCATTTTTGGAGGCCCCTCCGGGGCCCCCTTGTGCCGGGGGCCCTCGGCAATCGCCGACTAGCCGACCTGGCCAGTCCGGGCCTGATGACTAAGGGTCGATTTCAAATAATACAGTTTCTGTGTACTACTTAATTTGTTATTTGAATCAATTAAAGTCATAAACTGATCTTTAAATGTGTACCAATCTTGATAATTTCCCGAAAACTTTGGTAATGGTATATCAGGCAATTTATAATTTGTACTTGAATTTTCAAAATTTGAATTACTGAGGTGCATTTTCACTATTATTACTATTAGAGAGTAAGAATTTTCTAAGCCTTACCTCTAATTGTTCTGCTTCATCTTCTATTTCTGTAAAGGCTGCCAGATGATTATTAAGCTCCGTATCCTCTTCTACAGTTTCAAAATATTTCACCTTTAAGTCGTCTAGATTTGAGACAATTTTTCGAATATTGTCAAATTTAACTTGATATTCCCAAATGTCCTTTTTATCTTCATCATCTAGGAATGATTGTATTCTAGTCAATTGACCTTTATAGGCTCCTCTCTGACGATTTAAAGTTGTTAGCTTTCTTTTATCAGTCATCTTTTAACTGATTATCTACGACTAATACTCCGAGAATAGTACCAGTTCCTAACTCCAAACGACTGGACCACTTATGTGCGTGTATGTACTTTGATTATGGACTGTAACTAGTTCAAATAAATGGAAAATATATACGAAGACAGTCAAATAATATGAAGAGAGTTAAAACAACAACAAACAGTTCTTTTATATATACATATATACAGGAAATTGTACGGACTGACACCATAGTCAGTTATGGAACACTGCGATGTTGTTTTCGTGGACCATACCACTTGAATCAAAACATAATCTGTATAATTATGCTACGTCTATACTATAATAGTCGTTATTATAAACAAATAAGACCCCATGGTCATTTTTGAAACCGAAATAGCTCAGTGATGCGGTTTTTTCTAACATTCGACGCACGTACATCAACAAAAAAACGATAAGACTATTGTTGCCAAACGGCAAACACAAAAGTCAGGTGGAACGCACAAGGGTGCATTCAAAAGTGTGTAAAGGCAAGCCGTAACAAACTGGAAGTCGAAATTTTTCACGAATTCAATACTTTCTTCTTGTAAAGATAGAAGAAAGTAAAAATACATATTTTTTATTTCCATGAATATAGTTGATTTGAATTTTTTATATAAAGACATACCTATAATTATGTACTATGTGTGTTGCCTACTAGGTTCTATGTTAGTAAAGTATTTCAATGTGCTGAAATACATTTTTATTTGTATGTAATGGCTTTTATATGTTAATATTTTTTCAAAATTAACTGAAATGACTTAAATTCATTAAATTTATATGTTGTTTAAATTTTTAAATTATATCTGAAAATTGAAAAAACCCACTTTATGGGTTTTTCAGTGGGCTTTTTCAAGTGGGCCCATTCTGAAAAAACCCACCGGGTTTTTTCGAACTGGGCCCAGCTTTGCGAACCCTGCTATCTATAAACACTGTTTTAATGAGGTCTATAGATGTCTATGATGGTTAGAGTTGCAGTAAAGCTAGAGATCCGACATACACAACTTCCAGGTTGTATAATATTTTAACAGAGCTTCTGACTGTGAAATAGTCAATGAAACATCGTCTTCATTTTGAAAGACCTATCCAATGATATGCCACTCAATAGGGTGCGTAAATTTTTTTTGTCTTTACTGCCATTTTGAATTTATAAAAACAAAACCTAGCCTATAAACCATCGGGCCATTAAGACGAATTGATAGAAACCTCATTCATTAAAATCCATCCAGCCGTTGGGATGTTTTGAGGGTATAAAGAAATCCACATACATAGATACGCGTGAAACACATAACCCTTCTTTTCAGTCAGCAAGGGCACTTGTACCTTGTTCACAAAAAATATTTTGAACTGATTTGTTTAGACTGCCTAGAATTTGTGATGTTTTCCCAGGATCAATTGAATTGTCACAAAGCGCATAGGAAATGTTAAAAAGGGCAGCCGGGCGCATCTGAAGGGTTTAAAAGAGCCGCTGGGTGCTGTGCCCTGCTAAAGTGGCTTAGAGTCAACACTACAGTTTTTAACATTTAACCATTTGTCCACACTAACCCCTTAGGGGTGTGGAATTTCGCAAACCCCTTCATCTCTCGAGCAATCAGCTAAACCTGCTTAGGCGCCAGTGATACCAGATCACGTGGCCTTCGAGAGAATTGATATTTAAAAACATTTTTCTTTCTTGTTCCTTTTCAGTTGGTTTTGTGAATGTAAAACATGAACGCAGTAAGTAGACTGCATTTTTTCTCTTGGTCTTCTAAAATTAGAAGAAATGTTGTTTTAATTTTAAAAGGAAAATTTATCTCGAGCATAAAATCATGCTATTGTTCTTTATGGCTTCTTAATAGAAGAAAATAGTTGCTGGAAATTTAATTGTATTTAGAATCATGACTTCTAGAAGGAGCAAAGCAACTAAATATGTTTCATCTGTAAATAATGTACATTATGTATATATTCGAATTGTAAATAATAATCTACAAAAGGTTCTAGTGATGATGATTATTTACCAATGATAAACACAAAAGTAAAAACCTTTATTTGTGAAATATGATGACTTTAATATGATTTAAATGGAATCTTGACTTCTTATACTAATGCTCTCCCTATAACAATTTCGTGAACTGTGATTTAATTGTGGAATAAATTGAAATTCTTCAAGTTTTTGGTGCCTCAACAACCGGGAAAAAAGGTAAGAAATACCTTTATTATTCTGCATGACTGTTGATTTTTTGAAAATATACATTTTTCATGATCATTTATTTTGAACATTGAATTTAAATTTAAACATGGATAAGCCTGATAAGTTAAAAAGTAAAAGAGCTACTGTTCGTGCAGCCATTACGAAATTAATCACAAAATGTGATACATTATTATCTGTTGATATTGATAAAACTGATTGCGACTCATTAATGGAATCATTAGAGCTCGTAAATGAAAAGGAAGCTCAACTAAAGGAATTAGATTCCGAAATGGATGAGCTAATTCAGGAAAAAACTGAATATGAAAAAGAACTAAAATCGGTAGAAGAATATTCTGAAAAAATATCCAGTTTGAAATTTAAAATTAAGATGAGGCTTAAAAAATGTAAAATCGAAACTGAACCAAAAGTTGTACTAGAATCAAGTAACGGTTCAAAAATCGGAAGTAAACCAGTTTCGGCAGTGAAGCTTCCTAAACTTAATATAGAAAAATTTTCTGGTGATGCAAGCCAGTTCTTAGAATTTTTTAATTTATTTACTAGTGCGATAGATTCAAACGAATCGTTATCAAAAATTGAAAAATTCCAATATCTCAAATCCTTGTTGTCTGGTCCTGCATATAATATTGTATCTGGTTTTGAACTGACAGATCAAAATTATTCTACTTGTTTAAAATTGTTAGAAGAGAGGTATGGTAAGCGGGAAAATATCATAAACTGTTACATGAATAAAATTCTAAATCTTGAACCAGTGAAATCCTCTAACAATGTTATTTCTTTAAGGAAGCTGTACGATAATATTGAAACTAGTATGAGAAATCTTGATGCGTTAGGAGTAACATCAGGCTCTTACGGCCATTTATTACTACCAATTTTATTAAGGTTATTACCAGAAAATTTGATACTAGATTTCCATCGAAAACGTGACCCCGATAAGGACTGTGAAGTCACCGATTTAATAAATTTTATTAAAACGGAATTAAGATGTCATGAAGCTACTAATTTAGTAAACAATTCCCAAACCAAGACTTATGAAAATTCTAAAACTAAATATGAAAATCCTTCAAGTAAATATCAAAATTTTCCGCAAAAGAAAAATATACCTTCAGCTGCTGCTTTAAATACATCTACAAAACAGTTTTGCATATTTTGTAAGTCTTCTGATCATGTAGGACTAAATTGTTCGAAATTCACTGATGAACAGAAACGATATAAATTAAAGAAAGAAGGTCGCTGTTACAAATGCTTTTACAAGTCCCATTTATCAATTAATTGTAGAACAAAAATTAACCCTTGTTCCAAATGTGGTAACACTACCCATAGTACTTTATTTTGTTTTAAAGAAACAGCAAAAGAAAATCCTGAAAAAGAAATGAAAGGTGCAATTGTATCTATGATGTCGGAACAAAAATATAAACAAAATAAATCTACATTATTGCAGACTTGTACAGTTTCTGTGTCTGCTGGTAAGGAATGCTTGTTGGCTCGCGTTTTATGTGACAGTGGTTCAGAAAAATGCTTCGTGAAGAGATCTCTAGTACAAAAATTAAAATTGAAGCCATTGCGAAGAGAAAATTTATTAGTTTATCCTTTTGGGCGGAGACGCCCTTATGAATCTTGTTATGAAGTAGTTGCTCTAGAATTATCCAGTGTTGTGCAACCTATTAACTCGATAAATATCGAAGCTCTTGTGGTTGATAATATAACTGGGGCTTCTGTGAAAACACTAGAACCAGAACTTCTAGACATAATGAGAACAAGAGGCTTTAAGCCTGCTGATACAGGTCTTGAACAGGAAATAAATATTTTGCTAGGGTCTGACTTTTTGTGGAAAATATTAAAGGGAATCGAGGGAAAATTGACAAAAGAATTATACGTTGCAGAAACTATTTTCGGTCATACGGTGCAAGGGCAAATAGAGTCTAATAAAAAAGAAGTAGCTTGTTTGCGTGTTTCAGTTGAAAATATAAATACCCAACTGAAAGCATTTTGGGATCTTGAATCAATTGGCATTGCTGAAAGCAATGAAAAGAACATTACCGATCATGAGGTAATAAAAGAATTTAAAGAAAATCTAAAATTCGTAAATGGGCGTTATGAAGCAAAATTATTGTGGAAAGATTCTCGCGAATTACTTAGAAATAATCTTGAAGTAGCAAAGAAGCGGTTTTCTAGTTTAGAAAATAAATTCTTGAAAAACGATTCTCTATTTAAAGAATATAACTCCATTTTGCTAGAGCAGTTTAATGAGGGTGTAATAGAATTATGCACCGAGAAACATTCTAATAATTCCTATTACATGCCACACAGACCTGTTATCCGTGACGACAAAACTACAACAAAAATGCGCATAGTCTATGATGCTTCTTCCAAATATGGTGATTCTCTATCATTAAACGAATGTTTGTATCATGTCCCTAACTTCAATTCTAATGTTTTAGAAGATGAAAACATTCCTGTTTCGAGTTCCGAACCCCCAAATACTTCCTTGAAAATTTTAGGATTGATCTGGAACAATACAGAAGATAAATTAGGACTAGAATTACGACCATTGTTAGAAAATTTAAATAATGATTCTTCTACTAAACACAATGTTTTGAAAATTGCAACTATGTTCCTTGATTCAGCCGGATATATTGCCCCTTTTGTTATTCGTGTCAAATGCCTTTTACAGCAATTGTGGGTTATGAAAATATCATGGGATGACAGTTTTTGTGGTGAGCTAGAAAATGATTGGAAAAATTGGCTTTCAGAAATCCCTGATCTCGCTCACTTGAAAATTCCCTGGCAGTATTTTAGCAACCTGATCATGGAAAAGGAGCATCTCCAGTTGCATATTTTTCCTGGTGCTAACCCTAATGTGTATGTTCCTGAATTTCTTTCCTTGCCCGAAGATCAGTGCCCTAGCGTTAAAATTGTTGCTACACAATTACCTGATGTTTCTAAAGAGAAGTCTCGAAAATCAGCAACCTTTTCTTGTGTTGTTCAAACAAATAAAGCTGATGAAATTCCTATTTTTAATCTTGAAAAATATAGCTCCCTAAAGAAATTGTATCGAGTAACTGCTTGGCTATTTAGATTTATTTCTAATATAAAATTAAAGATAGAGAAAAGAACATTTTCACAATTATCAGCTGAGGAAATGTTACATGCTGAAAATTTTTGGTTAAAGCTGGTGCAGGAAGAAAGTTTCCCTGAAGTTATAAAATCCATGAAATGTAACAAGAGTATCCCTAAAGAATCAAATCTTCTACAGTTAAATCCTATGTTGTCAGATGAAGTTTTTCTGTTGGTACGAGGACGGTTACAAAAGTCTGATTCCTCATGTTATGAAAAACATCCTCTTGTGATTCCTGCAAAACATAAATTGACTGAAATAATCGTGAAAGATGCACATGAAAAAGTTTTTCATTCAGGAGTGTCCAGTACATTAGTACAAACTAGTGAAAAGTTTTGGATTTTAAGATCCAGACAGTGTATAAAATCAGTCCTAAACAAATGTGCAATCTCCAAGAACTTTAGTGTTCGCCCTGGTCAACTAGTTATAGCAACTCTAAAACATATCTTGTGTTTACCTACCATAAAAGTGAACGATTTGATTTTACTAGCAACCAAAGAATCTTTAGTGAAATGCTTCCGTTTACGTGAGACTCTTCTGAATCATTTCTGGAAGCGCTTGAAAAAGGAGTATCTTCTCAACTTACAATCTGCTCACTACACGGACCAGAATAAAACTTCTGACTTTGAAATATATGATGTGATTTTTATGCATATGAACATGTAGCAAGAACTTTCTGGAAGTTAGGTATTTGTGGACAGAGATTTAAAAAAAAAAAATGAGGTCTTATGAACTGAAGGCAAATAATTCCATCATTAAAAGACCTATTGATTCTTGTGTATAATTTAGAGGTGAAAAAACTCTGAACTTTTTTATTAATAGAACTGAAAAAAAAAAAAAAAAACTTTCATTTCATTAAGAGACTAAAAAACTCTCATTGACATTTGACTTTTAGAAAAAATCTTGAATTGTTTCTGTTATTGACTTTAAACAACATTTTATTTTTTTTCACTTAAAAAAAAAAAAAGAAAGTTTCTTGTTTGATAATATGTCTAATTTTTAGTTTAATTTTTTTTGTGATGAATATTCTAGAATTTGTATAGATTTAAATTGTTCTTTCTATTTTTAGTAGCGGAAACTTGTTCTCAAATCTTTTAAATTGTTTAATTATTTTTATTGAAGCCCAGTATGTAAGTATATATTTTGATTTTGTATTGTATTTATGTATAGTGTAACTGATAATTTTTTAGAATAATTTTATTTCTACTTTAATTATTTTGAATCCCCATTTTGATGAACCCTTGTTCATCGGGGGGGAGTTTGTGGAATTTCGCAAACCCCTTCATCTCTCGAGCAATCAGCTAAACCTGCTTAGGCGCCAGTGATACCAGATCACGTGGCCTTCGAGAGAATTGATATTTAAAAACATTTTTCTTTCTTGTTCCTTTTCAGTTGGTTTTGTGAATGTGAATCTTGAACGCAGCAGATAAATAAGCTGCGTATAGGTTTTTTATCGTGGTCTTATATTAGAAGAAATAGTTTCTGAAGTATTAATTGTTTTAAAAGCATTTCTCTTGTTAGTTCAGTTTAAATGTGAATCTCGAAAGTAGCATGCTGGCTGTGTATTTCTTGATCTTCCGAAAAGGGAGAAATGAATATTCTTGAATATATAAAAGAAATCTTTGAATTCCCAGTGTGGAATATTTACATGTTTTTAAAGAAATAGTATCCAAATGTTTTCGTTGTATATACTGTAAATATTTATAAGTGTAAATATACAAAGTTTTTAATTATCCTGTGCTTGACTTGGACTTATACTGAACAACACCAGCGCCATTTTCTGTTGTGAAATATGTTTTATTATTTTAATGTGATTTTACATGAATCGTGAAGTTTTAATCTAATAAGCTCTCCCAAATATGATTTAAAAATATCTTGAATCGTGAACTGTGATTTAATTGTGGAATAACTTGAAATTCTTCAAGGGGTTTGTGTAGACAAAACCAAAATATGTTGGGTACAATTGTGGACAGCTAATTTTTTTACAAATCTTCCTTAAGAAATATTGTTATTATCTAACTTTGTATTCAGTTAGTCTAAAATGTTTATGGAGCAGGCTGTACCTCAGAAGCAGAATTTTCTGCATCAGTCTGCAGCAAACTAAAATTTATCTGCAACCCAAAAAGCTGGCTATCATAAGAAATAACAGAAACTCACTTAAAGTAAACAAAATTTCTATTTATAAAGGCCCCACCAGTGGCTGAGAGGTTCTGCTCTCATACCTGGTTCTCGTAGACGGGAGGTGCTGGGTTCGAACCCAATCGCGCCCGTTGGCCTAACCGTTTCAGAGTTTTCGTGGTTTTCTTCGAAACCTTGGATTTCCATGCATAAATATGGGTTAGATTCCCTTAGAAAGACCTCCACGGAGGGCACTCCCCCTAGGGTCTATATCCCTCATGTTGATAATCAGCCATCAAAAATCAACCCTCAACCCATTTATAAAGAAAATATAATATAAGGATACAACAAATACCATAAATCTAGAGACTTAAAGCAAATTTCAGCTATTTTTATAGCCCAGCATTTCTTTTTAAGTTGGTGGACTAATCTGCACGGTTTAAAATAATCTGCAGTGCCCGCTGCCATGCTGCACTGTTTCTGCTACTGGGGCTGTACTATCAACAACCATATGGTTGTGGTAGTTTAGCAATTATTTTTGACT
Source organism: Maratus speciosus (assembly GCA_963932465.1). NCBI lineage: Eukaryota > Metazoa > Arthropoda > Arachnida > Araneae > Salticidae > Maratus > Maratus speciosus. The sequence goes on from OZ010788.1 coordinate 336,896,612, forward strand.
TCTAATTTGAGAATTATTTTTTATATCAGGAAAAATAAAATGTTGTACTTTATATTTTTTCTGCAGAAATGGAATACTGAAAGTCACTAAAACTATTTACATTTTCAACTCTGCCTACAAAATATACATTATTATTCTTGCAGAATTTCACTAATACTTAAGCTTATTTGCCATTATTATCTTATTCTCTTCTTAAATCAGGCATGTCAAACTCATTTAACGCCGCGGGCCAAATTAAGCATTATATACAAAGCCGCGGGCCATATTAAAAAAGATAATATTATTACCATTACACAGAATAAAATTTGTCAGTACGAAACATAGCAATGTTAAAGAAATTTTAATGCAAAGTTCCAACATTAAATATACAGTTTTTTTCTATTATATTTTCGAAAAAATGCACAAAATTGGTTTCATCAACCCCCCCCGCCCACCCCCCCCCCCCACAAAAAAATAAAATGGTTTTTGTAAATTGCGTTTATTTAAAAAATTGCTGATATATGCGCTAATTTGGATTTATCAAAGGCATTGCTGTCAATTTTCCGTGTTTTCTCTAAGTAAAAAATAAAAATAAACATTTTGAATCAGAAAAAATCTATTTAATAAAGTATGTCATATATATTCGCTACTTATTTGATTTAATTTATTAAATATATTTTCTGGTTCAAATTATGTTTATTTGATTTGAAAAATAAGAAAAGGCTGCATACTGTACTTCAAAAAATTAGTCGATTAATGAAAAATCACAGAAATTTGGAAACTCGATATCTATATACATAGGCGCTAATATGGTATCGTGCTAAATTTTTATTAGCTGCAGCAATAAATTTTGAACAATAATTTTAACATCAATTATTAAAGATGAAAGAAACAGATTGAACTGATTTTCATATTTCTTGAAACTCAAAAATCTTCTTTTGAAATAATTTTTTAATATATTTTTAAAAAATTTCTACTCCAATGATTTTGTAATAATGCAATCCGAGATGTCCCTGGAAAAACTCGACTGATGGCAGGCAATAGGCAAAGGCTATAATAATTAATTTAATATCAGAATTAAAAATCTTCAAAATTAACTAAAGCATATATATAATAACATATCTTTCGTTTTTTTGCCATCTTTAAGATCACGGCTGGTGCAAGAAGTGGCGCAGCCAGGATTTCGTTTCGGGGGTGGGGGGGGGGGGTCCAAAATTTTTCCTTCAGGTTATATATATATAGTAAAACCTGTCAAGATGAAATCGTAAATATTGCTGGAAAATTCCGTTTTACACAGGTTTTTGTGTTATTAGGTGTATTTGTATAGTATTCTTTTCCGTAGCACGGAACTTTTATGTTTAAGACAGAATTCCGTTATAGGCAGGTTCCATTTTTACAAGTTTTGTATATTTATATAAATATATTTATTTATGTCACATGAATAGAATAAAACTTGTCAAAATAGTAATTGTCTATAACAGAATCCTGTCTTTAACGGAAGCGTTACATGGTCTTAATATGAATTGCGATACAATTAAATTTGCTGAAAACCTGTCTGAAAGGGGATTTTCATTGTTCTTTAGTGAAACATAGTGAAACCTGTGAAAGTGGAATCTTTCTATAACGGAATCCTGTCTCAAACGGAAGAGTTTCAGAATCCCTGCGAAACGAACAATAGATCTTATTGAGGTAGTGTATCTTAGAAGCATAATTAATTTCACTTCTTTCTATGGAAGCCTGTCTAAAGTGGAACTTTTTACCAGTCCCTTTGAATCTTGTCTTGACTGTGTATGTATAATAGAAGTATTTCGAGTAACTTTGAGAATTTAGGTATATCTTTATTTAATTTCTTAATTAAAAAAAAAAAAAGCATCGGATAAAAAATGTAAGACCAATCTCTATAACTGCAACTAATAATACATTGAAGTTACATTAATATTTACGAATGAAAAAGATTCACTATGATGTAAAAAGCTGAGAGCATACTGAAGAGTTAAATTTAATTAACCCATTCGCTGTCATTCACGAGTATACTCGTGACTTTAATTTATTAATTACTTTGCAACCACTATTTTAGAATTAAAAAAAATGCCTCATTTATTGGCAGAAATTTCGCTGTATTAGTAAAGCGAAATTTACCTTTCTGAATTTGTGGTAGCAAGTGACTTTTAACAAAAAATTTGAAAATTATTACTTTATAGTTTTGCCAGCGAATGGGTTAAATCAAGTTTCATATTACATAACATTTGCCTTACAATAAAGTTAGGATCAAGTGGTTAAGTTTAAAACAGCAATTTCCATGTTTAATTTCTTGCCATTGAATTAAGAACTTGTGCTGTAATAGATATTGGATAATGATTTCACGTAAGTGTCAATCGCATGAGTCATTCATGCGATCTGCCGCGCTCCCCATGGGAGTTTTTGAGATAACCCAAATAGCATGAACATTAGCAGCAAGTTTATTTTTTCTGATATTATCTTGCCGTGACAAATTTGAATTAAGAAATTCGCAGCAAATCTCCCGCAAGGTATACCATCACCCACTTGCATGAGTAGTTTGTTGTGAAACTGATGCAAGACTGTCTTTAATTCACGAAAGTGACGAAAGCAAAAAATCCCTCTGTTGAGAGAATAGACAATCAGCACATACACAGGAATTGCAGAAATTTTATTCTGTAGGCACTGCTTTTTCTAAGCACTATACTTATTAAATACCAAAAAATGCTCGAAATGAATAGTACAAATATTACCTAAACTTGTTTGTGGTGATAAAACCGATGCATGCACCTTCTGACGGTGCTTTTGCATCAATAGACTTGATCAGGTCTATGGACCCCTTCGAAGGGGTTAAACTTATAGTGTGACATGGAAAGATTACTACTTTGCAGTAAGTCTGCGGTATTTTTGATTACTTGTTTGCCGTTAGTTTGCAATAAATTTGATACAGTATGAATTTAACTTCACGACAAGTTAGCTGCAAGTTCAAAGTGTGGTAACTGCGGCGTTTGCGTTATCTTGCTCCAGTCTTGTTAGGAACTTTCAGTCTTGTCATGCTGAGCTTACTGCAACTTTGCAGGTTTTCAAAGCAAAACTGTTGCAAATTTTCTGCAAACTAAAAATGCTATGTGGGAAGGTTTTAACTTTAAGAAAAAGACCTTGGATTTTCAGCTACAGAAACTAGTAATGTAAGAAGCACACACATCAAATATAGTTCATGCTGGAAAAAGCAGTTTTGTTACAATTGTCTTATTCAGCCATAATTCTTTTGGGTTTCCATGTTTCATGTCTTGCCACTTTTGATACCATATTCAATCTAATAGTTGCTTCCGATATCTGGTCGTCTTTAAGGAAGTTAAATTTTTGTAATAAGTTTATTTGTGATGGATTAGCACTATTTTGGAAGTATTAGAATGTGTAAAAAATGGTTCATGGTGGTTTCTGTTTTTGTACTTCCCAGCCAATTTATTTTAGATGGTTCAAAACAGTTTTAGAACATTCTCCAAGTTCAGCAGTAATCTTCGGACGGGTCGGATTTATGCAGCTCTGGAAGGGATACTGAGTTCCGTGGAAGGGGGTAGCGCCCTTCTAGAACATTAATAATCATAAAATTCCGAATCTTCTGATTGCACCCTTAAACAACTTGACAGGAAAGTCAAGAATCTCATCTCTGCATATTTCAGAATTCACAGTTGCACTGTTAAAAATGTGTCGGTCACTGCGGCCATTCAAAATGATGTCCGTCCATACCACGATTCCACGACCTTTGTATCGATACCCTTCACGGATGTTTGCAGCCTTTTTGCATTTGATTTTCTCCCTCCATAGGGTAACAAGTCTGTAGTAACTCTCTCGACAAAATCGGGATTCATCGGTAAAGAGAACTCGGCTCCAGTCCACCGTACTCCAATGACGATGATCTCTGCACCACTTTAACCGGGCGCATTTCGCTACCGGAGTTAGTGGAACACAAATCATAGGTTTCCTTGCATGCAGCCTGTCACTCACAGTAAACCAGGATAGTCGAGTTCTTGTTGCTGCAGCAAACTCCTTGCAATCTGAACTGACGTCAATTGCCTACTTCTTTTAGCAATCGTTGGCAAATTACAGTCCTGACAGCCTATTGTGGTGCGTTTTCTACCTTGACCTGGTTGTCTGTGGACATTATACCAGTGTCTTTAAACCGTTTACAGATTCTTGACATGACGCTTTTGGCTATTTATAAGTCTTTACAGACTCCTAAGAGTGTCTGTCCTGCTACCATTCTCTCTATCGCACGCAATTTCTCAAAATCGGTCAAATGTCTTCTGGACGACATATTCCACTTATTAGAAGCAAAGTTTTACCAAATTACACGTACAATCCTTAAAATTAGACTTCAAATTACCCACGTGCGCTTCTTTTCACACGTGAACCGAGAGAACGGGCTGAGGCTGAAAAATTTGCATATATTTTTGTAGCGAATGTTAATCCCATTGGACTACGTGATAACGTTGACATTGAGTTACCTTTCTGGAAGTCCCCTTAATAGAATTAACATAAAGCACCTTTTTATGGTTGTTCCTTTAATTTTTCTCGCCAGTGTATTTTGAAAGTGGGTAACAAATAACCAGTCCAAAGTCCAAAAATAAAGTTACTTTTATTAATTGCAGGCAGCAGATTTAAAGTAATTGTTAATATTGCCCATTTTAATGTGAACAAAGATAAGGGTCATGAAACTCAACCAATGTACTGTTATTGCGTTCGTATAAACTCGTTCTTTCCCATAAGTGTCGACAACAGAACCTCATCGAAGTCCAAGATAAAGAAGTTTTACGTTTAATCTAGTTACAGTAAATTTGTGTAAATGGAATAGCAGGTATACTTGTATAGTTATCCTTCCGTCTCGGGACATTAAAGTGTTTTTAATGAGAGGATTCCGTGTTTTCAGAAAACCTGTCAAGAAGGATTCACAATTGGAACAAGTTTAATTTGAGATAGGTTTCAAACGTTAGCAAACACAAATATGTAGTGTTGTTTTCGTCGAACATTGAATTGTTTTCCTTTGAGATAGGTCATCTTCACAGATTTTCCTGTAATAGATTTATGCTCTTCAGGGGTGGTGTTATAGCAGCGGTTTCCAACCTGCGGTAGCGTACCCCTGGGGGAACGTGGCGGGTCTGTTGGGGTATGTGAAAATAATATCGGTAATGGTGGAAGTCACAAAAATATTAGGAATATCAATGTAATTTGCATCGATTTATTATATGGTTGTGATAAGAAGATTACTAATGGAAAAAAGCATGTTTACGTTATCTCCTTGAGTGGAGGGAGGGGGGGAGGGAGACGTGTTTATGAGAAATGGGGGTACTCCGAAATGAAAAACCTAAGAAAGGAGTACGTGAAAGAAAAAAGTTTGGGAAGTGAGTACGTTTTAGCAGTTTTAAGGGATACTGTGAAAACGGAAAGTTTTTATAACAAAAACCTGTCTAAAACGGAAAAGTTCATAGTCCCGAAAAAAGACATACCCTTGAATTATACCTTCTAAGACGAACACCTCTCTAAAGGGGAAATTTTTATAGATCCTTTGTGATTCTGTCTTAGCAGTTTTTACTGTTGTATTTGTTTCCATGATTCAGTAAACCAGTCTACTTTCGGGGGGGGGGGGGGTCGGACCCCCTGGACCCCCCCCCCCTTGGCTACGCCACTCGGTGCAAGTGTGGTCATGCAAAGTGTATCTTCAGCATGCGGACTTTAACAATTAAATTAAACAAGTGTAAAATGCCAAAGGTTTAGCGTGCCACAGATAAGATGTCGGCGGGCCAGTTGTGGCCCGCGGGCCGCGTGTTTAACATGCCTGCCTTAAATGTTTAAAATATCTTTTGACCTGTTTTTAATTTTAATTTTATCTTCTTTAATATCACTGAATCCTAGATGTCTTTCTGTTTCAGAAGAGTTTTTTTTTGGGGTGGGGGGGTGGGGGGGGGATTTTCTTTTTTCTTTTCGGAAAATCTAATTCCCTTTTCACTGCTTGCAGTTGTTTTTTCATCCATTGTTTCTATTAGTGCCAAATTTTTTATGAGTTTTTTTCTCAGGACTGTCAGTTCAGTATAGATTCTGAATTTTATTTTTTCTCTATTTACTATAACTTTTTTGCGATTTGTTGATCTTGTAAATAGTCTCACAGATTCAGGAGTAATCACTATGCATCAACTAATTGTATTATTTTCACATTCAAATAGCCTTATATTTAAGCATTCCAATACCCTATAATATCTGGTACTTTTATAAAAGAACAAAATAATCATGAGATTTAGTTTAGAAAATTTCTATTTCCATACAGAAAGTACATTTTTATTCTAAACATAAATATTTTTTTAATGAAGTTTGCATACTGAATTTTTCTTGTGTGTGGTGAGGGAGATACCTGCAGACCACATGTAAAAATGCTACATTGTTAATAATAATAAAAAAAAAGAACACAGTAGTAAATAAAAAGTAATTGCTGTCAGATTGTAACAGAAATTGAATTTATGATTGATTTGATAATTTATATTACGTTAAAGATATATATATATATATATAAGTAGGTTGAAGCCCTTAACAGCACCGCAGCAACTCTATTTGGCGCCTGGTGCAAAAAACCTTGTTAACTTTTCTAAAGATCCTCAGTGCTCCATTGGTGATAAGTAGAACAAAAATGTAGTTACTCCTTACTAATTCCACTAAAAATAATCGTACAAAAAAATCCCTGCCGGCTCGGGCCTACAGGCGGAGGTAGATTTCGATGTTAAGTACTAAATTCTCCAACAAAACTTAAATCAAGATTAGAGATAAAACCCAGTTTCTTCACAAAGAGCGAGCTGTAGGGAGCTAAACTTTTTGTGAAAATTGTAATATACACGAATACACACACACATATATATGGAATAGGTTTAAAAAATGGCTACAAAAAATTCAGAGAACCTTAAAGTGTAGATATGTTAATATTTCTATAGTCGGGTTTTTATCATGTTTTAATACGTTTCTTCAAACTTACATGGCGTTACATATTCACCTGCTGAGGTCCATTATATTTCCAATATGACGCAATATACATATTTTTTTAATTCGTCAAACTATTTATTTTGAGTTTTCATGCTGAAATCTTGCTCTAGGAAACTTATGACGTAATATTCAATTTGTTTTCAATTTGTCAAACTATTTAATTTTACACGTGAAAATTTTGCAAAAGAAAAGTAATTGTTGTGGTGAGAATTTTATTTGTTTTTTTTTTTAATTGTTGGCAACTGCTATAACGAAAAACTTTTATTTTTTTCCTGCTATTGTTGTGTAAGAGCTGGTTTTATCAGAATCATGTTAAGACAGTATTCAAAATTTTGAATCCTCCCCATTTCCACCCTCTTGGGCCGATTTCGCCCATTTTCAATCCCCGCCGAGATATTAGCCATCTCAAAGTTGTTGGCGAGTTTGAAGATGATACGTGCATAATTGCGACTTTTATCGTGCGGACAAAATTTAGTACATACATACATACATACATATATATATATATATATATATATATATATATATAAACTTTTTAGGTGGGGGGTGGTTTTGGGTTCCTGGGGTCCTATAATGAAAAGTTATGAAGGAATTTTTCATAAGTCGCATCATGGTAACGACTGCAATAGGTAGTATTTCTTACGAAATCTACCTAAAATGTGTAAGTACCAAGCGACTGGAAATAATATCTACTAATTATTGTTCGTCTACTTATTAAGAATTGTACAACTTTGAATTTTCAAACTATAACACCCATTTTTGACACCTTATTTGAGTATCTTGGATCAAGACAGCCCAGAAAAAGGCATAGTTTATATGCATTATCTTAAATCTTGATAGGGTTATACGAGTTTAAATTTGAGGATGTTAAAGTTAAATCCATTTGAAAAACTGATTGATTTTTTATTAATTTATTAAAAAGATATACTGAATTGACCCAAACTTATTTCAGATTTTCTTTCTATTCAAAAACTTTTTTTAATTATGAAAACTATTAATAAAGTCTTATTAAAAAAATATATTATGAACAAACCACAATTGTTTAAAACATCGATGTGTACAGCTCATTTGAATAATTAGTTTTCGAGATATAGAGAAATTTTTTATAATTTAAGAGGGCCACATTAATAAATTTATAATTTTTGTAAAATTTTATTGGTGACTAATTCAGAGTTTTTGGTACTTTTCTTGTAAGATCTTCAATTTATTTTCCGAAATTTAGGGATAAACCCTAACATATTTTATTTTATAACTATATTAAGATTTAAGAAAAGCATTAATTCTTTCCTGGCTAGCAAGGAACTCAAATAAAGTGTCAAAGTGGATGTTACCATTTGAAAAATCAGCTTTTGTGTATTTTTTAATATGCAGACAGCCTCCAAAGCAAAATTTAAGAAAAGCATTTAATAGGAAACATTATTCCAAATCAATTGGTACCTATGTCTTTTTTATATGGTCATTTTCAGGGAAACTGGTAGGGGTGATTACATTTTTTTCTCCAAGGTATCTATCGACAAAAGAAGAAAATAAGAAAGCCCTGGTCTTGATATCAGTCATCTACTACAAGTAATCTGTGTTCAACTTGTTGGAGCTTTTAGATATTACATGATTTGTTTTAAAAAATTGTGTAGGTTTGATGGAACTTTAAAAATGCACGGAAAATGTAACAAAGTCCTCTATCTAGAGTTAGCAATATTATTTCAGCCATTAACATTACTTAGTGGCTTTCCGCGTGTGTTAAACCTTGTAAAGCCCAGATACAAAATAAGTAAGTAAAATTGACTTGAGTTCCTTAAAATTTTTGCAGTCTCTGAATTCCAAGGTCAACCCTTTGCACTGACCTAATTCTACCGTGGGCAGAAATTCTTTCAGTATTAACAGGCACAATTAATATGCTACTTTTATATTTTTCAATAGCAGTAAATTTGCAAACCAAAATATTTCCTCTGTGTTAAATAAATTGCAATTTTTCTTTGTTTACTGTATTTTACAGTTAAATAACTACTTTAAAATAATATTTCTTTATAGACAATAAGCAATTAAATATTTTGAAAATTCTACATTACAGCAGCAGAGTGGATTGTGGACCACTGTACCCCACATTGAAGTTCGATACATTCTGATAAAAATATTATTTAAAGCTTTCTTTTAAGCATATTAACTTTAAAATTAAATGAAAAGAAGTATCTTAACTTTGCAAAAAAGCTGTTTTATCCTATTTATACCTTCAATTACTAAATAAAATTACCTTTAATTACTAAATAAAGAAAAATATGATGATGAAATTTTTTACTTTTAGAAGCTCAAAGCAACCAGTCAGCATAAAATGGTTTATTCTGAGTGAACCATTTGCTCTGCAGTACCAACAATACATTACAAGTAGAGACAGACACATTCTTTATCAAAATCCATTTATTTAATCTTTTTTCACAAAAATTCGTGATTTATTTATTATTTATTTATTTATTTTTTTTTTTTTACATTAAAAAATGGACCTTTACAAATAATGCAATTCTTTATTTGTAAATCATGCTTGGTGTTAAAATTATATAAAATTTAATGAATAACTGTTTTAAAATACAATTCTTCTAAATTTAATTTTTTTTTTCTGTTCATTTGTTTTCAAATTAGACACAAAAGACTGGTTATAGTTGTATCTTAACTTTTGAAGCCCAGTGTATTTAGAATAATAAAACCTGTAAAAATTTTGAATTGAAAACTGTTTATTTTGTCATATTATTAGAAATTGATTTTGATTTAGATATTTAGGAGAAATTATTAATAAAAAAGGTGAAAGATGGGAGATTCAACTTAAAGGAGCGGGACTTACTCCATATTCAAGAACAGCAGATGGCCGAAAAGTTTTACGTTCCAGCATCAGGGAATTTTTATGCAGTGAGGTAATGTTATTATTTTCTCTCTCTGGTTATCATTAAGTTGAGTTAAGGGTCTCTACATATATAATGTTATCAACTTTTTCATAATTTTGCCCCCCAACCTTTACGATATCATATATTATCATCCCATGAACCCTACCCCCTCTCTAATGATATTGTTATCAATGTCTAATAATTACTTTGGTTTTTGCAATTTTTTTCTTTTGTTTGCAGTGATATACAGATATGGTTATACATTTATTATTTGCATACTTTATTCATTCAAGTGAAGAGAAGTCAATAAAATGTCCCTATTATATATGAAATAACTTTATGAACTTTAAAACATACATATATAATTACTTAAAGAGGTGTTACAAATATATACAAAGATATTATTTAATATAACCCTGAGATCTTTCGAAATGCACACATGTTCATTTTCAAAGGGGAAAAGAAAGTTCTTTTGTTGTGTGTTGTGAGATATTCAACATTAGATCAAATTAATCTAACAACTTGGCAAGACACTGTGAAATCACACTGTCTGTGAAATAAATATTTATTTAAATGCAAGTAGGCAAGATCTAGCAGAGAGATTTAATTAGTTAACACAGTAGACTCCCTCAAATCCACATAGCTTGGGACTAGTAGTCCGGGTGCTACGGTTGAGAAAACTGCAAATCGTGATAAGAATATACCGATTGGTGAGTATCTACTTTATATTATTACAATGCATTTCAGAGGGGGAGGCATCGCGTAAAGTCGTGGGAATTCAAGATGGTGTCATTTTCTGAATTTTCTTTATCCATCATATAAATGTGTGTTTCAGGTTGATTTCGATGTTTTTAAAGTTGAAAATTTCGTTTTTAATACTTTTCGTTATAGTTGAATGAGTTTATGAATTCAGTTTGTCTGTCTGTCTGCTTGCCATTCCATGCTCTAACTCGCTTAAATATTCTCAGATTGTCATGTAATTTATATATGTTATTGAAGTTTACGCTAACATGTTCCGAATAAAAATAAAAGTGTATACCTTTTATAGTTCGTTTACAGGGCCCTCAAAAGAATTTGATTACGTTATTGTCTATTAGTCCGGGCGCTACAGTTGAGAAAACTGCAAATCGTGAGAAGAATATACTGATTGGTGAGTATCTACTTTATATTAATGCAATCCATATAAGAGGGGGAGGCGTAAAGTCGTAGGAATTCAAGATGGTGGCTGTTATTTAAAATGGCGCCATTTTCTGAATTTCCTTACTATCCATCATATAAATGTAGTTTCAGGTCGATTTCGATGTTTTTGACTTCAAAAATTTCTTTTTTAATACTTTTCGTCATAGTTGAATGAGTTTATGAATTTAGTTTGTCTGTTTGTTTTCTGCCTGTCTGCTTGCCATTCAGTGCTCTAACTCGCTTAAATATCGCTACTCGCTTAAATTCACTCAGACTGTCATGTAATTTGTATAAGTTATTGAAGTTTACAATAATATGTTCCGAATAAAAATTTAAGTGTATAGCTTTTATAGTCGGTTTACAGGTCCCTCAAAAGAATTCCATTACGTTATTGTCTATTAGTCCGGGTGCTACGGTTGAGAAAACTGCAAATTGTGGGAAGAATATACCGATTGTTGAGTATTTTCTTTATATTAATACAATCCATATAAGAGGGGAGACATCCCGTAAAGTCTTAGAAATTCAAGATGGTGGCTGTTATTCAAAATGGCGTTATAAACAGCACTGTAGCCGTTTTCTTTTTTGAGCCCCTGTAAATGAATGACAAATGCTATGCACATCATATTTTACAGCAAGTACATTGTACTGCACCTCACTGGTGTATATCAATTTCAATATGTTTCAAAGAGTTTAACAGTATTAAAACACATTGAAAATGATTTTCTCCCATAGATCATAATTTAATGGAACTCTTTTGAGTGTGCCTGTAAACGAACTATGAATGCTACACGCTTCATTTTCAATATAGAAATTTTTTATGTATACCGCATATTTAAATTACAATATAAATAACACATATATAAATAAAATATTTAAATTACATGGATACCCGGGTATATTTAAGCGATTTAAGCACGGCCAGACAGACGGCCACATAAACAGGATTCATAAATACTTTTCAACAATGTTGAAAAGTTTTACAAATGACATTTTTAACCTTAAAAGCATAGAATTTTACATCAAACACACTTTTCTATGATGAATAGCATGAAAATTGCAAGAATTCCAGAGACTGACGGCATTTTGAATAACAGCCACCATCATGAATTCCTACGACTTTAAGTGTTGTCTCCCCCTCTTATATGGATTGTATTAATATAAAGTAGATACTCACCAATCGGTATATTCTTCTCACGATTTGCAGTTTTCTCAACCGTAGCACTCGAACTAATAGACAATAACGTGGAATTCTTTTGAGGGCCCTGTAAACGGACTGTAAAAGCTATACACTTCAATTTTTATTCAGAACATGTTATTGTAAACTTCAATAACATGTATAAATTACATGACAATCTGAGTGAATTTAAACAAGTAGCGATATTTAAGCGAGTTAGAGCATGGGGTGGCAAACAGATTGACAGACAAACTGAATGAGTAAACTCATTCAACTATGACAAAAAGTGTTAAAACGAAATTTTTGACGTTAAAAACATCGAAATCGACCTGAAACATACATTATATTATGTATAGTAAGAAAATTCAGAAAATGACGCCATTTTGAATAACCGCCGCCATCTTGAATTCCTACGACTTTATGCGATGCCTCCCCTTCTTATATGGATTGTATTAATATAAATACTCATCAACCGGTTATAGCACAAAATTAGCACTCGCCAGGCGTCGAGTAACACTTAAAACGTGGCGATTAACTTTATTGTCCTCACTCGCCAAACTCAATGGGTATCACTCGCCAAACGTTATGGTTGAAAGATCGATGTCAGGGAGGAAAGGGGTGAAATTCGTTCGGAATTTACGGTGTCCAAATCGACAATTCTCCTGAACGTAAGAAAAGAAAGTAGCAGGGGTGATTCTGTCTCGAATTTGCCGAAAATTTAAGGCATTTGGTTCCGAAAAAAAAAAAAAAAAAAACAGTCATCAGTCCGAAAATTCGGACATAAAAATATCGCTATTTTGTGAAAAGATCACGGCAGAAACGCAGATTTCGTCAAAAGATCGCGAAAATACGCAGATTTTGCAAAAGGTCACGGAAAAACGTGAATTTCATCAAAAGATTGCGAAAAAAAACTCGAAATTCGTTAAATGGCTACAGAAAAATGCATATTAGTTTGTGCCGAGGGGGGGGGGGGGGCGGTGGTCCCCCTCTGCTGTAACCTTTCTGAAAATTTCCTGTGAATTTATTTCCTTGCAATTAATAGTAAAAATAAAAAATTTCTTTTAAGTGTAATCATATGGAATGGTAAGTAATATATATTAGTAAATTACAATGTTGATAGTTAGAAAAAACACAATTTTGTATGGAGCGTACATAACTTTGTTACTGGCAAGTGAAAAAAATCAGTGTACTGGCCAGTGGGTAAAAATGTTAATTTTGACCTATACAACTGGCAGGGATCACTCTAGAACATAAAAAAGGGCAGGGCGCATATTACAAAAAAGGGCATTTTTTTTGTAAAGGGCACATTATTTAAAAAAAAGGGGCATTTTTGTAATAACTACATACTGTTTAGAAAACACATTAATATTACTTTTATATAATCTCAGAAATAATACACTTTCATATCACCGGAGAAACTCAAATTTCGCTAAAGGATCGCGGAAAAAACGCAAATTTCGTCAAAGAATCGCGAAAAAAAACGCGAATTTCATTCAAGGATCACGGAAAAAACGCGAATTTTGTCAAAGTATCAAGGCATAAAACCAAAAATTTCGTCAAAGAATCGCGGAAAAAACGAAATTTCGTCAAAGGATCGTGAACAAAAACGCAAATTTCGCCAAAAGATCGCGAAAAAAATTCAAATTTCGTCAAAGGATCGCGAATAAAAACGCAAATTTTGTCAAAAGATCGCGAAAAAACCTCCCACAAATTTCATCAAAAAAATCGCGATAAAAAACGCAAATTTCATCATAGTACGAAAAAAAAGCAAATTTACTCAAAGGATTGCGGAGAAAATGCAAAGTTTGTTATTGGATCACTGAAAAAACGCGGATTTTGTCAAAGGGCCGCGGAAAAAACGCGAAACTCGTCAAAAGGCCGCGGAAAAAACGCATAGTTAATGTCGCGAGGGGATCCCCCCCCCCCCCCCATTCTGCTGTAACCTTTCAGAAAATTTTCTATGAATTTCAGTTTTTTTTTTTTTTTTTTACTCATAATCACCCCTTATCTGTACATAAGTTCAAACTATATACTTATCGCAGAAATTGTGAAAAATACAGCACAACAGCGCCACCTGTTCGGGCATTTACACCAAAACTTAATCAGCGTCTATTTGTGTCAACGTCTAACAGAATATGAAGTTTGAGGAAATTCCTTTAATTAGTTCTTCAGATATAGTTATCGCGGAAATCGGGAAAAATGCAGCACAGCAGCGCCACCTGTTGAGCGATTTACACTGAAAACTAATCAGCACCCATTTATATCAAGGTCTAACTGAATTTTAAGTTTTATTAAAATCCGTGCAATAATTCTTGAGATAGAGCACCCATAAAATTTTTGTCACGTACGGACATACCGGCAGACTGTTTTCAAAAAACAGTCAAATCGCGTTCAGGACTTTCTAAAACGTATAAATCTGTCGAAAACCGGAAGTCGAAAATTTTCACGAATCCAATAATGTCTTCTTGTAAAGGTAGAAGAAAGAAAGGGGGGGGGGGGGATTCCGTCTTATCGTTTGCATTTTCCATTCTTTATTAAAGGAGCATTTTGTCACAATTTGAAAAAAACTTTGAAAAACAATTATCAGACTGATATGGCCAAAGAAATCCAGATCCGGACCATATCAGCAGAAAAAAGATTAATGGCCGGCCCGAATCTAATAATAAAAAAATCGGCCGTGGATCGTGCCAGGCCGAGCCGACGAAAAAATTAAACGGGCCTATAACAAAATTAAGTATTTTCTGAAAGATCTTTTGTCTGTATTAAAACATCGAAACGCCATTCGATTACATAGTTTCTGAATAAGGGCACCTGTTATTTTTTTTTGCGTTTCTGAAAAAAATGAATTCAGATATGTGTCAGAAAGTGGATCTTTTAGATTTCAGCGTTAATAAATTAAATATTTTCAGAAATGTTTTTATTATACAGCTTAAAAAGTTATGGTGCTTTTAAAGCTACTTTTTTCTTTTATTCTAAATTATTATATTGTGTATTTTTTGTCATAATAACACGTAATCTAAAACGTACTGCAAAATTTTCCCAATGTGTGCAGCATTCCTTAAAATAATCTTAATTGCGTATCTAAAAGAAAATTGGAATTTTTTTTGCAGAAATTGAGTCGGGCTGGAAAGGGCCCGATTTAATTGACTTTGCACGGACCGAATCGAAGTTTTTTCTTTCACACTGTGCTGAAGCATAAAAATATGGTCGCACTGACCTCTGCTTCCAATGCATAGTTAATTTTGTTTTTTCTTTCTTCTGATAGTAAATTCTAACTCAACTATCGTTTATTTTTATCTGACTTTGCAGATTCCGATTACGTGATATACCACGTTCAAGAAAAATGTTTGTTTATTGATGCGTATTATGAATAATCTTTGAGTACTTGAGAATGAGAATGTAGTTTAGGTATTTCATTCTGTCATGATTTAATTTATAAACATCTAAAAGTAGTTTAACAGTTGAGCAGTATATTTTAGGAGTTTTGTTTTTGATTGTATTATATGTGAAAGATAGGACGATAGGAGGGTAAAAATGGAAATAAATAAATGGCTGGAAAACATTTATTTTGTAAAAATCCCGTACTTGGATAAAATATATATACAGAACGCCGTTTTTTTTTTTTTTTTTTTTTTTTTTTTTTTTTTTTTTTTTGCGCTCTGCCGAGAGATTTGGGAACCAAACTGCCTTCTGATGCAGATTTTTTGTCTCATGTAAATTTCCTAGTTAACATTTTTGCCGTGAATTCCGCCATCCCGTCTCCCCTGCGCCTAAAGGAATTTATTTATTAGGGATGCGGAATCAATACTCCGCATCCCTAATACATAAATTCCTTTTATCAATAATTTTAATTTGTAGATTTCGCCTAATTCATGATTAAAAATCGCTTTTACAGTTTGCAAGATATCGAGTAGAGAAGGAAGGGCGGCCGTAAGACTTTTGAGACGCTACTTCCCTCACGCAAAAGCACCCGCTCGCTAATGTTAATCCTATGGGTGAAATTTTTGAAATACCTAGTTTGCATTTCAATACATTTTAAATGATTTTTTTGCGTTAAATAGCTAATATCGATCTCCACAAAGGCCGCTTTTTATTTTGCGATTTTGTTTGCTTTTTTCTTTTTTTAAATGAAGATATTTGAGACTTAAGAGAAAGATTTTATCTATTGAAAAAGATGACCGAGTGGAAGTTTAATTTGTGATGGGATAATAAATTAATCATGAAAAGACTTCCTTTCGGACGGAATTTAGATCTCTTGTAATTAGTGAGGGGGGGGGACTGCTCGGGGCACTAAAAACTATGAGAAGGAAAATACACAAAATTCTTGATTAAAATTTAAGTTTCTTTACAATATATCAACCGTAGGGCGCCGAAAAAAAAAAAAAACGTAGATATTAAAGCCGCCCTTCCTTATAAGAACATTTATAATTTACGTAATTTTACCGTATGAAAAGCATTAAAAATAATGGAAGTACCTTCTCGATCTTTTCCGTGAAATAATCCGTTACTTTAGCACATCTGTTTGTGTATTTAGGCTAATATCAGACGAACGTCTTCTTGCATTCGTCTGACATTAGCCTTTAATATATTCACGTTCATTTTCCCTTTTCCTATGATTTTTGAATGACATTTTTAAAACTTAAGGTAACTTCTTCCTTTTTTTTTAGAAAAACGGGTTGATTTGACTACAGAATAAAAGTAAAAATTCTTTTTCTCGATTTTTTTATAGACTTCCTATAAGCTATCATGTGGTCAAAGATCAGAAACAAATGGTCATAATACTATTTCACCAGAGCTGGTGAGATGAATCAATGACAAAGAATTTTTTGCTTCAGTTACCCCTTTAAGTTTTGTTCAATGGAGGTCTAGTGACATACCACAGAGAACAGAACAAAGAGAGTGGGAGGAAAAGGGGAGAATTACTCCAGACTTATCAATCTAAAAAGGAACGATAGTGGGGAATTTTTGAAAGTGCAATACAAAGAAGGCAAGATTTTATCCTAGAAAAAAAGGAGGGCGGATTTCTACCTGGAAAAGGGGCAAGAAGGGCGGGATTTTTCTTGAAAAGGGCACGAGGGCGGGCCGCCCCGCCAAACCTCTCTAGAGTGATCCCTGCAACTGGTATATTCTTCTCACGATTTGCAGTTTTCTCAACCGTAGCACCTAGATTGATAGACAATAACGTAATGGAATTCTTTTGAAGGCCCTGTAAACGGACTGTAAAAGCTATACACTTCAGTTTTTATTCGGAACATGTTATTGTAAACTTCAATAACATATATAAATTACATGACAATCTTAGAATATTTAAGCGAGTTAGAGCATGGTATGGCAAGCAGACAGACAGACAAACAAACAGAAAAACCAAATTCATAAACTTATTCAACTATGACGAAAAGAATTAGAAACAAAATTTTTGACGTTAAAACATCGAAATCGACCTGAAACACACATTTATATTACGGAAAGTAAAAAAATTCAGAAAATGACGCCATTTTGAATAACAGCCGCCATCTTGAATTCCCACTACTTTACGCGATGCCTCCCCCTCTGAAATGCCTTGTATTAATATAAAGTAGATACTGACCAATCGGTATATTCTTATCAGTTTTCACCTTCTTTTGGTCATGTAGCACTCGGACTATAGAGGTTGTGTAGATTTTAGAATTTTGCAGATTTCTGGTCACTGCTTTGTGTACATTTTTTAAACAGTAGTTTGAATGTAATAATGCATTTGAAATTATAATGAATGATTATAATATAGTAACAAATTAAAATAATTAAATAAAATAATAAAGTAATTAAAATTAAAAAAATTAATAAATAATTAAAATATTAAAAGTAGAGTCAAGTAAATAATTAATAATGCATATTTAAATATGCATAATAATGATGAGAAACTCGCTTCATAAAAATACACTGATAATTTACACTGAAATCAAAGAATAATGAAGTTTTATTTCATGTTTAGCCAGACTTAATAACCAAAAAAGATTAATACAGAAAATGTATTTTGTACAAAGATTGTGATCACCGATATCAACACTCCAGAAGTAAATTTATACTTAATTCATGATAAAGCTTGAATTCAGTCACCTTAACTAGAATTACATATTAAAATGTGTATAAAAGAATATAACAATAAAAAGTCTTGAATTTTTCTCCTACATTTTAATTGAGAGTTTCTTTGTTTACATTTGCAATGATGTGCAGATTTTAGCCGTTTGTGATTTTGAGGGAGTCTACTATATTGTTATTTCAAAAGAGAAAACATTTCTATTTTTTTTCTTTAATTATTATTAGAATAAGATGATAGGTTCTGAATCATTTCAGAGAAATAAAAATTTTGAGGTTATTTAAATATTTAAAAAATTTTTCTTTATCATTGCACCTTAAATAATGATTTTTTTTATAAACTCCATTTGTTAAAATTTCTGATTTGCTAAAAGAATAATTTGGCAATGCTGTCACATAAGGCTTTTTCTTTTGAAAAAAAAAAAAAAAAAAAAAGAAAAATGGAAAGCTATCGAATATTTACAACAAAATACATTTTATTTGATATCACGGATCTGTGATATAAAATTTTCTTATTATGAAATATTAATATCTATGTACAATGAATTATATATCCCTATTTTATTTTTTAGGCCATGTATTTTTTAGGAATCCCTAGTACTAGAGCTGGTTCCTGTATTACTTCTGATTCTGAAGTTGTTAGAGATATATTTTATGATGGGCATCCTGTGAAAGAAAAATGCACAATTGTTCTACGTATTGCTCAGTCTTTTATAAGGTGAATTATGTAGTTTTTTTTTTTTTTAATATCTATAGGATATGATATTGTTTGTGTATGTTAAATAAATAAAATAATTATCATGAGTAACTGTTAAATAGTAAAACCTCCCAGAAGCACGATATTGGCTCACTTATTTGGAAGTGTCTGCTTTTAAGAGGTTAAATACATGCAAATTCATATGTGTTGGAAATTAAAAAGTGTATGTTCTTCAGGAGTGAGCATTATGGAAGTTTTATTGTAGTAAAGTAACTTTGTATACATGCTAACTGAAAAATGGAATTTCTTTAGTTGTGATACGTGGTAATAATAAAACAAAGAGTTTGTGTATTTGTAAATAATGTGACACTAATATGAGAAAAACCAGAATATCAAAATTTAATTCTAAGATGTTTCAAAAAAGGGCTAACAATATCTCAAAAAGTTATTATTATTATTATTTTTTTTTAAATAGTAAATCTGCAAGTCATTAAAGTATTGCGCGGCAGCGAACAGAAGCTTCCAAATAGAAACTGAAGCAATATGTCT
This sequence comes from Maratus speciosus, assembly GCA_963932465.1. Lineage (NCBI taxonomy): Eukaryota > Metazoa > Arthropoda > Arachnida > Araneae > Salticidae > Maratus > Maratus speciosus. The sequence goes on from OZ010788.1 coordinate 336,916,158, forward strand.
GGTCTCCTCTTTTAAAAATGTTAAAAAGCATTATATGATAGGCTGTAGTTCTGTGATCTTTCAAATCTCCAGAGCAGGTGTCATCTACCTTTCTTCTATCATGGGCACAATTAAATTTTTTAGATCTCTTTCTGTACATATGCATTTATGTGTGTGTGTGTGTGTGTCAAGTGCCCATTACACAAACATACACAATCCTACATATGCACTGATAAAAAAGTTTATAAAAATTTTCAAGTGCAAACAGTAACAAGCTTCTTTAAAACTACCAAGGATTCATAAGTATTGTTCTTTTGGGTGCAAATGAATCTTTCAATATTTTGTTCACAGCAGATATCAATAGAGAATACTATACTGGTAGCGATATCTTTTTTTCTCTTAATCAACCATCATTTACTAAGTGCAATATTTACCATGAGCACAAAACATGTAGTTATATATGTAAAGGCTTTGTAGGCAATACTGTAATAATAAAAAAAAAAAGAGCAGTTTCTATCAGAGTTTGTTGATTTAAATCAGCTTGAATTTTATCACAATTTAAATCAAATGATTTTTTTTAAATCAATTTTAAAAACACTTTCAAATTTAGGTCAAGATATTTCGTAATAAATATTATGTTTTCCCAAAAAATACATTGTAAATTTAAGGATTGAGAACTCAAAGTCCATGCCTTTTGAATTTCATTTAAATCAAATTTCCCATTTAAAAATAAAAATCTTAAATTAAATATAGAGAATCGCAGATGAAAAATGGAATGCATCTATTTATCTATTAGAAAAATCTAAATCTTATGTGAATGTATTAATACGAAAACATGAAGACTTTCTCTGAGGATATAGAAAACCTTGGTCATTCAAAAATATTTTTATTGATATTTATGTAGGGATCTCATTTCATCCTTGTGCATATGTAAATAACAAATTGTTCAATTTCCAGTGTAGTTTATGTATGAAAAGATTTGGAATATAAAAATAATGATTTCAGGTTTAGTAATAGTCTGAAATACGTTTATACTAGCTAAAGTACCTGGCATTGCCCGTGGAATTTTAAAAATGTTTGCTTTGAAAAATCAATTTCAAAATTAAACATACAGTATAAAACAAACAAAGAAAATACAGTAAAGCCATTTTTATTTCAACTCTTCACTAAGAATGAGCTCAAGGATCGAAACTTTTGTGGAAATTCTAATATACAGTATGGAACCAGTTATCTGGAATGAAATTTCCAATTGATTGATTTCAGAATCTTTTCAGAAAAAAGTGCCATACAGTTCCAGTTTGACATGAGTATTGCGTGAAACAATGGAATATACATAGTATAACTTAATGCCAACATCTAGTATTTGAAATAAAGCCATTTAGTTAGATATTTGACATTTTGATTTTTATACAAAAGAAACATAAGGATTTTTGTTTCCAAGATATTCCCATAAATTGTCTTCTTTCAAACTCCAATTAACTTTTGATCTTGTTTGGATCTGAATCTTAATTTGTGTAATCTAGAAATCAGAATCAATGCCATACCCACATATATTATACCAATTTGATCTAATGGATGTTGCTTTAATGCCTAACCAGTTATCCAGAAAAACCAGTCATCCGGAACACACATGAACCCAAGTATTCCAGATAAGTGGTTCTGTACTGTACACACATACACACACGTAAATATATCGAATAGATTTAAAAATGGCGAAAACAAATTCAGAGGACCTTAAAATGTTAAAATATGCCAATATTTCCATAATCGTGTTTTATCATGTATCAATACTTTTTTGAAACTCATATGACGTTATATATTCTCTTGCTGAGGTCCATTATATTTCCAATATGACGTAATTGTTGTGGTAAGAATTTTATTGTGGGTTTTAATTGTTGACAACTGCTATAGCGAAAAATGTTTAAATTTGATAGGAAATTGCTGTTAAATTGGTGGTTTTTTATTAATTAAAAATTAACCATAAATTATTTCGATTCCGGATTACTTTAGTTGCCTCGGCCATGTTTTAATACATATCTACGTAACATTTCACAATTCTGGTTTCCAAACTGTGGATTTGTATAGAATTACAGACAGATAAATTTTCATTTTTATATATTAGGTATATATACAGTGAAACCTCCTTGAACGGTCACCTCTAAACAACGAAAACATCTGAACACCAGCCACATGTTGATGGAACCAAACACATTCCATAGCATTAACATTAGTACGAACCTCTGAATAAGGAATTCTGAACAACGGTCACGCTAAAGTCATGAGAAAATTTTTTGTACAATTTCATATTTATTTGCAAGCCGAAATGTGAACCAGATCAAACAAAATTTACTTCGTATGTGAACAAACAGAAAATGAAGACATTAATAATAATGGTAAATTATATATAATATTCTTAGAACGCCAGGCATAACTAACATAAAGGCCAGCTTGTTTGTATCACTTGTAAAAAATTTGGCAGTTACTGCCACATTTGATTACATACAGTAAATAGTGGAAGATAGAAGAGAAGAGGAAATAGATAATAGAATCATTCAAAATCTCCAGTATTAACACATATACCGAAGATTTGAAGAACCTTCGTTACTGCCACATTTGATTACATACAGTAAATAGTGGAAGATAGAAGAGAAGAGGAAATAGATAATAGAATCATTCAAAATCTCCAGTATTAACACATATACCGAAGATTTGAAGAACCTTCGTTAAATCCAAAATTTCTCATTAAATCATAATGATGATGAGTTGTATAGCAAATCAAGTCATATTTTTTTTTTCTTTGGAGAAAGACATTTGCAGCAAAAAAAAAAAAAGACAAAGCAACTGCAAATCACTGATTTTTTTATTATATTAAAACAATGATGATTGATTAAAATGACTGTGTGTATTTCTATTTAAATTTATGTAATTTTGATTTTTTTAAAAAATGAAACCTCTGAATAACACCCACCTCTAAAGAGCAGTCACTTTTCACCGATACCACGGGTAATCATTATTCAGAGGTTGCACTGTATTTAAATATAATTTAAAATTTAAGTACCTATAAATGTAAGCTAATTAATAACAGAAGTTTTTAAAGTCTTATAAAGGCATGGACCATTACACCATGTGCAATTTAAATAACTAAATAAAATGAGATAAAATACACATTGCTAAATGCAGTACACATCATTCATTTTATGACATTTTATCTAGTTTTAAAAGTCTTAAAAAACTGATTAAAAATTAAATCAAATAAATCCAAATTTGATTATCTCTAAACTCTGTAATTGCTTAGGAACTCATAAAGCTGGAAAATTGATGTTTCTTTTCCAACAGTTTAATAACAAAGAACTATTTTTTCAGATCCATTGAAATATATAACATATGATCATCTTTATGTGTATGTTGCAATACATGCTCCAAATTCATTAAAGTGATATTGTATGTACTCCAAATTATTCTACATAATCCAGAATAGATATTTTAAAAAGAATACTGTATATAATCCAAATCCAGAATATAATGTTTAAAAATTCATTCATAACTGTTTTATTTTTTTCTAAATAAAATGCTTACACTATCTTTTATATTTTAAGATTTTTAATAAAGAAATTTCGCTAAATCAAAAAATTTTAGCTTTTAGTAGTGAAGGTTGCATATGATTTTTATTTTATCAAATGTGTAAGTTAAGGTAATATATAGGATATTTAGTGTGAGTGCTCATATAACACAAGACAATTTGTTTTATTCATGTTTACGAAAGTAAAAGACAATTCACATTTGCAAATTGGTCTATTTTTTAAATATACATATTTCATTTTTTACGTAGTTAAAATATTTCAAATTAACCAAGTGAATGAGTTTATTATTATTTTTTTAAATTTCAAATAAACTTAAATAAGCTTTTCTAATTATTAATTTTAATGATTTAGTGAAGGTTATTTTACTTTAAAACATGTAGTTTTAAAATTATATTTTGTATTTTTAAGAAAAATAAAACAAATCCAATAAAAAGAAAAAAAAAATTCCAATTTTTTTTGAGTAAAAACAAAAAGTAAAATATCAAGAACCCTGATTTCTATACTCTATAGGTAGAAGTAGAGGTCTGCATGGGCCTTAATTTTCAGGCCTGATCTGAACAAAAGCTATCTTGGCCGGCATGGCCCAGTGTAAAAATTAAAAATTCGGCCGACCCAGCTCAACGCAATTTCTACAAAAAATTCTGTTTTTTCTCGACATATAATTAAGATTCTTTTAATGAATACTACATGTGTATTTATGGGAACATTTACAGTATAATTTAGATTACTATGTTTTCGCAAAACAGAAGACACACAATACAGTTGAACCCCGTTAATATGCGCCCCGCTTAATACATGAATTTTCTTCAGTCCCTTGAAATACACCTAATTTATGCATATAAAAAAACCCGCTTAATATGCGAACGGTTAATACACAAAATTTTATCAGTCCGTGGCAAGAAAAACCTACATTTAATATGCGAATGAGCTTGGTTCGAAACAGACAAGGTTTTAGGAGGAATATTCTCCCAAGCATTTTATACAACAATTCTTTAAACTATGAATGCTTTTTTTCTGTCAAAATTTAATGCAACCATGAATAGCTTTACTAAAAATATCAATTTCAACTTATCCCGGGTAAAGGATAATTCTTTCCCGGCCTCGACTACTTCAAATAGTCAAACAGTCCAGGAAGAGAGAAGAGACATTTTTACTGCTAACGAGGGCATTGTAAAATAAGCAAAAATGCTGTTTTTCCTCTAATCAGAAAGAGCCTGAAGAGGTCTCCTCCGATAACAAGAAAAAAGTGAACTTTTCCCCAACGAATTTGAAACTATATGACGCCCCCTCCTAACTTAGAGTGGTGGTGAACCAATAGACTGCGCTGCAATTGCAGATTAAATTCTGTGAGTCTTCCCATTCACTGCCTGCTCAGTGTTGTAATATGTTACAAAGGAAGAGGGTTGCTTGTTGCTATCAATAGAATTTAGTCTACGATATCCGCTTGTGCTTTTAAAATAACAATCTGGTCTATACCATGGCGGAAGAAGCAAAACATATTAAAACAAAGGCTATCTCCATCACTGAGAAGTTATAAATTATAAATCAGTATGATGCCCAGGATGTCTCGAATAAGCCTGTGTTCTCCAAAGAAAAAGGCTTATCGGAGTAAATTTTGAGAACTTTGTTAAAGAAAAAGGATGCCATCGTTAACCAAGCTGTTGTTAGGGGAACAAAGAACAAGAAAATAAAAAACGCCATTGTTTGAGATCATAGAGAAGGCCATCCACGAGTGGTTTGTTGCTCTACGAATATACCAATCAGTGGCCTGCTAATCCAAGCTAAAGCTTCTGAAGGCGCTGCAAAAATGGGATTGCTGCATTTTAATGCCTCAAATGGATGGATGGATGGATAGATTTAATGTTCACCACGGAATAAAATTCAAGCAAGTGTGCAGTGAGTCAGCTGCTGTCAACAAGGAAGACGTCGATTGTTGGAAAAAAAATGTTCTTCCATAGCTTCTAAAAACCTACTCAAGCCGCGATATTTACAACGTGGACGAATTTGGGCCTTTTTACAAAATGACACTCAAGAAAACAATGACTATGAAAGAAGAAACATGTCTTGGGTATAAACTAATGACCATCTTACTTTTTTGCTCAGTGCCAACTCTGATGGATCAGAGAAGTTAGAGCTACTGGTGATAGGGAAATCATGCAACCACGATGCTTTAAAAATGTCAAGAATCTTCCTGTATGGAAGTCAGTGCAGAGTGTGTATGATGGGCAACCTTTTACAACAAGGGTTCGCAATTTTGTCCGGCATATGGGAGAATAATCGTGCCATGACTTATTGCTAGTGGGCAACTGTCCTGCGCATCTAAAATATAACGAATGCCTGAAAAATGTCCAAGTAGAATTTCTACCTCAAAATTCGACTTGTCACTCATCCAACGGGCAAGGAATAATTGACAGTGCCAAAGTAAATTACAAGACTTGCCTAGTACGACGATATCTTCGCCAAATGGAACATGGCAGCAACCTTTCTTACTATGAGTGTCGTACTATCACAGTCCTCAACGCTATGCACATGCTTACTGCAGCATGGGAGAATGTCACACCAATGACGGCTGCAAATTGGTTTTTCAAAGCGGGTTTCGGAAGTAGCAAGGACTTAATTTATAAAGAGCCCACCTTGAACCCTAATGTTGAAGAAGACTGGCTGGGTACACAAGGAACTGTAGGGGAAGATTTTGTCGATTTAGACACCTTCATTCATATCGACAAAGATCTAGTCATCTCCGAGCTCAGAAGTCTAGATGACATCATCGCCGATGTAACTGCAACTAATAAACCATATGAGAAGGAAGAAGATTATGAACCTGCGCATACGGCCCCCACCCCCATTCTCCAAAGTTACGGATGCGTTCAGTTTTCTAAGACAGTATGCAGCGTCACTGGATGAAGGGCCCTCGACGAGCAAGATTAACCATCACATGTATAGGGCTGGAAACAACACAACCGAATGTCAAACAGGCCAAAATCGATACAGTGTCTGTCCAGGAAGTATTGAGACTGGATTTTTCGCACCAAGCACAAGTCAAAGGTGTTATATTGGAATACTAGAGTAATCTCAATATGGAGAATTAAAAGTAGCAGAGTATATCTTAAAGGTGGCAATCTGTGGAAACGTTAAGGCTGACTCCCAGTTCTTAACTGCCTATGAGAAATATGTAAAGCTTATTAAAACTAAAAATAAATGTGAGCAAACTGCAGTACTGATCCTAAACTGAAATAGAAAAATGTAGCCAGTGTTTGAAAGAGAATAAACCAAGATTTAAAACAAACAATATATTTATTAACAAAGTAAAACAAATAAAAATAACTAAAAACTTTAAAAACAAAGGCTATTGAAATATGGACATAACATACGCCATCAGCTTTCATGAGAGACATTGCTTAACACGTAATTAGAAAAAGTCCTCTAAGCTAAAGCTTCACATCAATATACCCAACATACATTATTGCTTTAAACAAACAAAAAAAAATAAACTGGAGCATCAAATATAATTCCAGAGAAAAGTTTAAAATAAATTTACTTTTAAATTGTATTTAAAACATTAACTTTATAATTAAACTATAAATGTATATTGAACTAACTTTACTTCTATTACTTTAGTTTATTACTTTAATCTATTACTTTATTAATTCTATTAAACTTTAAACAAAAACTTAAAAGGATATTACTTTACTTTAAATATATTTACTTTAAGATTGAAATTCATTTACTTTAAATATTAACTGGAAAAATCTATTAAGTAAATCACATTATAAACCAGCACCGCAAGAAGCCATAAATAGAAATTAAAAAAAAGTTTAAATGGTAATGTAAGTAAACTTGGATAATATATTCATAAGTCTTATTAAAAGGTTTAGCTTTATTTAAATTGTCACACTCCCCCTCCAGACCAATTGACCTTTCCTCCTTAGGAAATAACTAACACTATCCAATACATTGATTGCTCAACGAATCTCAATATCGGCCACCGGCAACTTCAAAACGGCAGTTTTAGTAAAAGCCTCCTTACACTGAAGTATGAAACAACGTAAGCAAGATAATGGATGTGAAACAATGTTACCGATTATATCGGAACAACTAAAAGTAAAAATGTATCTGGAGAAAAGAGATAACACTGAAAGAAGAAAAAGATAAAATTAAAATAAAAACCTATATGTTCAGAAATGTGACACGTGTCTCTGGCTGCCATGCTAAATATCCATTTGTCAAAGTCCTGACCAATTCACCTTACACAACATAAAGCCAAACGGCTTAACTAGATGGCGAAGATAATCAGATTTTAAAAGCATCACGATGTCATCTTCCAGTAAAGGTGACTTAACACTTTCACTTTAAGAAGGCGAGTCACCAATACTAATCAGATGAAGATGATTTTAAAACTATGGTGAAGATAAAAACTAGTTTAAACATGCTTCATTTCCGTAAGAAATACTTCTGTAACACAAATACACTTATTCCCGTTTCCCCCAAACATGATCGGCATTTTCCGAGTCATAAACAACACAGCAGATGATTGGTAAAACGAAGCTACTGAATTCACGAGGATGACAGAATATATACTCCGTCCTTAATGAGATGCATATCACTACGCAGCATCATTTCCGGTATGTAACGTCACTTCCGACTTCGGGAAGGATCCAATGGCTAACGCCCAATCACGGGACAGAAACACAGGAGAAGACAGACAGGTATGTCATCTGTCGTCACATGTTAGAATCCCTTAGTACGCCAAGAGATTTTTTGTAAACCGTGTGCTCAGAAATGAGTGCCGCAATTGATAAATCGTTTCTGCCGGTAGTTAAAGGAATACGATATTTACAAACAGGAAAAAGGGAAGAAGAACTTAGAGTATCTAATGGACTTAAGCAGGTAATGGTAAGTAAAAATAAAATAAAGATATTTACTTTTATTTTTCTTTACAATAAAGAAATATCTATTGTAAATAAAATAGAAACTGTGATATATGAAAAGCTAATATGAAATTAAACTAAATGGAAATAAAGGTATGAATATAAGTCAGGATTCAGAATGAAGTTATAGAGTGATGAGACTAGGATATGGACACCAGGTATTCCTGTCAAATGCCCCGCTCCCCCCCTCTCATCAACTCTATATAACAAAATGCAAGGGAAAAATCACCAAAGCATAACCAACAGAAAGAACCTTACACTTAGTTGGCACACTCTAGCTATCAATAATTCAACCTCGCCTGAAAGTCCAAAAACTGACCTAAAAATTACTAAATCATATTTATTAACAATCCATTAAAAACCATCAAATACCCAAGACTTCCGTTAAATCAAAACGGTTAACCAGAAAATCTAAAAATCCAAGTACTATCGTCTCAATATGTGGCTCCCCCCGAATGCTGGCAAAAAAGTAAAAACTTGAAGCTCCAGTCTTCACATAGGTAAAATTTAAAACAAAATTATAAACAAAATACATACACATAAAAACATATATAAAACCACTGCTGCTGTCAATGTATGAACCCCTTCACTGCAGGAAAAGAAATTTATCTCAGCATCAAAAGTTGTTAGTTGGAGGTTGACCTTACACTTAATGTATTACACATATCAAATGACCTTAAATTCATCCAAGAACCCCCTTACACCTATGACACTACTTTACACTTGATACTACATATTACACATTTGATCCACCAATGTACCCAAAAAATTTATTAAAAAGTTCAAACTCATACTTAATAATGCTGCTTTAAAACTTACAATTTCAATTTAATGTTAAACCCATAACCCAGGCTAGGCTTCATGCTTAAACATCAAAAGTTAACAATTCTGGCTACCTATTAATACGTAACCAACCTATGCTCCATCACCATTTAACAATCAAAACCAAAAATTTGCATATTTAAACTAATTTCCAATAAGATAGCCTACTCAAATCTAAGAATCCGGGATAAAGACAACACTAATGAGTATGTACATCACATCCATACAAACACCCCTTTCAAAGCTGAGTGCACCAGCATAACCTACCAGTCTTCTCCAAGTAGAGTCCAAAAATTAAATATTTCCTTATTGAGCATTGACCCCTTCACTCCAAATGACAGAAAACAAGTGTAGATCACGCCACCCAAAAACTTAGGAAATAACCAGACTTCCTGACCGAACAAACTAGGGAAAAATCCAGATTCAGAATAGTACTATTTTAATCTAAGCCACAGCCACAAACTTCTCCAAAAACAAATTAAAAAATATCTCTCCCCCATGACGCTGATATCCAGGATCAGCCCTCGAAAAATGTTACTCAACAATCAATGGGAGGAGATACTGTAAAGAAAATTCTGTTAAACATATAATAACAAAAATTTAACCGTAATAAAACATAATGGTAATGAAATAATTCCAATCAGGTAGACGGGGCATATAAGTGACATTCCTTAATGTTATAAAAAAATCTTACTAAAATATAAAGGGATTCACTAACTTAAAAGATATGCCGACAAAGTAAAAACTTAAACATGTCCACCCGACAAGAACATTTCGTAAATATCAAAAATACATCAGAACTTTAGTTGAAAAAAAATTTACGAAAGAAGTAAAAAAAAATTAACATTTAACTATTGCAAAAGAAACTATGAAACTATGTAATACTGAAGATATAAAGCTATATGTTATGAACTTTAAACATCTATTACTTAAACATACACTCAACTCAATATCTGAGGTAATTATTTTACAAATTTTCCTCATTGATCCACAAAGTATATAAGGCTTTTAATAAAAAAAAATATAAATATTTAAACTATAGATTAATCAATGACATTTACTTCAGGAAATCGGCACGTTTATACAAACATCTGAAGTCATGTCACATGTCACCGAAAATCCAAAACTATTTTATACAAAAAGCTTTAATATCATAAAAATTTAAAAATGACCTCTTAGAGTTTAAAGTTAAATTGGCTATAAAAATGTAAACTTCATTATATGAATATTAAAACTGTAAATTAAACCCAAAACTTAATCCAGATAAAACTGAAAACAAATCATTAGTAAGTTAAGTATAAGGAAAGTCAAATGACTGCAGCTCAAATATATATTTAACTTTAGAAACCATTTCATCTTTATATATTCAAGCTTAACTTCTATTAAAAACTGTTATCATATAAAAATATCAATAGCTAGGCAGTTGAAGCCCCCAAAAATATAAAAATTCAAAAGTTATCCAGTAACTTGACAATAAAAATTTATAGCTGTATGAACTTTAATTTATAAAATAAAACATCCATATTATCTTGATCATTTAATTAAACAAAAATTATAATTAGCAAATCTTTAATTCTTTAAAAAAACCCAAATTAATATATAAAAAAATTATAAATTTAAATAATCCTTTAAAAACTCCAATCTTTAACTTTTAATTTTTAATTGCTATAAATTTCCAACTTTTAACTCTTTATAAATGAATTAAACTTAAAAAAAATTTCAATAAAAACCTGTATTAAAATCCAATTCTAATTAAAAAAAATCTAAATTACTTTTACTTCAAAGTTTTTCAATTTTTAGTTATTAAGAGCATAATTAACAATTGTATAAAAATCTTTAACTCTAATATGAATAAAATATGTAATCTAACAGACGTTCTCATATTTCAACTTGATACACAGGTGAATATGCAATGCAGTATCCAAAAAAAATTTAAAAACGCTGATTTTTAATTTGTCCATGCAGGAGAGTCCATCACATTATTTTACACTAAACTAGACTACTAGGAACTGTCAGTCACGCCAGGGAGAACAGTCACAAGGGTTCTCAGGACACTTCCGCTGCAGAACTCATAATAGGCACAAGAAACTGTTCAGTAGAACATTGCAAAAACGCTGAACATCAATCACCGCAGGTATCCTGACACGAATCGATGTAAACATGTACCACTTTAAAAATTATAATAACGGAGGCCGCATCACTCTTCCAGGACTATGTGTAGATGATGAAAAACATGATGAAATCAGGCTCCATCCTCACCGTTCCATTTTAAAAACGTAGTTGTTATGAAAATAACAGGCAGCCAGAGCACGTTCACAATAAAAATCAGAATATAGCCTAAAAAAAATCCAACGGCCCCCCATCTCAAAGATCGGGTTATTAAAAAATATATAAGAGACGTAGAACATTAAAATCCAATTAAAACTTGAAAAAAAATATAGGAAATTAATTCTATCTAAGCAATTTCCACTAAGGAATCCTACATTACATTTCACAAAAGACAATCTGCATATCTCTAAGCTAGGGCTCCTAAGTTCGCTCTCTATATTAAAATTCAAAAGCTGCTTAATGCAAGCATTTAATTACAGGAGCAAGAACCAGGATAGGCCCATAACCTTGTTATATTGGAATACTAGAGTGATCCCAATATGGAGAATTAAAAGTAGCAGAGTGTATCTAAAAGGTGGCAATCTGTGGAAACGTTAAGGCTGACTCCCAGTTCTTAACTCCCTATGAGAAATATGTGAAGCTTATTAAAATTAAAAATAAATGTGAGCAAACTGCAGTACTGATCCTAAGCTGAAATAGAAAAATGTGGCCAGTGTTTGAAAGAGAATAAATCAAGATTTAAAACAAACAATATATTTATTAACAAAGTAAAACAAATAAAAATAACTAAAAAGATTAAAAACAAAGGCTATTGAAATATGGACGTAACATACGTCATCAGCTTTCATGAGAGACATCGCTTAACACGTAATTAGAAAAAGTCCTCTAAGCTAAAGCTTCACATCAACATACCCAACATAGCTTATTGCTTTAAACAAACAAAAGAAATAAACTGGAGCATCAAATATAATTCCAGAGAAAAGTTTAAAATAAATTTACTTTTAAATTGTATTTAAAACATTAACTTTATAATGAAACTATAAGTGTATATTGAACTAACTTTACTTCTATTACTTTAGTTTGTTACTTTATTAATTCTATTAAACTTTAAACAAAAACTTAAAAGGATATTACTTTAATTTAAATATATTTACTTTAAGATTGAAATTCATTTACTTTAAATATTAACTGGAAAAATCTATTAAGTAAATCACATTATAAACCAGCACCGCAAGAAGCCACAAATAAAAAAAAAAAAAAAGTTTAAATGGTAATGTAAATAAACTTGGATAATATATTCATAAGTCTTATTAAAAGGTTTAGCTTTATTTAAAATGTCACACTCCCCCTCCAGACCAATTGACCTTTCCTCCTTAGGAAATAACTAACACTATCCAATACATCGATTGCTCAACGAATCTCAATATCGGCCACCAGCAACTTCAAAACGGCAGTTTTAGTAAACGTCTCCTTACACTGAAGCTCCGTGACTAAAGCAAGATAATGGATGTGAAACAATGTTATCGATTATATTGGAACAACTAAAAGTAAAAATGTATCTGGAGAAAAGAGATAACACTGAAAGAAGAAAAAGATAAAATAAAAACCTATATGTTCAGAAATGTGACGCGTGTCTGTGTCTCCGGCCGCCATGCTAAATATCCATTTGTCAAAGTCCTGACCAATTCACCTTACACAACGTAAAGCCAAACGGCTTAACTAAATGGCGAAGATAATCAGACTTTAAAAACATCACAATGTCATCTTCTGGTAAAGGTGATTTAGCACTTTCACTTTAAGCAGGTGAGTCACCAATACTAATCAGATGAAGATTATTTTAAAACTACGGTGAAGATAAAAACTAGTTTAAACATACTTCATTTCCTTAAGAAATACTTCTGTAACACAAGTACACTTATTCCCGTTTCCCCCAAACATGACCGGAATTTTCCGAGTCATAAACAACACAGCAGACGATCGTTAAAACGAAGCTACTGAATTCACAAGGATGACAGAATATATACTCTGTCCTCAATGAGATGCATATCACTATGCAGCATCATTTCCGGTACGTAACGTCACTTCCGACTTCGGGAAGGATCCAGTGGCTAACGCCCAATCACGGGAGAGAAACATAGGAGAAGACAGACAGGCACACCATCTGTCGTCACATGTTAGAATCCCTTAGTACGGCACTTGATTTTTTGTAAACTGTGTGCTCGGAAATGAGTGCCGTGATTGATAAATCATTTCTGCCGGTAGTTAAAGGAATACGATATTTACAAACAGGAAAAAGGGAAGATGAACTTAGAGTATCTAATGGACTTAAGCATGTAATGGTAAGTAAAAATAAAATAAAGATATTTACTTTTATTTTTCTTTATAATAAAGAGATATCTATTGTAAACAAAATAGAAACTGTGATATATGAAAGGCTAATATGAAATTAAACTAAATGGAAATAAAAATATGAATATAAGTCAGGATTCAGAATGAAGTTATAGAGTGATGAGACTAGGATATGGACACCAGGTATTCCTGTTAAAAGGGACGAACTTTGCAGGTGGTACGTGCGGTAGAGAGTGTAAGCTACATAGCCTAGTGGAAGCAGTTGGCCTTGAGCCTTTGCAGCGCACGGAGACACGTGTTTGAAAGTGACGTTAGGTTTTCAGAATTCAGTGGAGTGTCAAGCAGCGATACACCATAATGTTTTGTGTAAAGCTAAACAAATTGGCTACTGAGACGCTTGCCATGTTACAAGAAGCCTATGGGAAGGATTCTTTGTTCAAGACTCAAGTGTCTAGGTGGTGCAAAGCCTTGAAAGAAGTAAGAGAGGACGTCAATGACGAACAACATGCTGGACGTCCATCAAGTTCTCAAATTTCAGACAATGTGACTAAAATTAAAGTGCTTTTGGTCTCTGATTGTCGGATGAATGTCCGAATGACTGCAGAGACGTTGGGACTTACAAAATCGATTGTGCATCAAATCGTCATGGAAGAACTTCAAATGCAGAAAATTCCTGCCAAGCTGATTCCTTTAAAGTGACTCAATTCCAGGCAAAACACAGTGTTGCTAAGCTGCCCCAAGCCCAACCATCGTACCGCTCCAATTTGTCACCGTCGGACTTTTCCTATTGCTCGGTAAAAATCCAGCTTAAAGCGTCATTGTTTTGACAATCTAGAGAACTTGCAGAAAAATGTAACGCAAGTTCTGAACAGCATTCCAGACTTCCAGCCAGACATAAATGGGCGGCAGAGTGATTGGCGACAGTGGCGGCAGTAGATTGGCGCAGGAGGAGATTTTGAAGAATATTAAGTGTAATTAAAATTGTCTTCGAATAAACAAATTTAATGGATCCAGTCTCATTACTTCCTGGAGAAATTCTGTAGCTATTTTGTCAAAATGCAATTTTTATGTCATTATTTACTTATTAAATTTTAACTTTTGTTTTTTATATTGATTTTTTATTGTTGTCAACACTGTTACCTATTTGTTCTGTATAGCTAACAAGGATTTTAATTTTGTTAACATTAGTTTTAGTTAACATGCCTAGCAGAAATTTCTGTGTTCATTTTGTTCCATTTTATGTGTCATACATAATAAATCTAAATTTGAAAAGACTTATTCGATTTTTACCTAAGACAATAACACTTATTCGAATATTCAGCTTTTAAACCTTCCTGCTTAACAAGCACATAATGATTAAAGCAAATAAAATGCCATTTTATGTCTTAAAAAAGCTAAAAATTGTCAAAAAGGTGTGTTTTATCTGTATAGGTTGTTATTAGATGGACCACTGTACGAAAATTTGTGACCTTCGGTTAATACGGGAATTTTGATCGATCCCTTGATTCGCGTATTAACGGGGTTCGACTGTAGTAACATTAATGATTACTTACAGTCTTAGACGTTTCAAGATTCAAACAAAAATTCATTAAAAAATTAATGTCGTTTAGAATAAAGGGTTAATAACATGATAACTTTTGAAGCTGTATAATGAAAAGTAGATTTGTGAAAATATTTGTTTGTCATTTTAAAGCTTTTCTCAAATCCAAAGGAGCTACATGCTGACACATTTCTGAATTCATTTCTTTTTGGAAAAGTGTAAGATTGGCAGGTATTCTTATTCAGAAACTATGTAAATGGCTAATTTTTTATTTATTTTCAGGGTGCCGTACTTAAAAAGTAAAAATGGAACCATTATAAGATCATTCCTGTGTCTGTCTGTCACAGACATTTTACTCGTAAACTATGGAACATGGAAAGCTCAAAGTGGGGGAAGTAATAAAGACTATTGACCCACATATATACAGATTATTAAGCATTTATAAATATTTTTAGGAAAAATGCAGAGGGGCTTATTAAGTTAACTTGAAAAAATAATCTTTTCTTTGTATATCGTGTGAAAGCTTTTGTAACGCTGAACTCAAAATTACATTTCTTTTAATTTTAGGTATTATATTTTCAGAGATATCGTCGAAAATGTAGTGTAAAAATACTGCCCCCCCCCCCCCCCCCAATCTATTTCTGAATCTACTGAAACTAAAATTGTGAAAAAATTAGAGGTAATAGACATTAACTTAAACCTTGCAGGAAAATTATAGCGATTACTCTAGGTCACATAGTTTTTGAGAAAATTGCATTTTCCTGTTACACACGAATTTGGATTTGCGGGAATTCAGCAAAGGTGTTGAGGAGTGCTGGAGGTACCTATCGCAGCAGAAGTATAAAAGCATTGTTTTTAATGATTTTTGAAAAAAATCGTCGGTAATTAGCCGAGATATTAACCCTTAAAGACACGGATGGTTTCGACATACATAATGACAAGTGCAGCATACTATATGTGCCATAGGCTTTTAAAGCCTAGATAACAACTTTTAATTATACATTTGTATAATACAATGTACAGTAGCAGTATAAAAGCAAGAAACACCAAATTGTTAAAAACAGACTAATTTAATTAGAATTAATCACATAAATACTCTGGGATTCGCGACTAATTTGCATTGTGTGGATCTCCCAATACGCCTCCAGTGTCTTTGAAAGTTAATTAAAAGCCTATTTAGAAAAACGCGGCACGGACCATTCGACATTTCAACTTTGCGACCTCCTTTCGAAGTGCGCTTAGCACAATTCCAAGTTTATATTAAACAGGAATTTTGTTTTAGCTTAAGTTTAGCTTAAAAAGAAAAGTTTATTACAATGTGGAATTTTGTTTAATGAAATGCCAAGTGAAGTTTAAATATGCACTATTTTTATTGTCAGTGCTGAATTGAGTTCATCATAAATAGATTAAGATAATATTTAAATAATAGCTATACAGAATAGCAATATTTGATATTATTAGGCTTCATATCTCTTTGAACTTTTATGGTATACCTATTCATACTTTCCTAGTATATATACAGATATACTAAACCCTACATTGTATAGTTTTTTACAAAGTCTTACTTTTTTACTTTCTTCTATCTTTACAAGAAGAAAGTATTGGATTGGAGGAGTCGGCTTCCATTTTTCGACAGATTTACACGTTTTAGGGGTCAGAAATCCTGAAAAACATGTTTTTACAAAATGTCTGTGTGTATGTGACACGAATTTTGTGGGCGCTCTATTTCAAGAACAAATGTACGAATTTAATAAAAGTGTATATTCAGGTAGTCTCTAACAAAAATTGGTGCTGATTGGTTTTTGGTGTAAATCGCCCAATAAGTGGCGTTGCTGTGCTGCATTTTTTGCAATTTCTGCAATAGCTCTATCTCAAGAAGTAATGCACAGCTTTTCATCAAACTTCAGATTCAGTTAGTCCTTGATATAAATTGGTGCTGATTACGTTTTAGTGTAAATTGCCCAACATGTGGCACTGTTATGCTGCATTTTGCAGGATTTCCACAATAGCTCTGTCTGAAGAACTAATGCACGCATTTTCATCAAACTTCAAATTAAGTTAGTCCTTGATATGAATTGGTGTAAATCACTCAACAGGTAGCGCTACTGTGCTGCATTTTTCAAGATTCGCGCAATAGCTCTATCTTAAGAACTAATTCACAAATTTTCATCTAATTTCAGATTTAGTTAGACGTTGACACAAGTTGTTACTGATTCGGTTTTGGTGTTAATCGTCCAATAGGTGGCGCTGCTATGCTGGAATTTCACGATTTTTACAATTGCTCTATCTCAAAAATGAATCCACAGATTTCTCCCAAACTGCAGATTCAGTTAAACGTTGACATGAGTTGTTGCTCATTAGGTTTTGGTGTAAATCACCCAATAGGTGGTGCTGCCAGGCTGCATTTTACAGGATTTA
Organism: Maratus speciosus; assembly: GCA_963932465.1. Lineage (NCBI taxonomy): Eukaryota > Metazoa > Arthropoda > Arachnida > Araneae > Salticidae > Maratus > Maratus speciosus. The sequence continues at coordinate 336,933,884 of OZ010788.1, forward strand.
CACGATTTCAGCGATAACCATATCTCAAGAACTAAATGCATGGTATTTCATATCTTTAGAATCCTCATGATGGTCATAGATTGCCTTTAATTTTGGCAGTGTGATAGCGGATTTTGAAGTATTAATATGTATGAGATAGAAGAAAGTTTTGGGATTGGTACATCTGACTAGTTCTTTTAGTACCGAATTTTTTAATAATACAGTTAATAATTCATATATTTATTGTACGTAACCCTCTGAGCACGAGTAATACTCGTATTTGACCATTTATTTAATATAAAAGCAATATATTTTTGAGAAAATACTGCCAAAGTTAGTGTTTTGAATTGAATTTCCAGAAGCGATAGCACAGGAAAGGATAAAAGCATACAGTCAAATGACAAGAATCTCTTATATCTCTGTAAGTAATTTATCAAAAATAGAAAACGCTATTCTATTCCAAATCCCTTCTATGTCAGGCCTTTCAATTTATGTCTTTACAGTTAAAAATGAGTCAGAAAATATGTCGGAAAGTTTCGCATTGTTGAGCAGTGAATTTGAGGACTACCTTAAGCTACCGTGTAACTGTTCCAAAAATACTGTTAACAGAAATTCATTATCGCTCTTAATAATTTTATAAAACATAATGCCTGCCCTATACATCCTGAGAACAATTAAGGCCAGTTTCATCCCGGCACGACTATGTAAATTGACTATGACGACTATATGAAATGCACGTATAGTCCTATGTCTGCATGACTATGACGACTATACGGAAGAAAAAAATGCAAGCCTGCAATCTTTGCCCGGCATGAGTCTGCTGAAAAAATTTAACCCAGGATCAGACACCATGAAACTGTCTGATGCCAATCTCTGAGATAGACATGTTACATTTCTGTATTGATGTTGTCAAACTTGCATCGGTTCATGAGGCACATTTATACTTCTTCTCAGGAAAGTCATATTCATTGAAAAATGCTCATATTTTATCAGCTTCGTTAAAATTTTTATATCGGGCCGGTAGACCCGCTAAATTATTTTATCGGCCCGGCCCTGCAGGCCCGTTGAAAAGTTGTCCTAATTCTGCAGGCCGGGCCCACTTGAAAGTTCACCTCCGGGCCAGGTGCGGGCCAAGCTCGGACCCATGCAGACCTCTGGGTAGAAGGTATATCCAGAGACAGGGCTCCTTGTATAGGGCACTTGGGACTTGAACCCACCTATACTTCCATATTCAGTTTTCCATATTCAAACTTTAAACATAAATTTATATTAAAATATTGTCTGCTTAAGATAGTTTGAACTCCAGACCATTGAGCCAGGCTATGTATAAAAATAATCCCTCTCTCTCTTCTATCTTAAAAAAGCACCCCCTCCCCTCCTCCACAGGGTTATGTTCTGGTAGTTGTAAATTATCCTTAATAACAACTGCTCATTCCTCTCATTGTATTGAGGGCTCCAGAGTGCTGTGCCCCTATCTCATGCATAGAGCCGTATGGTATTTTGCACAACCTCAAATCTTGGCATCTTTTTTGGTATTTATCACCAAACAATGCTAGGAACAGCTTGAATAGGACACTGTTTGTGGCAAACTGTGTCTGTCCCTATATAGGAAAAGAATATATTTATTAAAAAAAATATCAACCCTTAAAAATAATCCAGATGACTTACAACTTTTAGTGATGGGAATCAGATTTTTTCCCTAATTCTCTGAATCTTATTTATCAATATCAATAAAAGTTTCTTTATTTATTTGTGGTGGATATAATTTTTTTTAAACTGTTTTTAATAATAAAGAAATAAACATTTTTATTAAATTAGTTTTTGAGTTTATATACCAGATACTTTTTTCCCATGAATAATGATTATTAATTTTTTTTTTTTTTAATTTAACCAGGTTTCAATAAAAAAAAAAAAAAAAAAAAAAAAAATCAGCTAGAAAATCTTTTCTCATTTAATAGTTAGGTTGGTGAACAATTTAATAGTGCAATTTGATTAATGTGTATGAAATTACATATTTTTAATTTAAATTGAACTCTCTTTAATTTAAATTGAAGCTCTCAGTATCCATTAAGACTTTTTCATTTACAAAATATTATTGTTAAAATCAACATAATAAAGGAATATGAATAGTTGAATTACTACATGGGCTTACATATAAACTGATGTATTTTTAAATTTAAAAAAAAATGTTTTTAAATAGTGTTATAATAAATAATTTTTAATCAAACAATGATGAACTGTAAATATACAGTACTTTTGCGTGTTATGTGTGGGTTTTCCCTGTAAAATTTACTTTAAAAAATCACTATTTGCATGATATATGTAGATTTGGGATTTGACATCCTCATTGGTATCTGTATAAATTATTGTTGGTCATTGCTAGGTCGATAAACACTGAACAGTTTAATAATGCAATTTGGTTTATCTGTATGAAATTACATTTTTTAAATTTAAATTGAACTCTCAGAATCCATTAAGACTTTTTCGTTTACAAAATATTATTGTTAAAATCAACATAATAAAGAAATACAAATAGTTGAATTACTACATGGGTTTACATATAATTGATGTATTTTTAAATTTAATGTTATAATAAATAATTTTTTATCAAATAATGATGAGCTGTAAATAAACAATTTTTTTGTGTGTGTGTTGTTTTTTCCTGTAAAATTTACTTTAAAAATTCGAAATTTGCATGATATATGTAGATTTGGGATTTGACATTCTCATTGGCATCTGTATAAATTATTGTTGGCCATTAAAGTCCTTCACGAGTTGGGTTCTACGCTATCCAAGCCTGAAATTTCTGTTGAAAGTCAACTTGAGACAAAAGTAAATTAAAAAATTTGTTAACTCGAAACCTGACTTGAAACTGATATACTTCAACACAAAACCGACCTAGACTCAAAATATTCAAACCTGAACTGGAAGTGAAAGAAAATTGATCCATTATGGAAAAATAGTCTACAGTTATATTAGCAATTTTATCTTTTTTCTTTAAAAATTATCACATATATGCTCATTAATATTCAATTATATAGTTTTTTTAATTTAAAACATATTTCGAACTTTCTTTTAGAAAATCAGGTCAAACTGAACCTGACCTGAAAATGTCAAAATCTAACCCAAACTGAAAGTGTCAAAACCTAACCTGAAATTGACCCATACCTGGAACATTTTAAGTCAATCTGACCTGAATATAATTTGCGACAACTACAAAAAATAACATCCACCCAACCACTGTATACCTTTTACTTACACATATTACCACTGTATACCTTTTATTTACATATATTACCACTGTATACCTTTTACTATACCCATGTCTGTTGGTGCAGGGGGGTGCCATTTCCCTCTAGTTTCGGTATCAAGGTTTCCGTACTTATGAAATCACTGTGCGTGCTAAGGAGAACTCCCGCAACAGAAAAGAGCCTATTTTTGCATTTAAAATCGAATTTCTGCTCAAAAAACTTGTTGTTTCTGGTCAAAAGAGAACCTATTTCTTAAAGACAGAACATTTTTCACCAGTGAAAATATTTTTTTTTGTAGAATAAAGCGATTATAGAGGATTTTTTCCCTTCAAATGAAACAGTTGTGTGTTATTATTATCATTATTATTATTGTGCTAAGGTGGAGTTTTTATTGCTTGTTATCTTAAGTCGATCATCGAAAATGGATGTGTGTGTGTGTGGGGGGGGGGGGAGTTGGGGGTGATAAACATTTATTGTGATCTCCTTTGACACTCAGGAGAGTTTGCCCACACACGAAGCTTAAACTGCTACTCCGAAAGAGCGATTTCTAATCACTTTTCCTAAATTTTACGGGGTAGATATTTCTCAGATTTTGTTAAAATAACATGATGAACATGGTGAATTTTCATTCACCATATCTTCCGTAAATTCACTTTTTCAAAAACTTAGATATATTGTTGGTTATACAGAAAAACAAAATTTTATAAATTGCATGATAGTTTGACAATTCATTAGGTGAATCAAATATGTTACAACCAATTCCTTCAGATGAATCGATATACTTTCAATGTGATAAATCCCTCGAAGATGTAAAACTGTTAAAAAATATTCTTAATGAGATTCACGGCAGCTCACTTTCAAAAGAATTTAATATTATTGAAAATGCTTGCAAAAAAGTTAAATTGTTTTTCCAAAGAGGCACAGAAATATGATAAAATCATTTGTGAAAATCAGAACTTTCATTCGATTGAGACATATTAAGAGGCTACTTCCGTCACGCGAAAAATCGCATCCTATGGCAGAATTTTTTAAAAATATTTTGTTTGCATTTCAGTGTTTTATTTTTGTTGCATTGGATAGCTTAGGACAAATTCTACTATGGCTGTTTTTTATTTTTTTATATTTTTTTGCAGTTTTTTTTAAAATTATGAAATTTTTACTGTCAGAACCGGCTTCGAAAGTGAAGTTAACCTCATAAAAAAATAAAAAACTGCAAAGAAAATTGAACAGTAAAAAACGGACTTTGTAGAGATCGACATCGTCTATCCAATGAAAAAAAAAACATTAAAACATTCGAATTCAAACGAGATATTTAAAAAAAAATTCTCCCATAGGTTTAACATTAGCAAGCGTGGGTTTTCATGTGAGTTGAGTAGCATCTTAACGAAATATATTCATCAGAAGTGAAAAAGAGATACGCTGCCAAAACAGGAAAAAAAACTGAAGTAAATCAACTGTGATTGCACGATAAAATATCAAATAATGGGGCGCACATCTGAAATACATCTACAAAACGCACCTTGTGATGAAATCATATGCTTGAAATTAAAACATATTTTGAGGGTATAAACCCAAAATACATTAGATATTAAATATTTTTGTATAATTTTATTATAATACACCATTAAAATATAATTAATTTTGATAAACCTTTTCGGAAGATATTTATATTCCTCTGAATTTAAAATTCAAATTTTTTATAGCATATAAATCTTAGAGTTTTAAGAATTCGGCATTTTAATAATTAAAGTTTTTATTTTTATTTTAAATCTCTCTTATAATCTCTGCTTGTCTTAATTTTTCTTCTATAAAAAATTTCAGTGTGATATTCAATGACATCAAATGCATAAATGGAACCTGAAAGAAACAATAAATTCTAAAAAGCTGAAAAGATATATAATTTTAAAATTTAAACATGGCACTTTATTTGGATGTGAAAAATATTGTTTAAATATCAAACTCTCTTTCGCGCAAAAATTTACTTTAATTTCTCTCACTTATGGATGTTCATGTACATTAATTATTATTATGCAACATAAAAATATTATTCTAAATAAACTTTTCGAAATGTGTTTATAAAATATATTACTCTGAATTTCAAATTTTATCTTCAACAAATGATATAATTATATAGTATAAATATTTTAGTTTAATAATACTAAATATTCAGCTATTTACTTATGAAAGTTTCTATTTAATTTGCTTGTGTAATCTAATTACGCAAAACTCAAACTGGGGTGTGAGGGGTGGTAAAACATAAGTCATTTTTTTTTTTTTTAAATTTTTTATGAAATAGGTCTTTACTAAAAACATAGCAAAATAATAACATTAGAATTATATTAGACTTCAAATTGATTATCGATGAAATATTATAAATATACTACATTAAAAAGCATTAACAAAACATTAACTGCAGCCATGTAAAAATCAAATTTGCTTCTTTTGTAGGTCTTTTTACTTCTAAAAATTACTATTTTACATTCTTTTAATGTAAATTAACTTTTTCATATTGAGTCGTAAACGAAACTTAATGAAAAAGACAGCAGATTTAACAATTAAATTTCAAAGAGTTAAAAAGAGATAATAGTTTAAATTTTAGATGTGATGTTTGTCCAATGTATAAAGAATATATTTTAATCGTTAAAAAAATTTTTCACACGAAAATTTCTACTGATATTTTTCAATTAAAAATAGCTCGTTTCTAATGCAAAGTCAATTGGAAAACTGATCCAAGCACGTGGAGTGACGTCAAGCAGTGAGTCGCTCCCTATTGGCTGCGGGGGGAAATGGCGCAACCTTTAAATATAGTAACCTTGTGTTGGTGCAGGAAGAGCAGTCAGGGGATACAAGTACACTTGAGGGCGTATGATTAACAATCCTTGGTATAATACTTGAGTGTACTTTATAGAAATGTTTACAAAAATATTTATCTGCTTTCATGCCTCTTTTAAAATTTTTATTATATTGTATAAGGACAAGAAAAGCTTACTGTTTAAGACTATTCTTAATTAATGCTTAGAATATTTAAATTAAGATTTTAAAATTTGAAAAATGTAAGGAATTTTAGAATGAAGATTACTTCATTGTAGAAGCATTTTTTAAAAACAATTTTTGAAGTTTTTTCCTCCTCATAATTTGTAAATATTTTTTTAAGAGTTTACTCTTATTTTATAGTGTTTGTTATTAAATACTTATTTCATTTGTTAGCATTTAACTACAAACAACATTTTTGAACAATTAAAATCAGTAATCCTTAACCCTCTTTCTGCGTAATTGTTTTATCAAATAGCTTCAAAAATTGCATATTTAATCCCTTCGCGACGAGCATCTTTTAAGAATTTTTATTCTTTTGTCTCTGGTTTTTCAAAACAAAATTTTTTGTCGAATTTAATCGGGAAAATGCTCCGATTAAATAAGGCAAAATTTACAATAAAAAAATAACTGGTGGGAATAATCAAGGAGGGTTAATTAGACGGACAAAATGCATCCCCGAGGAAATCTCGGGTTATGCAAATTTTGCTACTTTTACGCTGCCCAAGGAAATCTCGGGTTGCGCAGCAAGAGGGTTAATGTTAAAAATAAAAAGAGTGATTATTTGAATACTTATTTAAACACTTTCCAACAGAATTGAAAAATGTTTATAACTTCAGTTTGTCTGGCCATCTGTGTGTCTGTCCATTCTCTAACTCACATAAATGTGTTCAGATTGTCATGTAATTGATAAATGTTATTGAGGTTTACTATTTAATTGCATGTGCATTATTGAAAATACAGTATGTAGCATTTATAGCTTGTTTTATGGGACACTTAACAGAATATTTGTTACGTTATAGTCAATGAGAAAATCTTATGCACATGTATTTTACTAATGTTACACTAGAATATGATGTGTATAACATTTATCATTCATTTACAGGGAACACCTGTCTATGAGTGATAATTGCTGGAAGTGCATTTTGAGTTGTGGTATGGGATTGTAACTAAATTTTTTAATATTAAGCAGTATGTGTAAGCTCTATAGATCATATACATGCTTTCATAAAAGAATTCATAAGCATTTCTATTTATGGACATGAATTGCTTAAGGATGATTTTTAATTATGTTAATGCATTTTCCAGCTGAATCTTATTTAGTATACTAAGAGATGTTCATAAAATATAAATTAATTCATATAAAACTCTGTGCAGTGAACTATATATATACATTGCCATCTATTGATGGTAATTGCCATAAGTGCATTTTCAGTTGTGTTATGCATATTTTACCTAAAGTAAATTTTACTTAATATGTGCGTTGTATAAAAATGTGTACATAATATACAGAGCTGAACAAAAGAATTTGAGAATATTTCCTTTTATTGATGGGAAATGCTGAAGGTGAATTTTCAGCTATGTTATGAGTTTTCTAACTGAACTAAATTTTTGCATACTATGTAGTATGTATAGATCATATCAGGGAAGTAGTGGAGGGCATACGATGATATATGCCATATACCTTCTGAATGATAATTCTTCCGTATATCCTTCATAGCTATACTATAGCATATAGTGTCTGGTGTATACCATTTTCCTACAGTGTATACTCTCTGTTTTTTTTTATGACTACATCACTGGATCATAAACAGGGCTGCACAAAAGAATTTGGCTACCTTTCCAACTATAGATGGTAATTGTTGAAATTGCATTTTCAAATGCGTTTTGTTGCGTCTAAATTATTTACACATCTATTATTTTTCATCTTATTAAATTTGAAGTTCAGTTACAGTTTTCACACTGTGGTAGAAAATGTTTCATAATCTATGCTTGATTTTTTTTTCTTGTATCTTTTGAAATGTATTAATGCAATCTTTTTTGCATAAACATCTAAATTAAATATTTAATGGGAAATTTAAACTTTTTAACTAACAAGATTTAAAGAGTTTTTGTACCTATTGCTAATTTAGATTATTTTTACAGATTTGGATCATTTGAAATTTTCAAAACTTTAGATCCAGTTACTGGAAGAGTTGGTCCAAGTGTTGGTAGAACTGAAATTCTGCATGATCTTCTAAATTATGTGATTGAAACATTTTATCCTGAGGTAGAGAGAAATGTTTTGATTTTAAAGTATTTTTAATATTAATGTTAACACCATTTTACATTTTATGGCACAAATTGAAAGCTGTTTAAGCAAGTATGTTGTTACAGATAGATGATAACTTTAAAGAAGATCCTGTAGAAAAGTATGCTGCTTTTTTTAAAGAGGTAGTTCTTCGTACGGCCAGGCTTGTGGCATTGTGGCAGTCAGTCGGCTTTTGTCATGGGTAAGACTGTTATTAATTTTTGTTTTAAATTAATTTAAAATTTCTATTTCAATATTTAGTTTCTTAAACAAGGTCATAAAGTTTTTTTGGCATTTATGAATTTACATAGCATTTAAAAAAAAAGTGTAATGGTTAATTGTATTTAAAGCCAATGATATATTGTTAGGAATAAATTTCAATTTCTGTGTTTTAACACCTATGTAATAAAGTAAAGTTAAAACTAAATATTTGTTGATATTTTCAAACAAAAATAAGTTTTGAGAATAATAATTAAAAAATTAAAAAAAAAAATGCTTCATAAGTTTACCTGAGTTCATCTTTAAAAATAAATAATAATAGCTTCCTTTCATAAGCAAAATAAGAAACAGGGAAAAGATTGCACCCAGAAAAATAGTCTTGAGGTATGTACATAAGATATTTGCTGTCATCATTCCAATAATTACGCTTTTACAATTTTTATTGAAACATGATTCTAATTTGCTGAACTTATTTTTTCGTAATTCATGTGTCTGAATGCAACAGCCAGATTTGGTTAACTTTTACTACACATTTATTTATAGCACTAAAATTTATGCAGTAAAATCATAACATTGAAAGTAAGAATGCAAGGAATATGTTGTTTTATTTTAACCAAGTTTAACTTTCTCCCCTAATTGTTTAAATAGGAGCTACCTCATATAATGTCCGATTATGAGTTTTAAAAACAATTTCATTGTATTTAAAGCAATTTAATTCTGAAGCATTTCTTCCTGAAATGATAAGGCTTTGACCAGGTACCTCCTGATTTGAATATAGATTGGCATATGGTTTGAGTGGCTCTTTGATCTGTAGGTCCTGAGTAAATGTCTGATTTGCATATGTGGTAATATGGCACTTGGTTTGAACGCACAGTGGTATGTAAAAATAATAACTATGGCATGTGCAGTGAAATTGGCTCAAGTATTATATGGCATGGACTACAAGATTTATTATAAAAATGTAGTTATCTACATTTGAAATTGTAATGCCTGTATTTATAATTAACCGTTTATATACCAATTTCAGACATTATTTCATACTTTAAAAACAATTTTAATTACTATAATACATACGGGTCTGTTTATATAAAAAATATTTGATGTAATATTTAAAATATATATATTAGACGCCACATTTAAAAAACATATTAAAAAAACTCTTCACAATAACGTTTTCATTCTTACTAGAACATCCTCAGTTATTTGACTGAAAGTCTTTCGTTTCTCCTATTTATCTCGATTCGATATCTGCTGATTCCCTCCTTTTCCCTTTTTTTCTCCCTCTTTTCCCTCTTTAAGTATCTTCATCCATTGAGAGTCAATAAGCGTGTGTGCCATGTCATTACAAAGTTTTTCTTTAGAAGTTTGGATCTCTATGCAGGGGTGTAGTCGTAAAAAAAACAGAGGGCATACGTTCTAAGCAGAGGGTATACGCTCAAGGCAGAGGGTATACCCTAGCGTACATATACTATAGCTTTCTTGAGAAACAGAGGGTATACGGTGTTCCTTAAAAAAATCCAGAGGGTATACGGCGTATACCTCCGTATACCCTCCACTACATCCCTGTCTCTATGGCCCCAGTGCCAGGAAGTTTTGTAGCTGTCTGCGACAAGCTTTTAAAATTTCATAATCTGTCTGCAAATTTTACATGTAATTTTAGTGAATGCTACATTAAATAAGGAATTTTTTTATAATTATTTTTAAAACATGATAAGCATGATGCATTCTCATTAATTTTGCTTAAATAACTTTTCATCATCTAACTTCTTGTAGGATTTCTAAAATGGGAAGAATAAGCAGAATCATACATAGACAATAAAGATGCTTTTAAAAACCTTTGGAAGATTCAAAGCTGATTTGTTCTTCCTTGGAGTTGGGAATGTTCCGCTTTTTTAAATAGGTTTTCCATATTTTTAGCCCAGGGTAATTTCCAATTAATATTTTGACCAGGGTGGCATCTTTGAAAATGCGTGCTCAGGTTTATTTCATCATTTCACAATCGTACACACCGCATACAACCTTTAGACATGCTACAAGGCTCAGCAAAAAAGGCTGGACTTTCACACGCAAAAAGCGCTGAGTTTCTCCACAACCCTTTGATGAAATTAGTTTTTCTTTGCAATCCTTTGACGAAATTCATGGGGGGTTTTTAGCGGGCTTCTGATGAAATTTTAGTTTTTTTTTTTTCGCGATCCTTTGACGAATTTTGCGTCTTTTTCGCAATCCCTTGACTAAATTTGCATTTTTCCATAATCCTATGATAAAATTTGCATTTGTTCTATGATCCTTTGGCATAATTCGCATTTTTTCGCGATTATTTGATGAAATTTGCGTTTTATCTGCGATCCTTTGACAAAATTCACGTTTTGTCCATGATTATTTGATGAAATTCGCGTTTTGTCTGCGATCCTTTGACAAAATTCGAGTTTTGTCTGCGATCGTTTGATGAAATTCGTGTTTTGTCTGCAATCCTTTGACGAAATTCGCGTTTTGTCCACGATCCTTTGATGAATTTCATGTTTTTTCTGTGATTTTTTGACGAAATTCGCGTTTTGTATGCGATCTTTTGACGAAATTTGCATTTGTTCTATGATCCTTTGGCGTAATTCGCATTTTTTCTGCGATTTTTTGACGAAATTCGAGTTGTACATGTGATCTTTTGATGAAATTCTCCTTTTGTTTGCGGTCCTTTGACGAAATTTGCATTTTGTCCACAATCCTTTGATGAAATTTGCGTTTAGTCCATGATCCTTTGATGAAATTTTCGTTTTGTTCGCGATCCTTTGGCAAAATTCGCGTATGTTTCATGATCCTTTGTCAAAATTTTTTTGCGTATTTTTCTGCGATTCTTTGATGAAATTCACGTTTTTTTTGCGATTCTTTGACAAAAATCGAGGTTTTTTTCGCGATCCTTTGACGAAAATCGCATTTTTTCCTTGGGGAGAAAAGTCTAAAATTCGCATTTTTTCTGCTGGAAAAAATGTTCGAAAGTTGCAGACAATTTTTTAAATTGATTTAATTCGTGCAGACAAAAGTTGTCCACAAGAGATTTTCTTTGCCCGCGACTATGTTGCCGTGTTGCGGTGTTTCTGCCACTGGGTATGGCTTCGCGTAGTAGGGCCTTATGCATATTTTCGTATTTTACAATTTTCTCCATCTGTAAAGTTCCTATTTGTAAGGGAGTTATAAGGTTCTTTTTTGCTAGAGCTGTAGTTTCTTTATTCAATCTTAGATCTCTGATATGCTCTTTCTTTCTTTCACCAATTTTCCTTTTGGTCATACCCAGAGTTGTATAATATAGATGCACGCGCGAATGCCGTGTGTGGAAAATTTTCCAAAAAATTCGGATCTTTGCAAAAAATAAAATTAAGAAAATAAAAACATTGTTTTTGTAACTTTTTTTAATAGCGAAAATTTAAAATATTCCCCAATTTTATGTACGATTTATATATTGTTTGTCCTCAATTCAAAGTTTAAAGAGTCAACATTGTTGTGACATCACAGACCCTTTTATTTCTATTTTCCGCAGACTAAAACTTGTCGCCGATTGGTTTTCCATCGGCGGCTGCAGTGACTTTTTAGCCCGGCGATGGCGGTTAAATTGAATAATTTCGTAGTGTTATAAGAGTAAAGGCCTTTTGTGCGAAGAGATCACAATATTAAGGATTTGGCTATTTCTAAATGCATTGACAAAATAATTTAAAATAATTCACCCCTTCCTATCATGGATTTTTGCTTTATTATTTTTATTTAAAATAATTATTCTTTAATTACTATTAATTTTTGATTTAAATAGCAATTATTTTAAACTATGATTTGTAATTCATATCGTCAAAATAATGCAACATGTAATTTTATTAAACATTAAGTTAATTTGCAGAAAATTTTTGACTCAATATTTATGTGCACAGAAAGTTTTTGGTTTTATACAAGCCTGGTCATACCTATGTAATTTATTTTTTCATTTTCTCTATTTATGCAACTGATTTTATAAATGCCTGCAGTTTGAGTTTTTTCATAATTTTCTGTTTCATTTCTTATTGCTTTATATAGGGATGGATGGGGGACTTGTTTTATTGGAAACTTGTGTACCTAGTTTTTTAAACTCTCTTTTAATTTTTAATGCTGTCCCATTAATATATGGAATAGGGGGAAGGGGGGCTATATCTGACATTTTCTTGTGCTGGTTAGATTCGGTCTATTCTTTCAGTTGCACTTTGAATAAGTATATGTAGAGTTTTCTTGGGATGTCCTGCATTTAAACCTATGTTTTTCAATTCTTCTTTTAACGATTCTGCTGTTGAACAGATTTATAAACTCTATTGATGTAGGAGTTTAGGGTACTACTGTATATAGAAAACCAACAGCAAACCTAAATATAATTTCATTCAAAGACAACACTCCATTAACGTACAGATTAGCAGCCATAAAAGAAAAATCTAAAAATGTTTATAAACTTTTGACCTTAAAATACTTACTTAACATATATTCTGCCTACAGTGCCTCCTGTTATCTTCTAGATGTCATTTATAGTATTTGATTTCTTTATGCCTCAGCTTTTTAAAGAGAATGGGCAGGCATTAAGTCTTGAGAATCAATTTTAACATGTTTGTCAAATTACCAAAACATTACCAATTCAATAATTATCTATTATGAAATTATTGTTAGAAATTATTTTTCATTTGATGGGAATTTTATTTATTTAACTATACATTGAACAATATTAGAAATAAAAGATTCCGTAATTGATTACTTTATTATATATTATTTTATATTATAAACTATTGGCAGAATGATAAAAATAAATTGACAGAATGGATTAGAACATGTGCTATTTTGAATCATATTATTCTAAATCTTTTTCTATTGATTACCATGTAGTGTTTGGGACTAGCATTGCCAAGAGTGGATGCAGCACTCCATTTAGAAGGGGTCACAGCTCTCTTTTTAACACTTTCCAACAAAATTGAAAAGCGTTTATGACTTCGGTTTGTCTGTCCGTCTGTATGCTCTCTAACTCTCGTAAATATACTCCAATTGTTCTGAAATTTTTGGATGTTATTGACCTCTACCATAGCACGATCCCTATTTCAAATGAAGTTTGTAGCATGTTTAGTTCATTTACAGGGACAGTCAAAAGTATTCCGTTACATTACGGCCAATGGGAAAAAATTGTTTCAAATGATTTTTAATGGTGTTATACCCTTTCAAACATAATAAAATTGATATACATTTATGAAGGGCACTAAACATGTATTCTGTGGAATATGCGGCGCAAAGAATAGTTATTATTCATTTACAAGGCCACACAAAAGAATTCTGTTACATAATGATATAGGCAGTGGCAGGATTCAGCCGGTTTGCACCGGTTCGGTAGAATCAGTTGTTAATTTGTGTTGAATTCAGCAAACCGGTTGTTAAAATGATGCTTCAAATGCGAAAATCGCATTTACCATAATTTACTTTTTTAAAAAGTTTATCTGCACAACAATGTTTTCTAACCATAACATTGTGACATGTTCTGATTTGTTCCAATTAATAAAATGTTTCATTTGCAAGAAAAAAAATTCTCCATCAGTCCTGTAAGGTGCGAATGTAACTTTAAAAAATTATATATGAAATTTTGAAGAATTTCAGGACGCAAATTGGCAGGGTTCGCAAAGCTGGGCCCAGTTCGAAAAAACCCGGTGGGTTTTTTCAGAATGGGCCCACTTGAAAAAGCCCACTGAAAAACCCACAAAGTGGGTTTTTTCAATTTTCAGATATAATTTAAAAATTTAAATAACATATAAATTTAATGAATTTAAGTCATTTCAGTTAATTTTGAAAAAATGTTAATATATAAAAGCCATTACATACAAATAAAAATATATTTCAGCACATTGAAATACTTTACTAACATAGAACCTAGTAGGCAACATACATAGTACATAATTATAGGTATGTCTTTATATAAAAAATTCAAATCCAACTATATTCATGGAAATAAAAAATATGTATTTTTACTTTCTTCTATCTTTACAAGAAGAAAGTATTGGATTTGTAAAAAATTTCGACTTCCAATTCATGATTGATTTAATATGTTTTAAAAAGGTCCTGAAGACAATTTGATAGTTTTTAGAAAATGACTGTCTGTATGTGAAAAAAAATTTTGTGAGTGCTCTATCTCAAGAACTAATGCACAAATTTCACAAAACTTTTACTAACACAAAACTGAGTTAGACCTTGATGTAAACTGGTGCTGATTAGTTTTTGGTGTATACTGCCCAACAGGTGGCGCTGCTATGCTGCATTTATCTCAATTTTTGCAATAGCTTTATCTCAAGAACTAATGCACAGATTTTCATAAAACTTCAGATTCAGTTACAAGTAAAGTTGTTGCTTATTGAATTTTGGTGCATATCGCCCAACAGGTGGTGCTGCTATGCTGCATTTTTCGCGATTTCAGCAATAACTCTAATCTCAAGAACTAATGTACGGATTTGAATAAAAATTTAGATTCAGTTAAACCTTGATATAAACTGTTGCTGATTAGTTTTTGGTGTATATCGCCCAAGCGGCGCTGTTGTGCTACATTTATCTCACTTTTTGCAATAGCTTTATCTCAAGAACTAATAATGCATGGATTTTCACCAAATTTCAGATTCAGTTAGATGTTGACGTAAATTGTTACTGATCAGGTTTTGCTGTAAATTGAACAACAGTCTTATATCTCCTTGTTAAATGCATCCAATTCAACAAATCTATATTTTACAATCCTCATGATGGGCATAAATTGTCATTTAATTTTGGCACTGTGATAGCGAATTTTGAATTATTAACATGTATGAGATAGAAGAAACTTTTGGGATTGGCACATCCGACTAGTTTACCCCTTTTTTTCTTCCTACTTATATATTTTAAATTTTAATATTTTATTCATTATTTGATTTAAAGAAAATTAACAATTTTATATCTTCTATTTTATTTAAAATTAATTTGAGAAACACTGGCATTTAATTAATTTAAATTCATATAATTTATACAATTTATAACTTGTAAAATAGCATTACAATTATATTGTATATAAGAGAACAATGTATTTTTTTATGTATAGTGTATATAATATATAGAAAATATAGTATACAATAATGTAATTACGCATGTATTATACTTTTGAAAAAGCCCGATTTTCCCCGGGGAAAATTGGGTTTTTCATGAAAAAACCCGAAAAAATCCATGTGGGTTGGGTTTTTTCAGAAAAACCCGGGTTTTTGCGAACCCTGCAAATTGGCAGCTTAGGTTAACCCTATTAATATCTCATGCTTATTGAACATTAAAATAACTACTTATATTGGAATAAAAATACTTTGTTTTGGCTGTTCTTTTTTAAATATATGGAATGTTCCCCGATATCGCTAATCAATAGCTAATGACTAAATCGTTAGATTTAGTGGTGCACTTCCAATGACATTTTGTTTAAATATTGTACTTAGTATCTTAGAAGTAATTTAAATCAAAGTAGTTATTTTTGTAAATGTATCAAATTTTAAATTTTTATAAGATCCCTGAGTTCTATAAGTTCTATTTAGAAATTTTTTCCCTACTCTAACAAATGAAAAAACATTGTATCGTCTAAACTTGCCGAGTCATGATACTTTGTATTTTATGAATTTCTAGCATTGTCTGGCCCGTTTTTTAAAAAGAATTGATAAAAATTCCTAAAATTCTAAATATCATAACTCGAGAAGTTTTAGTTGTGCAAAAGTTTGTCTCACTTGCTATAGCATGTATAATGTTTTTCTAAATATGTTATAGGGTTCAAAGGACTGCATAAAAATTTTAATTTTGTACAGTTTTTCTAAAGTAAAAACGGCTTCTAAGATGATGAAGAACAGCATTTGAAGTATTTTTGAAATTAGAAGTATTCTAAATTTAATGATTTAGGAATTAGCTTTTGTTCAGGATCGACGCGCTACACATTTTATAAATGATATTGCCTTGATGACTGTATATTTGAAATGAAATTACTCGTCTTTCAAAAGCACTGCAAACAAGAAGCATAAGCATAATAAAGAATGAAAACTAATGATAAAATTTACTAAAACATCCGAAATGCTTCTGATGAAAAAAGCACATACAAAAGAAAGACGATGAGAGTTTTATTAGTTCAGGATCTTGAAAAAATATCAAATTTGCAGAAGATGATAAATGTTTTAGTAAGTTCGGGAGCACGTGTTTTAAAAACAACATAACTAATTAAAAAATAGGCTACTGAATTCTGAACATTTGAATGGAAGTTGTAGTCAATTTGAATACAGGAATAAACTATACTTTTCTTCTCCTCACATTACTGGGATATTGGAGAATTAATACTCCCATGAAAAGCAGCTGAAGAACTATTATTTATATTTAATGGCACTAAGGCCAATGTCAATCCATTCACAATGCTAAGCATTGTGAATGGATAAGCAAAAAAGCAGGCAAAAAGACGCCCGTCTGACATTGGCCTTATATTGATACTAATGATTTTTGAGACTATATTTTAAATATTTTTTTAAAGCTATGGAGTTTTTAAAAGTATTTAAAAGGCTAAAAATATTGGCAGAACAAGTGCTGCAAGTTTAGCCAAAATGAAAAAGGTGTTTTCAAAGATAAACATAATATGGTCAGAGAAGAAAAGTCGACTGACTAACTATTACTAATGTATCAAATATAATGACGTTTAGCCTGATTGCCCTAAAAACCTTTAAAAGCATGGGTTCCTACTTCTATAGTGAATGTGTGTTAACATGGTTCGTACGCTTTGGAAAAAATAGAAAAAGTGCTGGAAAAAAAGTATTCATTTTCTAGGAATGAAAAGAGCTGGAAAAAAAGTATTCATTTTCAAGGAATGAAAAGTGCTGGAAAACATCGCGAACTTCGACAAATTGTTGCCGAAAAATATCAATTTCAACAATCTTTCGCATTAAAAAATCTGTAATTTTGCCAATGGATCGCTTTAAAAATGCGAATTTCGTCTAAAGATCGCGGAAAAAACGCGAATTTCGTCTAAAAATCGCGGAAAAAACGCGAATTTCGTCAAACGGTCGTGGAAAAAAAACGCGTATTTCGTCAAAGACTAGAGAAATAACCCGAATTTCGACAAGAAATCTCGAATAGAACGCAAATTTCGTCAGACGATCGCGGAAAACGCGCGAATTGCATTAAAAGATCGCGAAAATACGCGTGTTTTCATCAAAGGATCGCGCAAAAAACGCAAATTTCGACAAAGGATCGTGAAAAAAAAAACACAATTTTCGACGAAAGATCGTAAAAAATTGCGAATTTCTTCAAAGGATCGCGTAGGGGTGATTCTGTTCCAAATTTTCTGAAAATTTAAGGCATTAATTTCCGAAAATTAAAAAAAATCGATCACCAATCCAAAAAATCGCGAATTTCGACAAACGGTCGCCGAAAAAAAAAAAAAAAAAAAAATTGTCAATCGTTTTCAGAAAAAATGCAGATTTTGCAAAAGGATCGCGAAAAAAACGCAAATTTCGTCAAAGGATCACGGAAAAAACACAAATTTCATCTAAGAAACGCGGGAACAACTGTAAATTTCGTGGAAAGATCGCAAAAGAACCCGAAGATTTCGACAGGAAATCGCGAAAGAACCCGAAAATTTCGTCAAAAGATCGCGAAAAAACCCAAAATTTCGTTAAAAGATCGCGAAAAACCCCGAAAATTTCGTCAAAAGATCGCGAAAAACCGAAAATTTCGTCAAAAAATCGCGAACAACCCAAAATATCGCGAGAAAGCGGTATATTTCGTCGAAAGATCGCGAAAAAACGCGAATTTCTTCAAAGGGCTGCAGAAAAACGCATAGTTAGTGTCGGAAGTGGATTTTCCTCTCTCACCCGCTGCTGTAACTTTTCAGAAAATTTGAGGTAAATTTCAGAATTTTTTTTTACTCAGAATCACCCCTAGGATCGCAGAAATAACGCAAATTTCTTCAAAGGAATGCGAAAAAAAACACAAGATTCGTCAAAGGATCGCAGAAAAAGTGCGAATTACATTAAAAGATCGCAGAAAATACTATTAATTTCTTCAAAGGATAGCGAAAAAAAAGTTGAAATTTCATCGACTAAATTTGTAAAGGGCCTCAAAAAAAAAAAAAAAAAAAACGCATAGCCAGTGCCGGGAGGGGATTTACCTCTTCTGCTATCTGCTGTAGTCTTTCAGAAATTTTGCTGTAGTCTTTCAGAAAATTTTTAGAATTTTTTAAACTGAGAATCACATTTGAAAATTTTGTCAACTATACGTTGAAAGAAAATCACGAATTTCTTCAGTCTGTCATTAAACAAAAATTGCAAAATTTAACAATCCGCCTGGGAAAAATACCACAAAATTCGTCCATTGGTCATCGATAAAAAATGCAAATTTCATCAATTTGTCGCAAAATTCATCAGTTTGATGCCGATTTCATATATTCTCACCCCCCCCCCCCCCCCCCCCCAAAAAAAAAAACAAACAAACTCGCCCCTTCCTAACATAGCCAATCAGTCATTAAAAAAAAAAATCGGTCATTAAAAAAAAAAATCGGTTATTTATAAAAATCGCAAATGTTGTCAATCCGTTAAAACTTCACTAAATTATATAATTCCAAATTTTTCACTGTGTAACTGATAAAAAAAATTTATTTCCTTTTTATAAATCCATTTAAAAAAAAAAAATCTTTTGTATTTAAAAAGTAAAAGTAAATTATCTAACCTTTATTTCAATTATTTTTGTATGGATAAGTGCAAATGCTGTAAGGTTTGAGAATTCAGTGAATATTTATTAAAAAGTATATTGTTCACAACTTCAGAAATGCTAATATATGACTCCTGATGAGTGTTCAGAATTCCTAAAATTTAAATGGTTTACTTCTGTTTTCTACTCTTGTAGTGATACCATACCTTTTATTTATTTTTTAAATATTTTTTTGCACTTAAAGAAAAGAAAATCAAGCTCTGTTGTCTTAACTTTTTATTATATATGAAATTTCTTCCCATGGTACCTTAGTAAGTTAAAACACATTATTCTTTAAAAATTCTCTAATAATGTCTTGAAAATGCCTGTTATAAAAATGAAAAGATTTGATAAGATTTCTTTGAAATAGATAATCAATGGGGTAGCTATTTTCCTTAGGTGTTTTTCTAAGCCATTTTTATGCATGTATGTAAACAGTCCTTGAATAGTGCTGGAATAGTGCTTGAAAAGTGCTTGAATTTTATTTGTTCTCGAGTGTATGAACCATGGTTAAGAAGGAAGCACAGATTCGATATAATGCTTGAGTAAAGACAAAGAAAATTGAAAGTGAGGATGCTTATCAAGAAGCTATATGTTAAATATCTCA
Organism: Maratus speciosus; assembly: GCA_963932465.1. Classification (NCBI taxonomy): domain Eukaryota; kingdom Metazoa; phylum Arthropoda; class Arachnida; order Araneae; family Salticidae; genus Maratus; species Maratus speciosus. The sequence continues at coordinate 336,953,793 of OZ010788.1, forward strand.
AATAACACTATTTAATATTTTAAACCCTTTTCTATACTATAATCTAGTTTTTTTCTATACAATTTATTGCTTTATTTAAGTATTAACTACATGAAATAATATACTACCTTTTTAAACTTTTCAACATCATAAATATAAAGTTATTTTCAGTACAGGATACCCAAAATAATTCAAATTTATTTTTACTAGTTTTAGTACAAAATGTATAGTGTGCTGATGCATTTTATCGGCAACTTTTATTCATGGGCAGTTATTGTATGGAAAATTTTTAAAAGATGTTTCATGTTTTTAAACTCAGTTAAATTTTATTATTGGTATAAAATTTCCAGATATATCTTTTTCGCATGCACATTATTGTTACTACAAAAATAATTTAAGAATCATTTGGGACCAATTATAGAAGATGACATTGACGAATATCTTAGTGAAATTTGTGACTTAGGTGACTAAGCCTAACATAAAACATGCATTCAAAAATATCCAGAAATCAAGTACCTACCACTCACAAGAGCCGATTTATCGAGATTAACTTTAAAGAAATTATAAGCATTTATCACCAAAGTAAGGATGTAAATAGGAATGCTTGACATTCAGTGAGCTAGTATTCTCACGAAAATCGACTTCAGCAGTAAAACGAGCTCTTACTATAGTTATTAATATCTAACTGATTCTAGCTGTAGATCATGGACATGGGTTAATTCTTACGCTTAAATTTGTGCTATTTTTGTGTTATCCTTATTGTATTAAATTGCAGTATTATTGAAGCAGTTGTCTGATAAAAATTTTAATCAGGGTTTTATGATTGCCGAATATTTATTAAATAAATTATATCCTTTTACAGGAAAACATGTTTCAGGATTATTTTTTTTTCAGTATACGAAAACATCAAAGGTTTTCATTAACAATGTTCTTATAATATTGGAAAGTGTTTCATAATCTCTGTGTGATGCTTTATTTTCCTTTCATGTTTATGCATAAAAAATCATTCGGGCAGCGAACCGGCTGCTAAATTATTTGAATCCCACCACTGGATATAGGGGGCAGGGGAATTGTTTGCGGTGTATTTTATTATGTTAAATTATTTCATATACACTGAAATTGATGCTATATTGCATCTGAATTACTGTATATTAGCAGTTTGCTGGGAATGCATTTTTAATTATGGTATGTGCTTTCCAGTTTCACTATATTTATGCATATTATATATTGTGTATAAATGCTATAGTTCATATACATTGCTGCAGAAAATAATTGATAAGGGTTACTGAGTATGAGCTTAAATTGCTTAAAAGCGGCTTTTAAATGAGTTATGCATTTATATGCTGAACTGCATTTAGTTTACTAAGAAATGTTTGTAGAATATAGGTAAAATGATATACAGGGTCATATGGCCATCTACGGATGATAATTTCTGGAAATGTGATTTCAGTAGTTTTAAAAGTTTTTTAGTTTGAATAAAATTTTAGCTAAATAGTGGCGTGTAATAAAGGTACTAGGTAAACTATAGGGCTGTACAAAAGTATTCAAGTATGTTTCCATCTATTAGTATAAATTGCTGAAAGAGAAATTTCAACCTGTTATGCGTTTTCTTGCTAAACTAAATTTTACCATTATATAGTATACTAGGGGGCTCTGCCCCCTGCAAGCTAAGCTCGCCAACCCCGTTCAGACACTGCAGAATCTAAAAGCACGCTAATCTGATCGCTTTTAAAAAAGATTAGAGGAGATTGAATTATACTGAAAAAACCTGTAGCGATCTCCCTGTAAATGGGTTTCCATTTAATTCCCTTTGATTGCAAAAATTTATGTCAGAATCAGTTGCTGTTAAGACATCCAATGGTTGTTTTCAAGTTTGATTCACAATCTTTTGCCGGTTATATCTAAAATCTATCGCCAAACTATAAGATTAAATGTCAATAATGGTTGATCGTAAATGTCATATTCACTTGAGTTTAAGGAAGTTACACGTGTTTACGCCATCAGGTGATTTTTATTTCGAAGTTTTATTTGTATTTTTATTAATGTTATACAAATTTATAGTACTTCTTAGTTATCCCGTCGACCAATTTCGCTAAATTATATAAATCGCCAAATTATACACATCGACATAATTTTTATTTTAAAAAACGAAAAAACAAATAAATTAGTAAAGGCACAGAATTGCTAATATTAATGTTTTACTAAGGCACAGATGTCATATTGGCCCGATTTTTTTTTTATACCAATTTGGCGAAAATATCAACAGCATAAATAACAACATCCGGGTTACCATATCAAGCAAAATACGACACTTTGGCGCCAGTTAATTACCCATTGCGTATATTACATTGGCGTCAGAAAAAAATTGTGCCAATATGACATCTGTGCCTTAGTAAAACATTAATAAAAATACAAATAAAACGTTGAATTAATGGTTTTATTGGCCATTATTGGCATTTAATCTTAAAATTAATTAATTAATGGCAACCATTATTGGCATTTAATCTTACAATTTGGCGACAGTAATTTGGTCGACGGGATAACTAAGAAGTACCAAATTTATTTGTTCTTTCGTTATTTAAAATAAAAAATTATGTCAATTTGTATAATTTGGCGAGTGATTTGGCTATTTATATAATTCGGCGAAATTGGTCGACGGGAGAAGTTGTACCATTAAAACATTGCTTTGAAGTTGAAATTAAATGTCATGATTTGTTGTATTGTCATATACGCACCGGATTTGGCGCGCATTTTTTTATGTCAATTTGGCGAAAGCCTCGTTTTCGAATACCAGTTACATATATATTTTTAAATTATTTTCTGTTATTTTTTTAAATGAAATAACAATAAACAAATAAAAGTTTAATTAATAACCGTAGAACAAAACAATTTACAGCATTTTTTATAAATAAAAAGGAAATAAATTCAAATAAACATTTATTAATAAATAACCAACAATAGCCGGGTTACCATGTCAGGCAAAATAACGCCGTTTTGGCACCAATTAGGTTCAGCGTTGCATATGTAACATCTGTGCCTAATATTGTTCTTTTCGTTTCGTTTAAAAAAAAGAAAGAGGTGAAAGCCATTTATTTCAGATGTTTTAGTTTTAAATGAAAGTTTTGTATTAAATAAAATTATAAGGAAATACAAATTGAATTTATGAATAAAAGTAACATGATACATTTGTTAGCATATATTTAAGGGATGCCAAACTGGTCGCCAGATTAGTTTAAAATAATACAACGTTTTCTAAAATATGAAAAAAAAAATATCTGTTATGATTAAAATTTGAGTTGCCATCATTGGAGAAAAGCATATAAAATTAGAAAAAAATTAATATTTCGAAAACTAATTCGAATTTAAAAATTCTAATACCAGTTTTGAGATCGGTGAATCAATACGGATTTTTGGTGTTAATTTCATCGCAAAGTATTCCGTATTTTAGGAGAAATCGTCGTGAAACATAATCAGTTGTTTAATCAGTCGTTTCATATATTCGTTTCATAAATTCGTTTCATTAGGATTTTATATATATAGGGTAGATATATCAACTTGCAGATCAAATACAGGGCTGTTCAAAAGAATTGGAATACACATTTGGCTATGGACAGTAACTGCTGAGATTAGTTTTTTAAATGTTTTATGTGTTTTCTAAAATGTTTACTTAGTTATCTTACTTACCTTATTTCTCTAAATAATGTAGTTTTTTTAAAGCATTTAGGAAGTGTTGGAAAGTGTTTCATAATCTATGCTTAACACATGATTTTTCTTTCTTTTTTTTGGAGAGGTGGAGGGAGATGTCACATCACTTCATGTTCAATTTTTATATTGAAGGCTATTCGCAAATTAAAACTGACGATTTTTCTGAGAATTTCGCGAATTCATTATCATTTGTAAATACAAAAAAAATGCATTGGTATTCATAAAAATATATAATATACAGATTTCAGTCAGATACCAAGAAATTAAAGTGCATCTCATTTTCTTATAAAGGCATACAGAATGATTCAGAAATGTTGTCAAAGTTAGCATTTTAAGCCAATTTTTAGGACATGATAGCCACAGAAATGTTGTTATGTGGGAGCAATTAGCATTCACATCTAGAAATTCAGTTTAAAATGCCAAATTTTATGGAATTTTTCTAAAGATTCTTTGTTTTTATTGAAAAATGGAAAACACTATTTAATCACACAGTTTCTGAATAAGGGAGTGCACTTGCAAATTTCTTGAGATTAAGAATAATTTTACGGATGTGTCAGGAATCACATAATTTTGATTTGAGTAGAGCTTTAAAGAGTCAGAAAGGTTCGCATTGTTGAGCGGAACGGTGGGGGGTGGAGGGGATGAAAGAATTTAATATATATTTCATTTTTTAAATGATTAAATTTTTTTTTTATTTATTTATTTTGTTCTTTTTTTTGGGGGGGGGGGGGGGGGGTTAGTCATGATTCCCGTGACTTCCCTCTTGGATCTGCCAAGAGTGTTGCCAGGTGACCCATGTAAATCAGGATTCCAAATACTCTGGACATCGCTCATTTCTTACAACTTATTTCACCATCTTTAATCGCAGATAATTCTGCCATTAGATAAGGCGAAGAAAATTACTTTAAAATACTGGTGGCTAGAGCCTTTGAAACACCAATTTACGTGGCAACGCTAATTGGGACTTAATCTTAGTACACACAGAATAGTAATATTTGAAAATTGTGTCATTTGAGGTAATCATATTAAGTTTTAAGTTTTCTTCTTAGCCTTATGATGTCATACTTTCAGTAAAAAAAATTAATTACCCTTATTTTAGGAAGGTTCTTAGTAGAACTTAGTAGAACTTTAGTAGTAATGCAAAGGATCAGTAATCAATCTAAATTCTTCTTCTGGTCAAAACGGCTTAATCAAACTAAAATATGCATTGTCATATATAAAGTTGAAACATTTTACTAGGATTGAGTCAAAATATGCAGTTTTTATGCATGCATTGATTAGAGACTGAAATTATAAATAAACATTTGTACTATAAATACAACCATTTGACCTAAGTTATGTTGTCTTTCCACAGTTTATTTGCATTTGAAATAAAACCAAAAAGAAATAAAAAAATTAGGGAACTTTTATAATAATTCAAAAAATAAATTATTAGTCATAAGTTTTTGTTTTAATGAATAAAATTTTTATTTCTTAGCATTATGATGTCATTTGAATTGAAGAAATCATTTGTGTACATTTTGATTTAGATTTTTAATTTATAATTTATTTGCCATGTCACCTTCTAAAAGAAAACAAATGTATACATATTGGAATTGTAAATATAACTCATTGGTGTAAAGCTTTTCTGTATTTCTGTTGTTTCATGAATTTGTATTTTGAATAAATCTGCAAAAATAATAAAGAAAAAATACGTACAATGCCAGATACATCTGAGGGTTTCATTTAAGGGCATTGAAATAGACTGCTGAGCATCTAAGAATGATGCATACAAAAACTGTAGTCATAAAGAGTCAAATTTTGACAGAGATGGGCCAAAATGCAACTAATTCATCCCAATGAATCAAAAACCTTTTGTGTAATTGCATACTTGTATTTTGTATATTTACATAAACTCATCAACTAATTAAGATTTAAAAAAAAGTATGTTAAAACTTTTTTCATATATCCTTATAACTAGTATAGATATACAGTGGGTGATCGGTTTACGAACAAATTGCTTAATGAACACTTTCGTGGGAGATTTTCATGTTCGGATAATGAACACCTCACAAGACAAAGTCAAGAAGAAGCAATGCAGTGTTTCAGATTTGTCGAGCTGTATTTAATTGCATCTATTATCAATTTAGATAACATTTTAACAGTTGCATACGTATGGCCTAATTATTTATCGGGCCCTACATTTTAGGGGCCCCAAATTATAATGAACAGATTTGAAACATTAATTTTTATATTTTGTTTCCCTTTTTAACAAAATATTTTTAATTGCACATTAGTTATTTTAATTAAAATTTGGTTCATAAATTATTAGCAGGTTCTAGCCTTCACTTGAGCTTTATCAGGCCCTGCAGTAATCACAATCTTTTAGAGAACTAAGGAGTTTTTCAAAGGTCAAAGTGATATGATTTAATGCTGTAGTCAATTAATGTAATCCTAAAAGTTTTTGCAAAGGGCATGCCATTTATGTTTTTTTGAATATGTCATGACACGGTCAAAGCCATCAAAATACAATCTGTCTATATTAAATAAGGACATATATTAACACTATTAAGGGAAGATTTATATTTTTTTTATGCATTATTTAGCTTTTAAGAATGAATTAATTGAATTCCCATACAAATCATTACAAAATCTATGATCGGTTAATGAACAATTCGGTTAGCAAACACTGTTTTGGAAAATGGATTAAGTTTGTTAATTGATCACCCACTGTAATATATTTATATTTGCATTTGAAAAAAATTCTGTTTTTGCACATAGATATAATTATTTTCTGAAAATGTTGTTATCTTTGAATATTTTCAGAGTTTTAAATACAGACAATATGAGCATTCTTGGTTTAACATTGGACTATGGCCCATTTGGATTTTTGGATATGTATGATCCCAATCATATATGTAATGGTTCAGGTTAGATAAATATTTATGCTGTTATGTTTATGATTTCTTTATCTGTTGTTAACTTATCATGCACACACATAAATATATATGAGGACGTGAGTTTCAAAACTCGCCTTATCCAGAAAATAAAATTTCGGGAAATCACGAAAAACCTCTAACTGCATCCATTGGTTTTCATTGTAAACCAAGATTTTACAATGCCAGAAATGTACTATAAAACTAGGTTTTTTGCAGATTGTAGTGTTTTTTCGATATATGTTCACCAATAGAATAGATTGATAGAAAAAACTCAATTTTTTAAACTTTGGATTAGATGCATTTTGAAACTCATGTCCTCATATATAAATATGTTTTTAATTTTACAGGTGACGATATTTATTTGTGAAATCTAAACTATAACATAGTATGACTGTGTACTAAGTTTTTATGATTTGTATGAAAGTTGCTATTTTTTATGTATAATCTTTGTAATTTTTATATTTGCTTTTAATAATTCAGAAAAAAATGAAAAGAAAAAGAAATGTTATTTCTAAACAGACTTGTTTTACTAAGCAGTATTACAAAATCTGTTTTAAGGGATATAAAATTTACAGAAAAGATTAAGTTTTGTAATTTTTATGAATAATCATGCTGAAAATCCCTTCTAATGGCTTGGATGATCTATTGCAAAATATGTAGTTTTATCATCTAGAAATGAAGAAATAAGTAAAAAAAACTAATCTATTATATTAAAAAAACTGCTAAATTTCTTTATTCAAAATTTCATCTTAATAAAAAGTGAATTGCTGATATAGGTCATATTCAAAATGCCATTTCCCCCCTCCAATGGTTAATAAAATATTCATATATCCTAACTAATCATTTAAAAAATAATGAAATTCATTTCACCATTTAAAAAATGGTGAAATGCACTTTTCTAAATATATATATATATAAAATAAATAAATAAATAAAATAACCGGTAGACCTGTGTGAGACTTTCACACTGCAATCTTTGAGTTTATTTTCTGGTACAGTTTTTATTAATTTATAATTAACTGCAATTTTTTAAAAGTTTAATGTAGTATGTTAAAAGCCTGTTCACAAGCCTTTCTTATAATATCCTATTCATTGTTGTGTGTTTTGCATGTTCATATAAAAAGGGGCGTTGACATCAGAAATAATATGTATAATGATACTTGTCCTAAAAGTATAACGAAAATTCAGTATGCAATGTCAGATGTGGGCAAAAAATCTTATTCGATGGTATGTCATTCATCATTATTTGTACATTGCATATTCGTTAAAATCATTATGCGGTGTCATATTTGGGCAAAAAATCCTGTCCAATGGTACCTCATTCATCATTCTACGCTACATATTAGTTGAGCAAAAGTTGACAACAGGAATCATATATATGATTATACATACAGTTAAGTTTCAGCAATAATAGGCCCCCAGGGGGATGGATGCCTCCTTTAGGTATTCACAGGCTTCTCAACACTAGGCAACTGAGCGATCTTTCTCTTTTTCATTTTCACACCTTTCCCTTTGTTTCACTCTCATTGTGGTTTCCTCTTTGGAGGTGAGGACAATTCTGGATGGGTCGATATCATCCTGTCTATATAGACTTATGGAGAATTGTAAACCACCCACGTGTTTGTCATGCGTTGTGACCTGTGTCTGTAGAAAGAGGGATTCTGGCATTGAGGGAAACCAACACACTGGTTTGGCCTCTGCTTCAGGTAGACAGGAGGTACATATTTGTCTTGTATGCATCAATCAGCTGGTCAGCAGATTTGTCACTGGCTAGGGATTAATTGAGTAGGTACTTACTAGTCCATCTCATTAAGGGTACACTACAATAAATACAACACTGCGGCTGACATAGGAGTGTCATATGAACGTATGGGCCTTGTTTAGAACTTTTGCACGAATGTGCATCCCCTTGTTGGGCTTAGTAATCAGTGGTGTGACTGGGGTCTGAATTGTATTTTTTTCTACTATGGAAGGAAGTACTTCATTTTCTTGTATTTCTCTGCCACGTGTAGAACAACAAACTGTACAGCACAATTCATTTACTTGTTTCTTTGTCGTCAAATGCACTGGTAGTCGTTCTGATATTTCTTTTAAGAGAACTTCACCATTTCTTATTGTTGAAACATTTCTTTCTGTTTACGGAGATGAATGTTCACTTAAAAAACTGCAATCTGGAGATTTACTTGCTGAGTTTCTTCAGCCTACCAATCACAACTTCTCTCAAATTGCAATTTTCTGTTTCTGTTGAGACACGTCAAACTTTAAATACTTGCCATGGTGTAATGTCCTAGCCAGAACTTTTATTCTCAAAATATTATTGATGCATATCATATTACTATTTGTCAGAATGGGCAAGTGCTTCCTACGAAGCACATTATTCTGATATTTACTAGCCCTATTTTACCATCTAGAATTAAAGCTGCTTACCTAAGCTGTCCTGTCCAGTTTTATATTCTCAACGCTCTCTGTTTCAAATGCCAACATTATGGCCAGGGGTGAGGAAATTTCAGAAAATCTTACCAGCCAGCAAGATGCGCAACGTACATTTAATTGTTATAACAAAATCTATGCGACTGCAAAAATAGTTAATCTGAAAAGTTGAAAAATATAGCCAACTATTTAAAAAAAATTAAGTTTTTGGCATATCGTCTATAGCCTGCAGTTAGTTTTTCAAAGATTGCCTAAAAGTTCGCTCGCTCTGTCAGGAAATCTACTTGCCAGTGGCAGGTAAAATGATGTATTTCCTCATCCCTGATTATGGCCATACTACTACTACTATTCATGGTTCTGTTACCTGTCCATTTTGTGCAGAAGTCGGGCAAGATAGTAAATCCTTTGAAAACTCTGAATCCTGCACAAACTTAAGGGTGATCATGCAGCATACTCCCATTCAGGTGCAAACTGGATCTGTGAAAAAGAAATTCATGCTGTTAAAATAACGCAAAAACTTTCATACCCTGAAGCTCACAAACTTGTTGAATCCAGGACTCCGTCTGTCGGAGTTTCTTACTCTAGTTTACACAAAAAATAGTCAAAACCTGTAAGGCACATAAGCACCCAGACTGAATCCTCTTTTTTACCAAGTAATTCACCTATGACACCTATCACCCAATTTTTCAAAGAAAAAAAACCCATGATGTCTACTGTGTCAATAATAGAAGACTTTCGCCAAAATTAGAACTTTGGCCATCACCATCAGAACCTGTTAAAATATCATACTTTCTTAGTCGGTCACAAAATTCTTCAGCTAAATCCATAAAGTCAACTGAACGTGAGACTGAAAAAACCTCTGTTTCATCTGCAAGCATTTTGCAGAAACCTGATATTTTTCCAACTCAGAAAGTAAAGCAAAAATCTTGTGCACAGAAAGAGATCCTCAACTCAAGTTTCTTCAGAGTGGAAAACTTTGAAGTGAAAAAACAAAAAATCATGTCTTAGCTCCCTCTCCCAGGGAGATACCTTCTTTATGTATCACGGGTTTCGCAACCCCGGGCACCTGAGTGGTCTTTCTCTTTTCCTTTTCCTGTCATTTCTCTTGTCTTTCTTTCCTCTTTGTTTCACTCTCGTTATGGTTTCTTCTTCAGAGGTGAGGGCAATTCTACATGAGCCGATATCATCCTGTCTATATCGACTCATGGATAATTGTAAACTATCCACGTGTTTGCTATGCGTGGTGACCCGTGTCCCTGGAAAGGGGGATCCTGGCAGTTGAGGGAAACTAATACATTGCTTTTGTCTCTGCTTCAGGTAGATGGGAGGTGAATATTGGTCCCGTATGCATCAATCGGCTGGTCAGCTGATTTAGGTCACTGGCTGGGGATCAAGTGAGCGAGCATTTACTAGCCAACTCGTTAAGGGTGGAGACTGGCATAGGAGTGTCTTGTGACTGTATGGGCCCTGGGTAGCACTGGTGCACAAATGTGCATCCCCTTGTTGGGCTTGGTAGTAGATGGTGCGGCTTAGAGATCTGCACGGGCCGGGCTCGGGCCGATTTTCATTCACGGCACTCAGACAGGGCCAGACCCGGGCCATACTTTTTTCTGAAGGCTCGGGCCGGGCCGGGCCTAACTTAATTTTTCTAAACAGAGCCGGGCCTGGTTTCATTCCTAGTTTTCACAGTCCAAAATTTTCAGTCCTAGATTTGAGCCAGCCCGTATGAAAATCATTGTCTCAGCGTGGCCTGGTCCATTTAAAGGTCAGTTAAATTAAACCTGGCCCAAAAGTTTTTGCAAAAAATGCATACATTTTTGAATCGCCATTATTCTACACTTAAACAGTAAAATTTATTATTTTTAAATAATAGTAGATTTCTACGCATATTAAAATATAACTAAACTAAAATACAGTAAAATGTGTGAAAAGGAACCTGCCTATGACGGAACCCTGTTTTAAACTGAAAAACGTGTTGATCCAGGCAAAATTAATATACTAATAAGTAAGCAAAGAATATATAATACATTTACACTTGCTAAGAAGGGAACTTGTCTATAACGCATTTTTTTTTTTCTTTTCTTTGCAATTCAAACTTAGAAGATTTTACTGTATAGCATTTTTCTGATTTTTAACACTTCTATACATGGAATAGCCCCACCAGTGGCCGAGAGGTTCTGCTCTCGAAGCTGGTAGACGGGAAGTGCTGGGTTCGATCCCAATCGTGCCCGTCGGCCTAATCGTTCGGAGTTTACGTGGTTTTCTTCGAGCCGTGGATCTTCCATGCGTTAATACGGATTAGGTTCCCTTAGAAAGACCCCCACGGAGGGCACTCCCCCCGGGCCTATATCCCTCGTGTAGATAATTGGCCGTCAAAAATCAACCCAACCCTATACATGGAATATGGATGAACAATATTAATGATAACTAAAACAAATACATACAAGAAATAGAGATTCATTAAAAAAATAAATATCGCAGCCTGCTGCACTTCTATAAAAATAAAGATTATAAGCATTAAAAAAAAGTTAAGATAAATATTTTTGGTCAGAACTCCTCGTATGAGACAAATTTTTAATCAATTCGACGTAAAAATCAATGTTTTGTAGGAGTTCACTCGGGCCGGGCCGAGATTTTAACTTTTTTCCGGGCCGGCTCGGGCCGAACTTTAAATTTTTTTATCAGGCCGGGCCCGGGCCGAGCTTTTAGTTTTTTTATCGGGCCGGGCCGATTTTTTTTCTCTATGAGTCGGGCCGGGCCGGGCCTGGGCCTGAAAATGTCGGCCCTATAATGACTATCTCGTTATATATGTTTGCATTCCATTCCCCTTCCCCAGTTTCATTTAAAATTCTGTTTAATACTTTATTTATTTTAGTGTACTATAGTCAAACAGTGCAGCCCCTAAATTAAATTTAACATTTAAAAACTAAATCGATTGTATTAATGGCCCTGCACATTTAAATTAAATTATTCTAGTTATTCATCTCTTTAATAAAATAAAATCAGTGATTCAGTCTTCATTTCTACTTTGTGAATTTCTCACACATACGATTTAACCTTGTAGAAAATTCGTTACTGCTATTTTCGCACTACACTTTAACATTCACACCCTTTTGTTCATATGTATGTCAATTCTGCATTTTTGTGGTAATGCACATTGTTAATCTTTGATCTAACATCTGTTCTAGAAAAATACATTCTCATGCCCTTTTCGCCTAAGGAATTCGGTCAGTTTTCACCGCTGTCTTTATCCAGAAACATTTTTATTTTTACACTTAACCGCAGTTGTATCAAAGATAGATTATATTATGCCTCTCACGATTCAGGAATTTTAGCAACCCACAATCTGACACCCCTACACAATTAATATATGGTAGAAGCTTACCGTATGTATTTGACGAACCCATACCAGCCAATGTTTTCCTCTGCCTTTTGTGCATGGCGCAAAAGTATTTGTAGATTGGCGATATTATTGTCCGCCAAGCAAGAAAGTTGTAACTGTGTATTCAACTCACTTCTCACTCCTGCTCTGTCTCTAGCCTCGTGATGCCGTTTTAAGAGGAGGCTCTTATCTCTTCCCCCTTGTACCTCTCCCCGCTACTCTACAAAATTTAATAAACAACTAGTATCTTTCTAATCACCTTTGGAGTTTTTTTTTAGTAAGTCCTGGTTATTTAATCACTATACATATTCCAAAAACGGCCACCTCTGTATGTAATGGAAATGTCTTCACAGGCCCGTGCAGACCTCTAGTGCGGCTGGAGCCTGAATTATTTTTTTTTTCTAATATGGATGGAAAAACTTCATTTCCTTCTAACTCTCTCCCATGTGGAGAGCAACAAAATTTACAGAATATTTCATACACTCGTTTTTTCATAATTAAACGTACTGACAGTCTCTCTGATAGTTCTTTTAAGAGAATTTCATTTTTTCTTATTGCAAAAACTTTTCATTCTGTATCTGGTGACAACTGTTCACTTAAAAAACTACATTCTGGAGATTTGCTTGTTGAAGTCTCTTCAGCCAGCCAATTACAACTTCCTTCAAACTGAAATAGAATAGGGTCTTTCTCTGTGTCTGTTAAGGCACACCAAATATTTGCCGTCGTGTGTTATCCGAATCTGACCTGTTATTGTCTACAAAAGAAGAGCTTTTAGAAAATTAAAAAGATCAAAATGTACGCTTATAACAATTCGTCAGAATGAGAAAGTGCTTCCCACAAAGCCCATCATTCTGACTTTCAATAGTCCTGCTCTACCTACTAGAATAAATGCTGCCTACCTAAGCTGTCCTGTCAGACCTTATATCCCTAATGCCCCCTGTTGCTTTAAATGCCTGCTTATGGACATACTAACACTACCTGTCGTGGCTATGTTACCTGTGCACATTGCGCAGAAGTCGACCACAACAGTAAATCTTGCAATACTTCTGAACGCTGTGTAAACTGTAAGGGTGACCATACAGCATACTCCCGCTCTTACCCAAACTGGATGCATGAAAAATAAATTTTTGCAGCTAAAATAACCCAAAAACTTTCTTACCCGGAAACTTGTAAACTTATTGAATCCAGGACCCCATCTGTTGGGGTATCTTACTCTAGTATACTAAAACAAAATCAAATTCTGTAAGTTTCATAAGCATCCAAACTGAACCCTCATTTCCACCAAATAATTCACCTGAGACACAATCCATCACAAAAAAAAAAAAAAGAAAAAACTCCCGTAGTGTGAAATTTACTGTTAATACAATACCAATTCCAAAATTTTAACTTTTACCACCATCATCTTAAATCAGTCAAAATAGAATATTTTGATCCTGTTGTACATTATTACATACCTTTGGTTGGTCAATCACAAAAACTTTTGAGTAACTCTACAAAGTTAACAGAATGGAAACCTGAGCAAAATTTGAATTCTGCTTGTAAAATGCAAAAACCTCATGTTTCCCCAACACAAAAGCAAAAAAAAAAAAAAAAAAAAAAATCATATGTGCAGAATAAAGATTCGGCGAATTCTGCAACACAAGCCTCTTCACAGTGGAAAACTGTGAAGAAAAAAGAGAGAAAATCATGCCATAGCCCACATGTTACTAATTTGAATGATCCCAAACAGTTGAATAATTATGTGAAAGAGGCTATGGAGTCGGAATCCTATGACTTGATGCAGATGAGGAGCATACTGTTTTTGAAGAGTTTGTGCCTGATTAATTTTACTTTTTAAAATTCTCTGTGATTTTTAAACTTGTTTTTTATGTAGTATTTGTACATCTTTTCATACTTTGTTTATATTTTAACAATTATTACTTTATAACTTTTACAGTTTTAATTATATTAATTTGTGTCTTTTAAGATCTTTGGACTCTTTTATTTGATTTTAATTATATATGTCATTACTGCTTTTCTTTTAATTACGTTGTTTTTCTCATCTTGTTCTTAATTTTTTGCTCATGCTTTTTATTCTCATTTTGCCTTTCTCTTGGTGCAGCATGTCCCTAAAGGGACTTTGCGCCATAAAACCTCATTCAACCTTATTGATAGATGTATGCCAACAATGTTCTTACAACCGTACGTATGATAGATGTATGTACAACCAACCATGTTTTAGCTCTTCACTTACTAATATGAAGGATCCCAAACAGAATACCCCCCAGCCCCTCTCCATTTTAAAAGATGAATACAATAAAGTTGCAAGACTCATTTCTGATGCAATACAAAATTATATCTTGAAAGGTACATAGACAGAAAAAAAAAAAAAAATCTAGCGAATTTGTGAAAGGACTTGCAAGAAATATATACATTTTTTTAAATAGTAAATATTAATATTGTTTTAAACACAAGATATCACTGGAATCAGAAAATAACAGGGATAAGTAGTTTTTTTTTCCGATTTTTAATATCAATTTTAAATCTGCTGAAAAATGGAAACTATGAAATCAGTTTGAGAAAATAATTGTTTTGAAAAAATAAATATTAATATTTTGTAAAAACAAAGGCGTTAGATTAAAAAGCAAATGTAGTATAAATAAGTGATTTTTAAATTTTCATTTGTGAAACGATGAAGATTTTTAAAAACTGCAAAAAGAAAAAAAAAAAAAAAAAAAAGGAAATTGACATTTAGAAAATATTTTTTTGAGAAGGTAAATATTAATATTGTTTTAAAACAAAGATATCATTAGAATGGCCAACATACCATGGATAAGTGTTTTATTTTGATCAGGAAAATGAATGCAGGCTTGTAAATATGCAGGAGAGAGAGAGAGAGAGAGAGAGAGTGAGAGAGAGAGAGAGAGAGAGTGTGTGTGTGTGTGTGTGTGTGTGTGTGCACTCTCCTACCCTCCCTTTTGAGTACCTAAAGTGGTTTAAACACCAACGTAAGGAGTAACCAATTTCAATTCGAGTAACTTTTGCCGGTTACTCGATTTGTTTAAGCATACCATGACGTTCCTGAGGCATTTTTCTATGCATTGCACCACTTTTTCCGAAGTTACTCAGAAAAGCGTTATTCCACAGTCATTCATACACACCGTGTGTTATGTAAAATCTAAAATCTGTATAACGACATCTGGCGGTGTGTAAAAATGCAGCCTCAAACCCAGGGAGTTTTCTAATGATTACTCGGTAAAACGGTAATAGTCCAATAATGGCAACCCTTGTGTGTTTGGTTTCATTGGTAATACAGGTTTGCTATATAAGATTTTCCTCTCTATTCCGCGGTTACTCACGAAAACGGCAATAATCCAAGAATGGCAGCTCTTGTGTGTTTATTTTCTTCGGTAATTCAGATTGGCTATGTAAGTTTTTCCTCTCCATTTAACTACATTTTTGATAGAAGAATATCTGTCTATATAGTTTTTTAAATATAACGAAAAAATCAGATAAAAAATTCACGATTTTATTAAACGTAGCTTTAGAGCGTGAATTTCTCACAAAATAAAGATCTGAAATAACTTTAAATATTCAGTGAATGGAAAAAATAGACCTAATATTAATAACGTAAATTGTCAATATTTCAGTTAAATTCATTTTAAACATCCCCTCCCGGCACCAGTCGGAACAATAGGTTATTTCTTCTTCTTTTTCCTTTTTATTCTTTTAAAGATATAATGTATCAGATTTAATAAAAATTAAACAAATTGGTGTTATTCCTCCTAAATTCATTATTTTGTTGAAGTTAATTAGAAGCAAAATTTTAAATTTCCTTACCGAATGCAATTAAATGCATATGAGATAACTGTAGCAAATTTGTTAAGCAATTATTGAAATTGACGAATAAAAATACAGACTGACTATAATATTTTTCCTATTTCATACAAGGTCCGAACACAAATCATTCAATGAAAGCCATCAAAATTTTTAAATCTCTCGTCTAGCAAAATAAGCAACTTTTATTGAAATCAAATGATTTTAACATAATCTAATATTGAGTTGATGGATTGAAAATATAGTTCCTACAACTGTAAAGTTGTTCGAATTTTCAAATGACCATTATTTTAAAATTGAAATCCCCAAATTTCGCTCTAGTCTTTTTTTTTTTTTTTTTTTTTTTTTTTTTTTTTTTTTTTTTGGACGTTCTTGTGACAACGCAAGGTTATATGATGATACTAAGCAACATATAATGATACTAAAATATAATACAATTATGATAAAAATGAGGTTCGAACACAAACCATACAATGAATAACAATAAAATTATTTTAGTATGTCTGTCACCAAAGTAAACAACTCCCAATTATTTTAATGAAATCGTTAGAAATTTATCATGCATTTCTAAAAACTGAACATAATTATTCATTTACCATAGTGTTTGTCATTTAGATTTTCAAAAGGTCGTTATTTTCAAACAAATTTTCGAATTTTTTTAATTAATGAATGCACCCAATATAATTTACTTTAAAAAAAGAGAAAATATATATTTTCCTTTTCCGCCTGAGCAAATACAACTTGTACATTGTAATAATTCCTTGTAGAGCAGTGGGTCAAATATCATTTTGAGGACCGATCTTCTGTCTCTCCATAGAAATTGTTCATAAATATTATGCTTAAGCAACTACTACCTTTTGTACATATAGATAAATTTTACACCATGTAGTATTCACTGTAGTATATGGGATATCTGAGTGGCGTCGTACACAGGATTTTATTCCGGGGGGGGGCTGGCTGACTTAAATTTCCCTAATGTTCTAAATCTTACAAAACACGTTGAATTGTGTTGTAAACAAAAATCATTTTTGGCAATAGGGCCGTAGCCAGAGGGGAAAAGGATGGTTCTATTCCGAATTTTCCAAAAATTTTCGACATGGCTTGAGGTTTCGTGAATTCGGACTTAAATATATCTTGATTTTTGACAAATGGTCCCCGAAAAAAATATCAATTTTGTCAATGCCTGATGACATTGAATTTTCGGAGAGAATGAGAAAATATAAAACAGGTGTGTCTTGCGGTTTAAAAACGGACTCAGAATTTTTATAAAAGACCAATTTTTTTTTTCTTTTAGCGGCGATTTTTATGCCATCCGACATAAAATTTCATTCTCTTTCAGAATCTGTCTTTATTTCTTAATTTCGAGAGTTGGAAGCGAAAATGAATTTTTTGGTAATTAATTCCAGAAGTGCATTTTTTGCACGGCAGGCTACGTAACACGGTAAGAAAAAGAAATACATTTTTACACTAGGGTTTGATAATCGCAGTACAATTTTTTTTAACTTTTGATTTTACAAATTTGGTTCTTTCGCATCCGAATGTTATTTCGTGCGCTGATTCATAAAATCTCAATTTTTAAAAAAATCGGACCACAATTTTCCGATTTATGAAAAAATCGATTTTTAAACTTATAAAAGAGATGCTTTTTCGCGCAGACAATTGATGGGATTTTTTTTAAATTAGGAAAACTGAATAACCGATCGCTTTTAAACTTTGACATAGTTTATAACACATAATAAGAACTTTATAAATTTAAGGTAAGTTGAAATTTTGTTGAGGGGGGGTGGGGGTGGGTGGGGGGTGGGTGAACGAGGGCTCCGTCGAAAACCGCCGCCCCCTCCCTCGAGTAGTATACCTACTGATAGGTTGTTTAAACAGAGTTTCGTTCAGATACAGTTTTGTTAAGAATAGAGTGCGCTCCCTAGTGGTGGAATGTGGAAGTAACAGAACGCGATTCTGTGAAAATTAGGAAACCTAACACGGCGATCTGTTTTAAATTTTAAGATAGTTTATAGCACATGATAAAAAAAAATATCAAAAAGAATAGCGCGTCACATTTCGGGGTGGGTAAGAGGGTCGCAAACACAATTAGAAAATAGAACAAGGCGATCTGTTTGAAACTTTAAGATAGTTTAGGGAGGGTTTACCATAATTTAAAAGGGGTTCCATGGCGATAAATGTACTAGGCGTTTTGAAAGGAATATTAAACGAAACCCTTTGTGTCGATCTGCGATCACACTTACCCACTTGTTTTCTATTTGAAGACACGTGGGGCATTTTCCCAGAACCCGCAGATTTAAACAGCCCGGAAATTTCTCATGTTTCATATGAATAAGGGACTAATTCGGGAGGGAGCTGTAACCCCATTAGCCCCATTCCAGCTATATGGTTACACTGTGGTACCACTGTGCACTAATATGGGGCTAAAGAGTATGTTGTAGTTGAATGATAGGAGGGAAAATTGCAAATTTCTCTCAAGCAAAAAGGTTGACAAATCAGCATTTTTTTTTTCATTTTCGACATTTTTTGAAGGGCGGGTCCTGTAACCCCAACAGTCTCCTTCCCCATTTTTGAATAGGCTGTGGTGTCAACGTGGACTAATAAGGACTAGCGAGAATTGTTAATCCTCTATATAACAGAAAATTAAATTACAAATTTATCTCAAACAAACAAACAAAAAGAAAATCAGCACCTTTTTCATTTTATTTTCGGCTATTTCGTGAAGAGAGCTGTAACCCATTAGCCCCTTTGAACCTCTTTGGGCAACTGTGCACTGATAAGACTAAAGAGAAGAGAGTGGCTGTTCCGTTGAATTATAGGAGGAAAAAAATTACAAATTTCTCTCATCTTAAACAGAAAGAAAACAAATCAGCACATTTTTCTTCATTTTCCACTATTTCGAAAGAGGTCTTGTAATCAGGCCCCTTCCCCTCGTTGGGTATACTGTGGTGTAACCGTGCTCTGATATAGGACTAATCAGAATGGCTAGTTTGTTGTATTGCAGAAAACAAAGTTACAAACTTATCTCAAAAAAAAAAAAAAAAAAAAAAAAAAGACAGCGTTTTTTTTTTTTTTTTTGTTTTTTTTTTTTTTTCATTTTCGACTGTTTTGGGAGGAGGCTGTTACTCCATTAGCCCATTTCACTTCTTTGGTATAATGCTATGTGATTTTGCACTAATATGGAACTAAAGAGAAGAGAGTGCTAGTTTGTTGAATAAAAGGAGGAAAATGCACATTTATCTCAAACAGAAAGAAAAAAAGCACTATTTTTTCATTTCATTTTGACTATTTAGGGAAGAAGGGGCTGTAATCCCATCAGCCCCCTCCCCTCATTTCGGTATGCTGCGATGTCAATGTGGACTAACATGGAGCTAACGAGAATGGCTATATCGCTGTATGACAGTAGAAAAAAATTCAGATTTATCTAAAAAAGTAAGAATTTCAGAAAACAAAATTACAAATCTATCTCAAAAAAAAGATAAAAATCAGCATTTCTTTCATTTCATTGTCGGCTATTTTGTGAGGGGCTGTAACCCCATTAGCCCCACTTCCACCTTTTTGAGTATAATGTGGTGTCACTGTGCACTAATTAGGAACTAAAGGGAAGAGAGCGACTAGTCTGTTAAATATAAGGGGAAAAAATACAAATTTATCTCAAATAGAAAGAAAAAAATATCAGCACTTTTTTCATTTTATTTTCGACTATTTCGAGAGGAGGGGGCTGTAGTTCGTACATCCCCCTCCCCATCTTTGGGAATGCTGTGATATCAATGTAGAGTAATATAGGGATTAACGAGAGAATGGCTATTTCGTTGTATGACAGAAAAAAATTCATATTTATTTAAAAAAGTAAGGAAGAAACACTTTTTTATTTAATTTAAGACTTTTTCTTCGGGAGGAGAGGGCCTATAACCCCATCAGCCCGCTTTCTCTTTTTTGGTGACCATGTGGACTAATATGGGTCTAATGAGAATGACTAATCCGCTGCATGACAGAAAAAAGATAATTTTTTTTCCAAAAAAGAAGCAGCAAAAAATCAGCTTTTTTTTCATATCACTTTCGAAAATTTCGTCGGGGGGGGGGGGGGGGGGGGGGGCTGTAGTCCCATCAGCCCTTTCCCTTGGGTAGGCCTATGGGATATCACGACAAAGATAGTCACAATTTTAAGAAAATATCTAGCAGAAAAACTAATAGGAAACTAATAGAAAAATTGATGGATTGGTTTATGAGATAAAGGTTTGCAAACTTCATTTTTTTTATTTATGAATGTCATAAAATGTCTAAAAGAACCCCCCCCCCCTTCCCCCGCATTGATCATCATAAATTGTTTTAACGTGCCTCGTTAAGAGGAAAACACCAATAATTTCACTTGAAAACTATGTACTATGTTTATAGAATAAAATTTTAATCATTAGTTTTTTGAGAATGTAGCTCATTCTTTTTTTCGGGGGGGGGGGGGGGGGGGCATGAACTAAGGAGAGGTAACGCTCTTCCTTAATATTTGAAAGTCTTTTTGGTAAATATTTGATAATATTTGTAATTTTTGGCCAATTTTACTCATAATGGCATCCGAATTCCTGCCATGGTGAACTCGTTCAAATGAGGTGGCTATGCATGACCGTGCATTAGTCAGGCTCATAACGATAATTCTTAAGAACACTTTTCTAAAGCTACGTATATTGTCAGCAGAATTTATAAACTCTATGCAATTAAAATGAGTGTAGCTAATATTAAAAACACATACAATACATAAAAATGCACTTTTAGTTATGTAAGTATCGCTCATAAGCAATAATGAAACCTAATTACTGTCTAAGGCTCTAAACGAGTTAATGTTGACATCTTTTAAAGTATCCTTGTAAAATATTTATAAATACTACCACTACATAACATACTCTACATTTTACAGAAAACATGTTGTAAAATACCGCAGTAAATGGATGTGATTAAAGCACTGCCCAACTGGACCGTTGCCCTATGGTCTCCGACTTTTGGAGCTCTGAAATTTAGTATGCAACATTAATGAAGCTGATATTTTAAATCTATTTTATTCTAATGTTAATATAACTAATCAGGGAAGCGCCTTATCAGAATTAACATATTTACAGAATTTGCAGCAAATCGGATAAATCTGCATGAAAAATACATTCATCTAAATTAAGGGGTTTGTCCCCCGTCCCACCCCCTTATGCTTAAGGAATGAATTCCCAAAACTAATCTGGGGAGCGCCTTATCAGAATGAACCTATTTACAAAATTTGAAGAAAATCGGATATTTCTATCAAGAGTTATCACTTTACGTACGTAGAGTCGTGGAAAAAAAAAAGTAAACACCCTCTACTAACTCCTCAACAAATTATCGTAGAAGAAAGTTACTGGCACCACATGATTGGCAATAAAGCTTACTTTTAAATGATATATATACTATTTGCTTTGGGGGCCATCTACATATTAAAATGATCCATAACTTTGTTTTTTTTCAATAGTAGTACACAATTTTGCAGCATAAATGAACCCTACACCCTTCAATTAGCCTAAAAACAAATTTTTATGCAATTCGTACGATAAATTTCAGAGAAATTAATTATTTTAAAGCTAGTGTATTTTAGGGTCTGTATCTAAATTGAGGTTCGGTACACGATTGTTGACCGAGAGAGCGCCCTTCTTGATCAAGGCACCTTAAGCACCACCCAAGCAGTAGTTCAAGACTGCTAGATTACAGGATAGCATAAGAAATTTCAAAATATCTAGTCACTTCTATCACAGAGGGCCCCTTAAACTATTATTTTGTCGTTTTTTAAGCATAATTCGAAAAGTACTTGGAAGAAAAATGTGAAATTTTGGATTTTCATAAAGCAGGACTCAATAAATCTAAATCCATAAAAAAAACTGTAGGTTGCAATTCATACTTTTTTCGAATATTAATTTAATAATTCATAATTCATATCATAAACTTATAAAAATTGAGAATTCAACGTATTTATGTTTGGGTATTTTAGTATTATTGCTACACAAAAAAATTAGCACATTAAGATTATAATTTCAGGAGATATTAATAAAAATATGAGAACGTAATTTAACATTAGTAGCACTCAGTTTTGAATGTTTATAATTCAAAAACTTATCGTTCAAATAACTTGAAATTTGGTGTCTAGGCATAGTTTGAACCGAAGATTTGAAATATCTTGTTAAAATTGGGTATTGCCATTGAAAAAAATGAAGTTTGGGTTTGTTTTAATATGTAGATGGCCCCCTAAGCAAATTTTATGTACATAATTTAAAAGTAGACTTTTTTTCCAATCGTTCGTACCAGTAACTTTCTTCTACGATAATTTATTGAGTAGTTAGTAGGGAGTGTTTACTTTTTTTTCCACGACTGTACATACATACAGAACCTGCGAGCACATTAGCTCTCAGGCATTGATAGCCTGTGAGCTAAAAATGAAAGGAAATTCATCAACAAACTTCCACAGTCTCAGCATTCCCACCTCAATATATATATATATATATATGGGGCATTCTCACAATCTTTTGATCTTTATGTCCCTGAATAATTTTTATTTTAGTACACATTCTTGTGTTTTTTTTTTATTTCATATACTGGGGAACAACCCATTGCATGATTGCATAATAATATTAACCAGATAAATAAGTTTTGGACGACGTTGGGTGTCTAAATATCAGGAAACTCCTATACCGTCCCGTGTCTCTGATGCTGATTTTTATGTTTTAAGCTGTCTTTGGAGGTTTACTCCTGCACTTTCCGAGATAAATAATAAAAAAAATTATTTAATCCAATGTTAACGACTGTTTCTAAAAATCAATGAACATTGTGGCTATCACTTAGTCTTAACATGATTTGCCTAAAAATAGGTGGTAATTTTCCTTACCGTCGCTTTTTGTCCCATTTCGTCCCTTTTTTTCTATACCGCCCCCTTTTTTTACCTTACCGTCCCTTCTTTAACACCCCTTTAAGACAATGTTATACAAAAATTCTGTATTAAAAGTACTAAATTTTTTTAATTTCTTATTTGAATATCCTGTGGGTGCTATGCAAATTCATTATAAGTAAAAATTTAGAAGAAAATAAAAAGTTATATTTAAGGCGGTTCTTTAAAAAAAATTCCAATAATAGTCTGAAACTTTCTGACACATTTTTAGACTAACTTTTAAATATAAAAGCATGCTACTTACAGACATAGTTATGGCAGTAATTTGTAATAGACATTTTTTTTTTCAATAAATGAATCACTTCTTTAGTTATAAACGATTGCAGTATTTGGACGACACTTTTCCTTTTCTGTATTGTGGTCTACGA
Source organism: Maratus speciosus (assembly GCA_963932465.1). Classification (NCBI taxonomy): domain Eukaryota; kingdom Metazoa; phylum Arthropoda; class Arachnida; order Araneae; family Salticidae; genus Maratus; species Maratus speciosus. The sequence goes on from OZ010788.1 coordinate 336,977,340, forward strand.
AAATCGGCCAAAGACGAGATCGAATAAAATCCTACATTTAATGCAGCGCAATGTGCATAAGAACGCATTTTACCAAAAAAAGATTATTCTTCATTTATATATTACTAGCAGGCTCTGCCCGTTACGCTGATCGGTTTCGCTACACTAACTTTGAAACAAATGAAAAATTTCATTGAATTTGACCATGTGTTTTAAAGTAATATGGAACGTTATCTGTCTTTCTGTATTGCTGTAAACGATATGAATGTCATTGCGTTATTATATTATCTAATGTGTTAAGTGAAATTTGTTCTGTTAAGGATCGTTGATCATTTATTGTAGATTTGATATAGAATGATATGCAAAATGCTAAAATCTCCCCTAAAAGTACCTAATTAACAGTACAAGTACCATCAAAATCCATTTAGCAGAATTCACGTTATCAACAGCCCGAACGAAATTTCCAGTTTCATTTTATATATATAGTAGGTATTATAAATCCCCAATCTTTCACCAGATGCAATGATTTTCTGTCAAGTAAGCTGAGGTTACTCGATGATGCAATATTTTACCAATTCCTACACACAGCTCTTTAAGTTACTCGATGATGGAATCTTCTGCCATGTGTTACGCAGCAATATAAGTTACTCGGTGACACGGTATTTTACCAATTACTATACACAACTATCTCAGTTACTCGATAATACGATCTTCTGTCGATTTATGCACACAGTTATCTAGTAAGTTACTCAATGGTACGTTTTTTTTCTATTCCTACACACACTATCTAAGTTACTCGATAATGCAATCTACTGCCGTCCTTATCTACCTGACGCCGTTCTACCGCCACAGCAATTTAAGTTACTCAACTATACGTTATTTTGCAAATTACTACACACAACTATCTCATTTACTCGATAATGCGATCTTCTGCCCATTTCTACACAGAATCTAAAAGGTATTCGATGGTACCATATTTTTATAATTCCTATACACAACTATCTCAGTTACTCGATAACGCGACCTTCTGCCCATCTATAACATAAACCCATCTAAGTTACTCCATGATAAGGTATTTTACAAATTCTTACACTCAACTATTCATTTACTCGACAATGCTAGCTTCTGCCCTTCTTTTCACACATTCAGCAAAGTTACTCGAATATATTGTCGTTTATCTCGTCATAATATCACTGTGATAATATCATAACAAAAAAAAAAGTGCCCAGCTAAACTGATGGCATTGAAGTCACAGGCTATTCACACTAATTGTATATTATACTCTTATTTTAAAGAATAATGCCCTCCAAAAAAATAAGTGAAGGGGATTAGACCCCGTTTCCCCCCCTTTATACTTAACCAATGAACCTCCAAATCTAATCAGGGAAGCTCCTTAACATAATAAACCGATATACCAAATTTGGAGCAAATCAAATAATCCTGCAAAAAACCTCATTTATCTAAATTAAGGAGGTGGACTAGTCCCCTTTTATCCTTAACCAATGAATCCCCAAAACGAATCAGGGAAGCTCCTTAACATAATAAACCGGTATACCAAATTTGGATCAAATCGAATAATTCTGCACGAAAAACCCGTTTATCTAAATTAAAGGGGGTGGACTAGCTCCCTTTACCCGTTAATCCTTAACCAATGAACCCCCAAAACTAATCGAGAATTTCCTTAACATAATAAACCGGTATACCAAATTCGGAGCAAATCGAATAATTCTGCATGAAAAACCCATTTATCTGAATTAAGGGGGGTGGACTAGCCCCCTTACTCCTCCTTTATTCTTAACTAATGAACCCCTAAAACTAATCAGGGAAGTTCCTTAACATAATGAACCGGTATACCAAATTTGGAGCAAATCTAATAATTCTGCATGAAAAACCCATTTATCTAAATTAAGAGGGGTGGGCTAACCCCCCTTTTCCCCTTTTATCCTTAACCGATGAACCCCCAAAACTAATCAGGGAAGTTCCTTAACATAATAACCCGGTATACCAAATTTGGAGCAAATCGAATTATTCTGCATGAAAAACCCATTTATCTGAATTAAGGAGGGGGGGGGTTAACTAACCCCCCTTTTCCCCCTTTATCCTTAACCAATGAACCCACAAAATTAATCAGTGAAGCTCCTTAACATAATAAAACGGTACACCAAATTCGGAGAAATCGAAAATTCTGCATGAAAAACCCATTTATCTGAATTAAGAGGAGTGGGATAAACCCCTTTTCCCCCTTTATCCTTAACCAATGAACCCCCAAAACTAATCAAGGAAGTTCCTTAACATAATAAACCGGTATACCAAATTCGGAGCAAATCGAATAATTCTGCGTGAAAAACCCATTTATCTGAATTAAGGGGGGTGGACTAACCCCCCTTTTCCCCCTTTATCCTTAACCAATGTAATTCCAAAACTAATCAGGGAAGCGCCTTATCACAATGAACCTACAAAAAAAAAATTGAAGCAAATCGGATGTTTTTATCAAGAGTTATCGCGTTACGTACGTACATACGTACATGCATACATACAGAACGGGCGGGCACATTAGCTCTCAGGCTTTGATAGCCTGTGAGCTAATAAAAAAGAAAAGTGCCCAGCTAAACTGATGGCATTGAGCTCACAGGCTATTCACACTAATTGTATATCATACTCTTATTTTAAAGAATAATGCCCCTCAAAAAAATAAGTGAAGGGGAATTAGCCATCGTTTCCCCCTTTATACTTAACCAGTGAAACTCCAAATCTAATCAGGGAAGCTCCTTATCATAATAAACCGGTATACCAAATTTGGAGCAAATCGAATAATCCTGCAAAAAAAAAAAAAAACATTTATCTAAATTAAGGGGGTGGACTATCCCCCCCTTTATCCTTAACCAATGAATCCCCAAAACGAATCAGGGAAGCTCCTGAACATAATAAACCGGTATACCAAATTTGGAGCAAATCGAATCATTCTGCATGAAAAACCCGTTTATATAAATAAAGGGGGGTGGACTAGCCCCCTTCCCCCTTTATCCTTAACCAATGAACCCCCAAAACTAATCAGGGAAGTCCCTTAACATAATAAACCGGTATACCAACTTCGGAGCAAATCGAATCATTCTGCATGAAAAACCCATTTATCTAATTTAAGAGGGGCGAGCTAACCTCCCTTTTCCCCCTTTATCCTTAACCAATGAACCCCCAAAACTAATCAGGGAAGTTCCTTGACATAATAAACCGGTATACCAACTTCGGCGCAAATCGAATCATTCTGCTTGAAAAACCCATTTATCTGAATTAAGGGGGTGGACTAGCGCCCCTTTTCCTCCTTTATTCTTAACCAATAAACTCCCAAAACTAATCAGGGAAGTTCCTTAACATAATAAACCGGTATACCAAATTCGGGGCAAATCGAATGATTCTGCATGAAAAACCCATTTATCTGAATTAAGGGGGTGGACTAACCCCCCTTTTCCCCCTTTATCCTTAACCAATGAACCCCCAAAACTAATCAGGGAAGTTCCTTAACATAATAAACCGGTATATCAAATTCGGAGCAAATCGAATAATTCTGCATGAAAAACCCATTTATCTGAATTAAGGGGTTGGACTAACCCCGTTTTCCCTTAACCAATGAACTCCCAAAACTAATCAGGGAAGCGCCTTATCACAATGAACCTAGAAAAATTTTTTGAAGCAAATCGGATGTTTCTATCAAGAGTTATCGCGTTACGTACATACATACATACATACATGCATACGTACATACATACAGAACGGGCGGGCACATTAGCTCTCAGGCCTTTGATAGCCTGTGAGCTAAAAAGGGAAAAGATAAAGTGAGAGGAAGTGGGACTCGCAAGAATTCAGTCAATTGTTTTGTGAAATTTTTGCATGGTCTGCAGACCTACGTCGATTAATGTTTTAAATCGAAATTAAAGGATAAAGCAAATATGAACTACATACATAACCGATATAATATTTTAAATATTTTAATTGTAGTTGGTCATAGCTTAAGCAGCCGGCTTTGCCTCTAGACACTGAGAAAAGGCTGTTTTTAGCTTTTTTTTTTTTTTTTTTTTTTAGAATAGGAATGAAAATTTGTGTTCCGAAATTTTTGCATGTTATTTATTATCATTCGAAGGATATTGCATTTTTTTAAAAATCAAAAATTGATTATGTGAATTGTGTTGCGTAGGTGATGCGCGTCGTGCACTTCCAACTGTGTGGGATCCGATAGATTACCATAGGCGTCTGCAGTCGAGTTTTGTTAAAGATTATGAAAATAGATAAGATTGTCTGGGACTTATTATTGTCTGGGAAGTATTTTGAGGTCAAGAAATCGAAAATAACAAAATGGTGGTCATTTCAAAAAAAGTCTCTTTTTGGCTCCCTTTTTCGCACTTTGCGTAATTTTAAATTAAATGATTTTTTTTTTTTTTTTTTTTGTATGAAAATGGCTATGAAAGTGGTTCAAAACTTAATAAATTATGTCCTCTTTAATTAAAAAGAAATTACAAGATCGGTTTAATAATTTTTTGCGTTCTGATCCCGCCCAGTTTGAAAAAACTTATTTTACATAAAATGCATTTTTAGTGCTCCAAAGCAGTAAAAACCTACGAGCGCGTTCTGCTAAAGCACTCAATAACTACGAAAGGTCTTCGAATTCGGCCAAATAATTTTACAAGGGTAATCTACAGACTATAGGGAATAGAAAAAAAAAAAAGAAAAAATGATTTTTTGAACCGAAAAAAGGAAATACCCTCTTAAGGAAAAATGTATAATAACAATAAAATTAAGCTCTTTTAAAAAGTTAAATGAAACCATAAATACTAGTACATAAAATAGGTGCATTTAAAACAGTGTTATTTTGCTCTTTTCCCTATCATATCGCAATCGCATAAAAAGGTTTTACTTCTTTGACTGCCTGGTATAGTGCATATATATTATCAGATTTAACATACTTTCCGTTTTATCTCTGGAGATACGCATAATTAAGTAACAAACTTTAAGTTTTTTCATAACAGTCAATTCGTTATATATATTTTGAATCTAACGGCTACTTACTAAAATTTAAAATATTCAATTATAATTTTTTTTTCATATGTAATAAATATAAATGCTGTGTTCAAATTTCTGGACATTGTTACAAAATATTATTCGTGAAACAGCATTGTTCTGAAGACTTATATATGTTTCGGAAGTATGTCCCCTCCCTCCCCTCCCCAATATACTTGATGTTTTCAATTTTGTGTTTTGTTGAAAGGTATTATCAGTAACATTCAGCGAATAATTTGGAATTATATAAAAATATTAAATCGTCCTGCCATGTGATATACTCAACTTCCATATAAAGGCAAATATCTATAATAATAATAATAATAATAGGCATATAGCTGAAGTTAATAGCCAAAGCAATGGACAAAGGTTTCGCTACTTACAGCAGCCTTTTCGATTCTGAACATTTCAGTGGTTTTAACGATTATGTAGACTACTTACCTGTTAAATTTGTGTTATATTAATGTTATTAATGCAATTTTTATTATTTATTAATAAAGTTTCTTCATTATAGAAAACCAGCTGGAAATAAATGCTAGACTATTTATACTGTTTCGTGTGTAAATGGGCAAATCTTTTGTAATCGGAAGGAACAGCGCAATTTTTTTATGTAATTGTTCTATCAATATAACAGAGTATACTTATGCATACAATTCTCTCAATTATTTTTCATAAAAAAGGGAAAAACTAGACAATTTCGAAAACAAAAAAGCTTCCGAAAATTTCAAAATACTATATATATAATCTATAAATTGATTGATAAATTTTGCCAAAAAATTACTACATAGTTCTACCCACAGTCAAGCTTAAAAAGTATTTAAGAAAGAAAAGATTATTTTCTTAATTAAACAAATTTAAGGAATATTGATATGAAAGGAACATTTATTAATTTTATTTTCCGATAAATGAATTACATTTTGATTTAAACTACTTTTGTTTCATAACGACATTTATAGGGCTGTCCTATCAAAAACTTTTGTTCAAACTGGCAATTTTAACAGCATTTTCTTAATAATCCCATTTTTTTACCGGAAAATGGAAGATAACAATATTTATTCAGCTTCGAAATAAGAGCACGTGCCAATTTCACGCGTTTACGTAAAAAATTGAATTGATGAATGCGTCATAAAACTGCCAGATTTATTTGAAAATATTAATATTATCAAATGGAGAGATTCAAAAAGAGTTTAACCCTTTATCTACTGATGGTACTTATAAGTACCAATAAAGTCACTCGTTTTAAAATTCCTTTAATGGTACATCAATTAGTTGTAATGCAGTTTAGAATGAGTTATAGATACATTACTTTATCTTGTTACAAAAGTATTATTTGTTACACAAAACAAAAGTATTTTTAAAAGGAGGATTTCTTTTGCCTTTGCATCTTTGAGCTTTCTTGGCGTTGGGGGAAGGGGAATGGGTTGGTTAATTCGGAAATATTTGTATGTTGCAAGAATATTATATTTTTACATTTCCTAATTCTACAAAATACTAACAAAATATTTAAAATGAAATATTTGAGTGGGGTTATAAATTTTGCACAAAACCTCTTTAAATTCAATACGTAAAGGATTAAAGCGGAATATCACATTCATTTTGATAAAACAATAATTTACTAAACATGTGCATAAAATTTACATAAAATAATTTCCTCATATATAATTAGGTTTTAAAAACTTCACCTGTTCAATTATGATGGTTAAAACATACATAAAAAGATATTAATGTTATCCTTAAATAGAGGGTAATTTTAATCCTCATAAAAATCCGTCGAGAAATGCATGAATAAATGTCGTTTCAGAAGTTTTGTATTGAGTTAAAAAATGTTTCTTATCGGTCCGGAATCTCTATATGCATTAAATTTATCATATGAAAAAGAAAAAACAATGGATATGTTCTCTAATCCCCCCCCCCGCGCCAGCATTAGATTAAAGATTTCAAAAATCTTAAGGTAATATTCTTTACTAAAATCTGGATGACTTATTTCGCTAAACTCTGACAATTAATTTATAACAGAGTCGTTCTGATTCGTGCTCACATACATAAATACTTTTTTATTCTAGAAAATAATATGAACCTTTAATTTTGTAACTAAAAATAGATATAAAATGTCTCTTTATCATGATGTTTCGTTTTATCTATATTGCCCTTTATAATTGAAATTAATACATCTTTTAAATAAAGTTTGCGATTACAAGTTTAAAAAAAAGAAAAGGAAAGAAACTAGAAATGAAATAATGAAAACTGAAATTTAAATCAAAGAAAAAAAAAACACCAGTGGCCGAGAGGTTACACATTTCAAGAGACAAGTACGCACTGAGTAAACTTATACATAACATTAGTATTTACTCCACTTCATTCTCTGGCAATTAATTGTCAAAGTTCAAATCGTCAAAAAAATTCATCCTAATTACCCCTGCCTCCCCTAATTGTTTTGTCATCTAAATTGTTTTCTCAACGTTTAACCGTAATTTAATAGATTTAAACCGCAAAATTTAATAGGGTATTTAACACTCTTTATTTTTTACTTTTATTTATATTTCTACATTTTAGCTTTTGAAATATTTCACTGTTGTAGTTCCCCTATAATAACTGTGAAGATCAAAATAAAAGGAACCTTTGCTCTTATAATAAAATAACGGAAGCTTTCTTATATTATGAGGTGTTTTACTCAGTATGCCTTTTCAGTTGAATCAACTGGATATACAACTTTGATACAAGTTTGCTTATCTTGGAATTCGTACAGAGATCTGTTGTCTATTATGTTTCGGGGCGGGTTGGTAAGACATGTGCGAAGTGTAAATCATTATAAATGGAATGGGTTCTACTAAAGAAAGTGCATGCGCGTATTGGAAACTTGGGGGAAGTTCTATAGAGAGAATCCTAGATTTTAAAGGATTCTTCTTTTAAAAATTAAGACTATCAAGATTTTTTAATATTGGTTCCTTCAAAGAAATACTTACAATGATATTTAAAAAGAGATATAACTCATAGAGTCAATGATGTATGTAATAATCCCAATGTTGCATCTCTTTCTTATATGATGTTTTAAATTTATTCCAATGACATTTTCATTTCATTATAATTATCTCGCAAGACTTGCAATAAAAAAATAAGAAAGTACTTTAAATTTGGAAAATAAAGCGATAAATGACTTTTATTATTATTATTATTATTATTAATATCCTGATCTCACTTCCAAATTTAAATTAATTGCGTTGCAAGTAATTTTGCATTATTATGATTCAAAAAATGTGCGTAGATTTTATGTTGAATTACTCAATTTATGTATGTACGCTCTCATTATCAAATTAAATTTTTTGATATGATTTTATGATACAAAAGTGAAAAAAGTTCTTCGTAAAGATCGACCTCAGCTATACAACACAAGAAACATTTTAAAATATTGAAATGCAAATGAGATACTTTAAAAAAATTGTTACACAGAATTAACATTAGCGATCGGGTGTTTTCGCACGAGTGAAGTAGCCTCTTAAGAGCAGGGCTTAATTTCTAACAAAAAAAGTATCGGAGCCCTCAGGTCCGAAACTAGCCTTTTTTGCCCCCGTGGCAAGCATGGATTTTGGCACCCCCCCCTCCTCCCTCTTCCGCAAAGTACATTTACAAAGAGAATTTTACTAATTTTCTAATAGCCGACAATTTCTAATAGCCGACAAACATATTTTAAAATTTAAAATATGTAATACTGAACTACGTAATCTACAATGGCGGATCCAAGGGGGAGGTCACGGTGGTCATGACTCCCCTCTGAACACCAAGAAAAATATTCTAAAGATCATTTTTAAAATGAAATATACAGTTAGAGTCCCGATTATCCGAGCCCTGTTTAACCGAGTTTCCGCTTTCACGGAGTTATTTTCTTCTGATGGACTGATGGCTTCTATTATTATGAAACAGACATTATAAATGAAGTGTTAGGTGAAGATGAAAGAGCAGCCGTAAAAAGTTAGAGCTCTGATTTTCTGGTCAGAATGGGAAGAAAAAAAATGGCCGCCATTTTTTTTCTTCCCATTCTGACCAGAAAATCAGAGCTCTAACTTTTTACGGCTGCTCTTTCATCTTCACCTAACACTTCATTTATAATGTCTGTTTCATAATAATAGAAGCCATCAGTCCATCAGAAGAAAATGATCCATTCCAAAAATATAATCCTTCATTTGGCACCCCTTCGATCTGGCGCCCGGGGCACATGCCCCCTCTGCCCCCCCCCCCCCCCCCCTAGTTTCGGCCCTGGGAGCCCTTATATTTTGTGGTGCCGGTAATAACAGCTGTACCGTTCCCTCTCCCTCCCCTCCTCCTGTCACTCCAATCTCCATATTTATATTTGGTACATTATTTACAAAATTTAAAGCATTTTTTTCTTTAGCAAAATAAAAATTTTACTCCAATCTGCATATTTATATTTTGTACATTATTTGCAAAATTTAAAGCATTTTTTTTCTTTAACAAAATAAAAATTTTAAATATACCTGTCAGCATATACTTTAGCTGTCCACTATTCCACTTTTTAGTTATCAGTCCTTCCGAATAGCAATCTTTGCCGAATTATAATGTTAATTGGGACTTTTTGTTAATTCTACGATTAAATATGGTAAGGATTATGATTCGGAAATGGTGTTAACACATAAAAAAGGGATAGTTCGTAGCTGTGCATTTTTATGAAAAAATTAATGAACTTTACAGAAATTAATATTTATATGCTGAAGAATGGAACAATGTTTTTCAATTTCCTATAAAAGGTGCATTCCTTAAACTGTAATCGATTACTTCCGCATAACAATCTTTTGTGGTGAGTTCCTGAAAATCAGAATAAACTAACAAATTGACACCATTATCGGAAAGATTAGATGCTTTTATAGAAAAAGGGGAAACACTGCTCAACTGCTTTCTGATAGAATAACAATGCATGGCATTTATATCTACTTACAAGTGAAAGTGATTTCGTAAAATATGCAGAGCAGAGCCCTAGTATGGGGCAGCGTCTATGATACAAAGTAAATAGAAAAATCACTAACGTAATTTTTATACTCGTACGTAATAGGAGACAAAAAACCTCAAACAAACAAAAATCTGATGCTCGTTGGGTAAAAACAGAAAATATTCTTTTCAGGTTAGATATCTAAATAATAATAATAATACTAATGAATGATAATTAAGAAAAAACCCAACCAATTAATAATTATCCTACTGTCATAAAAGAAAATCGAACTGAAAGCAAACTCATTTTTCTTTCTCTTGACTGGAGCCGTATCAATGCGTTGACGACATAAACTTGCAAATATTACCAGAATAGAAAAACACGATTTCTGTTTTCCTTTCATTCAGATCAAAATGATTCGAAATAGAATATAATACGTAATTTTGAAGGATGATTTTTTTTTTCTATACATGAATAAATAAAATTTCGAATATAAGACAGATTGAGCTCTAAGCCCAAAAACTGATATAAAAATTGAGTACGTTTTATCTGCATCTCTTAACGTCACACAAAAGTGTTTTGATAAAAAATAATGCAAAAAACTTCGAGATTGGAAGGTAAGAAAAGGGTTCCGGTTTTTCGGAATTACGAGATGGCAAATCATGGTTGGGGGAAAAATGCGCTCAGGAACCCTGTATTTATGATCTCTGGTGAATTCCGACCAATGTTTAAATATTTACTGAAAACAGAGAAGTGCCGGAGCTAGCGCTCCGGTTGGCTCCGACGGAAATTAAACCCTGCAATAGGCTACTTCAGTCAAGCAAAACAACCATTAGCTATGTTAATCCTATCGGAGATATTTTTTAATATATCTCGTTCTCTACATCGGCGTTTTTTACTATTTCGTTTTTGTTTTCATGTATTTTTAATTAGGACCCTTTCACTTTCCAAACTGGCTTCGAAAGTGAAAGCATCCCCATAAAAAAAAAAAAAAAAAAAAAAAAAAAAAAAAAATGCGAAGAAAATCGAAAAAGTAAAAAATGGTCTTTGTACAGATCGACCACCTTTGTACAGATCGACATTATCTATTGAAAAAACACTTAAAAATATTAAAATCTAAACGAAATGATCTTAACTTTAAAAAAATTCTCCCATTGGATTAACATTAGCGAATGGGTGTTTTCGCCTGACTGAAGTAGCCTCTTAAAGGATCTCTTCAATGCAGCCATTGAAGAAAAAAGGCTATGTTAAATTTGAAGATTGAGAGGTTTTAAGATATTTGATAAATCGGTAGGCGGAGAGACACCTTTCTTGCTCGTCGCAGCTTTTCTCTTTTTAACTTGTAATAGAAACCTTTAAAAAAAAAAAAAAAAAAAAAAAAATTCCTTTTTTAAAGAACAAAATCACCAATTTAATTATTTGATCATGCCTTGCAGTTTTAAAAAATCGAATTATAATTCCAATTCTGTTTTGTTAACGATGTATTTTGTTATTTTGTAATGAATGTTATCAATGGACTTTAGAGATAACGACTATAAAACAATTGAAAATTCTGGTTAGTAATGTCAAAACTATAGAAAGATTTAAAAAAAAAAAAAAAAAAAAACTTTACGCAATGAAACAAACTGCTGTTTTATAGAATTCTAATTTAAGTTTCATACTTTTCAAATTTGTTAGATTTTAATTTTATTTATTTATATATTTTTATTCCTGTGTAAACAATTACAGATTCTCTAAAGTTACATTAATTTTTGAAAAGGCCGAAAGCCTGCACCACAAACAGAAAATACCTCACGATTTTCACTTTTCTACGATTTTATTTATTTGTTTCTGTGCATGTGTGTGTTTGACTCTTTCAGTTTTTTCGGTGCAAGAGTGTTCTAAAAATCCCCCCACCCCCACCTCATTTGACAAATTTACAGATTTATTTTTAAACATTAAAGCTTGACCCGGGTTGGTATATTTATTGAAGTGATATGGAATCGAACAGCTTTTTTTTTTTTCGATAAGTGAATTATACCTTGAGTTATAAACGATTGTTTGATCATGGCGACTTTCATCCGCAACTGTCACTTCTGGAAATATAGCTCAAAATGCATGGTAAAACTCTGAAAGATTCTCTGCCATTTTATAAAAAAAAGGGTAAAAAAATCTATTTAATAGTTTCTGTATAGAATGCTTGCCAATATCCTCTTTTACAAATAAAATGGAATTCAAGAATTTGTCCTAAATTAAACAGTTTTGATTTGAGATCAACATAAAATATGTAGTAATTTCAATCCCCCTCCTCCCAAAAAGGGAGGGAAAAGACTACGTAGAAATTTCAGATTAAACATCGGAGCAGAATATTTATAGGATGTTGAAAAATTTAGTTTGTTCGACTTTTCTTCCTATGGGGGAGGGGGTGGGAGAGTTTAGATATTTTATTAAAGCTTAACTATACCTCGCCGATATTAGCTTAAGCATTTCAAAAATCTTAGGTAATATTCTGTATAGAAAACTAAATGAACTGTTTAAATAAACTTTGATAATTAATTCTTAATGTAACTGATCTGGTTGATACTCACGTAAACAAGTAGAGTGGCAGTAATTCGTATGTTTTATTCTGATAATCTTTTACTTTCTAAAATTTTTACTGAGAGTACTATAAAGCTAGAAATATTATTAAATATTTTTTTTTCAAAGAAAATAACAAGAACTCATTAATTTTTTTTTACCAATAAGTTTTTTAAAAGAGTTTTGTTCCTTTATCATAATGTTTCGCTTTACCTGTAACACATATTTAAACATTCATTTGATAACTGATGCATCTTTTTTCACAAATTTTAAGATGCAGAAAAAAAGAAGCAAGAAAAAATTGTCGATTTTCTAATACTGTATAATATATATACATTTTATTAAGTTGAAATTTATCTAAATATACACTAAAATCGTGTATTATTTTGAAAAATGTTTCTTTAAAATATGAATTCTTATTTTGATTTGCTGTTCTATTCTAGTTGGATTCGAAAATCCATTTATGATCATTTCAGCTTCTTGAACGCAAAACGATTCAAAAGTTTATACTGTAGCGCTTTTTACTCACTTGCATTCCGCGTTGTACATGTTTGTTCCTGTCAGAGGCTTAATTAATGGCTTTCAGTGGGACATTCTCCCTATGTCTGCTTATATTAGATAAAAGGGCAGGCGAAAGCAGGTTTCCAATTGCCAAAATACTATATACATTCTTTCTTTTTTCCGTTCTTGGATCAGTTAGGTATTAAAACTAGTGTCGGGTATGCCAATCTCGAGAACAAATCCGTAATTTCAATAAGATTCCATTCAGATCAGACTTATTGACGAAGAAATTTTTTTTCATACTATGAAAAACAATTTTAGTAAATCAGATTTTGATAAATTGATAGGTGATTTTGTTTTTTAAAAAAGTTCCTTATTATATATCGTAATAATATTTCGTTTCCTGTGTTATACACTTCTAAGTGAATTTCTTTAATGTCTTTTGGTAATATCAAGAAGAAAACTTGATTTTATGAAGTTAATATAGTACATAATAACTTTACGAAGATATAAATATATTTTTATGAAACCATACAGAAATATAATTAAGTTTTTTTAACAAACGTCTTAGAGCATCCATTTTTAAAAAGCATTTAATTTTTAATTATAATAAAAATTATTGCAGTTAAAAAACAGTAATATTTTAATTGCAATAAAATTACATATTTTAGAATACACAGAGAAAAATATGATTTTATAATAACAATATGAAAACAAATACGTGTTTAATTACCCCCCGCCCCTCCCATTAAAAAAAAAAAAAAAAAAAAAGGAACATAACGTGATTATTTATTTGAACGAAAAATTTCATACGAGCTTGTATTGTGCCATAATATACGATTTTGCTAACATAGCTTCAAAAATAACCAATAAAATTAAGTTCCCTAATAATGAAAATTAATAGGAAAAAAGAATTGAATTTTTGATTCAGACAAAGGCTAAATCAACTTACTGTCATTGTAAAAATTCTGAGACACACAACTGCTCGCATCTAATCTCTTGGTATTGGGGCGAAGAATGTTTCATTCTCCGGAAAAAAGGCCGCCTTTTGTATTTAAAAAACTGTAGTTTGTTAAAAATAAATGTTCAAAAACTCTTATCTAATTTATAATAATTTTAATGTTTTGTTTTTTCAATATATTGATATATTGAGTATTTTAATATTAATTATTTATACCTGAGATAGACTTTCTTAAATATACTGAAACGATAAAAAGTCCAGCGATAAATTTTTAAAAGCATCCCAGCATTAAATCGATGTTTACTAGTACACAATAAAAATAAAACCAATAATTAATTGTATAATAAAATTTTTGTTCTAATAATACATGAATGAGTGGTTAAAAAAATGAAATTCTGAAATTCATATAACTTCAAATTTTATTTTAGGACAGAAAGTTTTGATACACAATTTTCTCATAGAATAACGACATAAAGGCCTTTATAAATTCAAACAATACAGAGTGAGATTGAAAAAAAAAAAAAAAAAAAATGAGAGCTTTAAGAAATTATATAGCATACTATAACAAAAATTTTTTTAAATATGAAATAAGGGTCGAAAAACACATTCTTCTGAGAAAAATACAGGGTGTCTCATTCCAGACAGAACATAAGTTTTCCAAAACATTTATCACTGAAAGAGGTCATATTACAGTCAATTTTCACTAGATTTGACTTGCATTGTGTGAAATGTAAATGTAAAATGCGAATTTGTGGAAGTTGCCCTTATCTACCCTTAAACAGTATTGAGCTAGATGCTCCGTAATTGGAAGTATAGTTCGCATTGCATACGGTGTCACTGACTGAATTACCGCTCACTTCCAGAACTTTTTGCACCGCCATTACATTTCACATAAAAAATATAAACGAGAAAATAAGTTCTATTTATTATTCAGTTTTCCGTTTCTTCAGACGAAGACAATCACGAGGTAATGCTAAAGCTCTGGGGGGGGGGGGGGGGGTCTTTTCAAGTATACCGTGTGTATTTCGACTTTATTATTATTATTTTTTTTTAATTGAATAGCTTAGGCATTTACATTCGCCCGTTTTATTTTATTTTGGGTGCTTTTTTTTTTTTTTTTTCTTATAAAGTTACCTCTATTTTCGGAACGGGTTCCGAAAGTGAAAGTGTCGTTATTTCCTCCAGTTACTGTTCATTAAAAAATTTTGAATTTCAGAAACAGGGTTTTTTTTTTTTCAAATTAAGGGAGGACGTACTTGTCATAGCCAAAAACTTAAAAAAAAAATTTGGTTCAATTCTATGCATAACTTCAAACACTATTTGATGGTAAAATGACAACAGACACATGAACATACGGGCACACGGACAGACAGACATTTTCTATAAACATGTTTTTGGGATCTCTGATCCCTTAAATGTATAAATCCGTCGAAAAAATTTCGATTCCATAATATGTATTCATTATGTTTATTCATAAGTGTATATTAATGTATTCTTATTCATATCGATTTTTCCTCTTGTTTATGTATTCGATGCATTTCTGATTATTTAAGAAATATTTAGTGCCTTTTTTATGATAGATAATTAATGATACAGATAAATAATTATAATAAATTATTTCGTGATTTTAAGTTAAAATTTAAATTTTCAATGCATATGCATGCAATATTGTTGATGTTGACTATTAAATAAAGAAACGTTACGTGGGTTTATCGATATTATTTTAAAATTTGAATAATTATAGAAATAATTATATGCATTTTATAAAAAAAAATATACAAGAGTATGAATTCTATTTTATTTTACTTTCTTTAAAAGAATATCTTCTCTAAAGGTAAAACACAGTCGAAAAGGGGCACAATATCATTTTCTTCATTCCAGAAACTTTTTTAACAAGCATCTGTGCCAGTCTCGAATCGCTCTTAGCGAATTTCCCCCTCCTTTGTACATGTACATCTGGTCAGCAGTTATGTGCTAAAAGGTGTGACTTGAAATTTCGTGGAAATGATGACTAGCTATAATGACTGCACTGTTGTAGTATCCTTACTCTGAGTTTAAAATGCAGTTTTTAAAACAGATTAAATTAAAAAAAAAACTTTTTAATAACATTAATGTATTTTATTATGAGTTAAAAGCATTAAAATTTCTGTTAGGCATAATTTTTTTTTCCTTTAATAACAAATACACATGTTTAATTGCAGTACGTATAAATGATTTCAGAATATGTTTTCTTTATTATTTTAAATATGCATCAATAGCAGTTTTAAATGTTGATTTAATAACATTCTGCATTAAAATTTAAACAGATGAATAAATTAGTCTTAAACTTTTCTAATTAACGTCTTATAACATTTATTTTTGTAAAAGATTTACTTTTTAACGCTTTCCACCACTTTCCACATGGTTGAAAAGTGTTTATGAATTGGGTTCGTCTCTCTGTCAGTGCTGTAACGCGTGTAAATATACTCGGATTGCCATGTAATTGATATATGTAATTGATGCTTATTATGGCATGTTCGGTATTGAAAATGAAGTATGTACCATTCATAGTTCATTTACAGAGGCACTCAAAAATATTCCGCTACATTAAGGTCTATGGAGAAAAATCATTTGCGGTGCATTTTAATAGTGCTACAATGTGCTAAACATAATGAAATTTATATACATTATTAAGGCGCACTTGAAGATGGTTACTATATAATTACAGTACGTGTACTGAGAGCTGTAAAGTATTTCGTTATATTATGATCTATGAAGAAAAATCGTTTGCGACGCATTTTATTGATATGAATTTATGAAATGCCCAAATGCATGCTTTCTGTAGAATATGGAGTGCAAAGCATTTATCATTCATTTACAGGGTCACGCATTTATCATTCATTTACAGGGTCCGATTATATAATGGTCTCCGGAGAAATACTGTTCGCAGCGTATGTAAATTATCTTGCACTATTACAAACGGGATGAATTTGTTATGCATTACTGAGGTTTACTACAAAATATTTTTCAGTAGAATATGATGCGTGTAAAATGATGTGCGAAAAAATATGTTCTCATAGTTGGCAAAATTTTTGAGACAGCGTAGTGGCAAAAATGTTGTTTTTGGTTGGGCATTAACTCAGGATTACAAATTAGGGGGGAAACACTGTTTGATACCTAAAACATTGTACAAATGTCTTATCTGTTAGAAAGATGAGAGTTGCCAATTGCAGAAAAAAAGAAGAAAAATCACGATAACACCTTTATATAACTTTTAATGCACATATGATAGGGTATTCTTTTAGATATAATTTTCATGATCCAGCATTAAACCGTAAGTCGAGCTGTCTTTTTTTTTTTTTTTTTTTTTTATGAAATACATATAGGCATATGCATCCTTGAGACCTAACAACGCTAATTACTGATTAATTGTCTTTGTACTGTACGATATAATAAAACTATGTAAATAATGAAACTAATCAACAAATTTTTTAAAAATTTTGTCCATTGATTCCTCGCCTTCTAACTTATTGGATTATAGAACATGCCTTAATCTCTACCCCTGATAATTCAGATCCAGTTCAATAGCCTATTTTGATAGTGTTAAAGCATACACTGTAAAAAAAAAAAAATCCGACCAGTTTTCCTGTAGGAATCGGAAAAATAGCTGCCCTTATCGTACCGGAAACTTTTCCGACCTAACTCGGAATAAAATCCGTAAAAAAAGGAAATAGTCAATAAAACGGTATTTTACGGATTTTACTCCGATTTTACGGATTTAATTCCGAGCTGGGTCGGAAATTTTTCCAGTTCGATAAGGGCCAGGGCCGGCCCAAGACAATTTTGGTGCCGTGCGAATATTCTCTTGGGCGCCCCCCCCCCCCCCCAAAAAAAAAAAACATACCTGTTAAAAATATTTGGCCTTTTTTTCACACAATTTTTTAAATATTCGTAAATTATTCGTTCATAAACTTTTACACATGCTATTCTTAATTATTTAAGATATTATTAAAAAAGACTATAAAATAAATAAAAGTATCCATATTTAATCCTATCTTTGAGATCTGAATTTTATAATAAATATCAATCTCAATATGTAACATTATGATCCAAAAATTAAACGCCATTCATTATGCCATGGTATAGGACAAAAATAACAATAATTAATTTATTGAAAGAAAATTTTTTATTAGAATAGTTATGTTTATTATTTGGACTGTAACCCTGTCTTGTTATTTACTGTGAAGGTAGCATATATTAATTTTATATTTGGTGAGTCGTGAGTTTTAAAATCTTTTTAAAAATAATTTATTGTTTTTTATACTTTTTAAAAAATTATATGATTCTGGATCAAGCAAAACAAAAAACGGATAAGAATATTCGAATTACAAACGGTTCAATTTGAAATTAAGTACTTTAACCCTTTATCTACTGAATTATGAATTCATGAAAATTTTGTCTTCTAAAGCATTTTTCGTGAATTGTTTAAACTACATTAGACGATTTACATAACCATTTAATAAATTTTAGAAAGATTTTAGAGGGATTGAAGGATTTAGAAGGGTTAATTCAATTTGAATTTATAGAGATTTTGTGCAATATTTATAACCCCACTCAAATCTTTTATTTTAAATATTTTCTTAGTATTTTGTAGAATTAGGAAATGTACAGATATAATGTTCTTACAATAAAAATATAGAAATATTTCCAAGTTGAAAAATCCCCCCCCCCCCCCCAACGCCAAAAAGCTGAAAAGATGCAAAGGCAAAAGAAATCATCCTTTTAAAAATATTTTTGTTTTGTGTAACGTATAATGCTTTTGGAACAAGATAAAGTAATGTATCTATAACTCATTCTAAACTGTATTACAACTAATCGATGTATTAAATGAATTTTATAACAAGTTATTTTAATGCGGTACTTATAAGTACCGTCAGTAGATAAAGGGTTAACACAGACTCCAATTGATAATTCTGGGTATGCTTTCCACAAAACTGCGTTTTTGCTACTTATATACATTGAAAAAAAAATAACAATAGTTTTCTTTGCAGATAGAATTTCTTTTGAATATAGGTGTATATAAAATGATTATACCTACATACTCTAACAATGTTTGTGCCCGTTAAATGACGCGTTTTTTTTGGGGGGGGGGGGGGGGGATAGAATGTGCTTTTTAAAGGTGTATCACATACAGAAAACACGTTCTAATTACAACAAATAAATTTTACGCCTTTTAAGTAATCAAAAAAGTAGGTAGAAATTTTACTATAATCATTTTATACATATATGTTGAAAATAAATTACCTATCTTTCAAAACGTTTTTTTTTTATTAATGTGTACAAGTAGTAAAAACCTACGCAAAGTTGAAATTCAGTTGTAATCTGTGTTAAAGTATGCGTTATCAATTAATTTAAATTGGCTCGGTTCTAATTTGAATATTTTCACGCAATCGCTTTTTATAGGTTCAAAAATTTAAAAATATATCAAAAACAAGAAAATCGATTTTTTTAAGGTTTAAAACTGATCATGATCACTACACTAAAATGTTGAATTCTGAAAAGGATTCTCTTATCATAAGAATTTTTGATAAATTAGAAAAGTCATTAATCTCTCGAAAAATTCATTTGAAAAAAAGAAATAAAAAGTCTTGTCTTTAAAATAAATAAGATATGAACACCGATTCTGAAGCACAGTATTTAGCATACATTCCGGTCAAGTAGTGATTACACACATAAAGAAAAAAAAAGGTCTATACAATTGTTGTTTATCTTCAAAATATGCGAGATAATTTCGACTTAAAGCTTCCCTAAACATGGCGTAATCATGTAAAGAACAAAATGGGCTTAGAGAAACTTTTTATTTCTTCATTTTTCGGATATAATAAAATATTTTATTAAAGAATGCATTCACACACCACACACAAGGGGGGGAAAAAGTCTACAATTCTTGTTTATCTTCAAAATATGTGATATAATTTCGATTTAAAGACTCCCTAAATATGGCGTCTCCCTCTCTTCATTTAATCATTTGGATTTTCCTTTCAGGTACCTAATCATGTAAAGAACAAAATGGGTTTAGAGAAACTTTTTCTTTCTTCATTTTTCGGATATAATAAAATATTTTACTAAAGAATGCATTCACACACCACACACAGGCCCTTATTATCCAATGGGCAATTCGGAACTTTGCCCAGGGGCCCCAGATGTCAAGGGGCCCCCAAATTCATATATTAATTTATAAAACATTTACTTTTTTTTTTTTCCAATTTGAACTCTTCCATTAGGTTGAAATTATTAAATTCATCTTACAGTAAGTAATATAACAAGTTGTTAAAGTTATATAAAGGAGTTTTGTTCGGTACTAAGAAAAAAAAAAAAGAGTTTTTATTAATTAAGGTATATAATTTAGAATTGACGGAGCTAAGGATTTTCTTCTATTTAAAATACAAGGTGCGAAAATATTGTTTATGCATTACACATACACATATCACAGACCATCAGTTCTATTTTATTAATGTTGCAACGATTCAAATGGGGCACCCTAATTTATCTTTGTCCAAGGCCTCAACTAGTCATGATCGGGGCCTCACCACACACAAGGAAAAAAAAGTCTACAATTCTTGTTTATTGTCAAAATATGCGAGATAATTTGATTTAAAGCCTCCCTAAACATGGCGTGCCCTCTCCTCCATTTAATCATTTTAAGGGTCCTGTCAGGTACGTAATCATGTAAGGTACAAAATGGGTTTGAGCTATCTCTAGAAACATTTAGAGAAATTTTTTCTTTCGTCATTTATCGGACATAATAAAATATTTTACTAAAGAATGCATTCATACATACACAAGGGGGAAAAAATCTTCAATTTTTGTTTATCGTCAAAATATGTGAGATAATTTCGGTTTAAAGCTTTCCTAAATTTGGCGTCCCTCAGCTACAGCGCAATTAATTAGTCAAAAGAATTTAGCACTCCATAAGGAAGCGGAAGAGTTGAATAGGTGGTGGTCCTTTTCCAGTTTCAAGGAAGGTAATCTGAGCCTTTAGCTTAAAGAGATTTCTTTAAAGAACGCATCCTAACATCCTTCGTTCCTCCGATATGTTCATCACAAGTTCTTTGCATTTTACTCAAATAAAGAATACAGAAGTCGCTGCATGTGAAAGTTTAGCACCTTTAAGCACAAAGCATATCTACCTAGACCCAATAGATGATTCACACCTAATTATAGAAAATGTTACAAAAAAAAAAAAAAAGTAGAATCCAAAATTATTTATAGCCGCTCTTTACTCCTACCGCCGGTTGGCGGGCCCCCGCGACCGCCCCGTGCGGTGGCACACTTCGCACACCCCTTGGGCCGTCCCTGATAAGGGCAACTATTTTTCCGATTCCTACTGAAAAACTGGGCGCTTTTTTTTTTTTTTACAGTGTATAGATTTGAGAGACCTCAAGTTTATGAATACTTTGACCAGGGCCCCGATTACCTAGGTCTCAATCTAGCCCTCCCGTTGAATACTTATAATCAGTTTAATTTTCCTAAACTATATTGATAGCGTTAAGAGGCTATTCACTCAAGCGAAAACACAAGCTCGCTAACGTTATTCTTGTGAGAGAATTTTTTTTAATATCTCGTTTGCATTTCAATATTTTAAAAATATTTCTTTTTTTACATTGAATAACTGAAGTCAATCTCTAGAAAGCCCGTTTTTTACTTTTTCGATTTTGTTTGCATACTTTCACTTTCGGAACTAGTTTGAAAAGTAAATGTATTCTAAATAACTTCTCCAGTGCTGTACAAAGTTATGCAGCTATCCAATGCAAAATAATAACAATAATAATAATAATAATAATAACAATAATAATGTACAAATACTGAAATGCAAGCGAGATATTTAAAAAAAAATTCTCTTATAAGGATAACATTAACGAGCGTGTGGTTCCGCGTGAGTGAAGTACATTGTAAAAAAAAAATCAGACCAGTTTTCCTGTAGGAATCAGAAAAATAGCTGCCCTTATCGTACCGGAAACTTTTCCGACCTAGCTCGGAATAAAATCCGAATAAAAAAGGAAATAGTCAATAAACGGCATTTTACGGACTTTATTCCGATTTTACGGATTTTATTCCGAGCTGGGTCGGAAATTTTTCTGGTACGATAAGGGCAACTATTTTTCCGATTCCTGCAGGAAAACTGGTCATATTTTTTTTTACAGTGTAGTCCCTTAAAAGTGCGACGCAACAAATTAATACTTTTCTGTTTTTACATGATATGTTTTTGAAAATGTCATTAGATATTTATATTTCGATTACCAGTGGACTCTGAATTTCTATAACAAATGTAATTCTTTTGCAAACTTTACTTTGTACCTGTAAAAAAGATTTTGCTGAACTAAATTTTCCACACCATGAGAGTTTTAAGAATCTGATTTTAAAAGATTTTTATCAGTTGTTAAAAATACTATATAGTTCTGGATTTTTTTTTAAATTATTCATTTTGTATTATCTTATAAAAACGTATTTGACGACACTTTTGAAAACTGCAGTATTTTAATGCATGTATTTTTATTCAGTTTTTTTTTCCTGTTTATAAATTAGATATATCTTTGATTATACAGCTAACTGATGGTTAGCATATTCTTTTTTATGGCTCGTTTGATGACTGATTTAAGTGATATATAGTGAATTTTATAAAACAGATAATTCTTGTATATATAAATAATAATAATAAAAAAATTCCTCAGTTCTCAAAGAATCTGAATTAAATATCTGAAATTTTTATAACACAGTGTTTGAAAACTTTGTTATTGTGACGGAAAATTTAAGAATTATTTATAAATAATTAATGCATACATATGCAATGTTGTTGTTATTAGCGATTAAACAGAAAACGTTATAAGGTATTATTTATTATTATTATTATTTATCTGAGTAATTGCAGTAAAATTTACATGAATTTTGAAAAATAAATAAAAGATTATGATTCCTATTTTTTTCAAAATTCCTAACATTAAAACAAGGTAACTATTTAAAATCTTACTCTAATATGAAGTTCCTTTTTAATTATAGACTCAGGGAGGAAAAAGAGTTATTTGAAAAAATGTTTTAATTCTTATTGATAATAAACTTTTACGAAAGATCAATTCTTGCTCTAATCCGAATTCCACGAATCTAGGTATAGGGGTAAGAGAAAATGGATTTTATGTGGAATGAACAAGCGACTTAAATGAAAGATTCTTTTCTAATTCTTGTACACTTGTTGGGTAGCCGCCATGCATCTCAGACAAAAAATTATGGTTCTTCAATGAATACAGTACATTTGCTACTGATTTTCGAATATTTAAGAATCGCATAAAAAATCAAGAACCTCCCCCCCCCCCCCCCCACACACACACACACACACACACACAATCTAGAAAAATGCCTCACAGCTACGATCAATATTGTCAGAATTTGAAGGTAAATCCAGTGTTGTAGAATAATGTGCATGTATATATCTAACCTTCTATTTCATTACATTAAAAAAATCACTTAAAAGAAAATCTAACATTTTTAAAATTTTTTATTAGGGGATTTAACTGCAGAATGCGGTTACAGAACGTTGGCAGAATCTTACTTTTTAACTGTAATAGATTTCTTATAATTAATATGTTTTTAGATTGCACACTAGCAACTCCAAAAATCATTTTAATTTTAAAATATAACAATGTATTCAAATAAAGTTTTGAAATTTATTAAAAGCAATACTTTTGTATTAGTACCAAATCAGATGTTAATATCCGAAACAATCGATAAGGATTTCGTTAATTACAGAAGTATTTTTTTCTGATTATTTCAGCGGTTTTAGAGAGTAGTTAGATTACTTGTCTATTAAATTTGTGTCATATTTATATTATTTATAATATTTTTTAGTTATTCATAAAGTTTCAATTTTGTTATGGAATACTATTCGAAAATAAATGCTAGACTATTTATATTGTTTCGTGTGTAAATGGGTTAATAATTCGTAATCGGAAAGAATAGTGCAATTCTTTTATGCAATTTTTTTAATTAATATTACAGTATACTATATACACGCATAGCTGTGAACACGTACGGATTTTTGTTACCACTAAAATTCAATAATAAATTTTGCCTAATACAATCTATAAAGTTTAACGATTTCTTACAATTTAATGAGGTAATAATCTCTATTAAATTTTAGGGGAACAAAAATCCGTACAAGTTGGCAGCTATGTATACGTTTCCCTTGGTCATATTTTATTTAAAAAATCAGTTTGAACAATTTCAAAGAATAAAAAAAAAGCTTTCGACGTGTATAAAATCTATAAATGGATTAACAAATTTTGCTAAAAAGCTGCTTACAGTCAAGCTTAAAACATACTTAAAAAAAAATCCTAATTCAACAAACTTAAGAAATTTAATAATTTAAAAAATATTAAGAATGTTTATTGTGTTTCCGTTTATTTTTATTTCTTCTTTTTACAAAAATATCAAAATGAATTGCATTGCAATAAAGTCGGAATTTTGAAATAGAAATTATTAATTTAATATACTAAAAAAGAGACAAAGTGATTTTATTATTGGAATTATGAATTGTTTTAGGTATATTTAGCGCCATGCAGTGTCATGCCATTTTTCGAGCACACAGTATTATTTTTCGTTTGCACGTTCTCTTTTCCGAGGGCGCTATTCTATTTGTGATAGCTCCATCATATTTTTATTTTCTAAGATAAACAAGTACTGCATCTATTCTTAATTTTATTAAAACTTTTATTTCTATTTTCTTCTTTTTTTTAATTCATACTAATAAAGTATTGCTCCTGTTTATTTTTCTGTTTTGTAAACTGTAAAAAAAATTATAGATACATGATTAAAATATGTTTATAAGTCTAATTACATAAAAGGAATGCATATATGAAACAATTATCAGGGTTCTTAAAATTGAACCTTCTCCCCAAAAGAAAAAAATGCTTTCAAACATGTAAGTTTAATATTTTGTTGCTTTCAATATAGTTTTAGTTTATTTTAGTACATTTTCTGTTTATCAATAAGAAATATTTATTTACAAATAGTTGAAATAAAAAAAAATCATTTTAAAAATATAGAAACGATTGTGATATAACTATAAATGTGCCGTGATATGAAAGGTATAATTTAAATTTTGAATTCTTTTTAGTTACAATGCGTTGTGTAGTATTGCAATAAGACCCTTCGTTCTTTGAGGTCAGCAATTGTAAAAAAATAGAAATAAATGAAACTTCTTACTTGGATCGTGTCGTCTGTAAAATAAATGAAGAGGAGACCTTTAAGCATACATCAATCTTTTATTTTCATCTTGAGAAGAGAAGATAAGGCTTCCCGTTGGTCACCGTTCATAAATTAATTCAAGTTATTTAGTTAGTTTAAAAGTGCAGCATGAATCAAGAAATTATTAAGAAATAATTTAACAGGAGTTGTCAAAAATCGCAGACATCGTTTACGCAAAAGCTCTTTACCGGATTCCACATTCATCGGCGTCGGCAGACCGGAGCCGGAGCCCGCGATCTTTTTTAAAACCAAAACTAAGTCATGACAGCTCTCCAACAAAACAGATTCTGATTTAAAATTAACGGAATTTTTAATTTATAGTAAGAATACGGGGACTTCAAAAGTTACTGAAAGAAAAGATTTAAATCTATTAGAGAATTTAAAATATTAGGTAATGTCTTAATAAACAAATCCGAAAGAAAACATTTAAAAAGCTGTATTTTAATTTGCTCCTCGCACAGCGAATAGACACACCTCCAAAAGATAAACATCCATTCAATGCATATGCCGTGAGAGGCTTGCTCCGATGACGTCATCACAATCGTACAAAGTTCAAAGGAGAAGCATCCCATGCCAGGGGCAGCCGAACGTCAGCGAACTTGCCGATGTGCGGTGAAGTGAAATCGCCCGCGCAAAAATAAATATGGATTTAAGTTTAAAGAACATCGATGTATAAGGTCAAAAGAAATAAAACAGTAACATAATTTAAACACTGTGAGATTTCATCTCACAATACCCCCATTTACCGAGTAAAATTTTGGCAGAGCAAGTGATGTAAAAGGTATAATGAAATAAAAATCTTTTACAGAAACGGGATGACAAAATTTTAGATGCCAAAGACAGAGAAAAAAAAAAAAAAAACTATAAGTTAAAATAAAGCCAAAAGTTTTAAAAATAAAAAAGTGCTGCAAATAAAAATTAGTGGTGACCAAAAGGGAAGAGAGAAGAAAAAGAAAATACATCAAAAGTATACATAGTATATTCAAATAGTATACATAAAAAATGCCAAATCTTTCCATTTATGGCGATTGCAGTATGATGTCATAAACTTATCTTCAAAAATAATACTCAAGTACAAATGCTAAAGAAAATAATTAGCATATATAAAATCTTATGTATTAAGTAAAAATGCTAAACAAAATCAGAATTAGCATATATAAAGTGAGTATTAGCATATATAAAATGAGAATTGACAAAATGAGCTCATTATCAAACATTTAATTAAATTGATATACTATATAAGAAAAGTTGCATTTTACAAGCAACAAAGATCAAAATAACTTCAGTTTTTGATCACAGCCTAGGACTTATAACTCATAAAATAGAGCATTTATTTTTTTTAATTACTCTAAACTGGCCATACATAACAAATATCTTTAGTAACATTTTCACAATACGATATTCATCATTTTTTTAAATTCAATTTAATTCAATTTAGTACTAAATATTTTGACTTCAAACAACTAGCTGTATTCCACATAAACAAGTAGCCAAATCGTGCACTAAATGACCACTCACATGTAAAACACAGATAGTTAAAGTAGTTGCAACAATATATATATAAGAGAGAGACATGTCTAAAAGGAATTAAGTGTTATATTGCTGAAACATATACTTTTACTACTTTTCATTAGATTATAAAAGCAATATATCAACAAACACCAATACTTTTTGTATTATTTACTCATCAAAAATTTTCAAAGTATATACTATTCTTTAAAATATGAGACATCACTTAATACAATT
The DNA here is from genome assembly GCA_963932465.1 of Maratus speciosus. Taxonomy (NCBI): domain Eukaryota; kingdom Metazoa; phylum Arthropoda; class Arachnida; order Araneae; family Salticidae; genus Maratus; species Maratus speciosus. Next base: position 337,004,348 of record OZ010788.1, read on the forward strand.
TTAAATATGCATAAAGATAAACTCATAAACTTATAGATAAACCGAGAAACCATGGTTTTAAGAATAAGTAGGTACTTGGTTGAGTGGGTGGGGATCCCCAGAAAAAAAAATCCTTTCATATACAATGAGAGATTTTAAAAAGTGACACTATCATGGGAAATTTAAATTTTTAAGTGTACCATAATATAAATATTATAAATCATTTACATAAAATACTTCATGCAGAAAAATCAGGAAATCATGTAAAAAAATACTATCATCCACAATCATAGAACAATATACACTGTGACTACTCATGTTTTACTCAAGATTTCAGGTGGCTTGGATCTCCATAAACAAGGCTCCTGACACCTTGTGCAAAAAGAAAAAAATAACTATATACACTAAATAGCACAATATACCATCCCATAACTGCAAAAACAACAGCAATGTCCTTCTTTACAGATCCTTGATTCCTTAGCGTTATAAACACAATTTAAAGTTTGCATGAAAAATAAAATAAATAAATGTTATCAGAATGTTCAAAAAACACGCTGAAAGTTTTGGTACACAAAAAAGACATCAGTTATGTGTATTGTTGCAAAGGTGTAAACATTGTGTTTACCATGTAGAAACAGGCGCATATCTCTAGATGACACACACAAAAAGGCAACATCAACTTAACAGTTGAATAGACATTTTACAGGAACATTGGAAGAGAACTTTTTTTGGCGACAACACAACATCTGTGTGCTTCACTTCTTTTGAAGCTAATCATTAACCTTCAGTAATCACTATTTTCGGACACACTAAAAGGATGAATTATAGAGCACTGAAGTAGATAAAATGATGTTCTATTTAATGAGAATTGATGATGTATTCACACACACACATCTTGAGAAAAAAGACATAAGTAGGTAGGTGATGATATCAATAAGCACTTTTTCTTTAAATTTCTTAGTAATTTTGAAGATTCATCAAGGAAAACTTCTATATCAAAAGGCGCTATTAAATAGTTACTAAGAACTGTGCTTTTCTTTTTATGTAATCTTGTATATGAATTGATTTGATGCTTAAAAAATTTTTAAATTTCTTCATTAATAATAAATCTTCAGAATTCATTCAATTAATTACTTGTGTAAAAATATGAGGCATATGACAACATAAAAATTTAGAGACTTTGGGTATATTCACAAATGAAAACAAAGGCACAATAAAATTTTTGAAATATGGGGAATTTAGACAGAAAATAAATAAATAGATCTTGAGAATTCCTGAATCAAAATACAACTCTTGTAACTGCGGTATTTGAAAGTAACTAATTTTATAATATTTCATAAATCTTCTTGATTTAGCAAAAAAATAGCAACACTGACTTATAGGAGCAGACAAGTCAACCAATCCACTTAGTAAGGATAAATTACATCTCACAAGAGAAAAGGCAAACCAACAACACTTCCATAATCAGGTCTTGGAACAGCTATTACTTGAGAAAACATCTGAGATTACTCGTAGATCTTATTTAGCTTTAGAGACAAACATCGAAGATATTGAATTGAATCAGACATTGTAAGGATAAATGACTCAAACATGACATGACTCTTCTTCAATAGTTACTTCAGTGTTGAAAATGAAGCATAAATTTTAAAGGTATTGTTATAAAATAGTGAGGTAAGCAGGTAAGTATAGTATTAATATATTTATCTTCTATCGCAAAACAAGGAAAATACTAGAGAAGAGGTCAGCACAAATGGATACAACTCATCAGTGAATGGCCAACTTCATCAGGTAAGAAACTTGAAAATGAAGCAAAGTTTTTTTTGCAGGTGAGTATTTTTTTTAACAGGTTGGAATAGAAACTCTTAGAGCAGCATATGTAGAGAGACAGTCTTTAAATATGCGAGACAGCAGTGACACACAGTTAAAATCATTGCAGAGAAACACTGACAATATGAGAACTTTTTTTTTAAAAGCTGTATAAAAACCATAAGACTTTTTAAGTAGATGATGTAAAATAATTTCAAGAATCTAATTATAACAGGAATGAAGTAGCCCCATGCCTACTTCTTCTCAAGAGTAGAAAAAATAATGCTGCTTTCATTCTTTTTCTGAGAGCAACATGAGAATCTTGTGTGTTGAAAACTGTCATAGTCTGCACATACGATGAAGTGGAAAGGTCTCAATTTCAAAATTGTAACTTACCATAAGAATATATTTTAAAAAAATGAAGCAACAAGAATTTTTCAAATATAAAATTTTGTCAGCTGAGAGTGCTTTTAGAAACAACATGAGAACAGTTGTATAATAAATGTGAAAATATTCTTAAATGCATACATTCTTAATTTGTAAATTGCAGATTATCTTTGCACTAAGCCAAACTGTATGATTATAATAGAACATCACAGTCCAGATGGCATAAGAATAAATCTATAAACAAACTCTTGTATTCAAATTATTGTTAAACAAAATATCTTGATTTGAAATTTGTAGAACAGAAGCATAGAAATCTCTAAGAATGTTATATAGGATATTTGCAACTAATAACTTCTGTGAAGAATTTCAGCTTCAGACTAATAAATATGACATTAGAATAAAATTTCTCAGTACCAATAATCATGATTTCAAAAATAATGCTTCTTATAAATATATAAAGAATTTGCAAATTTGTTGCAATTTAATAGTGCCATAAAAAAAAATTTAATTTAAAAACCCAAAGTCATAGCCTCTTAAAATATGAAATATGTTCTTGAGAACAATTTTATTATTTCAAACTCATTAGAATTTTTCTAAGAACAATATATAATTCATTTCAAAAAAATATGTATACCAAATAATCATTCTTTAAAATAATTCATTACAAATAGAAGAATATGTAGATGAAATTCTTTCAAATAAAACTACTAAATAGAATAATAATTATGCATCATCAAAAATATGACTAATCTTCAATAGGAAATTGATCTTAATTTAAATAATTGTTAAAAAAAATATGGGAAACTTAGTAAAATATATTATATTCTTCAAGATGGAGCAGAACAAAATTCATTCTAGAATCATAAAATTTAATTCTTCAAAGCAGAAAAAATCTATGCAAGAAATTTTTTGAGAACAGAAACTTCCAATACTAAAAAAATATTGTCATATGTAGTTATGCAAAAATTCTTACATAAAATATTCCATATTTCTTAAAATTCACCAGGGGCGTAGCTACCGTGGAGCAGTTGGAGCAAACTGCTCCAGGCGCTCGAATCCTAAGGGCGCAAAATTAGGAAAAGCGCAAAAAAGATTTGTAAAAATATTTGCAGTTTTTTTCATTATTAATCATATTATAGATGAATATTTTTACAATCAGAATATTACTATGATATTTTAGCTTGTGTTTAACATCAATTATTTGAATTTAAAACATGTTTCTGTACACAGTTAAAAGGAATTACTTCTATTCGGGAATTTTCAATGTTAATTCATATAACTTCTCCAATATCGTTTCAGCATGTCTGGTTTTTCTTTCTGTAAGTTTTTCTTAGACGACAGTTAAAGATCTTCAAACCTTAAAGTAATCAAAATTTGTTTACAGGGCTCTCTTCGGTCAGTTTATTAGATACCAAACGCTATTTCCAAAAAATAATCTTCCCGGTACATTTCTGTTGAAAATGTTTTAGAAATTTATCATGATAATTACTGTACGGAAATAATGGTAGCCAGAGAGCTACTACTAATGCAATAGTAGCCAAACTACCGCTGAGAAACCTATATTTACGATGTAACAGCAATGTCTTAGCTGTTTAATTATTTGAGGATTGAAAAAAAAATAGTTTGACCATTGAAGAAAATTATTGAGCATCTTACAAAAAAAAAAAAAAAAAAAGAAAAAGAAAAAAAAAGACCATTTTGAATTTTTTTTGTGAAACTAATCATGCATCAATACAAATTACGTAACGTCATATTTCACATCAGTCCACGACGATTTAGAAGGAGATGACGGTGTAGCGGCAAATTAAATTTTCTGCGTATTGTTTTTGGGATTTTTGAATTGATAAGCATTGAGAGAAAAAGTTAACTATCAAATACAGTGTTCCTTAGGACCTGGTTACCGCCTAGGCAAACTTACAACACTTTTTTCGAAAAGTATTTTTCCGCACTAAACCTTATTTAATCGCAGAATTTTAGGATTAAATAAGGCCAAACGTAGTAACGGGAGTTTGCTTAGTCCGTAATCAGGCTCTGTCCCCGTCCCCCTTCCTAGACCCCCATCATCCAATATCACACATTAGTAATGAATAAATTTCCTAAATATAAAATGAAAAAAAAAAAAAAAGAATCTGGAATTATTCCACTCAACTTTCTGAACAGTTTACATAAATACTGTGTGTTCAAAACAGTATAACAATGAATAAAAACTTAGATTCTAATTTTACACAAAGGTGATATATTTTCACAGGTGATAAAGACATCGTGTTTTAAAGAAACGTGCACTTTCATTCATAAAGCTTAACCTTTTTCTAATGACTTAATTTTCAATAAATTTTCATTCCGCTTGTACTGAAACAAGGCTTAAAAATTAAAAAAAGAAAAAAATAGGATTTTACTAAATTAAGTCACCTTCTGGCAGGCACAGACTGACCCGCCTGGCAACCGACCTGCGGGTTGGTTAACCAGGTTTAATTAAACCAGGTAAATTTTCCCTCAGTTCAAGCTAATAGTTACAACAAACATTAGATTTGAACAGTCTTAAATTATTTAATAATAATTTTTAGAAAAATCACTTTCTTGAAGCTTTTTTTTATTGTTATTTTTTTTTCTTTTCGCAAAGCAGACGAATTTTTTTTCTTCTTGGAAGTTTCTTTGGTTCAGTCTTCAATCTTTTGTATAGTACTCTGATATTTTGTATATCCTATCCTAATTTATATTCTGTAATGCTGTCTGTTATCAATGGCGACATGATCTGCCCCAAGAATTTTCATCCTACCTGGCACCAAAGAACGTCACCTCTATTTCGCAATATGTATATATATATATACATTTGTGTGTGTGTGTGTGTGTAAAATCATTTATTGAGTATTTGTTTGAAATATGTAGACTTCATGTAATCGTACAATGCTGTGATTATAATTTCGCTTATATAAATGTTTATTATATTGATTTTTGCGCTTGATGCACAAAAATTTTTACAAAGAATATTTTCACCAAAGGAAAGGGAATCCAAACATTCTTTTCTGTTAAAAATTACACTATATAATATGAAAACGAGGCTGTTTCAATATTGTCTATAAATGTGATAATCAGAACCGCATTATTCTAGTCCAAGAGCTGTTAAACGTTTTAGGGAAGGTATTTGAGGCACCCTGAAAATTTGTGCAACACTTCTTTTGTAATGACTGAATACAAAATCGAATGTCTGGCTGAAGGATCGTGGCCCAAAAACTGTGCCAGACACGTGTCAAGTGCCATTTTTTGACTACCCCCCAAAAAAGGTATTTGAGGCACGCTGAGATTGAGACAGAATAATATTTATACTTAGAAAAACATATTTTGAAAACGACAGACACTTTAGTCGGCCCAAAAACTGTGCCAGACAAGTGTCAAGTGCCATTTTTTGACTACCCAAAAAAGGTATTTGAGGCACGCTGAGATTGAGGCAGAATAATATTTATGCTTAGAAAAAAATATTTTGAAAATGACAGACACTTTAGTCGGCACAAAAACTGTGCCAGACAGACACGTGTCAAGTGCCAAATGGCACTTGACACGTGTCTGGCACAGTTTTTGGGCCACGATCCTTCAGCCAGGCATTCGAATTTGTATTCAGGCATTACAAAAGAAGTGTTGCACAAATTTTCAGGGTGCCTCAAATACCTACTCAAAAATGTTCAACAGCTCTCCTACTATTCTGTATATATGTGAGAAAAGGACTGTTCAACCCGGCGTCCTTTGAAGGTTCCTTTTTTTTAATAAAGTGCATAAGGCGGAAATCTGTCTTACACGTAGAGCGTTAGACAGTGTTTACTGTATGAAAATCTATTTTAAAAATACATTGCTTAAAAATCAAATTAATAATATTTACACGCTTCATAATATTACTGGCAGCATTAAGATTTTTATCCTCCCGCTGCCAAAAAAAAAAAAAAGTTTAAAATAACTTTAATTAATCATAACATATTTTGTGCTAAAAATCTGTATGCTTAGAATCCTACACTAGTCATTCGCAAGCTAATGTTAAACCAATGGCAGCGTTCTTTACAAATTTTTCATTTACATTTCAATATTTAATTTTTTGGGGGGCATATTATATATGAGATCGATGTCTAAACGGTTATCTTAATACTGTTTCGATTTTTTCTGTAAGGATACTTTAAATTTCGGATCCAGTTTCGAAATTGAAAGCATCCCCAGAAAGAAAAATTGGAATGGTAAATGATATTATTGTTTTCTACTAGCAAACTGGTAAAAAAATGGGTTTCTAAAAAGTTGCTCCCTCCAAAAATCCAAGGTCCGTGTATTTGATATTGACCGAGTCCGATCCTGCGTGCAGTAGCTGCTCTTCAGGGGTTCACATTCTCTTTCCCATCAGAATATTGTTACATAAAATTTTATCTGTTTTAATCGTGGTATTTTCTACGATTAAACGAAGAGAAATTTTTTTAATGAAATTACTAAAATAAAGTGATTGTGAACCACCCTCGAGCCGCCACTGTCTGCGCGGTCAAACGTTATCGTCGATATAAGATGAATGTCAGAAATAAAAATAATTTAATTGTGATATGAATATTCATCAGTTATCATCACAGAATGGTTGAAAAATAGTTTTGATACCAAATCCTTAGACCGATTTCTTTGAAAATTAATACAATTCTTGTGACAGATATATAACATATCTGTCGTTATCATCAAAAACACCATCAAACCGTACTCTGAGAATCTGAAAACGTGAGGAGGAAATTCTAACATGCACGCATATATACACAAATACATATTGAACCATTGTAAAAATTGTGAGAAAACATTCAGAGTATTTGAAAATGTAAAAATATACCATTATTTTTATTTAATGTTATTACAATGCTTTCCTATTTCCTTTTTTACATTGTATATGTATGGAAAGTAAAAACTGCAATCTTGAGTAATATATAAATGTGTCAATCAGGGTTCTCGCTGCCGATCGCCACTGAACCTAAACGTTCCATTTGGCGAGAAAATTAAAGACTGGTATCGCCAAATTGCAAGAGATCTTTTTTTTTTCTTTCGACGACATTCTCAATCATGTTATTCCACAATTAATCCTTTTCTTTGTCATCATTTGGGTTTTGATATTCTTAGTGTTTCACGATGAATCTATTACTACCATTATTTGAATATGAAATTTGCTGGTTTTTCTTTAGCGATCTACCAAATTGCTCAGGTTAGTCAAAAGCTAGTGAGGACCCCGGTGTCAGGCTAATTTTCTAAACCATTAACTGTAGAAATATAGTACCAATAATAGAAAAGTTTCAAAGTTGTTCTTCATCCTCTTAAAAGTAATTTATCTCAAGATAGTTATTTTTTAAAAGTTACGAGATTCACATTTTTCTTCGGTCCCTGGGTTGTATGCGATATATTTAGGAAAATGTTCTCCATACTTTAACAGGTAAAATAATAAAAATTTCTTTTTTGTACGACCTAAATTTACCGAGTTATGATACTTTTAATTTTATGGAATTTTAGTATTTTCCTGCACTAAAAACAGAAAAACCTGTTTCGTCCATATACGAAAACTAAAATCTTGACAATATTGTTTTTTTTTTTTTTAGTATTCTACAATGCTTCGAAACCGTGGAAAAGAAAAAAAAACAGATATAAAGGGTCACAGATTGTACAGAGGCCCATTGGCGCATTTAAAACTAAAGATCCGCCCGATTCCCCTAAAATATATGTAGGTACTCCGTACTTAAAGAATTATAATTCATTTCATTATTTATTTTTAATTATCTGTATTTAACCCCTTAACCTACAATGACGGGCATAGCCCGCGTACGATGATCGAGCCAAATGTAAATTCTTCTTACCACTAAAATTTCACAGTAAATATAGTTTAATTTAATCGTCGAAATTTCATGATTAAACAAGGCGAAAATCTCTATTAAATTTTAGTGGTAGCTATGGATTTGCCAAACCGTGGAGCTGTTAAAAGTAAATCGTAGGTTAAAGGGTTAATGCTGTTGAAATACTTTGACTTTCAAATAAAAGTAAAGCTTTAAATCGAATTAAGAATCGCATTTAAATTTTAAACTTGGAAAAAAAAATGCAAGAGTGACAAGCGGGCGCACAAACTTTACTTGCTCCAGGGCGCTGAATATGTAGCTACGCCACTGAAATTCACTAAAAGAATAAATCTTGAATTCTATTGAACACATCAAAAAAATTTTTCAAAAGTTATTCTGAGAACAAAAGTTCTAAAATATTACGATTTTCTTTTTAAATCAATTTAAATCTTTCTTCAGAACACCGTTTTTGCGGCACCAAATGTGATATAACTATAAATGTGCCGTGATATGAAAGGTATAATTTAAATTTTGAATTCTTTTTAGTTACAATGCGTTGTGTAGTATTGCAATAAGACCCTTCGTTCTTTGAGGTCAGCAATTGTAAAAAAATAGAAATAAATGAAACTTCTTACTTGGATCGTGTCGTCTGTAAAATAAATGAAGAGGAGACCTTTAAGCATACATCAATCTTTTATTTTCATCTTGAGAAGAGAAGATAAGGCTTCCCGTTGGTCACCGTTCATAAATTAATTCAAGTTATTTAGTTAGTTTAAAAGTGCAGCATGAATCAAGAAATTATTAAGAAATAATTTAACAGGAGTTGTCAAAAATCGCAGACATCGTTTACGCAAAAGCTCTTTACCGGATTCCACATTCATCGGCGTCGGCAGACCGGAGCCGGAGCCCGCGATCTTTTTTAAAACCAAAACTAAGTCATGACAGCTCTCCAACAAAACAGATTCTGATTTAAAATTAACGGAATTTTTAATTTATAGTAAGAATACGGGGACTTCAAAAGTTACTGAAAGAAAAGATTTAAATCTATTAGAGAATTTAAAATATTAGGTAATGTCTTAATAAACAAATCCGAAAGAAAACATTTAAAAAGCTGTATTTTAATTTGCTCCTCGCACAGCGAATAGACACACCTCCAAAAGATAAACATCCATTCAATGCATATGCCGTGAGAGGCTTGCTCCGATGACGTCATCACAATCGTACAAAGTTCAAAGGAGAAGCATCCCATGCCAGGGGCAGCCGAACGTCAGCGAACTTGCCGATGTGCGGTGAAGTGAAATCGCCCGCGCAAAAATAAATATGGATTTAAGTTTAAAGAACATCGATGTATAAGGTCAAAAGAAATAAAACAGTAACATAATTTAAACACTGTGAGATTTCATCTCACAACGATACTGAAATGTTACAAACTATTTTTAACAAGAAATACATTTATTATCATTTTGCATTTAGAAGAAAGTATCTTTTTACGATGTTATAAAAAATTTGCTAATATGATAACATTGTTTATGTATGTTTTATAATTCTTTTAACCCCCTCACTGACAAGCCCGTGTTAATACGTTCACTAAGCTCCAGGTTTCACTGCAATACAAGCAATATTTAAAGTAATATAATTCTATTCATTTAATGTATTTTTAATACATTGAACAATGATTAATACTTCCAAGGATTGCATTCATACTCGTTATTAAGTTTTTTTTATAAAGTGTTCAAAGAATCATTTTTTTAGCATTTAAAACAAAATGCAGAGAAAACAACATTACAATTTTGCCCTTTTCCAAGACAGTCGGAGGGTTAAAATGCATATTGACTTGTGAAAGAGTCCTTTCACACCTAATCCACTCTCCCTCTATCTGGAAATATGCTTAATACTTGTGAAATATTCTATAACACGACCCACTGTTCTCTTGACCTATGTCGCCGTAAATAGTAGGGTAAGAATAAGAATGCCTAATCTACGAACGCATAGTATCATTGTATGACCATGTGCATTTAAAAAAGCTTGCAATATTTCCTGAGAAATGGCGGAAAAGAATAAGGAATTCCCATGCATAGAACGTTATATTCAGTGCCTAATTTAGTAATGTAGGGTTCCAAGCACGAAAACTTCAGTGAGCTCATATACACAGATACTATATGACTTCTTTCTATTGATTGATATATCCTTATATAGTATATAAATATAATCAGAGAATTACTACTTTGAGGTTCTCACAATAAACAAGTAAATGAAGAAACTGCGAACAAGAGTGCCCAATTTATACAGATGTGAATTGTAGATATCCACTAAATCTTCAATCCCTTCTTTTAACATTTCCCGTATTTCATGAATTTCATAGAAATTTTCACACACAGGCACAAACGTATGCATATATGAACATTTCCCAGTCGTATTATCTCAGTATCTAATGTTAAGAGAAACCACAAGATTTTGGGAGGCTGCAATTTTTATACTTCTTTTAAATCTTCTTTTTTTTAGATGCGTTCGTAATTATATAAATATGTAGCACCTATAATCGTCATCTGGCTCGTCCGTCTGACCGCATGTAACAGAGCAGAAACTACACAACCGAATGGTTAAAAATTTAGTATGTATAATCGTTGCAGAATTGTGTCGAGTTATTTCACATTTTTTGAAAACCGAATCAAAAATTAAAAAGATATTAATAAAAGTTTTCTTCATTCTATTAAATCCTGTCATACGTAATTAATTCCCTCATGTCCTCTGATAGGTCGTGATTCAATTTTGCCATGGTGATTACGTCAGATTTAAGATGAAATCATATCATTTCCGTATTATTGGATTTAATGTATATAATAAATTTTATATTCATGTATTTTTGCATAAGAGTGCAACAGCTATTGCATCAAAATCTGAATGTTTATAAAACTAGCTATAGTACGTCATTTGCCACATTTGACGTACAATTTCCGATTTTCATTTCTGCTAATTTTTTAATTCGTTACCGCAATAACAAGTGAATCCTGGGTACAAACACTGTTTGGGTCTCCATTCTTGTGTTGTGTAGTACGTGAAACATTTATAATTCTTCTCGATTGGTACAATTTAAACTTTGTACCGGCCTATTCACGAAGTTAATTTTATTCATAAATGCACAAAATTTGCATTTATATTTAAACTATTTCAGAAAATGGAATTTTATTTCAAATTTTTCTATTAAAAAGATTCTTAAAATTGGTAAAGATTTTCGCTATAGAGCAGTGAAGAAAAAATATGTTTTCGCTTAAGAATTAATTTTAATTAAGGATGTATATGTATAAGTTATAAAAAAAACACTGATAAGTTCCATGGCACCCGAAATAGTACTATTTAAAAATTACACATGTTTAGATGTAAAAATGTCTTAGTGAAGGTGCAAAAAGGCGCGAGTTGCCAATTGCAGTCCAAAAAGGATAAAAAATAAATAAAACATTAGGACACGCTTATATAACTTTTAATTGCATGTATGATTGGACATTTTTTAGATGTGATTTTCATGATATAGAATTAACCCATAAGTCGCGTTATACCTTTCTTGGGCATTGCGAGGTAGTTTCAAGAAAGGTATTAGTTTCTGGAACACAGTAGCGGTGATTAAGAGTTACCTATCTTGTTATTGTACGATATAAAAGTATGTAAACAATGGAACTCAACAGCTAATTTCTTTCAATTCTGCCAACTGACCCCCCCCCCCCCCTTCAAGCTTATGGGATCATGGACCAATGACCCGTTTGCCGATTCATAATACTGGCCCTGTGTACGCTTAAATCACAGTTTAATTGGTCTACCTTATGTTGATAGGATTAAAAGTGCGATATAATAAATTAATACTAATTTGCTTTTACATTACGGTTACTTGAAAATAGTAATGAATTTATATTTTGCTTAAGATCGATTCGAAATTCCTTGATAAAATGTAATAATTTCGCAAATTTTACTTTGTCCTGTACGTGTAAAAAAGTTTTTTACCACGATAACTTTCAACAGAATAAAAATAAAGCAATTGCTAAAAATTGTGTGTTTCACGAAAACCTAATTTTTTTTTCATTTTCTTTCATCTGAAAAAGCTTTTTGGGCCCACGCTCTTGAAAATCTCAGTATTAATAGGTATATAGTAAAACATTAATGTATTTTAATTTATATCGGGCCCCACTAGTGGCCGAGATGTTCTGCTCTCGAAGCTGGTAGACGGGAAGTGCTGGATTCGAACCCAATCGCGTCCGTCGGCTTAATCGTTCGGAGTTTTCGTGGTTTTCTTCGAGCCTTGGATTTCCAAGCGTTAATACGGGTTAGGTTCCCATAGAAAGACCCCCCCCCCCACGAAGGGCACCCCTCCCCTTAAGGCATATATCCCTCGTGTTGATAATTGGCCGTCATAAACACAACCAACCAACCTTTAATTCATATCGATTTTTCCTCCTTGTTTATATATTAGATATATATCTGATTATATATGTGTAAACAGCTGATTTAAGGGATATGTAACGCGTTTTTTCTGATAGATAATTACTGTTATAGATATTATTAATAACAAATCATCAGTTGTATGGAATCTTAATTAAAATTCATGGAGTTTTTATGATTGTGTTGAAACTATTTCGAGATTTTAAATGAAAAATAAAATGATAAATGCATATATATGCAAAATTGCTGATGTAGGCTATTAAATTAAAAAAGAGTTATGTAAAATTATTAATATTATTTTAAAATCTGAGTAATTATAGTAAAATTTATATGCATTTTATAAAAAATAAAGGGTTATGATTCCTATTTTATTTTCCTTTCTTTAAAAGAATTTCGAAGAATATCTTCTGTAAAGGTAGAAAAAGGCAAAATATTATTTTCTCCTGACCAAAACCCTTTTCAAAAAATATGTCTTCGGGCTAAAACTAACCGCTCTTTTGCCTAAAGGGATTTCACCCCATACCTTGACGACATCTGGCCGTGGTCACTCACACTGGAACTGGAATGCCAGACTTAAAATTTCCTAGAAATGGGCAGGAAACATAAATAGCCATGATAAGAGTTGTATCTTACTCCGTTCTGTGTTTCAGATAGGGGAAAAGTAACATTCAATGTAATGTATTATGAGTTAATACATTAATGTTTTTGTTATGTATTAACGTATTTTTCCCTCGCAAAGAATGCACATCTTCTATTGCAATACGTATAATTGATTTCAGAATACGCTTCCTTTTTTAAAAATATGCCCCAATAACAATTGTAAGTGTTGATTTTATAACATTCTGTTATATTATAACATTGTGTATTAACGTATTTTTCTCTCGCTAAGAATGCACATATTCTATTGCAGTACGTATAATTGGTTTCAGAATACGCTTCCTTTTTTAAAAATATGCCCCAATAACAATTGTAAATGTTGATTTTATAACATTCTGTATTAAAATTTAAGCAAATAATTAAAATTAGACAAAGTTTCATAATAAAGGTCTGATATATATATATACATTATAAAATATTTAACTTTAAAAAACGCGATTTTTCTAATGAAAAAAAAATACGAAACCTTTTAAATATATTTTTAATAGCAAATTAAAAAATACTTCTAATATAATTTCTTATCTTAAAAATGCCATATGAGTTCGTATTGTGTTGGTAAAAAATTCAATGTTAAACTTTTGAAAGCATCAGTATTAAACCGACGATGTTTATTTAGTCAATACCAGAAAAATAAAATTAAACAATAAAAAGTTTAATTAGCATTTTGTTTTAATAACACATATATGGGGTAATATTAAAATATGAAATTCCGAAATACAAATAACTCCAAATTTGATTTTAGGAAAGAAGATTTTGATCGTAATTTTATAATATTAATGAATAATGACACAAACGCCTTAAAAATTAAACAATATAGAGTGATAAAAAAAAAAAAAAAAAAAAAAAAAAAAATAAGATCTGGCAAACTTTAAGAAATGGTAGACCACACCACAACAAACTATTTTTTATATAGGAAGCCAAGGTCGAATAACATTTTCTTTTGTCAAAAATACAGGGTGTCTCTCTCCCAGCACCACAGGAACTCCATTTGGCGCCCGGGGCGAAAGAGCTTGTTACATACCATTGGCGCATAATGATAATAACTGACAAAAAAAAAAAAAAAAAAAAAAATTAAATATTTCGGATTGAACATCGGTCAGGAATGTTTATATGGGGTTTAAAAATTTATCTTCTTGGTTCTACATTTTTTCATTTGGAGGGGGGTCGTGTCGTTATTTTATTAAGGCTCTCAACTGCTCTGCTCAACAAGCGCAAACCGTTTTGACACATTTACAAATTCATTTTTTAACGGAAAGATATAAAATTGGAAGGCCTGACTATGGAAGCGATTTGGAAACGAACTGTGTTTTCCATTTTTTGATAAATAAATTACCTATTGAGTTATAAGCGATTTTGATCACGTAACAAAGACGTATTTCTCCCTTCGCTGACTGGTTTTTCTGCTTTCTTCGGGAACTTCGGTTCAAAACGTCCACTTTCACACTATTTTCTGAAAGATCTATTGCGTTTGCAAAAAAACGGAAAAAACAGTTCGATTATATACAGTCGAACCCGGTTAAGACGCTCACGGTTAATACGCGATCCCGCTTAATACGTGGACTTTTTCAGATCTCTTGAAAATCGCCCATAAGGATAATGCAAAAATATCACGTTTAATACGCGAATGGTTATTACGCGATCCCGCTTAATACGCGGTAGATTTTCGGTCGTTTCAGGCAAAAAAATCACGTTTAAGACGCGAATTCATTGATCAAGATGCGAATTCCTCCTTTCTTCTCCACTTTCTTCTCCATTATTGCCAATTTAGCGGTGTTTTTATTCCGGTAAAAAAGACGGTTTCTGAATAGTAATATTTACTGTGTAGATTAAGTAAAGCGAACTTTACTAATCGGAAAAACGTAGTAGATATTTGAATAAAATAAATCAGTTAAATTAGCAAAACAGCAATTCTTCTTTGATCACGCGTCCTCACATTCTTTGCCGCTCGCTTCCTGTATTTTTTTACTGTAGTCGAGAGAGAAAGAAGAATTTAGGATACTCAGATATGTCATTTAAATTATGAATAGGGATGATTATACCTGTTGTTAATGAGGGTTAAAGTACATGTATACGTTATATCACTACTATGTTTTATAATGCATATTATAGAAAAAAAATTGAAACTCGCAAATATTGAACAAATACGACTGCGGTTTTATAATTCTTTACGTTTTCTATTCTTTCGTTACTTTTTGGTATGCTAACAATATTTTGTACACAAAAATTAATAAGGATAGATTTTTCTTATATTATGAAAAAAGACAGATTACAAAGGTATTCATTATCACAAGTACTAAATATGATTTTAAGAACTTGTTTGTGCTTCAAAGATTTAATTTGTTTTTTCTTTAAAAAAAATTAGTCTAGCAGAAAAAATATTTTTGTTGTTTTATTTTTGTTTGCAACCTATTAATCGACAATAACGCCATGTTTGAATCCATATTTATTTTCCGTTATTATTCCAGTCGGTCCTATATAATGAAACAATGAGTAAAGTTGAATATCATTAAATTTATATCTAAATACTACGCATAAGACACAATTTTCAACCGTAAACATATAAATGAAAACTTTAAAGTTCATTTAGGGATGATTAGATGTGTAAATAATTCCAGATCCTGCAACATTATACAAATCCCGTTTAATACGCGATCCCGCTTAATACGCGACTTTTGTCCACTCCCTTGAAACGCGTCTTAACCAGGTTCGACTGTAGTTTCTGATCAACAAAAATTGCTAGTTTCATGCATTTCCGAACAAAAATAAATTAAAACTTATGTCATAAACTTGCCCTTTTGGATTTGAGAACAGCCTTAAGACTTAACTATGATGGTATTGCATTGAGCATTTCAAAAACCTTAAAGGTAATATCTTCTTTTCTTTCTTTATAGAAAGATATCTATTCTTTATAGAAATATAAATAAACATTTTAAATAAGCTTTGATAATTAATGCTTAATGAAACCAATCTCATTCATACTCACATAAACATGTGGGAGGGCTACTTCATTCACACGAAATGACCCTCTTGCTACGGCTAATCCAATGGAAGAAATTTATAAATGTATCTTGTTTGCATTTCAATATTTGTTAAATGATTTTTTTTCTTGCATTAGATAGCTGAAATCGATCTGTACAAAGGCCGTTTTTTATTTTTTATTATCTTTTTATTTATTTTTAGCTCACAGGCTATCAAAGCCTGAGATTTTATGTGCCCGCCTGTTCTGTATGTACGTACGTAACGCGATAACTCTTGATAGAAATATCCGATTTGCTTACTTTTATTTTCTAGGTTCATTTTCATAAGGCGCTTCCCTGATTAGTTTTGGGGGTTCATTGTTTAAGGATAAAGGGGAAAAGGGGGGTTAGTCCCCCCTTAATTTAGATAATGGGTTTTTCATGCAGAATTATCCCATTTGCTTCAAATTTGGTATACCGGTTTATTCTGATAAGGAGATTCCCTGATTAGATATGGAAATCTATTACTTAAGTATAAAGGGGGGTAGGGGGCTAACCCCTCTTAATTTGTATAAATGGGTTTTTCATGTAGAATTGTTCGATTTGCTCTAAATTTGGTATACCAGTTCATTTTGATAAGGCGCTTCCCTGATTAGTTTTGGGGGTTCATTGTTTAAGGACAAAGTGGGAAAAGGGGTTTTAGTCACCCCCTTAATTTAGATAAATGGGTTTTTCATGGAGAAATATTCGATTTGCTCCAAATTTGGTATATCAGTTTATTATGTTGAGGAGCTTCGCTTATTAGATTTGGACTTAAGTATAAAGGGGGGAAAGGAGGGCCTAACCCCCTTAATTTAGATAAATGGGTTTTTCATATAGAATTGTTCAATTTGCACCAAATTTGCTGTACCAGTTTAGTTAAGGAGCTGCCTTGATTAGATTTGGGGGTTCATTGCTTAAGGATAAAGGGGGAAAAGGGGGGCTGATCCCCCACCTAATTTAAATAAATGGCTTTTTCATGCAGAATTATTCGATTTGCTACAAATTTGGTATACCGATTTATTATGTTAAGGAACTTCCTGATTAGATTTGGGAGTTCATTACTGAAGTATAAAGGGGGAAAGGGGGCTAGCCCCCCTTAATTTAGATAAATGGGTTTATGTAGAATTGTTCGATTTACTCCAAATTTGGTATGCCGGTTTATTATATTAAGGAGCTTCCCCGATTAGATTTGGAGGTTCATTAGTTAAGTATAAAGGGGGAAAAGGGGGTCAAGATCGCCCCCTTTATTTAGATAAATGGGTTTTTTATGCAGTTATTCGATTTGCTCCAAAGTTGGTATACCGGTATATTATATTAAGGAGGTGCCTTGATTGGATTTGGAGGATTATTGATTAAGTATAAAAGGGGACGAAGGCTTAGTCACCCCTTAATTTAGATAAATGGGTTTTTCATGCAAAATTATTCAATTTACTTCAAATTTGATATACCAGTTTATTCCGATATGGCGCTTCCTTCATTTGATTTGGAGGCTCATTGGTTAAGTATAAAGGGGAGAAACTGGTCTAATCCCTCTTCATTTATTTTTTGAGGGGCATTATTCTTTAAAATAAGAGTATAATAACAATTAGTGTGAATAGCCTGTGAGCTCAATGCCATCAGTTTAACTGGGCACTTTTCTTTTTCGTTTTTTTATGAGGATGCTTTCATTTTCAAAACTGGCTCCAAAAGTGAAAGTGTCCTTATTAAAAATACCTGTAAACAAAATCGAAAAAGTGAAAAACTGTCTTTGTACAGATCGATTTGTGCTATCCAATGAAAAAAAAAAAATCATTTAAAAATATTGAAATGCGAACGAGATACCTTTTATAAATTTCGCTCATAGGATTAGCATTAGCGAGCGGGTCTTTTCGCTTGACTGAAGTAGCGTCCTAATGCATCGGTTCCATTTCTGATAATCCTTTTATTTCTGAACTTTTTACTGAGAATATGATAAAGCTGAAAATATTCTTAGATTTTTTTTTTTTTTTTTTTTTTTTTTTTGAAAGAAAATAAATAAACACTTTAATTGTATTAATAAAAAAAATAATAATTTAAAATTTCGTATTCCTTTATCATAATGTTTCGCTTTATCTGTTACACATATTTAAACATTTGTTAGATAATCGATGCATGTCGACAAGAACAAGAAAAACTGTCGATTTTCTAATATTTATTTTTAAAGTTGAAATTTATCTGAATATATAATACAATCATGTATTATTTTAATAAACTTTTACCAGAAAAAAAAACAATTAAATAATAAAGAGTTTAACAATAATTTTCTTAAGAGCTTATACAAGTCACACAGAGAAACTCGAAAGAAAATGTTAGACCTATGGGTGAAACTTAAGCAGAAATCTTTACAGAAGTCGTTATATATATACAGGGTGTCCACGTATAACCTAACCGACCTTTATTTTTGCAACCGTTGGTCCTAGATGCATACTTCCTATTACAAAAGTGGTCAAAATTAGGTTCAGAGTTAAGATAAAAAAAGTTTGAAGTGAAAAAACAATTTAGTGAAGAATTACAGAATCTAAAATTTTATACGGTCACCCGGTCCTATAAGTTATATTTAGTAAAATTTTCCTGTTACATTGACTAGTAAATCAAAAAGAGTCCCGTTATTCTACGATTAAAATTGACCGAGTAAACCTGTTTAAAGTTGGAGAATATTTTTTGCTGCAAATTAGGGGTAATTCATAAATTTACTAGAAATATAATTTCGTCAGATATATTAAAGAAATGGTTGAAAGTAAAATTAGCATTGCAATATAAATTTGAAATCTTTAATCATTCTGACATATTACTGCAAAATATACAATTTGTACTGAACATATAAGAGGATAAAAATAACAGAATTTTTGTTAAATAAACGGACGAAAAACAACAGCCTCAATTCTTTAAAAAATATACTTATTTTTAAATGCCGCTAGATTACACTGTCTTTCAAATTTTGGGTTGTGCCATGTTTTTTAGCTTTTAAAAATTGATTCTTATGTATTTGTTAGCGCTGAATCCGAAAATGACCTTCATTTTAAACCATCACGTCAGGATTTTTCTTAAATTGCAAATTTCAAAGTTAAAAAGCTCAAAGTTAAAATTGGTCCCCCCTCCCCTCCCAACCTCATCGGACCCCTGAGCTGTTTAGCTGTAAAAAACACAGTATAAGCCAACAAATTGAATAAATTATTGAATTAAATAAAATTAAACTCAATAAAAAAGTCTTACATCTATTTTATAGTATCAGATTTTTCGCATTGAAATTTACGATTTCCGAAAAATCCTTGCATGATGAAATTATGCAAATTAAGCAAGCAACTGTAAACAAAAGATCTGGCTAAAACTCTGTTCGAGTTAATGACATATATTTTACTAATTTAAAAACGAAAGAATATTTTTTACATAAGTTACTTTATTTTTTTATTTATAGGTAACATAATTTAAATAATATTGATCAGTGGTTAACTACTACAGATTAACATTTGTCAATTATTTACTATTTGTCAATTAAAAATATTCACCAATTACTTACATTTATCTACGTATCAATAGCGTCAATTAAGTACCATTTTAATCAAATGTAAGTAAATTATTAAGCATGAATACCTTTATATCATAACACTTTCGTCTCCACTGCAAATATTATATTTTCGATATATTTTCATCAACCAGCAAAGCCCCCCCCCCCCCCCCCACATTATGAAACATCCTTTCATGTCGCATAAAAAAAGACACCTTTCTACAATTATTGCACCGAATTAAACAAACAACCGTGTTCAAAAGACTTACCTAAAGAATTTGTTACAGCCAATGACATATATTTTAATATTTTAAACAAAATTTAATATTTGTTCACAAAATTTATTTAAAAAAGAGCCCATTTTCTTTTAAAGACGACATTAATTAAATCGTATTAATCAATCATTAACTAACCGCAGTCAATAAGTCAATTATTTACTACTTGTCAATAATAATCATTAATTACTACCCATAACTAATAATAGCGTCAATTAAGTACTATTTTAATTAACAATAGCAGGTGATTAAGCATGAATATCTCGAAATCATAACGATTTCATCCCTATTGCTTAAAACATCCTTTCGAAAAATTGTCATTGTCCTTCAAACGCTTCAATAACATTATACACTTTGTCAGGTAATTCATTGAATAATAGAGTAACCACCCAGGATATCTTAGTTCGAGATTAAGTTACTCGGGTTGAGTGTGTAAAATTTCAAAACGAGTAACACTCGAGTTACTCTAAATAATTGTACTTTACTCCCACAAACTTTTCGTTCTAAAAAATACAAACTTTCTTCGAATGACATTTTTTTGGTGTTCATATGTATATTTTGCATATCTTAACATTCTATAACAATATTTAAATGCTATTAATAAAATTTCGGTGGGTATTCCAAACGTCGGTAAAAAGTTTAGTTATTGACGAGGGCGGGTAGGACGGTGTGTGTGTGTGTGTGTGTGTGTGTGTGTGTGTGTGTGTGTGTGTGTGCGCTCTCCTACCCTCCCTTTTGAGTACCTAAAGTGGTTTAAACACCAACGTAAGGAGTAACCAATTTCAATTCGAGTAACTTTTGCCGGGTACTCGATTTGTTTAAGCATACCACGACGTTCCTGAAGCATTTTTCTATGCATTGCACCACTTTTTTCGAAGTTACTCAGAAAAGCGTTATTCCACAGTCATTCATACACACCGTGTGTTATATAAAATCTAAAATCTGTGTAACGCCATCTGGCAGTGTGTAAAAATGCAGCCTCAAACCCAGGGAGTTTCCTAACAATTACTCGGTAAAACGGTAATAGTCCAATAATGGCAACCCTTGTGTGTTTGGTTTCTTCGGTAATACAGGTTTGCTATATAAGATTTTCCTCTCTATTTAGCGGTTACTCACTAAAGCGACAATATTCCAATGCTGGCAACCCATGTGTGTTTTGTTCCGCCTGTTATTCAGGTTTGCTATGTAAGTTTTTCCTCGCTATTTATCTACTTTTTTGGTAGAAAAATATCTGTCTGTATAGTTTTTTAAATATAATAAAAATTTAAATATCAAATTCACGATTCTAGTTACCATAGCTTTACAGCGTAAACTTCTCGCGGAATAAAGTTCTGATATAAATTAAAAAATTCAGTGAATGCAAGAAAAAAAAAGTGTTTAAACCTGTTATTAATTAAGCAAATTGTTAGTTTCAAACATCTCTTTTCTTCCCAGTAGAGGTCTGCACGGGCCGGGATATCCTGACCCGAGCCCCACCCGACCAGAAAGAGAAATAATTAGGCCCGGCCCGGTAAAAAAAAAAAAGCAAAAGTCAAAGAAATCAAACCAGACTGAATTTTGATTTTAAAAAATCCGATTTTTCTTAACGTACAATTAAGATTCTTTTCTAGTATACTGAATATAAGTTTATGGAAAAATTTAATAGTATACATTTTAGACTATTATACGTTTGGAAGCCAGAGCATACAGAATAGCAACATTAATTATCACTTAGACTCATTGGTCTCTAAATTCGAATAAAGATTCATTAAAAACATTAATATGTTCAAAATGAAAGAAAAAAATTGTTTAAAGCATCCTATATTTTGAAGCTAAAAAAAAGATAAAAAAGGGAGATTTAAAAAAATATTTTTCTCTAACTTATTAAGGTATATTTCCGAATTTCCGTTATCAAAAGTTGATTATTACTACTATTCTTTTTAGAAAGCAAATTTCTTGTCCGATGAGGCTACTTTAGTCACGCGATGTTACCCACTCGCTAAGGTTAATCCAAAGGAGAAATGTTTGAAGATATCTCGTTAGTATTTAAATACTTTTACATGATATGATTTGCTTTAATTGGATAGCTGAGGTCGATCTCTACAAAGGCCGTTTTTTACGTTTTCTATTTCGTTTTCAGGCTTTTTTATGGGGATGCTTTCACTTTCGAAGCCGATTCCGAAAGTGAAGTTGTTCTACTTAAAAATAACTGCAAACAAAATCGAAAAAGTGCAGAACAGCCTTTGCAGAGATCGAACATTTAGCTATCCAATGCAAAAAACCCATTTAAAAATATTGAAATGCAAACGAGATACCTTAAAATGTTTCTCCAATTGGATTATTATTGAAGAACGGGTGTTTTCACATGACTGAAGTAGCCTCTTAATTTTATTACCGGCCATCCTCGCAGACGTAGTATGTAGAAAAAAAATGTAAGTCTGATCCTGGCCTGCCTCGATCCTACAGAAAAAATTAAACCCAGTTTCAGACATGATGTAACTGCCCGATATCGATCTCTACGCTGAACATGTTTTCTGTACACATAAATATACAGAATTATTTATTAATAATACGTGTAATTAATTATATGTGTTGTTCAAATTGGCTCTCTGCTCATCTATCCAAAACTTTTTATTTTAATATAAAATAAGATGTAATTAATTCCTCTACGACATAGAATAATATTCCAATTATACGAATTTCATCTAATTAAAAAACGTTTTTTGTTACATGCTTCGATTTATCTTTTATAATGATTTTTGTAAATGATCATCTGTTATAATAAAACTTTCTCAAAGTGTACTCGAAACACTTCTACGATTTCAAACAATAAAATTTCTATTACTATTAAGTCTGCAGCTTTTAATCAGCACGGGAAAAGCGTCATATATGCATTGCTTGCTTTATAATTTGCACTCGCCTTTTGAGTCAGAAATGACTGCTAATTATAAACAGTGAAGTTCATAGTAATAAATAAATACAGAATGTCTCATTTGAGCCGATACAGCTCAATGTGTAACGTCGCAAACTTCCGAAGAAAAAAATTATATTTTCGGAATACAGATAGTTTTGGTGGAGTGTCGGTCCAGCCGCATTTTTGGCAACATTTTTGCCGAAAAAGAATTTTGGGCAAAGCTTACGTTTTCGGCAGAAACCGAAACCGAAATTGCAATCAAGCATCCAATTGTGCAGCACATTTTATACTTATCCTCACACCGGTCACGTTCATTTAAAATTGTTAGCATTTTATCGGCTTAGTTTGATACTTTTAACTTTCTATATCTGGTTAGTCGGCCCATTTAATCATTTTATAGGTCCGATATGAACGCGCCAGGCCCATAATTTTTAATTCGGCCCTGCCCGTTAAAAATTGTCTTTAATCTGCCGTTCCAGCATAGGCCCGTGCAGATGTCTACTTCTCAGTCAGAACAATAGGTTACCTTTTTTTTTTAACAAAGTTTTTAAAAAAATATTGAAATCATAGATTAAAAAATGCCCACGGGCTATAATGTATTTTCTATGTTCAAGGACATCAAAAAATTTTAATGTCTCGCCTAACAAAGAAAAAGACTTTTATTGAAATCAAATAATTCTAAAATAATATAATTCGATGGTCATATATAATAATATAACTGATGGTTTGAAAATATAGCTCCATTAACTGTAGTGTTATTTAAATTTTCAAATGGCCATTATTTTCGAATCTAAATGCCCAAATTTCGTTCTAGTTTTTTTTTTTTTTGGGGGGGGGGGGGGGGAGGGGAGGCGGGGTATTGTTGTGACGACACAAGAATGTAAAGTATGATGATGCTAAGGCATCATTCATTTATGATGCACAAGTGAGATTCGAACCCAAAACCATTGAATGAATACCAATGAAATTATTTTAGTGTATCTGACACCAAAGTAAACAACTGCAAATTATATTAATTTAATCTATGATATCCATCACATATTTGTAATGAACTAAACGTATACCCTCAATGACCTTAATGCTTGTTATTCAGATTTTCAAAAGGTCGTTATTTTGAAACGATTTAAACAATTTTCTTAATTAACGAACGCACTCAATATAATTTTATATTGGGTGCGTTCGTTGAAATATTTATATAATATATATTTAAAAAGGAAAATTTATATATATATATATTCTTATTTTTCGACTAAGCTAAAAAGACTTGTAAATTGTAGCAAATCCATAGCCGGGCTTAGACTATGTAGTACTCAGGGCAAATATCATTTTGAAGATCCAATATTCTGTCTATCCATAGAAATTGTTCGTGAATAGTATGCTCAAGTGACAAGATTAACCATCATTTTTTTCTTTTTTAGTATATATATATATAAATTTTATACCAGGAAGTACTCACATCTGTATACAGGGTATCATGACAAGACGCCTCAAGTTTAAGAAAAATATTAGTAGGAAAATAAGTGGATAACTGTAGAAAAAATGATGGATTGTTTTATGATATAAATGTTTGCGAACTTTCCCTTTCCTTATCTGTGTAAGTCATAAGATGGGTTAAAGACAACCAACCCTCCTCCACTGGTTATCATAAATTGTTTTAACATGCTCCTTTAAAGAGGAAAATACCAATAAATAATTTCACTTGAAAATTATTGACTACTATTTAACACAATTTTAATCATTAGTTTTCTGATGACGTAGCTCATTCTTTTTTTGTGTGGGGAAGGGGTAGGGGCTACAGGAACCAAGGGAGGAAAGGAGATTAAACTCCCTTCCTAAATATTTTAAAGTGTTTTTTGTGAAAAAGAATATTGATAACTTTTGGCAAATTTTAACCATTTAGCATCCTCTTAATGAAAATCCTGATTTCTACCATGGTGCACCCCTCAAATGGGGAGGCCCGGATAGCTGCTCTGCATGCCCGGACACTAGTCAGGCCTATAACGATAATGCTTAAGAACTCCCTTCTAAAGCCATGCATGATCAACAAAATTTAGAAAAACCACGTTATGAACAGCAATTTAGCTAATATAATATAATAATAAAAAACTATATATATAGACTTATAAATACATAAATATTTTAAATAGAGACATATTAATTTAATAAAATTATTTATTTTTGATATGCTTTTTTCCTTGCCTGATTCCATTATACCAATTACAAAATTTATGAGATTTTTTTTTATGTCTTTGGCTGCTTACCAATCTCAGTTTTCTGTAACTTTCCTCAATAGGACGAAATTTTGGTATTTTAATTTAGCAGAAAACAATGTCCTCAGTTTTAAAAATTCTGTCATTCTTTCAGACATGTCATACATTTTATGTAGATGATTATTAAATCAATCAGAGTGAAATTCGTTCTTTTAAAAATCACCTTTTTTAAGTATTCACCGCCTATCTTAAAAATCAGACCAGGCTCTGACTGTTAAAAAATACCGCTGTGATTTACGTTTCATAGATAATAGGAATTTCATGCTGAATTAATATAAATATATAATAATATTTATTTTTTGGCGTTTTTAGATATATGGCCACGGAAATGGGGAAAAAAAGGATCATTTAAACTTATGTAGACAATTAAACAGGAGTCGCACATTGTTTTTAAATGATATATTTTTTTTTATTAATTTCGAAAGAAAACATTCCATTTCTATGCACATACAAAACACACAAAGATGAACGAGGTATCATTCGAAGGGTTTAAACAGATTTTTCATATCGTAATTCACAAATCGCTTCGTATCAGCCCGTTTAATTAAAAATTAATGGAAAAAACGTAACACAAATAATCCTTTTCGAATCATATAACTTTTTTTGTATTACCCTAATCACACAAGCATGATTCCAGGTATTTTTAACATTTTTCATTGTCGTTACAGGTTTAAATATTTTGATATATAGTTAATGATTTAAATAATTACAGTTAAATTAATTTAAATCAATAGTATGCTATTAAATATTACGACTAGGCTAGTCATAATTTGCGCAGTGCTGCACCGTGAAGTTTTCCTAATTGAGTTTAGAAATATGTAAAGGTTCATCAAATTTAAACTGGTTATTCAGTACGTTGGTACTATAACAACTTTAGTTACTCAAAATGAAGGGTAGGACGGTTCAGAGTGTTTCTTAGTGGTTACTCATTAAAGCGGCTAAATTCCAATCAAGGCAATTTCTGTGTGTATTGGTTTCTTCGGCATACAGTTACTGTAATATTGATTCTTTTTCTCCATTTAAGTACATTTTCAATAGAAGAAAAACTATATATTTGTGATTCGTTGTGAAAACTGTCGAATATGCATTTCATACCTTTGTTAAACTTTTTTTCCTGTAAGTAAAACTTTGCGTACTATACACGTATTTAAAAATTAACTTAATTTTTTTATATGTGTGAGAAAAAATAAATAAAGGGTATATAATAACAATATGAAATCTTAATGCTGTAGTTAGTTACTTTATAGTTACTTTATTGTAGTTAGTAAATCTCTAAAAATATGAAAATTTCTTGACTATCTAAAAATCCCTTAATCAGAACCTTTGTTAGGCCTCTTCCCTGAAAAAAAAAAAAAAGCTGGTTACCACATGAAATTACAGAAAACTTTATTTCTACCACAAAAATCCAGGTAGGATAAATGTGAAAATTTTTAATTATTAAAAGGTATTTTGCAATCTTAATTTATCATTATTATTTTTCTTTTAAAGTTTGTTTCAAGTGCGAAACATTCGAATACAATCTGTAAACATATATTAGCTAAAACAGACATAAGAATTTAATAATACACAGTCACTATATAGTATTTCGAATGCTAACATTATTTCTTTATGCGCATACAAATCGAACAACGATGGATCAGGTATCACTCGAAAAGTTTATACACATTTTTCATATACATTCACATATCGTTTCATATCTACCTCTTTGATTAAAACTTAATGAAAGAAAGTATCACAAACAGTTCTTTTTGAACCATATAATTTTTTTCTGTGCGTGTGTGTGTTACTCCAATCACGCAAACGTGATTCCGGGTAAATTATATTTTTTTATTGCTCTTTTTAACCGTTTTTCTGTGTCATTACAAATTTAATTTTTTTTATATATAATAAATTGTTTAACTAGATAAAAATAAATTAATTTAAATTAATGTTATGTTATTATTAAATGTTATGACTGTCCTAGTCATAATTTGAACAGCACTGCACCGTGAAGATTTCCTAACAATTTAGTAACTTGTAAAAGTTCAAATTAAAATTGGTTATTCAGTACGTTGGTACTTTAACAACATTAGTTACTCAAAATGAAGGATAGGACAGTTCAGATAGTTTCGCGGTTACTCATTAAAGCGGCTAAATTCCAATTAAGGCAATTTCTGTGTGTATTGGTTTCTTCGGTATATAGTATCGTAATATTGATCATTTTTCACCATTTAAGTACATTTTCAATAGAAGAAAATCTATGCATTTGTAACTCGTTGTGAAAACTGCCGGATATCTTTTCATGCCTTTGTTAAGCTTATTTGTTTAAGTAAAATTTTACGTACTATGTTTAAAAATTAACTTACATTTTTTTTATGTATGCAAAAAATTAAATAAATATAGATTGTATAAGAAAAACATGAAATCTTAATGCTGTAGTTAGCTACTTTATTGTAGTTAGTAAATCTTAATTAAGTTAATTAATCAAAGACGGAATGAAGAATGATTTACAAAAAATTTAATGTGTATTAAGAACATAATGAAACTAAAAATATGAAATTTCCTCTGCTATCTAAAAATCGCTTTATCAGAAACTTCGTCAGCCCCATTCCCTGGAAAAAAAAAAACTTGTTACCACAGGAAATTACAGAAAACTTTGTTTACCGTAAAAATTCCAGGTAGGATAAATATGAAAAATTTGAATTATTAAAGGTATTTTGCAACCTTAATTTATCATTATTATTTTTCTTTTAAAATTGTTTCAGCTACGAAATATTCGAACAGAATCTGTAAACTTCTATTTAGTTAACACAAAGCTTAGAATTTAATAATACACAGTCATATAGTATTTCGAAAGCGAACATTCCCTTTTTTATGCGCATACAAAACACAGAACGATGACTGAAGTATCATTCGAAAGGTTTAAACAGATTTTTCGTATCGCACAATCACAAATGTTTCGTATCAGCCTGCTTGATTAAAAGTTAATGAAAAAACGTAACACAAATAATCTTTTTGAATCATATGTTTTTGTATTACTCTAATAACATAAACGTGATTCTGGGTAAATAATTTTTTTTATTGTTCTTTTTAAATGTTTTTCTTTGTCTTTATAAGTTTAAATATTTTGATATGTAGTAAATGATTTAACTAGTCACAGATAAATTAATTTAAATTAATATTATATTATTATTAAATGCTACGACTGTTCTTGTCATAATTTGCACAGCGCTGCCCCGTGAAGATTTCCTAACACAATGTAGTAACGTGTAAAATTTATCAAATTTAAATTTGTTATTAAGTACGTTGGTACTTTAACAACTTTAGTTACTCAAAATGAAGAGTAGGATAGTTAAGAGAGTTTCCTGTCGGTTACTCATTAAAGCGGTTAAGTTCCAATCAAAGCAAATTCTGTGTGTATTGGTTTCTTCGGTTTGCAGTATTGTAATATTGATTCTTTTTCACCATTTAAGTAATTTTTCAATAGAAGAAAATCTATATATTTGTAAGTTTTTGTGAAAACTGCCGGGTATGCATTTCATAACTTTTGTTAAAAAAATTTTATGTAAAACTTTACATGCTATACACGTATTTAAAAATTAACTTAATTTTTTTCATGTATGCAATAAAAAAAAAATAATAATAATAATAAAAATTATATATACATACATACACATATATATATACTATTGGTTGTAATACATATAATAATAAAGCCAATACACTTCTCTTAAAAATTCTTAATCAAATATATGAACTTACTACAAACAATGATAATACACATTGTATAAAAAATAGCTATCAACTTGTTAAGATTTTAAAAAATCTTCATTCTGTTTGTAATATAACGACATATGACTTCAAAGATCTTTTTAATAATATAGACCTATTAGATTTACATAAAATTATAAATGCATTATTTAAAAAGTATTATAAAAAACTGGAATTACCATCTTATATAGATATTGCATATTTTAAATCTTTAACTAACTTCATTATCTATAATAATTACATATTGCAAGATAATACTTTATATTTACAGCATGTCGGTATACCACAAGGCGGTTGTACTTCCAGTTTACTCTCAGACTTATACTTATCTCATTATGAACGCAATTTTACTAATAATAATCTACATTTATATCGTTATATTGATGACATCATTTTAATTGAAACTGATCAATCTGCAATTACTCGATTTCCAGTTGATTATCCCACTAATTTGGAATTAACGGAAAACCTTTTATCTAACAATACAATTAACTTCTTAGATCTTAAAATTACAATAAAAGACAATAAAACAATCACAGATTTGTATGACAAACGTAAAGAATTTAAATTCACAGTTAATACATTTACAAATTTTAAATCTTGTCTACATCATTCTGTATTTCGTAATATAATACTTAATCATTTATATAGAATAAAATGTTTATGTTCTTCTCCTCTAATTAACAATAATATTAAAAAACTAATTTATGATGCATTAAATCATGGTTTTCCAAAAAAATTCATATATTCATTAATATACAATTAGTACTTTTCTTACATGATCTATAAACACAAATTAACACATGCGTAAACAAAATTACAAAAAAATTGTAAAATATAAAAAAATATCTATAAAAAATTAAAAATTGTAAAATAATATAAAAAAATATTATAGGTTGGTTGGGTGGGTAGATGTTAGAGTACGGAGGAGGGTGGTGTTGTCTGGATAATACGCAATGGTTAATTATTTATTAAAAAAAAAAAAAAAAAAGCGGGGCTCTTGTATTATTACTATTTTTTTGTTATGTATTTTATGTGGATGTTGATTTGATATTTTATATGTAAGTTGGAGATTTTCATTAATATTATAATTAGCTTAATTATTCATTAATCTAATTTATAATTATTTGTCATTAAATTTTAATTTACTAAGGACAATATCATATTAATTACTAATAGTATGCCACTCTTAGTTTAATGTTTTTGAATGTCCCATATTCATACTTTATGGATTTTTATGGATGTCTGAAAATAATCCACATTCTATATTTGTGCGTTTTAAGTAATGGGATTTTAAGTATTATTTAACCTTCTATATACTTCCACATGTTTGTTATTTCCTGTTCATTTTATAAATATCTTATATATAATTCATTAAAAAATAATTTTTAGATAATTTTTAATAATTATTTATATTAATTATTACTGAATTTATTTTGTTTTATAGCATATAGATATATGCTATATATTATCAATGTTCTAACATTATTTAAACTCTTAGTTTAGGTTAAATAATTTAGCTAATAGAACATATTGTATGCTTTTAAATTTTATTAACAATAGTTTTAAATACTTTGTGTGATTTATATTAGGTTTATAATTCTCTATATATAAGGATTTGTTTGGTTTTGCTGTTTAAACAGTTATTTACATTCACAAGATTGCAAAATTTTATCTTGCGATCGATGTTTAATATAATTATTAATAGATGGCAGCACTAAAATTGTATCTTTCAGATTGCCTTAATTTTTAATTTTTCTAGCTCCATTTCAGTTATAATTTATACACCAGGGTGTATTTTTAGCTAAATTTTGACGATATTGTTAAACTGTTATCTATTAATTTAATAGTGCATTTTAAATAATGTAATTAATATCTATTTATTTTATATTAGATTAAATTTGTTTTACAAGGTCTTTCAAATTTTATTTCAAAATGTATTAACTGCATCCTTTGGTATCATTTACTGTGATTTCTTAACTGTTTTATTCACCTTAATCTTTTTGATATACTGGATGACATGTGCACATGGATTTTGGTAAAATACTGAAATATTAATCGGTATGGTGTTTATTATTTCTATTTTATATCCTATCAATATTTAAATACGTTTTATTGATTCTTCAATTTCATATTATTTGTTTCTATTCTGCTTTCATTTTTAATCAATTCACTTGATTTTAGTGGTTGTTCTATCATTCTCTATGTATAGGGATTTGTTTGGTTTTGCTGTTTAAACAGTTATTTACATTCAAAAGCTTGCAAATTTTTATCTTGCGATAGATGTTTAATATAATTATTAATAGATGGCAGCACTAAAATTGTAT
This sequence comes from Maratus speciosus, assembly GCA_963932465.1. Lineage (NCBI taxonomy): Eukaryota > Metazoa > Arthropoda > Arachnida > Araneae > Salticidae > Maratus > Maratus speciosus. The sequence continues at coordinate 337,035,467 of OZ010788.1, forward strand.
CTTTCAGTTTGCTCTATTTTTATTTTTTCTAGCTCCATTTCAGTTATAATCTATACACCAGGGTGTATTTTTAGCTAAATTTTGACGATATTGTTAAACTGTTATCTATTAATTTAATAGTGCATTTTAAATAATGTAATTAATATCTATTTATTTTATATTAGATTAAATTTGTTTTACAAGGTATTTCAAATTTTATTTCAAAATGTATTAACTGCATCCTTTGGTATCATTTACTGTGATTTCTTAACTGTTTTATTCACCTTAATCTTTATGATATACTGGAAGACATGTGCACATGGATTTTTGTAAAATACTGAAATATTAATCGGTATGGTGTTTATTATTTCTATTTTATATCCTATAAATATTTAAATACGTTTTATTGATTCTTCCATTTCATATTATTTGTTTCTATTCTGCTTTCATTTTTAATCAATTCACTTGATTTTAGTGGTTGTTCGGGCACAGGGGAAAATTAATTTTAGCTTTAGCTTATTTTTCCCACAGAAAACAACCATTTTGCTTATATCATTGAATTCTGTGCCCTCGATAACATAATTCAATGTATAAGCCTTTCAATTTTTGTCGGTGTCCACTTTTTTCTTTTTTCTTCCATAATAATTCTTATAATATTTTTTTTTTTTTTTTTTTAATACTTACAGCTTTAATTCATAATAATTGACGGTGGCAGGTTATGTTTAATTAATGGTAATATATATATATATATATATATATATATATATATATATATATATATATATATAGAAATTATCACAAATACTCCCTTTTTAACCATATATATTTTTGTGTGTGTGACTCCATTCACGCAAACGTGATTCCGGGTTAATTTAAATTTTTTTGTTCTGTTTAAACGATTTTCATTGTCATTATAAGTTTAAATATTTTTAGATATAGTAAATTGTTTAACAAGACAAAAATAAATTATTTAAATTAATGTTATGATATTATTAAATATTATTACTGTCCTAGTCATAATTTGAACAGAGCTGCAGCGTGAAGATTTCCTAATACCATTTAGTAACTTGAAAATGTTCTTCAAATTTAAATTGGTTATTAAGTACGTTGGTACTTTAACAACTTTGTAGTTACTCAAAATGAATGGTAGGACAGTTCAGAGTGTTTCTTACTCTCTAATTCACCATCTACCTGGATCTAGAAAACCTCGGTCGAACGCTCAAATGAAATTCACGATAACATTTGATTGGACATTATCAAGGAGACGTCCAATCAGGATTAAAGATGCATACCGTTTGAGCGTTCGACCGAGGTTATCGGTATAACTCGGGGTCGAAGTAGTTGGTGAATACGAGCCTTAGTGGTTACTCATTAAAGCGGCTAAGTTCCAATCAAGGCAAATTCTGTGTGTATTGGTTTCTTCGGTTTGCAGTATTGCAATATTGATTATTTTTCACCATTTAAGTAATTTTTCGATAGAAGAAAATCTATATAGTAGTAAGTCGTTGCGAAAACTGCCGGATATGCATTTCATGCCTTTTGTTAAACTTTTTTTAAGTAAAACTTTACATGCTATACGCGTATTTAAAAATTAATTTGAAATTTTTTATGTATACAAAAAAAAATGTATATATATTTAGGTTGTGTAATAGCAGTATGAAGTCTTAATGCTGTAGTTAGTTTAGTTACTTTATTGTAGTTAGTAAATCTTAATTAAGTTGATAAAATAAAGGCTTATTAAAGGAAAATTTTACAAAAAAAATTTTAATATGTATAGTAAGAAGAAACGAAATACATGAAAATTTCTCCTGCTATCTCAAAATCACTTAATCAGCATCCTCGTTAGCTCCCTTCCTTGAAAGAAAATAAATAAATAAATAAAACTTGTTACCACAGGAAATTACACAAAACTTTATGTCTCCCGAAAAAATCCAGGTAGGATAAATGTGAAAATTTTAATTTATTAAAGGTATTTTTCAACCTTAATTTGTCATTTATATTTTTATTTTTTTTTTAAAAATTCAGCTGTGAAATATTCGAACAGAATTTGTAAACTTATATTAGTTAACGCAAAGATTAGAGTTTAATAATACACAGTCACTACATAGTATTTCCAATGCAGACATTTTATTTTTAATTATCCACACACAAAACACACAGTATTGATGAATGAGTTATCATTTGAAGGGTTTAAATACACTTTTCATATCGCACGTTCACATATAGTTTCATATCAACCTCTTCGATTAAAAATTAATGAAATAAATTATCAAAAATAATCCTTTTTTAACCATATATATTTTTCTGTGTGTGACGCCATTCACGCAAACGTGATTCCGGGTAAATTTAATTCTTTATTGTTCTATTTAAACAATTTTCATTGTCATTATAAGTTTAAATATTTTTAGATATAGTAAATTGTTTAACTAGACAAAAATAAATTATTTAAATTAATGTTATGTTATTATTAAATGTTATTACTGTCCTAGTCATAATTTGAACTGAGCTGCACCGTCAAGATTTCCTAATACAATTTAGTAACTTGAAAAAGTTCTTCATATTTAAATTGGTTATTAAATACGTTGGTACTTTAACAACTTTATTTACTCAAAATAAAGGGTAGGACAGTTCAGCGTGTTTCTTAGTGGTTACTCATTAAAGCTGCTAAGTTCCAAACAAGGTAAATTCAGTGTGTATTGGTTTCTTCGGAATACAGTATTGTAATATTGATCATTGTTCACCATTTAAATAAATTTTCTATAGAAGAAAATCTATATATTTGTAAGTCGTTGTGAAAACTGCCGGATATGCATTTCATGCCTTTGTTAAACTTATTTATTTAAGTAAAACTTTATGTAACTTGCATTTTCTGTATATATGCAACATATTAAATAAATATAAAAAGACTGAATAAAGAATGATTTTAAAAATAAAATTTTAATATGCATTAAGAACATAATGAAACTAAAAATATGAAATTTTCTCGGCTATGTAAAAATCACTTAACCAGAACCTTCGTCAGCCCCCTTCTCTGAAAAAAAATTTGTTACTACAAGAAATTACAGAAAACTTTATGTTCACCGTAAAATTTCCATGTAGGATAAAAGTGAAAAGTTTAAATTATTAAAGGTATTTTGCAACCTTAATTTGTCATTTTTATTTTTAAAAAAATTTTCAGCTGTGAAATATTGGAACAGAATTTGTAAACTTATATTAGTTAACGCAAAGCTTAGAGTTTAATAATACACAGTCACTACATAGTATTTCCAATGCAGACATTCTATTTTTATGCACACACAAAACTCACAGTATTGATGAATGGGGTATTCGAAAGGTTTAAATACACTTTTCATATCGCACGTTCACATATAGTTTCATATCAACCTCTTTGATTAAAAATTAATGAAAGAAATTATCACAAATAATCATTTTTTAACCATATATATTTTTTTGTGTGTGACTCCAATCACGCAAACGTGATTCCGGTTAAGTTTAATTTTTTATTGTTCTATTTAACCCCTTGAGGGGCACCGTTATATATCGTATACCACCTACAATTAATGAAGTTTTACACCAGAAAGATTTTATTGAATTTCACTTTTCTAACTTTGGTGGAAAAAAGGCCGTAAAATTGCTTTCACTTATTTTGAAATAGAATTTTTCAAAGATTCCGGTGGGAATTGAGCATTTCACAAACGTAATTGCTTGCCCCTCAAGGGGTTAAATGATTTTCATTGTCATTATACGTTTAAATATTTTTAGATATAGTAAATTGTTTAACAAGACAAAAATAAATTATTTAAATTAATGTTATGTTATTATGAAATGTTATAACTGTCCTAGTCATAATTTCAACAGCGCTGCACCGTGAAGATTTCCTAATACAATTTAGTCACTTGTAAAAGTTCGTCAACTTTAAAAGTGGTTATTCAGTACGTTGGTACTTTAACAACTTTAGTTACTCAAAATGAAGTGTAGGACAGTTCAGAGTGTTTCTTACTGGTTACTCACTAAAGCGGCTAAATTTCAATCAAGGTAACTTCTGGGTGTATTGGTTTCTTCGGTATACAGTATTACAATATCGATTCTTTTTTCCACATTTAAGTACATTTTCAATAGTTTAGTCCGGGTGCTACTGTTGAGAAAACTGCAAATCGTGATAAGAATATACCGATTGGTGAGTATCTACTTTATATTAATACAATGAATTTCAGAGGGGGAGGCATCCCGTAAAGTCGTAGGAATTGAAGATGGCGGCTGTTATTCAAAATGGCGTCATTTTCTGAATTTTCTTATTATCCATCATACAAATGTGTGTTTCAGGTCAATTTAGATGTTTTTAATGTCAAAAATTTCGTTTTTAATACTTTCCGCCATAGTTTAATCAGTTTGTCTGTCTGTTTGCCTGTCTGTCTGCTCGCCTTACTATGCTCTAACTCGCGTAATTATAGCTACTCGCTTAAATTCTCTCAGATTGTGATTTAATTTATATATGTTATTGAAGTTTACAATAACATGTTCCGAATAAAAACGAACTATGTAGGTTTTATAGTCCGTTTACAGAGTCCTCAAAAGAATTCCATTACGTTATTGTCTATTAATCCAGGTTCTACGGTTGAGAAAACTGCAAATAGTGAGAAGAATATACCGATTGGTATATTCTTCTTTAGTGTCTTCTTTAGTATCTACTTTATATTAATACAGTCCATATAAGATAGTCCAGATAAGTAGTAGGAATTCAAGATGGCGACTGTTATTCAAAATGGCGTCATTTTCTGAATTTTCTTACTATCCATTATATAAATGTGTGTTTCAGGTCGATTTTGATGTTTTTAACTTCAAAACTTTCGTTTTTAATACTTTCGCCATGGCTGAATGTGTTTATGATTTCAGTTTGTCTGTTTGTTTGACTGTCTGTCCGCTTGCCATTCCGTGCTCTAACTCGCTTAAATATCGCTACTCGCTTAAATTCACTGAGATTGTCATGTAATTTATGTATGTAATTGAAGTTTACAATAACATGTTCCAAATAAAAATTCAAGAGTATAGGTTTTACAGTCGGTTTACAGGGCCCTCGAAAGAATTCCAATACGTTATTGTCTATGGGGGGAAAACCTTTGCAATGCATTTGAATCATGTTATACTTCCAGAAATAAATTCAAATTGACATACATAAGTGAGATACACTACAAGATACTTACTATAGAATAAAGTGTGCATAGTATTTATCGTTTATTTACAGTGACACACCAAAAAAAAGAATAAGCGTCTTTGTAACTCGTGTATAAATTCTATAAAGATCATCAATTAAATCAACTGTTATTAGTGGAGCTGCTAGGTATAAAAAAACTGCATTTTGTTTTAAAGATATCCCGAATGGCCAGTATCTACTTCTTATTAATACAATGCATATTAGAATTTGAGGCACCATGCAAATTCATAGGAATTCAAGATTGCGGCTGTTATTCAAAATCATTTCCATTTTTATTCCTATAGATCATATAAAAGTGTCTATGATATCAATTTCAACATTTTTAGAATGAAAAACCATTATACCATCATATTTTTCCGGAAGACGGCTATAGAAACAGCTCGAAACGTAGAATTTAACTTTTAGCTTATTAAAGTTCGTGTTTTGTGTACCATTAAGCAAGGTTGAGTGTCTTTATTCACTATAGTTTAAGGTGCAATTGTCCAGTATGTGTTAATGAAAAATTCCCTTTATTATACAAGATATTAAAAAAATTTAATGTTACATTTAAAGTTAGAGAATATAAAAACTTTACTTTGTATCATCATAATTTCTCATATTAGTTTTTGCAGTTGCACAATAATGTGCAAGAAAGTCCAACCTTTCTACAGCCGCACTTATTTTTACAGATTTTGCACATACATTTTACATCAAACACACTTTTATACGATAAATAGTATCAAAATTGCAAGAATTCTAGAAAATGACGCCATTTTGAATAAAAGCCGCCATCTTGAATTCCTACGAATTGTCGCGATGCCTATAAAGTAGATACTCACTAATCGGTATATGGGGCATTCTCACAATATTTTGTCTTTCATGTCTCTGAATAATAATTTTTATTTTAATACACTTTTTTGTGTTTTTTCTTTTATTTCATATACTGGGGAACATCCCATTGCATGATTGCATAACAATATCAACGCGATAAATAAGTTTTGGACGATGTTGGTTATTCAAATACCAGAAAAACTCATCTACCGTCCCGTGTCCCTGATGCTGATTTTTAAGTTGGGAGCTGTCTGTATAAAATTGTTTCAATAGAAGTAATTCTATGTAATTTTTTTCCAAAACTGGGACATTTGTTTTATCTAAATATGTAGCAAAAAATTAACCTGCACACATTTTTACGGTTCATATTATTTTTTGAAGTCTGTCCCTGGGTTTTTCATCCTTTCCCTCTTGCTAAACTCATACAGAAAATCACTTCAGATGCAGCCACAGAATTGTTTTCAAATTTTTTCTCATGCAGAAGTATGCTAGAGAAAGAACGTCTAAAATTCATTGACAGGAAATTTACTGCAGAATTTAAATCAGCATTTAAATATGAATTTCAAGATCGTGCCTTTATTGGTAGTCTTACCGTCCACAATGTTTATTCCTGCACCTTTCGAGGTAAATAATAATAAAAAAAATAATTTAATCCAATGTTAACAACTGTTTCTAAAAATCAATGAACATTGTGGCTATCACTTAGTCTAAAAATGATTTTCCTAAAAATAGGTGGTAATTTTCCTTACCGTTCCACCCCTTACCCTTTTTTTTACATTTTCATCCTTTTTTTCCTATACCATCCCCCTTTTTTTTAACTTACCGTGCCTTCTTTAACACCCCTTTAAGACAATGTTATACAAAAATTATTATTGTTATTAAAATTATAATTGTTATTAAAAGTACTACATTTTTATTATTTCTTATTTGAATGTCCTGTGGGTACTATGCAAATTCATCATAAGTAAAAAATTTAGAAGAAAATAAAAAGTTATAGGGGTAAAGTGGTAAGGAAAATTAAACTCGCAAGTTTAATTTAAACCTCAGTTAAATAAAATATTTTTCGCTGCTGACCATTTTTTCTTTATTTTGAATCATTAAGGCATTCGTCTATCAGATTAAAATGTTATTTTAGCAAGTTTAATTTCGCCAGATTTTTTTCCCCAAAAGTCAAAAGATTGTGAGAATGCCCCACATTCTTCTCACGATTTGCAGTTTTCTCAATCGTAGCACCCACACTAATCGACAATAACATAATGGAATTATTTTGAGGGCCCTGTAAACGGACTATAAAACTTATACACTTCAGTTTTCATCCGGAACATGTTATTGTAAACTTCAGTAACATATATAAATTACATGAAAATCTGAGTGAATTTAAGCGAGCAGCGATATTTAAGCGAGTTAGGTCATGGAATGGCAAGCAGGCAGACAGACAAACAAACAAACAATTTGAATTCATAAACTAATTCAACTATGACGGAAAGTATAAAAACGAAATTTTTGACGTTAAAAACATCGAAATCGACCTGAAACATACATTTATATGATGGATAGTAAGAAAATTCAGAAAATGACGCCATTTTGAATAACAGCCGCCATCTTGAATTCCCACGACTTTGCGCGATGCCTCTCCCTCTAAAATGCATTGTATTAGTATAAAGTAGATACTGACCAATCGGTATATTCTTATCACGATTTGCAGTTTTCACCTTATTTTAGTCGTGTAGCACTCGGACTAGTAGAAAACATACATATTTGAAAATTGTGGTGAAAACTACCGGATATGTTTTTCATATCTTTGTTAAATTTATTTTTTTAAGTAAAATTTTACTTACTATATTTAAAGATTAATTTGAATTATTGTAAGTGTGCAAAAAATTAAATAACTAAATATGGACTACATAATAACTGTATGAAATCTTAATGTCGTAATTAATTTCTGTATTGTAGTTAGTATATCTTAATTATATTAATAAAGCATATGTTGAATATACAATGATTTTAGAAATAAAAAATTCTTATTTATTAAGAAGATAATGAAACTAAAAATAATGAAAAATTCTCGGCTCTCTAAAGACCATTTAATCAGAACCTTTGTCTGCCCCCTTTCTCGAAAAAAAAAAAAAAAATAAATAAATAAATAAAAACTAGTTATCACGGGAAATTACAGAAAACTTTAAGTCTAAGATAAAAATCCAGGTAGAATAATTGGGAAAATTTTAAATTGTTAAAGGTATTTTGCAATTGAAATTTTTCATTATTATTTTTCCTTTAAAGTTTTTTTCAGTTGCGAAATATTCGAACAGAAAGTGTAACATTATATTAGCTTACACAAAGCTTACAATCTAATAATACACAGTCACTATATAGTATTTCGAATGCGAACATTATATTTTTATGCACATACAAAACGTGCTACGATGAATAAGGTACCATTCGAAGTGTTTAAACAGGATTTTTATATCGTACATTCACATATCGATTCATATCCGCTTGTTTGATTAAAAATGAATGAAAACATATTACACAAATGATCCTAAATATTGCAGTGCGAAAGGTTCATGTGGTGCACTTTTAATTTAATAATAAATATTGTTGTATCTGTACAAATTTGAAAAATATTTTTTATGTTTATTTAAGAATGGTTTGTTTCTAACAAAAACTAAAGAGAAATAAACGGTCAAGTGCGAGTATTACTCGCTCTCAGAGGGTTCCGTACAACAAATATATGAATTATTAACTGTATTATTAAAAAAACTGTTACTGAAGGAAAAATAAGACTTTGTAAAAAACTGCACAACGTAGGGTTTGGTATAGCTGTATATATACTAGAAAAAGTATGAATGGGTATACCATAAAAATTTAAAGAGATATAAAGCCTAAATAATGTCAAACATTGCTATTGTGTATAACTCTTATTTAAATCTTATCTTATCTGTTTATGAGGAACTTAATTCTATACTGACAGTAAAAGTAGTGCATATTTAAACTTCATTTGATTATATGAAGTAATGATTAAATGGGTTTTTGGTTAAACTAAATTTAGCGTCGTAATAATTTTTTCTTTTTACAGTTTAGCTAAAACAAAACCCTTGTTCAAAGTTTAAACTTGGCATTTTGTTAAGCGCGCTTCGAAAGGAAGTCGCAAAGTAGCAACGCCGCTTTAGTCCATGCCATGTTTTTCAGGATATGTTTTAAATAAATTTAAAGACACGGGAGGCGCATTGAGAGATCTACTCAATGCGAACTAGTCCATAGAATCTCATAGTATTTATGTGATTAATTCTAATTAAATTAGTCTGTTTTTAACAATTTGAAGTTTATTGCTTTTATACTGCTACTGGGCATTGCATTACACAAATTAATCATTAAAAGTTGTTATCTAGGATTTAAAAGTCGATGGTACATAGAGTACGCCGACCCTGTCATTATATATGTCCAAACCGCCCGTGACTTTAAGGGTTAGTATCTGGGCTAATTACCGACGATTTTTTTTTCTAAAATCGTTATCAACAATGCTATTATACTTCTGGTACGATAGGTACCGCCAGCGCTTCCCAACATTTTTGCTGAATGCCCGCAAATCGAAATTTGTGTGTAACGGGAAAATGCGCTTTTCTCAAAAACTATGTGACCTAGGGTAATCGCTATAATTTTCCTGCAAGGTTTAAGTCAACGCCTACTACCTCTAATTTTTTCATAATTTTAGTTTCAGTACATACGGAAATAGATGGGGGGGGGGGGGTGGTTGGCATATTTTTGAACTACATTCTCGACGATATCTCTGCAAATATAATACCTAAAATTAAAAGAAATATATTTTTGAGTTCAGCGTTACGAAAACTTTCACGCGATTCAAAGAAATTATGTCTTTTCCCAAGCAACTTCATTAGCTCATCTACATTTTTCTAAAAATATTTGTAAATGTTTTATAATCTGTAAATATGTGGGTCAATAGTCTTTATTACTGCCCCAATTTGAACTTTCCACGTTTAACACAGAATTTGTGTACAACCTTTTTAAATATAAGTAAGCGGAATCCAGGCTTTTAGTCATTCCAGCCATGAGAAGCGCGAAAGTTTTAGATATAAATACAGATATGTTATAGTAAGCAAAAGGAAAACTCCATTTAAAAACTCCAATATTTTTATTAACCCCTTAGGAACGAACGTCTTTTACTGAATTTTTAATCTTTTATCACCAGTTTTTTAAAGCACAAATTTTTGCCTCATTGAATCGGGAAAATGCTCGGATTAAATAAGGCACAATTTACAATTAATATTTTCAGTTGAGAATAATTACTGATTCTGAGCACCATACGAAGAACGAATACCGGTCGCTCATCCCCAAGGGGTTAAGAGTGGACTTTGAGGGGAGGGAGATAAAATATCAGTATCTACAGCGATAAAAAAAGAAAAGAAATAAGCGTGAGGGGGGAGAGTAACGATGAACAAAGGGTATTTTTACATTGTGGAGACTTTCCTGAACTGGAATTTTACACCAATTTGGGGTCTGGATGAAGCAGAATTAAGGCAATAACATGAAAAATTAAGAAGAAAAATATTTAGAGTTTGAACAGGATTAATAAGTTTTCGAATTTTAGTGACAAAATTTTTTAATGCTTTATTTTTTAAAGAGAAGCTTAGAAGGGCATTTAATGGGTTTAAAACTTCTCATCGTACACACAAAAATTTATACAGGCAAAACCCATTGTATTAAGATAAATACATGATAGGTTAAAAAATCCCTGCCGGTCCGGCCTACAGACGGAAGTATATTTCGAAGTTAAGTATACTAATTTCGCCAACAAAAATTAAATCATGATTAGAGATTTATCCATTTTAACAATTTTATCTGGTCGCTTTTGACGAGTGTTTATTTCATTTTTTTTATAACAGATGGTTTTATCAGAATCATGTTAGGAAGATATTAAAAAAAAATACTTTTCCATGCTCAACAACTCTAAATTTTCTGGCACATTTTCAGATTCATTTTTAATAGAAAAAATATGAAACTTGCTCACGTGATTTTTGAAGACATTTATAAGGGACCTGTGTTTTTATTTTTCGTTCAATTACTTAAAACTTGATTTATGAACAATTATTTTCTCAGTAGGACAATATTTTTTCGTTTCTAACACAATCGCTTCGGGAAATTCTGTTCAAAATGCCCACTTTGACATCATTTTTTGAAATATATTCTGCCTCTATCAAAAAAGCGATCATTGCGGTACATATATAGTTTCTGAATAAGAGAATCTACCAATTGGATGCGTTTGAGAGCAAAAATGAATTTAAAAATGAGTCAGAAAATAAGCAGTTTGGATTTGAATACACCCTTAATAAGATGATTTTTTTCTTCAACCGCTATGTATTTTTAATTTGTTTTTGCTGTAAGGATTGGTCCTATCAAAAAGTTGTCTATATAAATGTTGTAGACAATATTAAGAAGATATATGATAAATTCATGGGGATTTTATATCTTGTGAATTGACGGAGTTATGGATTTTTTCCTTCTTCAACCCCCCCCCCCCTTTTTTGTTTTCGTTTTTAATTTTTTTTTTTTTTTTTCTTTTTTTTTTTTTTTGCGTTAGGAATTGGTCCTATCAAAAACTTGTGAATATAAAAGTTGTAGATAATATTAAGGAGATTTATAATAAAATTAATGGGATTCGATATCTTGAGAATTGACGAAGTTATGATTTTTTTTCTCCCAAAAACCCTATTTTTTGCACCCCTTGAGCCCATTTTTAAGTGGATCAAAAATCTGTGATACATAAATTTTTAGCTCTATTTTTAGAAGTAATAAAAACTTTAAACTGATTTCATATGTACAAAAATTAAGAAGTTATTGGGTTTTTTCGGTTTTCACAAAACCCCTACCTATTTCCATCCCCTTAATCCGATTTTGCACATTAACGAACTTGACCGAGATTTTATACCCCTTGATTTTATGTATCAGTTTGGAAGAGATTTGTGCAGAATTGTGGAAGTTACCGTGTCCAGAAGAAAGTGATATATATAGATAGATAGATACATAGATAGATAGATAGATAGATAGATAGATAGATAAATAAAGTTTTTTACTGAGGGTGATTTTGGGTTCTAGGGGTCATGATCGGTGTAGATCCGCAAAACTTTTTCAGAAATTCCAACATAGGGGAGAATGTAATAGGTAGTATTTCATACGAAATCTACCTAAAAACGGAAGGAAAAACATAAACAGCACCCACCTTATCTCGCCCCAGGGCCTAAACTAGGGGGGGGGAGGCAGAGGGGGCATGTGCCCCGGGCGCCACAGGCAAGGGGCGCCAAATGAAGGATTATACCTTTGGAATCGATAATTTTCTTCTGATGGACTCATGGCTTTAATTTATTATGAAAGCCATGAGTCCATCAGAAGAAAATAACTCGGTTAAAGCGGAAACTCGATTAAGCGGGACTCGGATAATCGGAACTCTACTGTATAAGCAAACACTGTAAATAGCCGGTAATACATGCGAATTCTTTTATGTGAACGAACTATAATTGCAACAAACATCACATTCAATTTTTGTAGTTCAGTATTACATATTTTATGATTACATATTTTAAATTTTAAAATAAGTCGGCCATTAGAAAATTAGTAAAATTTTCTTTGTAAATATACTTTGAGGAAGAAAGGGGGGGAGGCTCCAAAATTCATGTTTCCCCCGGGCGCAAAAAAGGCTAGTTTCGGCCCTGTCTCGCCCCTCCACCTCATCAGAAAAAAAAAAAAAAAAAATATATATATATATATAGATAGATATATGTTCAAGAACTATTTTAAAACTTTATAATAAAAGTCCATTTCTCAGTGTAAAATAGAATGAATGAAAAGTACGTGTGAAATAATAGCAGACAAGTTCGTGTGTTACATTTTCTAATGTTTCTCAGTCCTATTCTTTTATTGTCATGTTTCTCTGTGTTCTAAAAAAAGGGTAACTAACGCTGTCACCGCCGCAGTAAATGAATTTTTCGTGACATGGGGTCTTACTTTGGTAGTATTAAGAAAAGTACTGCACACAAAAATATGAAAATGGTTGTATTATAGAGCAATGTTTGATAAATACATTTTTAAATAATAAATAATAAATACGTTTTTGAATAAAAATTTTATTTTAAGCGATATTTAATGTTAAAGTTGGTCAAAATCGTTCTATTAAAGAAGTTTTACATTAGCAAAAACTATACATAAGAATTTAATCCTTTTTTCTAAGGATATACTACATTAGAAGTTTCCGGTGTGCCGACTGCATTTATTTTTTTTTATTATTTGGCTAATTTTTTTAGGGCTAATTTCCATTAAAATCCAAATTTGCAGCTTTTTGAGAGACTATTTTTTACATGTTTTAGAAAAGATTACAATTTTAAATTGTTGCCAATTGTAAAACAGTGCAAAAAATAATATTTCCTTCAAAACAAAAATATATTTACATGGGACTATTATAAACAAGGGCAAAAACTTTCAAATTAGAATTAAATGATTATGTATTAAAAGCAGGAAAATATTGAAAATTACGTCATAAAATGTATATTTAGTACATGTGAATATTAAAAGAGAAAGAAAATTTTAAGATAATAAATCTATTAATCTGTGTTAAGTATCTTAATTGGAGGAAATTATCTCCTATTTCAAATGACAAAATAATAAATGTATAATGACAAAATAATAAATATGTCTTATTTAAAACAATTTTCTTATATCGTTGTTAGTAAAACTGTTTAAATTTAAAAATATATTCACACGAGACATTTATTTCATATTTGGAGATAATATTTTTAACTATTGTTGTGAATTTTAAGAAAGCGCAAATACTTTTCTTTCTAACAACAAAAGTATTTTCACGTGAATATTAAAAAGAGAAAGAAAACTTTTGTGAAAATTATATCAGATATAAAGCGATACATTTAAAATGTCTTATTTAAAACAATTTTCTTATATCGTTGTTAGAAAAATACATGGAGGATAAGACTCTGTTTACATAGTTCACTTTATATTACCCCCCTCCCTTTTTTTTCAAATGTTTAACTCATCTTATTTAATCAAACATGAAAACAGTCAGTAGTTGTTTAACAGCAGCTGATCCCGCAGGCCCGTAGCCAGGTGGGGGCCAGGTCGGGCACTGCCCGACCTAGAAAAATGTTTGCCCGTCCTAGCACAATTGACTGGACACCCTGATCGACACATTAAATTTCTGAACTTTTCTTTGCCTCATTAAAAAACTTTTTTTTTTAAGCATAGACTGTAACCTAACTAACAGACACCCATCCCTAAAACTTCTCAATTCAATTATCCTTTTAGCTCCTTTCCCAAACTGATTAACTGATGCCCGCGAAAATTGGTTTCTTTGTACAACTTGTCATACATGAAATTTATTATTATCAGGTAAGGGAAACCAAAGGTATGTGGATTTTCAGCTGCAGTTTGCTACCTATTTTATGGCTTGACAAAACGGGTTGTACAAAATATACAACTATCATGTGCTTCAATCATGTGGTTTTGTCATTGTTAACTTCACTAAGTTGCTTTTGGGGGCTTTTGAACAAAAGTGGAAAATGTTCTTTAACAGCTTTCTTGACACTATTAGCAAATTATAAAAGTTTGTAAAATCGATCAGTGTCACACGGAATTGCAATATCCAGAAAGGGTTTTTCAGGGTAAAAGGGTTTTATAATTACATTGTAAATGCCATCTATAGGGCAACAAAGACGGGTTTCCAGTAGATAATAATAAAGACACATATTTCTCTGTCACTTTTTTTTTTTTTTGTCTGACCAGATGTTTTCTGTTCAGGACAAGATTTGACAAGAAGGATACCTGTATGCCTGAAATTATGCATCTCGATACAGGTGTTAAGTTTTTTTTAAATAATTTTTTTTATTTAATTTTTTATGCTATTTTTGTGTTTTTTCCCCACATTCATAAAAGGAATCCATTTTCAATCTATCTTTCCATTTTAGCCGAATATAGTAAAGTAGTCTTCTGCGATTTTTGAATATTTCACGAAGTCTTATGTGATTTTTAATTTTTTTCGCGTTCCGACGGGATTTTTTGACATTAGTAAAAAGTTTAGTTTCAATTAGTTTCAATATCAATGTTTTAGCCCAAAGTAAAAAATTTTGTCCTCTGCAATTTTTTAATTTTTCGCGAACTTTTTATGCGATTTTAAACGCTTTTCCCGTTTTTAAGACCCCTGCGATTAGAAGAGTTTTTTCTCATATTTGAAGAAATTTTCGTCTTTTGAATGGAAAATTTCTAGAAATTTTGATCTTTAATTCATGATTTTTTGGTGTTATGAAGGAAAAAATATTCATGTGTAAAAGTTCAGTTTCTAAAAGGGAAAAATACAATGAAACATAGTTGACAGAACACTATTGGAATTTCATCTGACGAAAATGCATCTTTATATTGAAGGATGTTAGGTAATTTTTACATTAGATTAATGACTTTCTATATTTTTGCAAAAAATTGGCAAATGAAAGTTTTTTTTTTTTTTTTTTTGTGTGGTTTGAACGGAAGAAAAAGACACGGAAAAAACATCCAATTCACTGATTTATTTATTTATTTTATGAGAATGTAAAAGGTATCCGGTTTCAATCTTTTATCCCAATATAGTAAATTTTGCACTCTGCGGCGTTTTATTCGCCTTCCGCGGTGTTTTTTTTTAACATCCCTAAAATGAATCAGGTTTAAGTCTTTTAGCTCAATATAGAAAATTTATCCTTTGCAATTTCTGAATTTTTTACGAACATTTTATGTGATTTTTAGTGTATTTTTTAACATTCCACTTTCAATCTTATGGCTCGATATAGTCAAATTTTGCTCTCGGCTATTTTTGAATTTTTGTCCAATGTTTTATGCGATTTATACACCTTTTTTCGCGTTTTGCGGGTACTTTTTTACAAGTTTTTCTGAAACCGAAGAATTATCCAGTAGATACTGCTGTCATGATTAAGCTGAAGGTGGGAAAATAACAAATTGGCTCCTATAGGAACGTGAACGACGATGCTGGAAAATTTAACTTTTACCTGGAAACTATCACTTTTATCGAAAGAAAAATTACAATAATTCAAAGATTGTTTGATTCAAGATCAGATTGGGGATAACCCGAACGTGTTTACACTGCGGAAGGCAGTGGGGCCCAAGGGGAAATTCCCCAAAATAGGTTATTTTTTGGAAAAACCAACCAGCAAAGCAAGCGAAGCTGTGCTAGTAGATTAAATAATTACAGAATATAATTTATGTATAGAAATTATTTGTAATTTATCGAGAGAAGAGAAATGAAACGTTAAAAAAGAAACAGGTCGAACATAAGGGGATAGGTGGCAAATGCATAGCACACAGATGCCTGCTTATTGGGACCCTCAAAGAGATTAAAAAGCACATTTTTTTTTTAAACATTTCAATAAAAAAATGAGGATTAAAAGTTTTGAATCTTGGGTTCCAACTTTTCCTCACTTTTAATAGGGACCCCCAAACAAGACATTTTAAAAAAGTATTTAGAACCTGCAAAAATGCTTTCATCTGGGCACCTTTAAAAAGAATGGTGGCTATGGAAAGAAGCCCATGTCTGATTTGGTTGAAGAAAGTAATAGTATAAGGAAGTTTTGAACCTTATTGGGGCCCCCAACGAGATTAAAAAGCACATTCTTTAAACATTTGAATAAAAAAATGGCGGCTACAAGTTTTGAATCCTGGGTTCCAACTTTTCCTCACTTTCATAGCCCTCCCCCCACCCCTCCCCCAATAAAAAACAACTAAAAAATGTTAGAGCCTGCAAAATTTCTTTCATCTGGACACCTTTAGAAAAATTGTGGCTACAGAAAGGAAGCACATTATCTGTTTTGGTTGAAGGAAGTAATAGTATTAAGGAAATTTTGAAGCTTATTGAGAACCCCAAAGAGATTAAAAAGCACGTTTTTTGAACATTTGAATAAAAAATATGAGGCCTAAATGTTTTGAATCTTGAGTTCCAACTTTTCTTCATTTTTATAGCCAAAAAAAAAAACATTTCAATAAGAATTTAGAGCCTGCAAAATTTCTTTCATCACGTTTTAAAAGAACGGTGACTATAGAAAGAAAGCACAAATTTTTTGAAGGAAGTAATGGTATTAAGGAAGTTTTGAAACGTATTAGGGCCCCCAATGAGATTAAAAAGCATATTTTTTAAAGATTTGAATGAAAAATTTGGCCTAAAAGTTTTGAATCTTGGGTTCCAAATTTTCCTCACTTTTATAGAAGGCCCTAAAAAAGACAATTCAAAAAGAATTTAGAGTCTACAAAATTTCTTTCATCTGGGCACCTCAAAAAGAATGATGGCTGTAGAAAGAAAGTGCATATCTGTTTTAGTTGAAGGAAGTACTAGTATTAATAAAGTTTTGAAACTTTTGTTTCACCTTTTTCTCCCATTTATAGGGGGCTCCCAAACAGACTAAAATAGCATCATATTTTAAAAATAGAATTTAGAGCCTTCAAAAGCTCTTCATTATGGGCACCTTTATAAAGAATAGTGGATATAGAAGGAAATCGCATACCTGTTTTCTAAATCTGACAAAGATCTTTGACAAAAAATGAATTTGGATTAAACAAATTAAAATGTTATTAAAAATACATTAAAAATAATTATAAAAGTTAAAAAAACATTATTCGGCTCAAAGGTACAATAACTTACTACTGGGCCACTGACTTTGCTCACCCCCCCCCCCCTGCCAAATCGGGGCGGTTCCTGCGACCCTGGTTATGGCAAATATCTTATTTAACTTTAATATATTTTTATTATGTCTCTGAAGAAACTTTAAAAATTTCATACTGACTTTAGAAATATCTTATATTTTAAATGAAAAATAAAATTCCCTAAAATCGCAGTACATATTTTTGAAGAACTACGAATAAGGGACTAGAAAAATTTGATGAAATAATCTGCCACCCCTAGAAAAACCTTTGCCCTACCTGGAAGTATGGTCTAGCTACGGGCCTGTGATCCCGCCTTAAAATTCCGCAATCAAAAAGAAGTGAATAGAAATCTATTTACAAGGAGATCGCCACTGATTTTTTAAATTATAGTTCAGTTTCTGCAATCTTTTTACAGCCGATCAAATTAACGTGTTTCTACAGTTTGCGGTGTCTCAATGGGGATTGGCGAGCGTAGCTCGTAGATGACAGTAGGGGGCAAAGCCTCCTTAGTATACTAAAACATGCTTTCTAAACATTTAAGCCTATTAAAAAAAATCCGCTTAATAACGAGAAATTTTCTGACTCATGTTTAAACATAAAAGTGTCAATACTTGCGGGCATGGTTATTGAAGCGATATGGAATTGTACATTTTTTTCCGATAAATAAAAAACACCGCGAGTTAAACGATTTTTATCCCATAACGACATTCGGCTGCCTTGTCTGAAAATTTAGTTCAGAATGCCAACTTTAACAGCCTTTTCTGAATAATCCCCTGCTTTTATCGAAAAATGGAAAAAAAAATTAGATTTCCTAGTTTCTGAAAAAGAGCAGCTGCCAATCGCATGCGTTTACATACAAAAACGAATTCGGGAATGCGTCATAAAGCTGTCAATTTTGATTTAAGAGTATTAAAATGATTCTTAAATAGTGGGTAACTTTAATAATATTAAAAAACCATCTAGAAATTGCGGGTTAAATGCCAGTCCAGAGTGTTTATTGTGCAGTTAAAAATTGTCTCTTAGCTATCCAGAATTTCTATATGCATTACAGGGCCGAAACTAGCCTTTTTTGCGCCCGGAGCAAAGATGAATTTTGGCGCCCCCCCCCGCCCCCTTCTTCCTCAAAGTATATTTGCAAAGAGAATTTTACTAATTTTCTAATGGCCGACTTATTTTAAAATTTAAAATATGTAATCATAAAATATGTAATATTGAACTACAAAAATTGAATGTGACGTTTGTTGCAATTATAGTTCGTTCACATAAAAGAATTCACATGTATTACCGGCTATTTACAGTGTTTGCTTATACAGTAGAGTTCCGATTATCCGAATCCCACTTAATCGAGTTTCCGCTTTAACCGAGTTATTTTCTTCTGATGGACTGATGGCTTTCATAATAAATGAAAGCCATGAGTCCATCAGAAGAAAATGATCGATTCCAAAGGTATAATCTTTCATTTGGCGCCCCTTGCCTGTGGCGCCCGGGGCACATGCCCCCCCCCCCCCTTACTTTCGGCGCTGATGCATTAAACTTATCATATGAATAAACAACAATAACAAACAAAATAATGGGATATTTTTTCTATGCTCCTTTCTGCCAGCATTAGATTAAACATTTCAAAAATCTTAAAGGTAATATTCTTTAATGAAAGCTGAATGCACTATTTGGATAAACTATCGACGATTAATTCATAATACAGCCGATCTAGTTGGTGCTTACATAAATAAGAAATGGTAAATGAATTAATAGTTTTCATGCGTATATTCCGTAAGATAATCTTTTTTTCTAAACTCTTTTACTAAAAATACGATAAATCTAATATATATATATAACATTTAATTAAACATTACCGACCACCAACAAAAACCGCGATATATATATATCTATTAAACTTTCTGTACAAAAATACCATTGAAGGATAATGACAATGATCAATAATATGAATACATAAACACCACATAATATATATATATATAATGTTTATTATTATTAATGATTATTTGATTATTTTCTATAACATATTTAAATTTCTTGTTATTATCTATATTTGTTTGTTATTAACTATAACATATTTAAAAACGCATTTAATACAAGATTCATAAGTTCTTCAAAGCTGTTTCTCTAACCACTTGGAAATACTTTTTTCCCCCCCTAACACGCCGCCGCAAGGCAAGACAAGACATCTGGGGATAATTCTATTTGCTGCTTTTGTTAATGACCGGTGACTGATTACTGACCAGACTATATTTCCGCTAACTATTCAAGTCGAGCATACAAGGACAGAATGAGTGGAAAACGGGTTTTAAATACATTCTTTCTGTTATCGCAGTATTTCTTCGAACTATAGGTCCGGTATTTCTAGCACAATAGACCCATTCAGATGGCTAAATAAAATGTTATTCGCTCAATGAAGAAAAAAAAAATATCTGTAGCAAATCGAATTTTAACAAATTTATATGTGTTTTTATTTAAAAAACTAATATTCCATTGAATACATTTTATTTTAATTAAAATTTTAATATGTGTTTATAATTCTTTTATTTCTTATGATAAAAAACGATGTGTTGATAGTTTAAGCTGACAAAACAATGTCAAGGATTTTAAAAAAAGTAACTAATACTTGTGTGTACCAAGTTATATGAAATCTACGTTTACAAATAAATACACCAATGAAAAGTATTTTTTCACAGAGACTAAATATATTATGGTTTCGATTTAAAAAAAATATCTGAAAATAAAAGATAATTTATAGATTTAAAATTCCTGGAAAGCGATATAAATATTTATGGATGCAAATTTTTAAGTATAAATGTTATATACATAAGATAATATACTGACGTGGAAAATTGAACAGTGAAGTTCTTAAATTTAAAATGCAATTTTTTATAAAAATATTAAAGAACATAACATGTTTCCATTTATGCTAATTAATTTTATTATATGCTAAATATATTAACACTTTTTTGGCTCTTAATGTTCCAGTTCAATATGTATAATTAAGATCAGAATATCTTTCTTTAAAAAAAAATATGTATTAATAACAATTTTTAATGTTGTTTTTATGTCATTCTGTGTAAAAATGCAAGCAAAAAATTAAAATAAATCCAAACTTTTCTAATAAAAAAAACGTGATTTAAATAGTTCTAGCATTTTAATCACAATAATACTTTGTTTAAAATTTAAGGTTTAATTGCGTATTCAAATGTAATTCAAAATTAGTTTCTTATATGATTAAAATATACGTTTTCTTACACAAAAATAGTTAAGTTAAAATATAAGTTTTATTTTAAAGTTTATGAGTGTAAAAAAAAAAAAAAAAAAAAAAAAAAAAAGAATTAAACACGTACATGCATAAACATGGGATTGGTTTATCAACTGAAAAAATGTTAAAATCTTATTTGTTTTTCTTTTATATGTGATAAACTTATGTTATGAGAAATATTTCTCTGTGCCTAAATCCAAAATGGCTATCTTTTGGCACATACAGGAAGTTATTTTTAATTTCGGATGAATGTAAAGCTGGTGTTCTTACTCACGCACTATGACATTGAATAGCTCAGGAAATGCTTTCAAAGTGGATATTTTAAAAAGATTTTTCGCATAGAACAAAATCCCTTCTAAAATGTTTTTTCCAGCATTTTTATCTTTCCAATACTGTATCTCTGAGAATAGTTGTAGTTGTAAAACCAAAAATATCTTGCTGTAAGATGCGCACACAGCTGTGCACACAGAGATCTTTTAATCCCATTTAATACCCATGACTGTATCTTGTAAGGCATGAGAGAAAATAACAAGGATCCCAATCAGGGCCGAAACTAAGGGGGGGGGGGGGATGTGCTCCGAGCGCCAGAACGAAGAGGCGCCAAATGAAGGATTATACCTTTGGAATGGATCATTTTCATTTGATGGATTGATGTCTTCCATTATAATGGCTGTTTCATAGAATAGGGGGGGGGGGGGCATATTTTTTTCTGAAAAAAATGGCCATTTTTTTACTCATTCTGACCAGAAAATCAGAGTTCTAACTTTTTACGGCTGCTCTTAACCTTTCAAAAAATGGCCATAATAAAAAAAAAATGCCACCCCCCCCCCCATTCTGACCAGAAAATCAGAGTTCTAACTTTTTACGGCTGCTCTTTCATCTTCACCTAACATTTCATTTAAAATGGCTGTTTCATAATAATGGAAGCCATCAGTCCATCAGAAGAAAATAACTCGGTTAAAGCGGAAACTCGGTTAAGCGGGACTCGGATAATTGGAATTCTACTGTGTATTGCATTTTAATGATCTTTAGAATATTTTTGTTGGTGTTCAGAGGGAGGGTTCAAGATCCCCGTGACCTTCCCCTTGGATCTGCCATTGTAGATTACGTAATTCAGTATTACATATTTTAAAATTTAAAATAAGTCGGCTATTAGAAAATCAGTAAAATTCTTTTTGTAAATATAGTTTGCGGAAGAGGGGGGAGGGGTGGGGACGCCAAAATCCATGTTTGCACCGGGTGCAAAAAAAGGCTAGTTCCGTCCCTGATCCCAATTTCCCATTTCATGAGGGTAATTGGGATCAAACAGGCATTTTTACCTGAAAAAGACACTTTTTACCTGGTAATATGATACATTTAAAATAATTCTTTACACATTTCAAGAGACCAGTATGCACTGAGTAAACTTATACATATCATTAGTATATAGTCCACTTCATTCTCTGGCAATTAATTGTCAAAGTTCAAATTGTCAAAAAAAGTTATCCTAATCACCCCTGCCTCCCCTAATTGTTTTGTATTCTAAATTGTTTTCTCAACGTTTAACCGTAATTTAATAGATTTAAACTGCAAAATTTAATAGGGTATTTAACTCTTTATTTTTTACTTTTATTAACATTTCTACATTTTAGCTTTTGAAATATTTCACTGTTGCAGTTCCCCTATAATAACTGTGAAGATCAAAATAAAAGGGAAAATTTTCTTTTAATAAAATAACGGAAGCTTTCTTATATTATGAGGTGTTTTACTCAGTATGCCTTTTCAGTTGAATCAACTGGATATACAACTTTGATTCAAGTTTGCTTATCTTGGAATTCGTGCAGAGATCTGTTGTCTATTATGTTTCGGGGCGGGTTAGTAAAACATGTGCAAAGTGTAAATCATTAAGAGTTCTAAAGTTGGGTTCTAAAGAAAGTGCATGCGCGTATTGGAAATTTGGGGGAAGTTCTATAGAGAGAATCCTATACTTTGAGATTTTAAAATCATTCTTCTTTTAAAGATTAAGACTATCTAGATTTTTTAATATATGGTTCCTTCTAAAGAAATACTTACAATAATATTTAAAAAGAGATATAACTCATAGAGTCAATGATGTATGTAATAATCCCAATTTTGTATCTCTTGCTTATATAATCTTTTAAATTTATTCCAATGATATTTTCATTTCATTATAATTATCTCGCAAGACTTGCAATAAAGAAATGAGAAAGTATTTTAAATTCAGAAAATAAAGCGATAAATGACATTTTTTTATTAATATCCTGATCTCACTTCCAAATTTATATTAATTGCTTTGCAAGTAATTTTGCATTATTATGATTCAAACAATGTGCGTAAATTTTGTGTCGAATTACTCAATTTATGTATGCTCTCATTATCAAATTAAATTTTTTGAATTCCTGAAGTCGCTTTGTTTACGATCAAACTTTAATTTAGACTCTCTCTGTAATAAAGAGAATAATTTTCGAGAAATGAATAGTATATGATATTTGAATGCTTAAAAAATAGGTCATTGCAATAAATAAACTAAATTAAATACTCAAAGAAGAAAAGAAAAAGCCTTAACACATTGCTTAAATCAAAACTTTTTTTTAAAGAAATATTTACGCACATCTTCTTTTTTTCCAATATAGTTTGAACTCTAAATATTTTTCTTTTCCTAATAGCACTGAGATTGATTAAATTCTATATTGTTTTATGCATAGAAATTTGCGTAAGGCGCATTCAGAAATTCTACTTTTTAAAATATCAAGTGCTTATTTAAGTCAGTCAATTTACTATTTGTTGAAATATAACTATATTAGGATACTTGGATTTACGGAACCGTTTTCGAAAGTGAAGTTATCCTAATAACTTTTTTTTTTTTTTTAAACCTTTATACATAATAGAAAAAGTGAAAAAATTTCTTTGTAAAGATCGGCCTCAGCTATCCAACAGAAAAAACATTTTAAAATATTGAAATGCAAATGCGATACTTTAAAAAAATTGTTACACAGAATTAACATTAGCGATCGGGTATTTTCGCACGAGTGAAGTAGCCTCTTAAGAGCAGGGCTTAATTTCTAACAAAAAAAGTACCGGAGCCCTTATATTTTGCGGTGCTGGTACTAACAACTGTACCGTTCCCACTCCCTCCCCCTGTCGCTCCAATCTGCATATTTATATTTTGTACATTATTTACGAAATTTAAAGCATTTTTTCTTTAGCAAAATAAACATTTTATTCCAATCTGCATATTTATAATTTGTACATTATTTGCAAAATTTAAGGCATTTTTTTTTCTTCTGTAGCAAAATAAAAATTTTAAATATATCTGTCAGCATATACTTTAGCTGTCCACTATTCCATTTTTCCCACTTCTTCCGAATAGCAATCTTTGCCTAATTATAATGTTAATTGTGATTTTTTGTTAATTCTACGATTAAATATGGTAAGGATTATGATTCGGACATAGTGTTAACATATAAAAAAAGAGATAGTTCGTAGCTATGCATTTTTTATGAAAAGATAAATGAAATTTACAGAAATTAATATTTATATGCTGAAGAATAGAACAATGTTTTCAATTTCCTATAAAACTTGCATACCTTAAACTATAATAGATTATTTCCGCATAACAATCTTTTGTGGTGAGTCCCTGAAAATCAGATTAAATTAAAAAATTGACACCATTATTTTAAAGATTAGATGCTTTTATAGACAAAGGGGAAACACTGCTCGATTGCTTTCTGATAGAATAACAATACATGGCAATTGTATGGGCCATTTTCACAATCTTTTGACTTTCGGGAATGAAAATCTGGTGAAATTAAATTTGCTAAAATAAAGTTTTAATCTGATAGACGAATGCCTTAATGATTCAAAATAAAGAAAAAACGATCAGCAGCGAAAAAATTTTTATTTAACTGAGGTTTGAGTTAAACTTGCGAGTTTAATTTTCCTTACCATTTTACCACTAAAACTTTTTATTTTCTTCTAAATTTTTACTTATAATGAATTTGCATAGTACCCACAGGACATTCAAATAAGAAATAATGAAAATGTAGTGTTTTTAGTACAAATTTTTGGTATAACATTGTCTTAAAGGGGTGTTAAAGAAGGGACGGTAATGTAAAAAAGGGGAATGGTATAGGAAAATAGGGATGAAATGGGAAAAAAGGGGACGGTAAGGATGGAACAGCAAGGAAAATTACCACATATTTTAGGCAGATCGTGTTAAGACTAAGTGTTATCCAAAATGTTCATTGATTTTTAGCAACAGTTATTTACATCGCATTAAATAAATTAAAAAAAAATTAATTTACCTCGAAAAGTGCTGGAATAAACCTTTGGGGATGGTGTGACTACCAATAAAGCCACGATGCTTGAAATTGATATTTAAATGCTGATTTAAATTCTACAGTAAATTTCCTACTAAAGAATTTTAATCATTATTTTTCTAGCATACTTCTGCATGAGAAAAAACTTGAAAAAAAATTCTGTGGTTGCATCTGAAGGGATTTTCTGTATAATTTTAGAAGAGGGATTGTAAGGAATCTAAAACCCAGGGACAGAGTTTAAAAAATAATAACAACCCTAAAAACGCGTGCAGGCTAATTTTTAGCTACTTATTTATATAAAACAATAGTTCCAGTTTCAGAAAAAAATTACATTGAATTATTTTTATTGAAACAATTTTATCCAGACAGCTCCAAACTTAAAAATCAGCATCAGGGACACGGGGCGGTATAGGAGTTTTCCAGGTGTTTGGACCCCCAACATCGTCCAAAACATATTTATCTCGTTAATATTGTTGTGCAATCATGCAATGGGATGTTCCCCAGTATATGAAATAAATAAAAAAAAAAACCACAAGAACATGTACTAAAATAAAAATTATTATTCAGGGACATAAAAGTCAAAAGATTGTGAGAATGCCCCGTATCTACTTACAAATGAAAGTAACTTCGTAAAATGTGCAAAGCAGAGGCTTAACATGGACAGCGTTCATGATACAAAGTAAATAGAAAAATCACTAACGTAATTTTTATACTTACGTAATAGGAGACAATAAACCTCAAACAAACAAAAAAAAAACCTGATGCTCGTTGGATAAAAACAGAAAATATTCTTTTCAGGTTAGATATCTAAATAATAATAATAATAATAATAATAATAATAATAATAAATGATAATTAAGAAAAAAATCCAACCAATTAAAAATTATCCTACTGTAATAAAAGAAAATCGAACTGAAAGCAAATTTATTTTTCAGTCTCTTGAGTGGAGCCGTATCAATGCAAGGCCGACATAAACTTGCAATTTTCACCAGAATAGAAAAACACGATTTCTGTTTTCCTTTCATTCTGATCAAAATGATTCGAAATAGAATATAATACGTAATTTTGAAGGAGGAAATTTTTTTTCTATACATGAATAAATAAAATTTCGAATATAAGACAGATTGAGCTCCAAATCCAAAAATTGATATAAAAATTGAGTACGTTTTATCTCCAACTCCTAATGTCACACATAAGTGTTTTGATAAAAAAATAATGCAAAAACTTGGAGATTGGAAGGAAAGGAAAGGGTAATTTAGGCTTCGGTTTTTCGGAATTACGAGATGGCAAATCATGGTTGGGTGGAAAAATGCGCCCCGGAACCCTGCATTTATGAGCTCTGGTGAATTTCGACTAATGTTTAAATATTTACTGAAAACAGAGAAGTGCCAGATTTGGGCTCCGGTTTTTCTCCGACGCAAATTAAACCCTGCAAGAGGCTACTTCAGTCAGGCAAAAACTGTCAGTCAGGCGCTATGTTAATCCAATGGGAGATATTTTTTAATATATCTCATTTGCATATTTTAATATTTGTGAATGATTTTTGTTTCATTGGATAGCTGAGATTGATCTCTACATCGGCCGTTTTTTACTTTTTCGCTTTTGTTTTCAGGTATTTTTAATTAGGACCCTTTCACTTTCGGAACTGGCTTAGAAAGTGAAAGCATCATCATAAAAAAATCTGCAAAGAAAATCGAAAAAGTAAAAAATGGCCTTTGTACAGATCGACCTCAGCTATCTATTGAAAAAACACTTAAAAATATTAAAATGCAAACGAAATTATCTTAACTTAAAAAATTTCTCGCATTCGATTAACATTAGCGATGAGAGGTTTTGAGATATTTGATAAATCGGTAGGTGGAGGTATCGGTAGGTCAAACCTTATACTTGCTCGTCGCAGCTTTTTTTTTTTTTTTTTTTTTTTTTTTTTTTTTTTTTTTTTTAACTTGTAATAGAAATATTTTTTTTTTAATAAATTCCTTTTTTAAAAAAATCACCAATTTAATAAACTTAAATCAATTTTACTTGATCCTACCTTGCTGTGTTAAAAAATCGAATTCTAATTCTGTTTTGTTAACGATGTATTTTGTAATGAATGTTATCACAGGACTCTAGCGATAACGACTATAAAACAATTGAAAATCCTATTTAGTAATGTCAAAACTATGGAAAAATTAAAAAAAAAAAAAACTTATAGACTTTACGTAACGAAACAAACTGCTGTTTTATATAATTCTAATTTAAGTTTCATACTTTTCAAATTTGTCAGATTTTAATTTTATTTATTTATATATTTTTATTCCTGTGTAAACAATTACAGATTCTTTAAAGTTACATTAATTTTTGAAAAGGCCGAAAGACTGAACTACAAACACAAAATACCTCACGATATTCTCTTTTCTACGATTTTATTTATTTATTTGTTTCTGTGCATATGTGTGTCTGACTCTTTCAGTTTTATCGGTGCAAGAGTGTTCTAAAAATAACCCCCCATCCCTCATTTGACAAATTTACATATTTATTTTTAAACATTAAAGCATGACCCGGGTAGGTATATTTATTGAATTGATTTGGAATTGAACAGCTTTTTTTTTTTTATTTTTCAATAAATGAATTACGCCTTGAGTTATAAACGATTGTTTGATCATGGCGACTTTTATCCGCGACTGTCACTTCCAGAAATATAGCTCAAAATGCATGGTAAAACTCTCTGAAAGATTCTCTACCATTTTATAAAAAAGGGGAAAAAACCTATTTAATAGTTTCTGTATAAGAATGCTTGTCAATATCCTCTTTTATAAATAAAATGGAATTCAAGAATTTGTCATAAATTAAACAGTTTTGATCAACATAAAATAGGTTGTAATTTCAATCCCCCCCCCCCCCCCCAAAAAAAAAAAAAAAAAAAAAAAAAACGTAGAAATTTCAGATTAAACGTCGGAGCAGAATATTTATAGGAGGTTGAAAAATTTAGTTTGTTCGACTTTTCTTCCTATGGGGGAGGGGATAGGAGAGTTTAGATATTTTATTAAAGCTTAACTATACCGCGCCGGTATTACTAGATTAAGTTAATTACTAATTATTAGATTAAGCATTTGAAAAATCTTAAAGGTAATATTCTGTATTTTGAAAAAATGTTTCTTTAAAATATGAACTTTTATTTGATTTGCTGGTCTATTCTAGTTGGATTCGAAAATTCATTTATGATCATTTCAGCTTTTGCAACGCAAACGATTCCGAAGTTTATACTGTTGTATGGCTTGTTACTACCGATCTGCACGTGCTTGTTCCTGTCAAAGGCTTAATTAATGACTTGCATACCTATGTCTGCTTATATTAGATAAAGGGCAGGCGAAAGCAGGTTTTCAATTGCCAAAATATTATTCAGTTTCCCGTTTCTTCAGACGAAGACACTCGCGAGCTAATGCTAACGCTCTGGGTTGGGTTGGGTTGGGTTGATTTTTGACGGCCAATTATCTACACGAGGGATATAGGCCCGGGGGGGAGTGCCCTCCGTGGGGGGTCTTTCTAAGGGAACCTAATCCGTATTAACGCATGAAAAATCCACGGCTCGAAGAAAACCACGAAAACGCCGAACGATTAGGCCGACGGGCGCGATTGGGATCGAGCCCAGCACCTCCCATCTACCAGCTTCGAGAGCAGAACCTCTCGGCCACTGGTGGGGCCCTAACGCTCTGGGAGGTTCTTTTCAAGTATATCGGGTGCATTTCGACTTTTTATTATTATTTTTAATTGAATAATCTCTATATTCGCCCATTTTATTTTATTTTTATTTTGGGTGCATTTTTTTTTTTTTTTTTAAATAAAGTTACTTTTATTTTCGGAACGGGTTCCGAAAGTGAAAGTGTCGTTATAAAAAAAAAGTAAAAATGGGCCTAATGTAAATATCAATTTCAGCTATCAAATGCAAAAACAAACAAACAAACAAAAAATATCGAAACGCATTTTCTTTCTTTTTTTTTTTTTAATGAAATATATAGGCATATGCGTCCTTGAGACCTAACAACGGTAATTATTGGTTAATTGTCTTTGTATTGTACGATATAAAACTATGTAAATACTGAAACTAAACAACCAATTTTTTAAAAATTGTGTCCATTGATTGCTCTCCTTCTAACTTATTGGATTATAGAACATGCCTTAATCTCTACCCCTGATAATTCAGATCCAGTTCAATAGCCTATTTTGATAGTGTTAAAGCATACACTGTAAAAAAATCCGACCAGTTTTCCTGTAGGAATCGGAAAAATAGCTGCCCTTATCGTACCGGAAACTTTTCCGACCTAACTCGGAATAAAATCCGTAAAAAAGGGAAATAGTCCATAAAACGGTATTTTACGGATTTTACTCCGATTTTAAGGATTTTATTCCGAGCTGGGTCGGAAATTTTTCCGGTACGATAAGGGCAATTATTTTTCCGATTCCTACTGAAAAACTGATCGCATTTTTTTTTTTTTTTTTTTTTTTTTTTTTTCCTTTTACAGTCTATAGATTTGAGAGACCTCAAGTTTATGAATACTTTGACCAGGGCCCTGATTACCTATGTCTCAATCTAGCCCTCCCGGTGAATACTTATAATCAGTTTAATTTTCCTAAACTATATTAATAGCGTTAAGAGGCTAATCACTCAAGCGAAAACACACGCTCGCTAACGTTATTCTTATGAGAGATTTTTTTTTTTTAATAACTCGTTTGCATTTCAATATTTTAAAAAGATTTCTTTTTTTACATTGAATAACTGAAGTCAATCTCTAGAAAGCCGGTTTTTTACTTTTTCGATTTTGTTTGCAGTTCTTTTTTAATAGGATACTTTCACTTTCGGAACTAGTTTGAAAATTAAAGGTATTCTAAATAACTTCTCCAGTGCTGTACAAAGTTATGCAGCTATCCAATGCAAAATAATAATAATAATAATAATAATAACAATAATAATGTACAAATATTAAAATGCAAGCGAGATATTTAAAAAAATTCTCTTATAGGAATAACATTAGCGAGCGTGTGGTTCCGCGTGAGTAAAGTACACTGTAAAAAAAAAAAAAAAAAAAAAAAAAAAAAAAAAAAATCAGACAAGTTTTCCTGTAGGAATCGGAAAAATAGTTGCCCTTATCGTACCGGAAAATTTTCCGACCCAGCTCGGAATAAAATCCGAATAAAAAAGGAAATAGTCAATAAAACGGTATTTTACGGACTTTATTCCGATTTTACGGATTTTACTCCGAGCTCGGTCGGAAATTTTTCCGGTACGATAAGGGCAACTATTTTTCCGATTCCTACAGGAAAACTGGTCGTTTTTTTTTTTTTTTTTTTTTTTTTTTTTTTTTTTTTTTACAGTGTAGTCCCTTAAAAGTGCGGCATAACAAATTAATACTTTTCTGTTTTTACATCATATGTTTTTGAAAATGTCATTAGATATTTATATTTCGATTACCAGTAGACTCTGAATTTCTATAACAAATGTAATACTTTTGCAAACTTTACTTTGTACCTGTAAAAAAGATTTTGCTGAACTAAATTTTCCACACCATGAGAGTTTTAAGAATCTGATTTTAAAATATTTTTATCAGTTGTTAAAAATACTATATAGATCTGTTTTTTTTTTTTAATTATTCATTTTGTATTATCTTAAAAAACGTATTTGACGACACTTTTGAAAACTGCGGTATTTTAATACATGTATTTTTATTCAGGTTTTTGTTTCCTGTTTATAAATTAGATATATCTTTGATTATACAGCTAACTGATGGTTAGCATATTCTTTTTTATGGCTCGTTTGAAGACTGATTTAAGTGATACATAGTGAATTTTATAAAACCGATAATTCTTGTATATATCAATAATAATAATAATAAAAATTGCTCAGTTCTCAAAGAATCTGAATTAAATATCTGAAATTTTTATAACTGTGTTTGAAAATTTTGTTATTGTGACTGAAAATTTAAGAGTTATTTGTAAATAATCAATGCATACATATGCAATGTTGTTGTTATTAGCGATTAAACAGAAAACGTTATATGGTATTATTATTTATTATTATTATTATTATTTATCTGAGTAATTGTAGTAAAATTTGCATGAATTTTGAAAAATAAATAAAAGATTATGATTCCTATTTTTTTCAAAATTCCTATCATTTCCTATCATTTTGAAAAAAATGATGATTGTGTAACTTACCACCTTTATCATCTGATTTCTTCAATTGTCAAAACAAGGTAACTATTTAAAGTCTTATTCTAATATGCAGTTCATTTTTTATTATAGACTCAGGGGGGGGGGGGGGGAAGAGTTAGAAAAAATATTTTAATTCTTATTGGTAATAAACTTTTACGAAAGATCAATTCTTGCTCCAATCCGAATTCCATGAATCTAGGTATAGGGGTAAGAGAAAATGGATTTTATGTGGAATGAACAAGCGACTTAAATGAAAGATTCTTTTCTAATTCTTGTACACTTGTTGGGTAGCCGCCATGCATCTCAGACAAAAATTTATGGTTTTTCGATGAATACAGTACATCTACTACTGATTTTCGAATATTTAAGATTCGCATAAAAAATCAAGAACTCCCCCCCCCCCACACCCCACACACACACACAATCTATAAAAAGGCCTCACAGCTACGACCAATATTGACAGAATTTGAAGGTAAATCCCGTTTTGCAGAATAGTTTGCATGTATATATATCTAACCTACTATTTCATTAAAAAAAAAAAAAAAAAAAAAAAACTTAAAAGAAAATCCAACTTTTTAAAAATTTTTTATTAGGGGATTTAACTGGACAATGCGGTTACAGAACGTTGGCAGAATATTACTTTTTAACTGTAATAGATTTCTTATAATTAATATGTTTTTAGATTGCACACTAGCAACTCCAAAAATCATTTTAATTTTAAAATATAAAAATGTATTCAAATAAAGTTTTAAAATTTATTAAAAGTAATACTTTTGTATCAGCACCAAATCAGATGTTAATATCCGAAACAATCGACAAGGATTTCGTTAATTACAGAAGTATTTTTTTCTGATTATTTCAGCGGTTTTAGAGAGTAATTAGATTACTTGTCTATTAAATTTGTGTTATATTTATATTATTTATAATATTTTTTAGTTATTCATAAAGTTTCAATTTCGTTATGCAATACTATTCGAAAATATATGCTAGACTATTTATATTGTTTCGTGTGTAAATGGGTTAATATTTCGTAATAGGAAAGAATAGTGCAATTCTTTTATGTAATTTTTTTAATTAATATTACAGTATATACTGTATACACGCATAGCTGTCAACTCGTACGGATTTTTGTTACCACTAAAATTCAATAGTAAATTTTGCCTAATACAATCTATGAAGTTTAACGATTACTTACACTTTAATGAGGTAATAGTCTTAGGGGTATTTTTTAGGGGTATAGGTAAATTTTAGGGGTAACAAAAATCCGTACAAGTTAGCAGCTATGTATACGTTTCCCTTGGTCATATTTTATTTAAAAAATCAGTTTGAACAATTTCAAAGAATAAAAAAAAAACTTTCGGCGTGTATAAAATCTATAAATGAATTAACAAATTTTGCTAAAAAGCTGCCTACAGTCAAGCTTAAAACATACTTAAAAAAATCATAATTCAACAAACTCAAGAAATTTAATAATTAAAAAAATATTAAGAATGTTTATTGTGTTTCCGTTTATTTTTATTTCTTCTTTTTACAAAAATATCAAAATGAATTGCATTGCAATAAAGTCGGAATTTTGAAATAGAAATTATTAATTTAATATACTAAAAAATAGACAAAGTGATTTTATTATTAGAATTATAAATTGTTTTAGGTATATTCAGCGCCATGCAGTGTCATGCCATTTTTCGAGCACACACTATTATTTTTCTTTTGCACGTTCTCTTTTCCGAGTGCGCTATTCTATTTGTGATAGCTCCATCATATTTTTATTTTCTAAGATAAACAAGTACTGCATCTATTCTTAACTTTATTAAAACCTTTATTTCTATTTTCTTCTTTTTTAAATTCATACTAATAAATTATTGCACCTGTTTATTTTTCTGTTTTATACACTGAAAAAAAATTATAGATACATGATTAAAATATGTTTATAAGTCTAATTACATAAAAGGAATGCATATATGAAACAATTATCAGGGTTCTTAAAATTGAACCTCCTCCCCAAAAGAAAAAAAAGCTTTCAAACATTTAAGTTTAATATTTTGTTACTTTCAAGATAGTTTTAGTTTATTTTGGTACAATTTCTGTTTATCAATAAGAAATATTTATTTACAAATAGTTGAAATAAAAAAAAAAACCATTTTAAAAATATAGAAACGATACTGAAATGTTACAAACTATTTTTAACCAGAAATACATTTATTATCATTTTGCATTTAGAAGAAAGTATCTTTTTACGATGTTATAAAAAATTTGCTAATATTATAACATTGTTTATGCATCTTTTATAATTCTTTTAAAATGCATAAACTCTTCTTTGACTTATGAAAGAATCCTTTCACACCTAATCCACTCTCCCTCTATCTGAAAATATGATTAATACTTGTGAAATATTCTATAACACGACCCACTGTTCTCTTGACCTATGTCGCCGTATATAGTAGGGTAAGAATGCGTAATCTACGAACGCATAGTATCATTGTATGACCATGTGCATTTAAAAAAGCTTACAAATATTTCCTGAGAAATGGCGGGAAAGAATAAGGAATTCCTATGCATAGAACGTTATATTCAGTGCCTAATTTAGTAATGTAGGGTTCCAAGCACGAAAACTTCAGTGAGCTCATATACACAGATACTATATGACTTCTTTCTATTGATTGATATATCCTTATATGGTATATAAATATAATCAGAGAATTACTACTTTGAGGTTCTCACAATAAACAAGTAAATGAAGAAACTGCGAACAAGAGTGCCCAATTTATACATATGTGAATTGTGGATATCCACTAAATCTTCAATCCCTTCTTTTAACATTTCCCGTATTTCATGAATTTCATAGAAATTTTCACACACAGGCACAAATGTATGCATATGTGAACATTTCCCAGTCGTATTATCTCAGTATCTAATGTCAAGAGAAACCACAAGATTTTGGGAGGCTGCAATTTTTATACTTATTTTAAATCTTCTTTTTTTAGATGCGTTCGTAATTATATAAATATGTAGCACCTATAATCGTCATCTGGCTCGTCCGTCTGACCGCATATAACAGCGCAGAAACTACACAACCGAATGGTTAAAAATTTAGTATGTATAATCGTTGCAGAATTGTGTCGAGTTATTTCACATTTTTTGAAAACCGAATCAAAAATTTAAAAGATATTAATAAAAGTTTTCTTCCTTCTATTAAATCCTGTCATACGTAATTAATTCCCTCATATCCTCTGATAGGTCATGATTCAATTTTGCCATGGTGATTACGTCAGATTTAAGATGAAATCATATCATTTCCGTATTATCGGATTTAATGTATATAATAAATTTTATATTCATGTATTTTTGCATGAGAGTGCAACAGCTATTGCATCAAAATCTGAATGTTTACAAAACTAGCTATAATACGTCATTTGCCACATTTGACGTACAATTTCCGATTTTCTTTTCTACTAATTTTTTAATTCGTTACCGCAATAACACGTGAACCCTGGGTATAAACACTGTTTGGGTCTCCATTCTTGTGTTGTGTAGTACGTGAAACGTTTGTAATTCTACTCGAATGGTACAATTTAAACTTTGTACCGGCCTATTCACGAAGTTAATTTTATTCATAAATGCACAAAATTTGCATTTATATTTAAACTCAAATTTCAGAAAATGGAATTTTATTTCAAATTTTTCTATTAAAAAGATTCTTAAAATTGGTAAAGATTTTCGCTATAGAGCAGTGAAGAAAAATATATTTTCGCTTAAGAATTAATTTTAATTAAGGATGTATATGTATAAGTTATTAAAAAAAAAAACTGATAAATTCCATGGCACCCGAAATAGTACTATTTAAAAATTACACATGTTTAGATGTAAAAATGTCTTAGTGAAGGTGCAAAAAGGCGCGCGTTTCGAATTGCAGTGCAAAAAGAAAAAATAAATAAAACATTGGAACACGCTTATATAACGTTTAATTGCATATATGATTGGACATTTTTTAGACGTGATTTTCTTGATATAGAATTAACCCATAAGTCGCGTTATACCTTTCTTGGGCATTGCGAGGTAGTTTCAAGAAAGATATTAGTTTCTGGAACACAGTAGTGGGGATTAAGAGTTACCTATCTTGTTATTGTACGATATAAAAGTATGTAAACAATGGAACTCAACAGCTAATTTCTTTCAATTCTGCCAATTGACCCCCCAAGCTTATGGGATCATGGACCAATGTCCCGTTTGCCGATTCATAATACTGGCCCTGTGTACGCTTAAATCACAGTTTAATTGGTCTACCTTATGTTGATAGGGTTAAAAGTGCAACATAATAAATTAATACTAATTTGCTTTTACATTGCGGTCACTTGAAAATAGTAATGAATTTATATTTCGCTTAAAATCGATTCGAAATTCCTTGATAAAATGTAATAATTTCGCAAATTTTACTTTGTTCTGTACGTGTAAAAAAGTTTTACCACGTTAACTTTCAACAGAATAAAAATAAAACAGTTGCTAAAAATTGTGTGTTTCACGAAAACCTATTTTTTTTTTTTTTTTTTTTTTTTTTTTTAATTTTCTTTCATCTGAAAAAGCTTTTTGGCCCACGCTCTTGAAAACCTCAGCATTAATAGGTATATAGTAAAACATTAATGTATTTTAATTCATATCGGGCCCCACTAGTGGCCGAGAGGTTCTGCTCTCGAAGCTGGTAGACGGGAAGTGCTGGGTTCGGACCCAATCGCGCCCGTCGGCCTAATCGTTCGGAGTTTTCGTGGTTTTCTTCGAACCTTGGATTTCCAAGCGTTAATACGGGTTAGGTTCCCTTAGAAAGACCCCCCCCCCCACGAAGGGCACCCCCCCCCTTAGGTCATATATCCCTCGTGTTAATAATTGGCCGTCATAAACACAACCAACTAACCTTTAATTCATATCGATTTTTCCTCCTTGTTTATATATTATATATATATCTGATTATATATGTGTGAACAGCTGATTTAAGGGATATGTAACGCGTTTTTTTATCATAGATAATTACTGTTATAGATATTATTAATAAGAAATCATCAGTTGTATGGAATCTGAATTAAAATGCATGGAATTTTTATGATTGAGTTGAAAATATTTCAAGATTTTAAATGAAAAATAAAATGATAAATGCATATGTATGAAAATTGCTGATGTTGGCTATTAATAAAAAAAAAAAAAAAGTTATGTAAAATTATTAATATTATTTTAAAATCTGAGTAATTACAGAAAAATTTATATGCATTTCATAAAAAATAAAGGGTTATGATTCCTATTTTATTTTTCTTTCTTTAAAAGAATTTCGAAGAATATCTTCTGTAAAGGTAGAAAAAGGCAAAATATTATTTTCTCCTGACCAAAACCCTTTTCAAAATATATGTCTTCGGGCTAAAACTAACCGCTCTTTTGCCTAGAGCGATTGCACCCCATACCTTGAAGACATCTGGCCGTGGTCACTCACACTGGAATGCCAGACTTAAAATTTCCTAGAAATGGGCAGGAAACGTAAATAGCCATGATCATGAGAACAGTTGTATCTTACTCCGTGTTTCAGATAGGGGGAAAGTAACATTCAATGTAATGTTTTGTATTCTGAGTTAATCCATTAATGTTTTTGTTATGTATTAACGTATTTTTCTCTCGCAAAGAATGCACATATTCTATTGCAATACGTATAATTGATTTCAGAATACACTTCCTTTTTTTAAAATATGCCCCAATAACAATTGTAAATGTTGATTTTATAACATTCTGTATTAAAATTTAAGCAGATAATTAAAATTAGACTTAAACTTTCATAATAAAGGCCTGATATATATACATATATATATTATAAAATATTTAACTTTAAACGCGATTTTTCTAATGAAAAAAAAAAATACGAAACCTTTTAAATATATTTTTAGTAGCAAATTAAAAAATACTTTTAATATAATTTCTTATCTTAAAAATGCCATATGAGTTCGTATTTTGTTGGTAAAAAATTCAATGTCAAACTTTTGAAAGCATCAGTATTAAACCGACGATGTTTATTTAGTCAATACCAGAAAAATAAAATTAAACAATAAAAAGTTTAATTAGTATTTTGTTTTAATAACACATATATGGGGTAATATTAAAATATGAAATTCCGAAATACAAATAACTCCAAATTTGATTTTAGGATAGAAGATTTTGATCGTAATTTTATAATATTAATGAATAATGACACAAACGCCATAAAAATTAAACAATATAGTGATAAAAAAAAAAAAAAAAAATCTGGCAAACTTTAAGAAATGGTAGACCACGCCACAACAAACTATTTTTTATATAGGAAGCCAAGGTCGAATAACATTTTCTATTGTCAAAAATACAGGGTGTCTCTCTCCCAGCACCACAGGAACTCCATTTGGCGCCCGGGGCGGAAGAGCTTGTTACATACCATTGCCGCATAATGATAATAACTAGCAAAAAAAAAAAAAAAAAAAAAAGCAAATATTTCGGATTGACCATCGGTCAGGAATGTTTATATGGGGTTGAAAATTTTATCTTATTGGTTCTACATTTTTTCATTTGGAGGGGGGGTCGTGTCGTTATTTTATTAAGGCTCTCAACTGCTCTGCTCAACAATCGCAAACAGTTTTGACACATTTACAAATTCATTTTTTAACGGAAAAATATAAAATTGGAAGGCCTAACTATGGAAGCGATTTGAAAACGAATTGTGTTTTCCATTTTTTGTTAAATAAATTACCTATTGAGTTATAAACGATTTTGATCACGTAACAAAGACGTTTTTCTCCCTTCGCTGACTGGTTTTCTGCTTTCTTCGGGAACTTCGGTTCAAAATGTCCACTTTGACACTATTTTCTGAAAGATCTATTGCGTTTGCAAAAAAAACGGAAAAAACAGTTCGATTATATTGTTTTTGATAAAAAAAAATTGCTAGTTTCATGCATTTCCGAACAAAAATAAATTAAAACTTATGTCATAAACTTGCCCTTTTGGATTTGAGAACAGCCTTAAGACTTAACAAGCGTTAATACGGGTTAGGTTCCCTTAGAAAGACCCCCACGAAGGGCACTCCCCCCTTAGGATCTATATCACTCGTGTTGATAATTGGCCGTCATAAACACAACCAACCAACCTTAAGACTTAACTATGATGGTATTGCATTGAGCATTTCAAAAACCTTAAAGGTAATATCTTCTATTCTTTCTTTATAGAAAGATATCTATTCTTTATAGAAATCTAAATAAGCATTTTAAATAAGCTTTGATAATTAATGCGTAATGAAACCGATCTCATTCATACTCACATAAACATGTGGGAGGGCTACTTCATTCACACGAAATGACCCGCTTGCTACTGCTAATCCAATGGAAGAAATTTATAAAGGTATCTTGTTTGCATTTCAATACTTTTTAAATGATTTTTTTTTCTGCATTAGATAGCTGAAATCGATCTGTACAAAGGCCGTTTTTTATTTTTTATTATCTTTTTATTTATTTTTAGCTCACAGGCTGTCAAAGCCTGAGAGCCTATGTGCCCGCCTGTTCTGTATTGTATGTACGTATGTATGTAAGTAACGCGATAACTCTTGATAGAAATATCCGATTTGCTTCAATTTTATTTTCCAGGCTCATTTTGATAAGGCGCTTCCCTGATTAGTTATGGGGGTTCACTGTTTAAGGATAAAAAGGAAAAGGGGGGTTAGTGCCCCCCTTAATTTAGATAAATGGGTTTTTCATGCAGAATTATCCGATTTGCTTCAAATTTAGTATACCCGTTTATTCTGATAAGGAGCTTCCCTGATTAATTTGGAAGTCCATTACTTAAGTATAAAAGGGGTAGTGGGGCTACCCCCCTTAATTTATATAAATGGGTTTTTCATGTAGAATTGTTCGATTTGCTCCAAATTTGGTATACCAGTTCATTTTGATAAGGCGCTTCCCTGATTAGTTTTGGGGGTTCATTGTTTAAGGATAAAGGGGGGAAAAGAGGGGTTAGGCACCCCCTTAATTTAGATAAATGGGTTTTTCATGCAGAAATATTCGATTTGCTCCAAATTTGGTATATCGGTTTATTATGTTGAGGAGCTTCGCTGAAAGTTCATTACTTAAGTATAAAGGGGGGAAAGGGGAGGCTACCTCCCTTAATTTAGATAAATGGGTTTTTCATGTAGAATTGTTCAATTTGCACCAAATTTTGTATACCAGTTTATTATGTTAAGGAGCTGCTTTGATTAGATTTGGGGGTTCATTGCTTAAGGATAAAGGGGGAAAAGGGGGCTGATCCCCCACCTAATTTAAATAAATGGATTTTTCATGCAGAAATATTCGATTTGCTACAAATTTGGTATACCGGTTTATTATGTTAAGGAACTTCCCTGATTAGATTTGGGAGTTCATTACTTAAGTATAAAGGGGGAAAATGGGACTAGCCCCCCCTTAATTTAGATAAATGGGTTTATATAGAATTGTTCGATTTGCTCCAAATTTGGTATGCCATTTTATTGTGTTAAGGAGCTTCCCTGATTAGATTTGGAGGTTCAGTAGTTAAGTATAAAGGGAGAAAAGGGGGTCAAGATCCCCCCCCCTTAATTTAGATAAATGAGTTTTTTATGCAGAGTTATTCGATTAGCTCCAAAGTTGATATACCGGTATATTATGTTAAGAAGGTGCCTTGATTAGATTTGGAGGATTATTGATTAAGTATAAAAGGGGACGGATGCTAGTCACCCCTTAATTTAGATAAATGGTTTTTTCATGCAGAATTATTCAATCTACTTCAAATTTGATATACCAGTTTATTCCGATATGGCGCTTCCTTCATTTGATTTGGAGGTTCATTGGTTAAGTATATAGGGGGCAAACTGGTCTAATCCCTCTTCATTTATTTTTTGAGGGGCATTATTCTTTGAAATAAGAGTATAATAACAATTAGTGTGAATAGCCTGTGAGCTCAATGCCATCAGTTTAACTGCGCACTTTTCTTTTTCTTCTTTTTTTTATGAGGATGCTTTCATTTTCAAAACTGGTTCCGAAAATGAAAGTGTCCTTATTAAAAATACCTGTAAACAAAATCGAAAAAGTGAAAAACTGTCTTTGTACAGATCGATTTGAGATACCCAATGCAAAAAAAAAAAAAAAAAAAAAAAAAAAAAAAAAATCATTTAAAAATATTGAAATGCGAACGAGATACCTTTATAAATTTCACTCATAGGATTAGCATTAGCGAGCGGGTCTTTTCGCTTGACTGAAGTAGCGTCCTAATGAATCGGTTCCATTTCTGATAATCCTTTTATTTCTGAACTTTTTACTGAGAATATGATAAAGTTGAAAATATTCTTACATTTTTTTTTTTTGAAAGAAAATAAATAAACCCTTTAATTGTATTAATAAAAATAATAATAATTTAAAAAGTCGCATTCCTTTATCATAATGTTTCTCTTTATCTGTTACAGATATTTAAACATTCGTTAGATAATCGATGCATGTCGACAAGAACAAGAAAAACTGTCGATTTTCTAATATTTATTTTTAAAGTTGAAGTTTATCTGAATATATAATAAAATCATGTATTATTTTAATAAAGTTTTACCAGAAAAAAAAAAAAAAAAAAAAAAAAAAAAACAAATAATAAAAAGTTTAACAATAATTTTCTTAAGAGCTTATACAAGTCACACAGAGAAACTTGAAAGAAAATGTTAAACCTATGGGTGAAACTTAAGCAGAAATCTTTACAGAAGTCGTTATATATATACAGGCTGTCCACGTATAACCTAGCCGACCTTTATTTTTGCAACCGTTGGTCCTAGATGCATACTTCCGATTACAAAAGTGGTCAAAATTAGGTTCAGAGTTAAGATAAAAAAAGTTTGAAGCGAAAAAACAATTTAGTGAAGAATTATAGAATCTAAAATTTTATACGGTCCCCGGTCCTATAAGTTATATTTAGTAAAATTTTCCTGTCACATTGACTAGTAAATCAAAAAGAGTCCCGTTATTCTACGATTAAAATTGACCGAGTAAACCTGTTTAAAGTTGGAGAATATTTTTTGCTGCAAATTAGGGGTAATTCATAAATTTACTAGAAATATAATTTCGTCAGATATATTAAAGAAATGGTTGAAAGTAAAATTAGCATTGCAATATAAATTTGAAATCTTTAATCATTCTGACATATTACTGCAAAATATACAATTTGTACTGAACATATCAGAGGATAAAAATAACAGAATTTTTGTTAAATAAACGGACGAAAAACAACAGACTTAATTCTTTTAAAAATATACTTATTTTTAAATGCCGCTAGATTACACTGTCTTTCAAATTTTGGGTTGTGCCATGTTTTTTAGCTTTTGAAAATTGATTCTTATGTATTTTTTAGCGCTGAATCCGAAAATGACCTTCATTTTAAACCATCACGTCAGGATTTTTCTCAAATTGCAAATTTCAAAGTTAAAAAGCTCAAAGTTAAAATTGATCCCCCCTCCCCTCCCAACCTCATCGGACCCCTGAGCTGTTTGGCTGTAAAAAACACAGTATAAGCCAAAAAATTGAATAAATTATTGAATTAAATAAAATTAAACTCAATAAAAAAAGTTTTACATCTATTTTATAGTATCAGATTTTTCGCCTTGAAATTTACGATTTTCGAAAAATCCTGACATGATGAAATTAAGCAAATTAAGCAAGCAAATGTAAACAAAAGATCTGGCTAAAATTCTGTTCGAGTTTATTAATATTTTACTAATTTAAAAACAAAAGAATATTTTTTGCATAAGTTACTTTATTTTTTTTTTTATTTATAGGTAACATAATTTAAATAATATTAATCAGTGGTTAACTACTACATATTAACATTTGTCAATTAAAAATATTCACCAATTACTTACATTTTTCTACGTACCAATAGCGTCAATTAAGTACCATTTTAATCAAATGTAAGTAAATTATTAAGCATGAATATCTTTATATCATAACGCTTTCATCTCCATTGCAAATATTATATTTTCGATATATTTTCACCAACCAGCAAAGCCCCCCCCCCCCCCCCCGTATGAAACATCCTTTCATGTCGCATAAAAAAGACACCATTCTACAATTATTGCACCGAATTAAACAAGCAACCGTCTTCAAAAGACTTACCTAAAGAATTTGTTACAGCCAATGACATATATTTTAATATTTTAAACAAAATTTAATATTTATTCACAAAATTTATTAAAAAAGGAGTCAATTTTCTTTCAAAGACGACATTAATTAAATCGTATTAATCAATCATTAACTAACCGCAGTCAATAAGTCAATTATTTACTACTTGTCAATAATAATCATTTATTACTACCCATAACTAATAACAGCGTCAATTAAGTACTATTTTAATTAACAATAGCAGATGATTAAGCATGAATAAGTCGAAATCATAACGATTTCATCCCTATTGCTTAAAACATCCTTTCTAAAAATTGGCATTGTCCTTCAAACGCTTCAATAACATTATACACTTTGTCAGGCAATTCATTGAATAATAGAGTAACCACCCAGGACATCTTAGTTCGAGATTAAGTTACTCGGGTTGAGTGTGTAAAATTTCAAAACGAGTAACACTCGAGTTACTCTAAATAATTGTACTTTACTCCCACAAACTTTTCGCTCTAAAAAATACAAATTTTCTTCGAATGAAATTTTTTTGGTGTTCATATGTATATTTTGCACATCTTAACATTCTATAACAATATTTAATTGCTATTAATAAAATTTCGGTGGGTATTCCAAACGTCGGTAAAAAGTTTAGTTATTGACGAGGGCGGGTAGGACGGTATTGGTGTGTGTGTGTGTGTGTGTGTGTGTGTGTGTGTGTGTGTGTGTGTGTGTGAGTGTGTGTGTGTGTGTGTGTGTGTGTGTGTGTGTGTGTGAGAGAGAGAGAGAGAGAGAGAGAGAGAGATAGATAGATTAACATTTGGAAAATGTTTTTAAAGGGCGAGTAATATTAAAAAAATAATAATAACACCATTAGTGCTGGGGTTGTCTCCAGAATAAGTAGGTATTTTCTGTTTTTCATATTTCGACGTGGAAATCGGTTATGGGTAGTTTCAAAATGTGAGAATAAGGTACATTTTTCTTTGCTTGCTTACTCTCTGCTTCAAGAATCTCAGAAATGTAGTTTTGGCACAGACAACTGGGAACACACCATTTTGTGATGTTAATTATGGTTTTTAAATAATATCTTGGCTAATAAAAAAATGACATCTGGGCCTCCGGTGTATTTAGTCCTGCCTTCATCTATCCCCATCCAAATTTGCAGACTGCTATGTCCAATAGATTCCCATAGCCATCGCCTACATACACGCACAAACACATAGACAGACAAACATCTTTCTTTTATTAGTACGAGGTGGAACCCGTCGAACTTTGACGAAGGAAAATGTTTACGAAGGAACTATTTCATTGATTTATAATAGACTTACAAAATTAGTTACAATAGAAAAGTCATCATAAATTGGTTAGTCTAACTCTCAAACAAATATTATTTTAACCTAAAATTAACAAAAAGCTGTTTCTATAAAACTCAGTTGTCCAGGGGTCGCATTCTACAGGGAAAATTTTATTGTTCCTACCACTATTTCGAAAATAATATGTTCATAGTACCTTTCTATAGCATATTTTAAATAATCATCAAGTTCTTTAATGTATCTCACTATTTTTGAACAAAGGCTTCCAAACTGAGTATGCACATTGTATGTCACTGCTCTTGTATAAAGACGCTGTAAATTTTTGTAAAACATTGCGCTTTATCAGCCTGTGATTTCGATTAAGTTATTTTCAAAAGAAGTTTTTTCACCTGTGAAGAATTTCAAAGCAGCTGGGGTGAAATGACATACTTCTACAAAACTCATTTCAGTTTTAAGAATTAAAAAACATATTTTTTTATAAAATGACGTCATTTGCACCCACTAAAGCATTCCACTTTTACGATCCAGTCTTAAACAACATCTATATACAGCTTCTAGAATTCTTAAATTTTGTAGTCAGTCCTACATCTATAGAAAAGTATTCAAATGACGTCATTATCCCAGAATAATACACAAACACAACAAAAAGCAATATCGTCATTCAAGAAGC
Organism: Maratus speciosus; assembly: GCA_963932465.1. Taxonomy (NCBI): domain Eukaryota; kingdom Metazoa; phylum Arthropoda; class Arachnida; order Araneae; family Salticidae; genus Maratus; species Maratus speciosus. The sequence continues at coordinate 337,080,065 of OZ010788.1, forward strand.
TCGGCAAAACAATCGGGTATTTAATGTTACATATGCCTTCACTTTTTTTTTGTTTATAATAGTTCCATATTTTATCAGAAATAATTTTTTCAAAATTCAGAAAATATTATTACACACGGATAAATAAAATTGCATTCTTTCAGCTTTCTGATACGAAATAAGTAATTGTGAAGTAATGACAGACAATTATTTAAAATACGTTTTCGTAAAGAGAAAGTGTTATATCGCTTGTAAAATATTTTTGCTATAAACTAAGAAACATTTAATTGATGAATAGAAACGAAATAAATCAAAATTCACCGGATTTTATAACAGATGTTTTTGACATAGCATGTATTTTAATTTCAATTTTTATGAGGAAATGGCAACAAAAAAAATACAGTAATCTACTATTTTCCCTTTACTTTTAATAGAAATGGAGTACTTCTGTTGCCACAATTACAAAATTGGTACTATAAACTATAAAAAAATTAATATCTCATAAATAAATTGAGATACAGCTTTCAAACATATTGCATTTAAAAGTACATTTTTTCCTTATACGACGGTAAAAAAACTGAAAATGTGCGATTTGTAGAAGTTTGAAATTTTTCAGTAGCGAAAATTGCAAAACGAAAATTCATTTCAAATTTGAAATTGTTGCCATTCGCAGAATGACGTATGCATTACGCACAGATATGTTTGTCCTTTATAATATAGATAGATTTATTATAACTTGTAGTTTTTCTTTTTTCAATTAAAGATGACGGAGGAAGATATTCATTTGGTAAACAGCCAGAAATTTGCCTATGGAACCTTCAAAAATTTGCTGAAGCTATCCAGAAAGCTCTCCCTATAAATATATCATTGCCTTTGCTTGGCCTGTATGAAACTGAATTCCAAACATGCTATTTTAATAAGATGAGATGTAAGGTATGTGTCAAAATTTGTTTTTAACACTTAGTTTTAACCAATGAACTTATTAGCTTTCATCACATTTGTTTATTTGTCGTAAATACGTTTAAAATTGGATAATAATCAAATAATTACTTCTTATTATAAACTAGTTGACTTGCCTAGTGTTGCCGGGCCAATTTATATTATTGCGGGCTTTAATATTATAGCCGGCAATATTAAATTGCCGGCTTTATTTAATATTAAATAAAGCCGGGCGGTTTATTTAATAACCTTAAATAAACCTCAAATTTGTATGAAATTATATCTTTAACCTGATTTTGTGTGAATTTATATCTTTAAGGGAAAAAATCAAACGCTTATAAGAAGACATTTTCTTGTTTTTTCACATAGAGTCATTTCATAGTTTTAAAAAAAAAGTTCTTCTTGCCCAAACTCTTTGAAATTTTTATTGGTTATAAATATAATTGTTTTGCAGCCCATGTAAAACTTTCGTGTAAAAATATTGATCTCTAATTGTAAATGAAACATCTTTTCTTCTTGCTTTTGTTTTGTTTTTGCATTGGGTCCTTTAACATAACAACAACAACAAAAATAAAAGTTCTTATCATCTGAACTTTTTGAGATTTAAAGCGATTGTAAATATAACTGTATCCAAGCCCTCTTTAAAAAATTGTGAAAAAATATGTGTATTCAGTAGTGAAAACATGTGCTAAAGTCATACAAAAACACCTAGCTTTTTAGTGTTTTCATCAAAAATTTATCAGATTTTGTTTTTTTAAAAATACTTCTTCTATTTAAAACATATTGAAATTTTTCTAAGTGATGTTAATCCTGTGTGCCGAGATGATCTAAAAAATTTGTGTTAAAATACAGACATTTAGTTACTTTTAGCGTAGAAAAAAGATTGTCTCTGTGAGGCACAAAGTGACCTGTAGTCAAATTGTCTAAATTTTTTGAAAGGGTTAAAATTCATATTTCTTAAAACCGATTGCACTGTCGTAAAGAAGGTCCCAGCTTTAAATACATATTTTTTGTTAATCGATACATCTAAAATTGAGCCCTGGGGGAGTGTTACCAAAAGAGATAAAAAGTCAATCCCAAAAATGAACCTTTTTGAAATTATTTTTTCAAAGGGTTAACAACAATATTTTTGTGAACTGATTGTGGTGTTTAAGACATGAAATTTAAGAATGTCTATTTTTTTTCCATAGCCTGAATGGTTTGGCCTGAGTGCGTTTGATGAGTTTTTAATTAATATCTCAGCTAATTATCAAAAATCTGAAAATCTGAGCTTTATGTGCATCACGACCAGCCTTGGATTATCCTCATACATATTTTCAGACTTCTGTGCACTGTAGATTTCGCTAGCCATCGCTAACACATACACACACAGAGTGATCTTTTCTTTTATTAGTATAGATTTATGAAAAAGTGAAAGATTTCTTTGTAGATTTTTCTAAATATCTCTCCTGTTCATGTGATATGTAAAATGGATATGAAATGAATATTTAAATGAAATAATGAATAATAATAATGAAACGGTTATTTAAATAATTCATAATCATTAAATAATGATTGATTTCTCCTAGTTACATTAACTTCTATAAGTATAAGCTTTGAATGGCATGAACTTATACAAAAAATATGTTTTTTAGCTATGGCTATAATATATTTTATGCTTCTGTGAAAACCATGTTTAATTCATAGATATCAAGAAAAAATTTTGTATCTGGAGAAATGTTGGAAAATCATTAGAAAAAGGAATGTGAATAATTTTTTATGTAACTTTTTTTTATATTAGTTATTTTTCATCTTACTTAAAAAAATTATAATATTGAAGAGTAAGTACAGGGCTGCCACAGGCAACAATTTTTTAATTCTGTTTCGTATCACTTTTTCAAAACAAAAAACTTTTACAGATGCTTTGACAACATTTACAAAAGAAAGATGCTACAATATCTTTTAAAAATAGTGGTGTGAACAGAATATAAAAATAGTTGCTTGTGGCAACCCTGTAAGTACTTACTTTTGTATACCAAATAAATGTATTCAAGCCGAAGGATGCCATAGTCTGAGTAAAGTTTTAAAATTATATATTTTTATTAGAGTCACTTATGTTTGTATAATAAAACTGGATTAGTAAACAAAACCTTTCTAGCACTATTGACTTTTTAGAAGAAATTTAATTGAAGAACCCATTAAGTTTTGCCGACTGATGTTGGTATTTTTCATAGACAGAGCTTACAGAGATTAAAAATCGGGACTCTTACAGTATTAAACTGTGTGAAAGAGCGAAATCTTATCAAATATATAACAGATTGATTTAAACACAATTATTTGTCTTACTTTGATATGAATTTGCTTGATTGTATTTCATTTATTGTGATTGAAAAATAAATTGATATATTTATTATCTTTTTATTTTCTACTTTTGTCTGTTACATGTATTAATGTTATCATTAATATCTGTTACTTAAGATTTATTAGGATTGTTGTAAACTTTATTCTTATATTTATTTTACTGACACCTCCTTTCATCTTGCACTTTCTTTTCAGCTTGGATTAATTAAATTGAGTTTAGATGAAGATAAGTAAGTACCTTTTTTCCCCCACATGTATGTCTTATATTCTTAAACAGCAATTCTTGTTTATTTACTAGCCACCTCTGGCGACCAGTTTGGTCTCCCTTAAATGTATGCTAAGCATTGCATCTTGTTACTTTTATTCTTCATTTAATTTTTTTGCTCAGTCCTTCCCCAAATCTGAAGATTTTTGTCGTCATGCATTTCCTCTTTTTTGACAAATACCGCTTATTTCACTTAGGCATTTATTCTTCATGTCCATTTGCTTATCAGTTGCAATACATTAGCTAATGCAGAGATTTTAAAACCTATTAAGTAATCTTCCGTAACTGGGATCACTACCAATTTACTTTTTGTAGCTAATACAATTTGGTACAACAGATTGTTTTTGTGAAAAGCAGTTAATGATATCCACATTTACATTCAACCGTATATTGTTGCTAATATCTGTTTTTTTCATCCTAACCTTGGTCGTAGACTCGATTGCGGAAGATTAGAATGTCTGTCATTATTCTCATTTAAGAGATCTCTTGGATATTCTGCCATAATCGTTTTGCAAATTTCAGTTTTCTTCATAGCTGTGTAATTCTCTGATTTCAGCATTTATGCTTTAATTTCTACTGATTTTTAAGATCCGTACCATGTAAATAATAGTGCAATAATAGCACTTATAATACTAATTGCAGTAACCTATTTTTTTCTTTTAAAATCATAACTGTATATAGTTAATATTATGTAGTATAAATTACAAAAACATTTTATTTCAGTATGAAAGCATTGTTTCTAACTTATAGGCACAAAAAACAACAACTATTGGCAAGGGAAAAAAATGCTATCTGCGAGATTTGATCCCGGGTAGCATAAAAGTATTAAAGATAATGCATGAAATTGAGTTGTATCGCATTTACACCCAAAACTGCATGTATAGTGCATATATGCATAACTGCGTATATAAAACTGCTATATATGCAGTTTTGACTACACCTAACAGAATTATACTAAACTTTGATTGGCCTGTAGGTGCAAATTATGTTTCTGACACCAGACAGTGCCGCAAAATGGACAATAGTCTTTCTTCCCTTCAGTTCGAGGCTATAAAAAACAGATGTTGAGGAAAACGTTGAAAAATCCCTTCATTCGATATTATTTTAAAGAATTCACTTATTTTTTAGCCTGCCACTGAAACAATAGAAATATATGCAATAGATCTGAATGATATGAGGAATATTCATTTAATTTCAAATTAATTTTGTGTTAATTATCGAATTTATTAGAAATATGTAATCTTAAAATAATGTAGGTTATAGTTAATGTCTGTAAAAATGAGTGAAATTTCAAGTGTTTAAACTGATATTTATTTATAAATTATCTAAATTATACTCATTTTACTTAAACATGCTGTTTACAGGGTGTCTACAGAATCTGGAAATCAGGGAATCATGGAAAAATCAGGGAGGGTTATCACTCTGGAAAAATCAGGGAAATGTCAGGGAACGTTGTAAAAATACTGGAAAATCAGGGAAATTTTCTCTATTGCGAAAATATTTGCATTTTCATCTTGCCGATGAGATTGATTCGTCTATTTTATATACCATATCTTTTCACATGCTGATTAGTCTTTCCCAATATTTTTTAAAAGATGCGCATGGTATGAGTTTTTGATATTTAATGTAAATTAAGATGATCAGATGTCCCTATTTTCTGTACATAGCACTTATATTGAAGGCAATTTACACATTTTTAAAAATTTTAAATGATACATTAATGTATCATTATGCTAATTAGCATAATCTGACCAGGTGCCTAGCTTAATCTAATTAGTTATCCCGTCAGATTTAGATAAGTCTTAGAATTGAATATTTTTCAGAAAATGAGGTAACTTTCTTGTCACCCTATATCCATTGGCTTCATATATGATGTTGGACTAATGAAGGTAGTTGAGTTCATATCTATAAAACTGTCAACCAATACTTAATGAATATTAGGCAATTTTTATGTTTTTCTCTTGTTTTTTCTCCCAAATGAGATATTAGCAAGCTGGATACGTATGTTATACAAGAAATCGGCATACATTAAAAAATACCGCATGTGTATTATTAATAATGGAAATCAGGGAAGTCTGATAAAAATAGTCAGGGAAATCATGGAAAAATCAGGGAACTTTTTTTTAGAATTTCTGTAGACACCCTGTGTTACTTCAATGTTATTTTTTAGTATATAGAAAAAAAATTATTTAAATTTTGCTAATCATGCAATTATAAATTTTTTCATTATTTAATTGTTAAATAATGTAAAAATATGCTTTAGTTTTCATTAATTTGATTTCTGAGCTCATAAATATGATAAACAAGTAATGTAACTAAGAGAAATCGCAAAATAAAACTTTCGTGAATGGAAACTGTAAAAAAGAACAATAGTTCCACCATTTTACATACTATGGCATCATAAGAATATTGTCCATTCATTGCTGGAGAACTTGCTTTGTGAATGATTATCTTCATGGTTTAATATTTTTTACCGTTCACAATGAATGAATCTCTTGTGTTTGTTTACATTTATGGAATAAGATATTAAGCTGTCAACCTAATTTCAACTTAAGTTATCTCAGAATATATATTTATTTGAATGTAATTCGTCCCTCAAACATTAATTTTTTTTAAACGATCTTTCTAAAAAAAAAAAAAAAAAGAAAAAAAGTAACTTTTATGTAGTTTTATCAAAAAATAAATAAATAAATAAAAAAAATAAAAAAAATAATAATAATTTTGATTAAAAATGACTGCTTGGCATATCTAAAGTGAAGTGGTCAGCCTGTAACTATTGATGACAGTCACATGACTTAGGCTATTATTTAAGAGATATATATTATCATATATTTTTGGATTCTCAAAACAGCTCTAATGATTTTCATGAAAATGACAAACTAGGGCTTATTAAACTTTTTTGGATGTAAAAATCAATTCTCAGTGTTTCATCTGTCAGAAAAATCGTTTTCATGCAATACTTCTCTTCACATAGTCATTGTAGAAAGCATAGAAATTGTACATGAACCGTCAAAAATTGAAATAAATATAAAAATATTGTGAATAATATGTTGTATGTGAAATCAAACAATTTATTATGTTATTCTCGCTCAGAGAAAATAAATAATATACTATAATCGGATCTACAGGCAAGGTTGGTGTCAAACAAAAATGATGTTAGCAATAATATTGTTTTAACTGTATAAGCATCATAATAATTAGATATGACAGTTAGCTTTGGACCTAATTAGGGAAATTTTCCTCATGAAAACAAGTGCAGAAGAAGTTTTTCCCATATGTCCCAAGTGAAGCTTGGTCAGTCAGGTAGAGAATTTATGATAATACAATGTTACGTTTTGTAAAATGCTGTAAAATTCTTTCAATCTTATCATGAAATTGTACATAAATAAAGCTTCTCTTGTTTGGATTTTTTTTTTATTGCACAATATCAAAATTTTTAAGCAGCATTAAAATAATTGTTATCTAAATAGTTTTTTCATTCTTGTGATTGAAAATAAAATAGATGCATAAAAGAGAAAGTACTAGAAAATTTTCCCTATCTCACAAAAATTTGTGAAATATATATAGAAAATAAAAATAAAATGCAAATAACCAAAAAAAGTTAATGCAATTTTGCATATAAAAATTAAAAACAAGCATACATACAAGTTTAATAAAATTATCAAAGAAATCTTTTTTGGAAATCTTTTCTTTTCTTTTACTAATCTTTATAAAGATTGCAAATCCTGTATCTTGTCTTTAAAGACGAAAATGTGGTATCTTTACTCTGAATTCTATTGTGCATATGATTATATTGCGCTAATAAAATATTATAAATCATTAGAAATATAATACTTTTTATAGGAAATTGAAAAATGCTGTCTGATTCTTCCACATTTAAATAGTAATTCCTGCAAATTTCATGTTGTATTTATTCATAAAATGCACTTCCTGAATATGTCCTTCACACACATTGCTTTTTGAGGGAGAAAAAAATGAGAATCCTCTTTAGTTTGAAGTATTTTTTTATTTGCTACCAAACTTCTTTAGTTAAGATTGAATTTAAATTTTCATAAAATCAATTGTGTTCAGGGAATTAACAGTTATTTATATGTAAGAAGTTGTTTAAAAACTAAAACAATTTTTAAATATTATGCAATTATTTTTTATATTGCATACTTTTGGTATCAGGCTTGGGTTCTGATGACACAAAATTTTTTGGGCTCGTGTGGGCTCGGATTGAAAATTATTGGCTTCAAGCTCCGAGAAAATAGTATGAACTCATCTCTAATATAAAGTCTTAAATGTAATCACACATTTATCTTCCCTGCACCTTTGATTTCATATAAAAAGATGTACTTCTGATATATTCAGTTATGCTTTCTTATGTTCACATTCCAGTTATATATTAAAACAGTTTACGGTTTAGAAATACTTTAAATGTTAAACACTATAATTATTTCATAACTATCTTTTTTATAAAATATTGAAGTATTTTTTACTAGTTCATAATTGTTTTTATATCTGTATTTTATTTTATTAAAACTTATTATTGATTATTTTTATGAATTCATTTAGAGGGCTAATTGAAGAACTGTTAAATGTAATGGAAAATACTGGTGCCGATTTTACTAATACATTTTGCTGCTTCCTTTCTACTGATACAACAGATTTTACATGCCTTCAGATTTCATTAGAAAAAGTGAAAGAAAATATTTTAAAACAGTGCTATCCCCTGGAAGTGCTTATAAAATCTTGTAAACCTAGCATGAGTTCTGAGTAAGTATTAGCTATTACTGGATATATGTGTATATAAGTGTGGTATCAACCTAACTCTGTAGAGTGTCCGGAACAGATTGAAACACTTTAATAGAAACACACCATTATAATCTATCCATCTTTTTATTATAGGAAAGACAATCCTTATTAATTTTTGTGTAAAAAAATATTGTTAGCATAGCAAACAGTAAAGAAAACATAAAAAAAATTATCCAACCGCAGTCGTATGAGTTTAATCTTTACGAGATTCATTTTTGTTGCCCATAATATGTATTATAAAACATAGTACTAATATAACGTACGTTTAAAACCTCACTAACAACATGCGTGGTCATCTCTAACCATAATAATTTTTATGACGTAACTGCGTAGACTGAATTCATCTCCTGAATCTCTCTACTACCGTAAAAACATGCACGAAGCTAGAGACAAAAAATGTGAGGAGGCGGAATCAAAGAAGTATTGTAGTTTTTCTAATTTAGCAGGTTTTTGTTTTATTGAAATATCTTCCACTATTTCTGATTAGAAATTTTCTACTTAATTAATTTGTTGTTAAATAAAGTAAATAATATTATTCGGAAACAGTGCTTTTTTTCTGAATAATAATAAAAAAAAATCCACTAAATTTGCAAAACTCGAGAAGAGAGATGGAATTTGTATCTTGACCAATGAATTCGTGTCTTAAGCGTGATTTTTTTCTCTTAAAGGACCGAAAATTTATCGCGTATTAAGCGGGATCGCGTAATAACCGTTCGCGTATTAAACGTGATATTTTTGCATTAGCCTTATGGGCGATGTTCAAGGGATCAGGAAAAATCCGCGTATTAAGCGGGATCACGTATTAACCGTGAGCGTCTTAATCGGGTTCAACTGTATATGAATGTTTCAAAATTTTATCAAGTAGTTTCAAATTATATGAAAATCGGATATATAGTTTAATTACAGGGACAGTCAAAAGTTTTCCATTACCCGTTACATTACGGCCAATGGGAAAAAATTATTGCAAGTGCATTTTAATGACCTTACAGCCTGTGCACTTATGAAGTGCGCTGAAATATACATTCAGTACAATATGCGCGGCAAAAATATTTATAAAACTAGTTATAGTATGAACGCACCTCATTTGCCACGTTTGACGAGCAATTTCCAACTTGTTTATACAGACCCTGGTCCTACAAATTATATTTAGAAGAAAAAAAATTCTCTATACTCTGACAAGTAAAACAGTAAAAATTTGATTCTTTTATGTCTAAAGCTCACCAATTATAATACTTAAAATTTTATGAAACTTCAGAGCTTTATGGCGCTAAGAATTTGTCTGACCATTTTTATTGCCAGTAAGCTCTGAAATTTCAAAAAATTCAAAATATCATTAACTTTGTGAATGTTGGTCATGTAACCTGGAATTTTTTCTATTTTATTTGTCTGTACATGGGAAAAATGTTTACAAATATAACTTACATAAAAAACCACATAAAAAAAAGTAACTTTTTGAAAATTAATGACAAGACTCTTTCATCAACATAATCTTAATTTCTATCTTATTTTGAATACTTTTGCAATTTTTATTGCGTATATATCTCTAGCAGGTAAAAATGATTTTTTACCTCTTAGCATTTCAGTATTTTTGGGACACCCTATATATTTTTTATTATAATGCTACTATTACTACTCTATTATCTTTACCATCATTAGAGTTTTTATTGATACTTTATATCCTGACTCATATTCTTCAGATTTTTTCAAAATAATATTAATCTTCTAGCCTTTGAAATATAAGCTGTAGATATTTATTAAATAAAATCAGCAAAACCTCTGAGTAACAGGTACCTCAGGACTACAGAATTTGATCTCTATGTAGACGTGTCTGTTATGAAGATTATACATCTATATTATAAAAGGCAAACTTTTTGTGCATAATTCTGATGTCATTTTGTGAATGACATCACTTGACGAGGAAATTTCAGTTTTCCAATTTTCGCTACTGCACTTTTTTAAATTTCTAAACATCACACAATTTTACACCGTGATATAGGCAAAAATCAAGGATGTCAAAAGTGGTCTTAGAATTTTAAAATTTGAATTAGTTTTTGAGATATTAATTTTTTCGTAATTTTTAATGACATTTCTGTAATGATGGTGACTAAGTTGCTCCATTTTTGTGGTTAAAGGGAAAATGATAGGGATTATTAGTTTTCTTTGACATAATTTTCAATTTGAAATTAACTTTTATATGAATAGATAGTGAGAATAATATTGTGATTAAATTGTATTTTTCTAGAAAATTGCAAGAAATACAAATTTATTTTCACATATTCAAATTTCAGGACTCTGTTTATTTTAGAAAGCAAAAAATCGTCTGTCGGCTGGAACATAGAGATAAACTCCATTGACGTAAAAGGAAAAAAAAATCCATCTTAGCTTTTGTAATTTAATTTAAAGTAGAAAAACAGCTTTTACTTTTACAGATTTAAACTTTTCACAAGGACGTTATTAAAAACAAAATGTTTCAGCGAGACAAATTATATTTCTCTAAGTACTTATTTTAATTCATAAATATAAAATATTTTTGAATAAATTTGCGAAAACAGTGTAATTTTTGTATAAGTTCACCCAAATGACATCATTTCTACCAGCTCTTAAATTCAAAGCCAAATCGTGGAACAGTGAAAATCTTTTGGCAAATAAAGTTATAGAATTTGTGCATTTTTATTGGAAAAGCTATTGACTTAAATTGTAATTATAATTTATTGTTTGAAATATTGTATTTAATAAAATTAATACTAGAATTGCTCTCTAAATTTACAATAAAGTTAAGATTTCTTTTTCCCTAAAATAATTAAATGATCTCATGCAACTCAAAAGCAGCACAACGGGTTGCCACGCAATTAGTATATATAAAATTCAAATGTAGGTATCTAAATTCTCTGTTTTTTTTTTTATATTCTAATACATTTATTTCTTGAAAAATACATTTAATTCTTATTTTGTGTTTCATGCTAGTTGGAAATTTTCTAGAGCACAAAATTAAATATAATGAAAAAAATCTAAGGTTATAGAGTTCTGATCATCTAGGCAGTTTAATTCAAAATAGAAAGTATACAAATGACTCTTATTCAACTTGAAAACCAAAAACTTATTACATTGCAGGATTCTGCGCAAAGACAAATATTCATTTTGAAACTTGTCTGATTTCTTAAACTATAAAAGTGTGTCACAGTTTTTTTTAAAGAACCATGTCACTCTTCTTTTAAGAAGATTAAGCACCATTATATGCTTGAAATTTGAAACAGAAAGTTGCTATTAAATCTTTAAGAACTTCATCATTGAGAAATCTATATTTATCATTGAATTTTTCATTTCTTATCATTACTGTACACTGATTTATTACTGTTATATATGAATTACTTTTGTTTGAAAACACTACTTAAAAGCTGTGCATCAAAATCTAGATAGAGTTTGAAAATTGAGATAGTTATTGTTGATTTGTAAGACAACAGATATTTTTAATTTTTCTTTTGGCAAAATATGTAATATTTTTGTATAGTTAAATTGTGAGTTATATTAAATCAATCTAATATAATAAAGTCTGAAAAATTGTAAAACCAGTACCTGTATATAACGGAATCCTGTCTTACATAGAAAAATTCTTTGATACATTGTGATTAAGTTTCAGTAGATTTTATTATACATAGAAACATGTTTCTAGAATTTTACTTCTACTATTATACACTTTATTATATTATATATTATTATATATATTATATATTATTACTATTATACATAGAAACATGTTTCTGGAATTTTACTTCCAACTGCCTGAAAAACTTGGGGAAAAAAAAAAAAAATCTGAGTAAAAAAATACTGATAATGTAGTAGAATCATGATTTTGCATGTTATGCTAAATTTGAATGGCAAATTTCAGCAAAAATCTCTAGTTGATATAATTGAGTGAAATTTTTAATATTTTTAAAGTTTTCAATTTCCAAATTTCCCCCCCTCCATGTACATTTGAGAGTAATATTTATGTTTATACCGATGATTTTTAAAGGCATTAATAAACTCTTTCTTTTTTTAAGTTTAAATAATTTTAGAAATATTTGAAACATCATGCAGTATTATATTAAAAATTTTTATTTAACATTTATCGTTATAAATTATAAATTTTGTGCTGTGTGAAACTCTTATAAGTGCATTTTTTTAGGCAAATGCAGAAGTTCATGATATTGTTAAATTCTAATCCAGAAGTACTTGATAACCTTGGCCGAATTGGTCTGACTATTAAAAGAATGAAAGCAGATATTGAAAAAGTTAGCAGACTTGAGGTAAATATATTTTAAAGAAAATGCAAGTGTAAAACCTTTAAAAGAAAAAAGAACTTTATGCTTTTTTAAAATTTTCAATCCTTTTTTATTTGTGCTCAGTTAAATAAATCATGCTATAATTCTAACAAATACTTTTACCAAAATCTTTAAATATGTTTCTCAAAAAGTTGTGTTTTTTGAACTAGTAGGCATTGTAGAAAATTTAGTAATTAATTTGTAATTATTTAGTAAAAATAATTAATTAATAATACAATTTTTAAACATAAAAGTACGATGCTTGCAGGCACGATTATTGAAATAATTTGTAATCAAACAGTTTTTTCATTTTCCAATAAATTAATTACATCTTGAGTTGCTATTATTGCCTCAGGACTGCAGTTTTTTTTTCTTTCCTGTGCTGTCATGCCCAGACATTTGGTTCAAAACATCAACTTTGATAGCATTTTCTAAAAAAATTTCTGCCTTTACGGGGAAAAAAAAATCACTTTGATTATGCAGTTTCTCAATAAGAGTACCTGCTGATTTGATGCATTTATGAACATAAATGAATTAAAAAATTTGTCAGAAAGTAGCCAGTTTGGATTTGAGAAATACCCTTAAAGCTAAAAAAAATATTTAAAAAAAAGTACACAGCGTTGAATGAAATTAATTTTTGTCCTATTTTGAGATAAATTTTGGCAATGGAAATTCATGTTTAACTTGACTCGGGTCCAGTTTTGAAAAATATGGCAAAAAGTTACAATGATATTTTAAAGTGAAATACTGTGATTGTAATCACAGATAAAAGTAATACTTTGAAGTATTGTAATACTCTGAAATTTCAGGAAGTAGATTCATAACTTTGAAGACTAAAAACTACACTTAATTTTTCTTTTATAGCTTTAAAAAAATACTAATATTAAATTATATGATGTCATGCAAAATTATAAATGTTGTTGCTTATAAATATTTTCCTTTGTCTTAACAAAATTGAATTTAAGTTTTCCACATTAACTGAAAAAAAAAAAAAAAAAAAAAAAATGAAAATAAAAATTTCTACATAGGATGATTTTAATAACATGTATTATATTATAAAATAAGTAAATAAATAAATAAGAATATTGGCATTTATTGATATAATTTTAGGTACTTTTTGGTTAGCCGGGCGCCAGTGACATATACATATTTATATACATACATATATGTAAATATACATATGTATACATTATATTGTACATACAGGTGGTTATCAAAATAATGGAAACACCCTAGATTTTGAAGGAATTCTTTATTAATATGGCATAGGACCGCCTTTGGCATGTAATACAGCTTGGATTCGCCTGGGAATGGAATCATACAAATTTTGAATAGTGTTTAGAGGAATATTGTACCATTCTTCATGAGATATTGTGAAAGTTCCGTGAGAGATGCCGGTGGAGGATATCGATTCCGGATTGAAAGCTCTAAAACAGACCACAACGGTTCGATTATGTTGAGGTCTGGGGACTGTGCGGGCCAAGGTAGATGTTCCACCTCATCCTCATGTTCATCAAACCATGATTGGACAACTCTGGCTGCATGAATAGGGGCATTATCATCCTGGAAAATTCCATCTCCTGCAGGAAACAAAATTTGCATCATGAGATGGACCTGGTCAGCTAAAACTTCTTTATACTTCTCCCCAGTGATCCTTCCTTTCAGGGTTACGATTGGACCAGCAGAAAACCATGACACGGCTGTCCATACCATGACCGATCCACCTCCATGCTTGACAGTTGGACGGAGGCAATCAGGATCATACGCTTATGCAGGTGTTCTCCAGACATGTACCTGTCCTGTTGTGGGGAACAATGTGAAAGATGATTCGTCTGACCATTTAACAGTCTTCCACTTATCAATCGACCAGGTTTTGTGGTTGTGGCACCACTCTACACGACGTTTGGCATTAGCATCTGTGACAAGTGGCTTGGGAATTGCTGTTCTGCCGTACATGTTCTCTTTATGAAGGTATTTCCGAACTGTAATTGTTGACACTGGAGAATCCAGATGCTGATTGAGCTCTGCGGTCACTTTGGCTGCAGTTGTTTTCTGTTTAGACATTACAATCCGCTTCAATACCCATCGGTCTCTTTCACTCAGCTTCTCCTTCCGTCCACTATTTTGCTTTGCTGAGCTTGTCTTTCCGCGCTGTGTGTATGCTGTCATGACTTTAGACACCGTACCTCTAGAAACGCCTATAAGTTGGGATGTTTCGGTCACCGTTGCTCCAGCTAGTCGGGCTCCTACAATTTGGCCTCTTTGAAAATCTGTGAGGTCTGACATGTTACGCTTCTGACAAAAAAAATCAAAACGTAGACAACTCTTCTAGAGCTCTCTCATACTACCTAATACATGTACTTTTTATATTAAAAAAAATCTGGTAGCTAAGATTATATTTTAATGCTTACGAAGGGAATTCTTAAATGTCCCTTTCATTCACAAGTGTTTCCATTATTTTGATAACCACCTGTATACACATATGTATATATATGTATGCATAACACTGGCGCCCGGCTAACCGAAAAGTACTTAATTTTGTGTTTATTAGGTAAATATGTTATATCGTCTCTGTACTATTGTAAATATAAATCTTTATATAGCAGTCATGTTATTTTAGAGCAAAATTATTCATAAAAATAAATAAATGGAAATAAAGGAGAATTTTATCATTTTTTATCATTAACACAATCATGTTAATAACACAGTCATGTGCAATTTGATATCCATAAGTGAAAACTGGATATCAAAGTTCAGTTTTGCCAATTCTTCATTATTCAATTTTTTTGTGCAATGTATTTTGACCGATGTAAATAAATAATATTTTGTCAAACGGTGTGAAGAACTGTGTACTATTATACAAAAAATGTATTAAAATAATTAATTCACATTGTTGGAAGATTAGTAATGTCAACTGGTATAACTCTAATTTATGATTATTGTAATGAACATTAAATAATTATAGAAGCTGGCGTGAAATGATAAACTAAAAAGAACTTCTTTAAAACACCATAAAATTTTTAATAAATGTGCAAGGCATTTCGAAAGAACTAGTCTTTCTTGAGTCTTGCTGCTGTTTTTAAAGTAGTAGGATGCCTGAAGAAATACTAGTTCTTTTGAAAGGCCTTGCGCATTTATTATAATTTTTATGGTGTTTTTAAGAAGTTCTTTCTTTTTAGTTTATTGTAATGAACCCCAAAACTCAATACCCTCATTGAGTTTACACCAGTTGCTAAAATTTGTCGTAAATCATTTTGTTCTGCTACTAGAAATTTTGCTGATTCTGTAACCAATTATTCAAAGCAAAAGTTAAATTTATAAAAATGTGATTGTTGCTTTTTGCTATTGTTACCAGAAAATTTCATCTGTAAGTTAAGATTGCAGCTGTATTGTACCAGTAATTGATATTTCTGTTAAAAGATGCATTTTAACCTTGACAACTTAAATCTGTGTCTAATCAAAATGTTTAAGATTAGTGATTTGATTTGCCTTGTACAGAAAATGACTGCAAAGAGCAAGATGGAAGAGGATGAAATGCACTGGAATGATTGGTTGAAGAAATATGAACAGAGAATAAAAAAAGAAATGGATATGAATTCTGATGATTTATGTAGTTACAATGCTGAGCGTTTGAAAATCATAGGTCAGAATAATCCTAGGTAATTTTTTAAACACTGTAAATTTAAATAGAAATAAACTGAAGTATGTGTTGTAGTAATGTATTTTTTAACTCTACAAACATTTGTTGTTCACTATTTTTAGTTTAATTATTGAATGTTTCATTCAGGGATGTAGTGGAGATATGGTGGTATACCGTCTGGATAGCTCCGCATACTCTCTGTAGCTATAATGTATACTATTTGGTACATACCCTCTGGTCTAAATTTAACATTTAATTATATGCACTAATAATTCTAATAAATTCAAAATAGTTAATTTACAACATAGTAACTAAGGCTTTAACATATTGATTTATCACCAAATTTTAGTTTTACTAAATCATTGACATAAACATCTAAAGTTTTTATATATTTTTTAACATGTGTTGATAATTTGAGATACCTGAAAAATGCCCCTCTCTTCCCAATATACCTATACAGAAAACTATTTCTGTATCACCAAATATATGCTTAATACTAAGCTTTGGTATCTTGGCTGATGGCCTTGGAAGAATCTATTTCTGACCGGGAGTTTCAGAGTCAAAGGTTGGCAAACGGACAATCTGCCAAATCCCTGCAGTTACAAGTTTACTTCCATATGTCAATTTACTATTGCAGATCCTAGCGTATGCTTGTATTTGAGGTTGATCTTGCTCTTTGTCTTTTAGATTATTATTGTTATTATTATTATCGATCTTTGTCAGCTATATTCGTCTTGACAAAATGCCACAATAAAAAAAAAATTATTCCAAGGAGCGAAATGGCATTTTAAAAGTGCTGAAAATTTTTGAGGAGGAAGAGAGCATTCTTTAAAATTTCTCGTTTGCATTTTTAACATTTTTATTTTTTTGCATAGGATAGCAGAGGTTGTTCTCTAACAGAGGTAGTTTTAAATTTTTATAAAGTTTTATTATAAAGATTTTTTTTAAAAAAAATAATAAATAAAGTTACTTTCATTTTCGAAACCGATTCTGAATGGGAAAGTGTCCTCACTAAAAAAAAAAAAAAAAAATGCAATCTAAATCGAAAAATTTAAAACTAATCCAGTTAGAGATGAACCTCAGCTATTCCATGCAAAAAACTCATTTAAAAATATTAAATTACGAGTGAGACAGTTGAAGTGAATGTTCCCATATGTTTAACATTAACGTTTTGCTGCAGCCATGCAGAGTAACGCAAGGGTAGTTCAGATGGTGACCCGGCACTAGGCGTAAAATCTGATAGACGCTCATATCAATGTTCTACCAATTGATTAAATAAGCAAATAATAATTATAATACAATAAAGGCGCAAAAATTGAATAACGTTTCTCCTTCCTTTAAAAGTGCGGGATCTTTCTGAAATGGAATTCAAAATTAGCGTTTTGATTTTGAACCTTTTTTAGAAACACTACACTTGTCATGAGAAAGAGAATTAATTACAATTCAAGATTTAATATGTTTATAAGAAAATAAATAACGCTATTTGAAGTCAAAGCATTTCAATAATCATGCCTTCAAATTCCACGCGTTACATGACTCTTTTACATAAATTTTCAGTTTCAATATCCTTTTACCATGCAATCTTCCAGAATACTGATTCCAGTAAAATTTAAAAGTCTATTTAAAAGTTGTTAGCATGTAATTTTTATTGGAGACTAAGGTTTGCTTATGATATCGGTCATGTGAAATTAAAAAAAGCCAATGTTATTAATTAAACATAAAATTCTGTCTCAGCCCTTCCCCATTTTCTAAAGGTACTATGGAAAAGCCAATAAAAAATACTGCAGTTAATCAGTTATCCGTTTCTGATACTTATATAATTCTTTAAAATATCGAAGTCTATAGTTAAAAATATCTCAATATGCATGAATGGAATAAATTTAAAATTGAATAAATAGAGATAATAAAATAGAATTAGAAGGAAATAAATTCATTCTCCTGTTATTTTTAGGGAAATAGTAGGAAATTTTGAGCTCTTGAAAGGTATGACCCTTTATATAAAAACAAAAATATGCAAACTTGGATCATCAGAAATTTTATCTACTTTAAAATGGGATAAAGAGTTGATTAATTGTATATATTTTTAATTATCGTGAGTGAATTTATTTGCTTAATTAATGAGTTTATTCTTCTTTAAATATTACCTGAATAAAGTCATGTGTACTAGCTATGAATTTATGTCTAAAATTTTAAATTTAGTTAGAAAACAAAAGAGAGAGAGATTTATATACACAATGAATAGATTTAAACATAATCAAGGCATTAAAAAAAAAAAAAAAAAAAACCTAGAGAACAGGAATTCTGCTTTTTCAAAATTTAGTGTCACCCCCGGCATTTCTATTGCTGACGTATACAAAGTAACGTTATTTATTGGAGACAAAATAAGCTGGTAGAAAGAAATAACATACCGGGGGCTAATACGAACACATCTTTTTAATTAGAAAATTATTAATAAATTGATATTAAAATATTATGAAATGGCCTGCAATAATTTATATCTATAAAGAATTGTCATTGTTGAAAATTTGCTTTTACAGTTCATTCCAATCATTAGTATCATCATTTTTATAATCAAAAGCATCATTTAAGTTTTTAAATATCATAATTATTAATAAAAGTATTAGTATTAGAAACGAACACAGTTAAACAATACATTTATAAGTAATATATTTTCACAAAATACATTTCAGCTTATGGTTGTCACTATTTAGGCTAACACACCAATTATGGATGCTATTCTCCCTAGTATGTTACAATCTTTTACCAATTATCCAGAATAGAATCGTACGCATCTCCGCGTTCAAAATGCCAAGATACTGGAGCCTAACAGTATAAGATTTGAGCTTATTGCATGCTAAAAGAATATTAACTTAGAAATTAGTGCTAAGATTCACAACTAACTTTTATTTATCCATTAAATTTTATGCAAAGATTTTTATTGACTAATATCAAAATATTAGCTGATCAAATTTTTCAAGTTAATCATCATGGATTTAGAATTTTTTTGGAGGCTATGATTGAAAAATTTTAAAGCTATATCCAGACTTGTATAAAACCAAAAACTTTCTGCGCACACAAATATTGGGTCAAAAATTTTCTGCAAATTAATTTAATGTTTAATAAAATGACATGTTATATTATTTTGATGGCATGAATTAAAAACAGTAGTTTTAAAATAATTACCATTTTACATTAAAAATAAATTGATATTAATTAAATAATAATTGTTTTGGTTAAAAAAATAATAAAGCTAAAAATCCATGATAAGAAATGGTGAATTCTTATCAATTCTTTTGTCAATGCGTTTAGAAACAGCCCAATCCTTAATATTGTGACCTCTTCGCACAAAATGCCAGTCACTCTGTTCATAGAAATAATGTGGCATTGCTTCTGAAACAACTGAATCACAATTTATAGGGAGACGTCCATTCATAGGTATCATCATTAAAGAATCCAATGAGTTTTCACCGCGGCCCTTTGACGAAATTCTCGTTTTTTCTGCAATCATTTACCGAAATTCCCGTTTTTTCCGCGATCATTTGACAAAATTCCCGTTTTTCCCGCGATCATTTGACAGTATTCTCGTTTTTCGCGATCCTTTGACGAGATTCGCGTTTTTTCTGTGATACTTTAACGAAATTCGCATTTTTTCTGCGATCTTTTGACGAAATTCGTGTTTTTTCGCGATCTTTTGACGAAAATCGCGTTTTTTTCTCGATCCTTTGACGAAATTCGAGTGTTTTTTGCAATCCTTTGACGAAATTCGAGTGTTTTTTGCGATCCTTTGACGAAATTCGCGTGTTTTTCGCGATCTTTTAACAAAATTAGCCCCTTATCAGCTATGCTTTTACGAAATTCGTTTTTTTCCGGCGCTCTTTTGACGAAATTTGCGTTTTTTTTAAAGATTCTTTGACGAAATTAGCTTTTTTTGTGATTCTTTGACGAAATTCGCGTTTTTTCAGCGATCTTTTCACGAAATTACGTGTTTTTCCGCGGCCCTTTGACGAAATTAGTTTTTTTTTTCGCTATTATTTTACGAAATTTGCGTTTTTTTCCCGCGATCCTTTGACAAAATTCGGGCTTTTTCCGCTATGCTTTTACGAAATTCGTTTTTTTCCTGCGCTCCTTTGACGAAATTTGCGTTTCTGTGATTCTTTGACGAAATTATCTTTTTTTTTTCACGATTCTTTGAAGAGATTCGTGTTTTTTCCGCTGACCTTTGATGAAATTCACATTTCTTTCGCGATGCTTTGACGAAATTGGTGATTTTTTCTGCGAACGATTGACGAAATTGTTTTTTTTTTCAATGATTATTTGCTGAAATTAGCAATATTTTTCAGTGATATTTTTTTAGTGTCTGAATTTTCGGACTGATGACCGATTTTTTTTTTAATTTTCGGAAAATTCGGAATAGAATTACCCATAGCAAACAATAAATAAATCGTACATAAAATCGGGGAATTATTTTAATTTTTCATTGTTTTTTTTTTTAAAGTTACAAGAACAAAAATTAAGTTTTTTTTTTCCTAAAAAATTTTCCGCAAAGTTCCGAATTTTGTGGAAAATTTTCCGCGCACGGCGTGCGCGCATATATTATACAATATATTATACAATATATTATACAATAGGGTGGGCCGAAAAAAACTTTTTTTTGATTTTCGATGATGGGTAGTGCGGAAAAGTGGCCACTAGTGGCACCAAGTTCACACAAAAAATTTGAGATTTTTAGGACAATTCCTATATTTGCCGCTTTTGGCTTGAAGTTTTGCTAAAAGGCTGATTTTTGAACTTTTTTAGCAAAAATTTAAAAAATGTTAAATTAAGCTTATTTTAATCGTATTTACCTGAAAAGGCATGTTTAATGTTCCAAATGTATAAATATGCTCTGATAATGTATTATTTAATTGCTATGTGTATTTTAAATTAGACGATTTTTATAGCCTTTTCGTGTTTAAGTGAGCAAAAGTTGCAAGTATTGTTTGAATCTTTCAAAGGTTTCTCTCTTTTGTCTTATTTATGTTCCTTCGTCTTCCTTATTTTTTTCGATGCTTTAAGGGTCATATATTTGGGTGACGGACAGCAGAATTCCTCAGAAACAGATCTGGAAGGAGAGAAAGGGGTGAGGCTAGAACTTAAGCGAACGCAGTGACTCATTGCGATGTTGGAGGAGTGAAGGAGGAAATACAAGAGAGGAGAAAGTGAATTAAGGGATGCTTATTATTTTCAGTGTTCCGTTTCCCTGAGACATGGCGGACGCTGTGTGAGACAGGAATATGCGTTTAGGAGTGTTTGACTTTGAAGGGCCTGGTTCAAATTCAGATTCAGTCGAACTGCTTGCTTGAAAGCTCCCACTACTGGAATTTTCCAACAATATAACTGTCTTCCATCTGGATCTAACTCCACTCGTTGAAGGCTTTGTCGCAGAACCACTATTAATCGTTGAAATTGTATCCCTCTCCATTTTCCACGATATTTTCTTTGCAAGAGTTTTGCTTGTTTTTAAATCAATATTTCCGATAAACATTTTTCGAACAGTTCTTTGATCCTGCAAGAAGTTCACCTCCCGATGTGGAACTTTACGCCTGATGTCGCAGCTAAATTGTTCAAGCCTCTACACTTACAAGCTGCAATGTCAAAGAGAGAGGTTTCCGCATTTCGTACGAAATCTTCGCAGATCGCCTTGCCTTTAACGCCCGTATGATTACAAGATTTCTCCAATGATCTACGCTCAGTGTAATAGTTTTTAATCTCTCCGTTAATTGTTCGTTGGGAAATCACTGGTATGGAAGATTTTATCCAGATTTCGGAAACTTTTTCACCTGCCATTTTAATAATATCATCCACTGGTTGAAGGTAAATATCTCGATTTTCTTCTATATCGTTTCACAACCAATAATAGTGGCGCATGATGTCAGCAATAGTTGGCAATTGCAAGTCTTTCAATTTGCATGGTGCCCCAAAATGGCTACTTTTCACACTATCACATGTCTTTACATGATCATGAACTTTTGCATTTCCAAACTCGTCGTAATAAAACGCACAAAACACGGTAAAGTCACGTTAAACGATCCAAAAAGCAATGCATTGCACGAGAAAAAGGTTTTACTTTTATACTGAACAAATGTCACAGGGAAACCGAGCACTGAAAAATAATAAACATCCCTTACCGCACTTTCTCCCCTCTTGTATTTCCTCCTTCACTCCCCCAATATCGGGATGAGTCACTGCGTTCGCTTTAGTTCTCGCCTCACCCCCTTCTCTCCCTCCAGATCTGTTTCTGGGAGATTCTGCTGTCCGTCACCCAAATATATGACCCTTAAAGCATCGAAAAAAATAAGGAAGACCAAGGGACATAAACAAGACAAAGGAGAGAAACTGTTGAAAGATTCAAACAATACTTGCAACTTTTGCTCACTTAAACACGAAAAGGCTATAAAAATCGTCTAATTTAAAATACACATAGCAATTAAATAATACATTATTAGAGCATATTTATACATTTGGAACATTAAATATGCCTTTTCAGGTAAATACGATTAAAATAAGCTTAATTTAACATTTTTTAAATTTTTGCTAAAAAAGTTCAAAAATCAGCATTTTAGCAAAACTTCAAGCCAAAAGCGGCAAATATAGGAATTGTCCTAAAAATCTCAAATTTTTTGTGTGAACTTGGTGCCACTAGTGGCCACTTTTCCGCACTACCCATCATCGAAAATAAAAAAAAAAGTTTTTTTCGGCCCACCCTATTATACAACTCTGGCTATATCATTTAATGCAAAGTTTTAAGTTTTGTACATAAATCATGTTAAAGATTTATTCTTTGTTTTCAAAGAATTTTATCCGAAAATAAATGAGATGGTTCAATCCAATATTATGTAAATGCTTATTTTTGCTCATTTCCGAAATGCTACAATAGTTTTTTTGTTTTCAAATAATATCAATATGGTTGGAATAAAAATACGCTGGTTATAGTACCATAGATTGGAGTTACTTGGACCTAAATAAAAAAAAAAAGAAGTTTAAAAAAAGTTAAACCAGTTTTTAAAATAGTTTTAATGAAGCAAATAATTATGTGCAGAATAAAATAAATATGCAATATAGATACTAGAAAATATCTATGTTTTACCTTAATAGATATTACATTTACTGCTTTGTTAAAGAGATCTTATAAAAATTTTTTATTAAAATTATCACTGCTACAATTAATCACTTAAAAACATTACTTTAAATATTTCTAGAATAAGAAAAAATATACTGTTACAATGTAAAATCAAAATGTTTTCTTTTTCTTTTTCTATTGTATTAGCACACTTTTTTTATGTAGTGGGCATCGTCAGTTTCTTATATACAATAAAAGTATTCTTTTAGATGTTCTATTATTTACTACAAGCTAAAATATAAGTTTAATTTTTTGTACAATATATATATATATACACATTTATAATGATATTTTCTGTGTTAAGTCTATGATTTAATCTAAAATATGTTATTCTTATGAATTTCCAGATTTATCTTGCGTAACTATATTGCTCAAAAAGCTATTGAAAAAGCTGAACATGGAGATTATACAGAAGTTCAGAAGGTACTGAAGTTGCTAGAAACACCTTATGATCATTCTGGGGTTGAAGTTTTTAACAGTTCATCCACAGAAGGTGTAAATTTAAAATATGGTAATTTTAGTTTATTTTCTTTGTGATATACAGTTTGGAAATGTAACATTTTTTTATGCTGCACTTTTTATACTTTGACACCAAACTTATTCCTTTATAAGATGCTAATATGTGGTGAGAAGCCCAGTAGTGTGGTAGACAGCACAACTGTCTACCATGCTACAGGTTCCAGGCTGCAGACTAGCAAGGTTCACTCAACCTTTCATCTCTCCGTGGTCGATAAAATGAGTAACAAGCTTGCTTGGGAACTAAACACAATCACAATCACGCTACCAGGGAGCCAACCAAAAAAAAAAAAAAAAAAAAAAATGGCAAAGGCATGAACCCCTGCCAGAAAAAACCCCTCCATCATTCAGCCAAGCCACGGCCGGAAAAACAGACCCAGAAAAACGACAACTATTAAACACAAAGAGAATTACAGAGCTATGGCACCCTAGCACCATAGAAAAAGCATAAGAAAACAGTAATCATAATCATTTACGAATTATAAATGAGTGGCTTATATGAGAACCAATCAAAAGAAAACAAAATAATCAGATATTATAGTCATTTACAATGTAACACATGGCTTTAAATAGAACATAAAGTTAAAAAAAAAAAAAAAAAGTAAGTATGAACAAGATATAACATTATTTCTAGTTACAAATGACAAATAAAAATAATGAGGAACAAAGAGTCCTCAAAAAGAAACCAAAAGTTCAACAGTTTTTAAAAATGATATTTGATGAACAAATACAGTTTGTTTAGTTCATTATATAAAACACAAAGTTTGCTATAATTAGATTTTGAAAGTAACATATTCTTCATATTCCATGTCAAAGTTCTATTGCGTACGAAATAAAAGCAGAAAGGCATCAAGGAACATTTGCCTAAAATATAGTGCTTTACATCTCCAACACTGTCACAGTCACACTTGTCTGTCGAACGTTTTCCAATTTTGTAAAGGTAAGATGGAAAAACCCTGTGAGATGAGATAAAATATGCTACAACTCGCAAATAACACAAAAATGTAGAATCTGGTTCACGAAGTACCAGAAAGGTATCTCTACCTTTTATACTCATCTCCCAATCATTCCGCCAAATAATATTTATATTTCTTTTAATATACTGCTTGACATATGAAACTGGAATGGGAATATCTAATATGCCATCGTAAATATGGAACTAAACACTGAGGGTCCTGTGTTAGACTTGACCACCTGGCCAGGACATAACACCTCTGGGCAGAGTTGTGTGTGCCTTAGGTGTGTGCGACAGGTGCAGCCACACAGAGCCTCGCATCTGGGGAGGTCTCGCTCACGAAAAAATATTTAATAAAAAATAATGAACATATAGGTATAGCTATAGCCTAGGCAGCACCAGGCTAATGAAAAAGCTGCACAAGAACATGAACTGAATGTGAATTGTAATCGGTCAATGCTGATGATGATACTGACAATCTGCTCGCTGTTCATAGATTTGTTTCTTCATTGTGTAAGCTTTCTTTCTTATTATATGAATATCATTGTTCTTGTCCACGTGCATAAGCATGTCCTGTCCTGTCTTGCAAACATGGCGGAGAGAAAAGGAAACTGAACCCCTGTCTCTCAGGCAAAAACTAAATATTTAAAGTCTCAAAAAATTATGAAAGATCAATCTATATTATAAAGGACAAACATATCTGTGCGTAACGCATACGTCATTTTGCGAATGGCAACACTTTGAAATTTGAAATAAAATTTCGGTTTTGTAATTTTCTCTACTTAAAATTTTAAACTTCTAAACATCGCACATTTTAAATTTTTACACTGTCGTATGAGGAAAAAAATGCTCTTTTAAATGCAATTTGTTTAAAAGCTGTATCTTAATTTATTTTTGAGATATTAATTTTTTTGTAGTTTTTAATACCATTTTTCTAATTGTGGCAACAAAAGTACCCCATTTCTATTGAAAGTAAAGGGAAAATAGTCAAAAATAGGAAATTACTACATCTATTTGTTGCCATTTTCTCATAAAACCTGAAAAAAAAGTGGAAATTAAAATACGGGGTATGTCAAGAATATTGTCTGTTATTGCGCGATAATGACGTCATATGCATACTTTTCTATAGACGAAGTTTAAAACTGGATTGAAAAAGTGGATTACTTTAGCGGATGCGAATAACGTCATTTTATAAAAAAGCGTGTATTTTAAGCCTTAAAAGTGAATTATGGTTTTTTATTTAATTTAATTATATTTTGATTATAATTATAAATTTTAATTATAATTATATATTATAATTATATTTTATTTTAATTATAGTGCAACATTTTCACTGCCCAGCTGCTTTAAAATTCTCCACAGGTGAAAATGCTTCACTTTTAAAAATAATGTAATCGAAATCACACACTGATAAAATGCAATGTTTTACAAAAATTTAGAGTGTCTTTATAAAAGAGAGGTGAAATGCAAATAATAGCGATTTATATTACAGAAATTGATGATTCTCACCTGGATGGATTTGCTTCGCCGAGTTAAACAAGCAAACAAATAATTCGAGGTTTAAAACAATATCAAGTTCCTGAAGTTTTTGCCCAAAATTCTCTCGAACAACAAAATTTTAATGGTATTCTTTAGGACATTCTACTATAATTTTATCAAAATAACATAATTTGCTTAATTTAAGTTTTCCTAATTTTATATAATCTATATATTTAAAACACAAGTGTGTTTTTTAGTCATCTGCGCTGATCTTTCTGCTGAACCAATTTTACTAATATATTTTTTTAAAACTGAAAGCTGTTCATTTGTAGATGTGATCGCACTATCTGTTTTTTTTTTTTTTAATATCTCCACTTTTATATTTTATTTTAAAAGCTTTTTATGAAATTTCTTCAAAATGTTGAAAATTAGATAGCTTTCATTATTGCAGACAAGAGAGAAATAATGAGGTATTTTTATCTTTATTCATGCTATTTTCTGATAAAAATTCAAAATTGTTGATAAAAATTGTTGTCTTGGGTTTAGTGGTGTAAAATTCCATTAGGAGCACAGGAGCAGACTGGCATAGTTTGGCCCAACCCGCTAGGCTTATGCATTGGCCCACTAATCGACAACCCCACTGTTAAAATGTTTGAACACAGACTATCAACACGACCCTTTGCTCTAACTCTATGAAGATGTCTTAACTACAATTTGAGGCATATTAGCATCTTTGTAATCGTTTATTTAAAAAAGTCTTGTGAGGTAGGGGAGGTAACTAGATTCATTTTTGTTTATTTTTTGAATATGTAAACTTTAAACAACTAAAGGGTATACACGTAATAAATAAAAACATTTTAAATTTCTTATGGGAATTCTGTTCAGATATTTTTATTCTTTCTATTAAAAAAATATTTGGTACAGTGGCGGTCAATTGCACCGTTAGTATCGGCCAACAAAATCGTTAGAATAGATGATGGCTACTTGTGAAGAGGCTCTCAACGGAAATAGGGCATAGCTGACCTTAACCCATGCACATTGATAACACCTAGGAGCATCCATCCCTCACCCGGAATTCGAACCCAGGCTCGTTTGCGGGGAAGGCTAACATGCTAATCACTACGTTCTCAAAAAACCTTAGACTTGTCTGTACACTTCATTGCAAATTTTATCCTCGAAAGTGTTTGTATTGATCGGAAAGAGTTAATACTAACTATTAAAATTGACATATATACATTGATTAATTCTTTATTTGAAATATCACTATGTTCATTAGTACATTTTATTTTGTTATTTAAAATTATCAACTGATATACACTTTGCACATTGATTAAGGTTTGTTTAAAATATCAATATAGTATCTGAAAATTGAATAGTTTGTTTTATACACTCACTTCTAACTAATTAGAATGTCAGATATCCTTACAATTCTTTTGAACCTGAGGCAACTCCATATATTATCTTATCATGATCGTAATCAAAAGATCATTCAACGTAGCAAATTCATTTAACTATTTAACCTGACTAAAGCGGCGAGGATCGAACCAGGCAATGTTTTTATTGAGCAAGTCATTTACAGTAAATCATGTATTCAACTGCTGAATAGCTGTGTCTAAGATGACATTATAAAAGTTTACCTTAAATACTTCTGATGGTAATCCGATAATACATTTTGCCTCACTCAATTTCAACGGTGTACTCCTTTTCTATTAGTTGCTCCTGAAGATCTTCTGCAAATTCAGAAGCATTTTTCAAAACCATATCAAAATTATTTATTTTGTGTAGCAGATTGGATTTCAGCATTTAGATTTTGTTAGTAGCAGTTAAGTAGCCCAGGCCGCTTATCTGAAAATACTTCGATGTGGGCATAGATATATTAAATAGATCACTGAAAATCGTTGCTATTAATATATACTGAAACGCATCAATTATCAATCAGTGATCTTGCTGAAAAAGATGCATGTGATGGGAAACCGCTCATTTCAGTGATACTTTGTAGGCGCGTAAGAAACGTTGAAAACTTATGATGTCGATCTTTAAAAGATTTTGAAGACTCGTCAAACATGCTATTAAATGCTTGATCCTTACTCCACCACCTAGTAGCGTTTACTTTTTGTAATCGGTGAAGAAGTTTATTTCCACATACAGGCTCCTTATTCATTGAAGTCCGTACTTTCATTCGCTCTGAGCTAAACACGGTTGTAGCTTGCATTAAGTCTAAGTAGTCCGTGGTCAATTTGCAACATTCTGTCTCATTTGTCAGGACCAAATTTAGCATATGTGCATATCAATGCACATGCTGTCGATTTGGATTGTATTTTTTCAGTTGTACCTGCAGAAGTTTATATCTCGCACTAATATTTGATGCACCAGCAAAAGAAATGCCACCTATTTGTGAAGAAGGGAGTTTATACGTTTTAAGTTCTTCTTTTACTTGGAGATAGAGGATGAAGATCTTCTTTCTTGGCTTCTCTTGATAGCCTGTGCTACATGACCGTGCAAAATTTGATTATATTAACATAGCAGTATTACCAATTCTAAAAAATTTCCAACGTCTTTATTATTCAAGTCTGCCGTTGGTTCCTCTCATTTTTCTCCATAAGCTAATCCTTGCCTACCAAGATTCTTGATATGTAGATCATCTCTAGCTATGTAAGCTAATCCTTGCCTATCTGTTGTTTCTACACAAATGCCCGCAGGCAGTCCCATCCCACTGAATGATTTCCACACTTCACTGACCATATCTGATTTTTACTTTATTCCCTATCTCTCGGCATCTATACAAAATGAGTAATTTGTATATTTCGTCCAAAGACTGCTGATGGGAGTGGTTAAAGGGGAAATTAAGACTTACCAAAAAAAAAAAAAACACTTCATGGGGGGTGGGGGGGATTTTTTTTTTTATTTATTTATTTAATTAGCTTTATTGAAATGAAGAAAAACTAAAAAATATTATTATTATTTTGGCCCATTACACCCGTTTGGCCTACCCCGCGATCACGGGGAAGCTGGGTGGGCCAGTCCGCCCCTGTAGGAGCATAATATCATATCAGGGGAATAATAACGGAAAATGATGTACTGCTTTTGAAAACACATTTTTCCTCATAAATTTTCTATATTGTTTTCCTTCTGCATGTGTACTGATACTAAGTTTCAGACACTAGGCAAAATGCTTATTTAAGAGAAAAGGAAGCCATATTTAAAAGAAAACGATAATTTTCTTAGATAAAACTAAACATTTTAACGCAAATGTGTCTAAAAAACATAAATTATGGAAAATTTTTACCATCTGTAATTGAGATTAGAATCTCAAGTAAAGAGTGCATCTGTTCACATAAAAGATGTTGCTGACAATCGTGACTTCAAGTTTTGAGTTAAAATGATTTTTAAATGATAAAAAAAAATACATTATTTTTAAATGATGAATATGGATATGAAAAGTGCGTATGCAAATTTTGAGAAGGTGAAAATTGCTGTTTTTCATTCCTGAATACCAAGCATAAGAGCCTCAATTGATAACCACATCCTAATAACTGATCTTTATTATATTTTACTGATGAAGTATATATATTATAAAGAACAAACGTAGCTGTGCGTAACGCTGACGTCATTTTGCGAATGGCAACACTTCATAATCAAATTTCGGTCTTGAAATTTTTGTTACTGCAATTTTTAAATCTTCTGACCATCGTACATTTTCAATTTTCTTCGCATAGGGAAAAAAATTACTTTCAAATGCAATTTGTAACTATATCTTAATTGACTGATGTATTATGTTTTTAAAAATAATTTTTAAGCATGATTTTTTTTTAAAGAAGTTTATCTCATCATGTGCCGGTTTCAATACTTAATAATAATAAACATTTTGCGCATAAAGCCACAAATATAGTTCAACATTTGTTTTTGACTATTTTTGCTTAACGAAATTAATGCTTCTTTTGTAAATAAATAAAAGAGTAATATTAAAAAAAAAAAACACACATCTAACATATTTGTAATCGTACAATTTAAATTTTTAGATCACCAAATAGGAACTTTTTCTCTCAAATGGAATTTATTTGCAAAGTTCATCTCAGTTTAATGATTGTGTATGGTTTTAAAAACAATTTTAAAGCATGAAATATTTTTTAATTTAATCTATATCACGCAGAACTCGATTACGAAAGATTAATCCATTTGCCCTTAAAACAAAATAAATAGTTCATCCTTTTCTTACGGCTAATATCCGTTAAAAAAAACTTCCCTATGAAATAATAAATAAAATAATATAAATAAAACACGGCTGATTAGAAAATATTAATTATAAAGAAGGAGGTTGGTGCAATATAATAGAAGCATAAAAAATAACGTTAAAAGCACCAAAAATTTTAAATTTTAAGCATACCTGTTTCGGTAGCATATAGTATACCTTCCTCAGTGCTGAAGAATATAAATAGAAGTGAAGAAAATATCTCTTTTGATAAATTTCAAAAATTTATTTGATTGTATAATTCGTATTTTTCATATGAAAAATACTTATTTAATGTAAGTGGGCAATCTAAAAAATTTATTGCATATAAAAGAATTATTAGTTTTCAATTTAAAAAAAAATGTTTCACCTACATTTTGTAACCCAGGAAGCCCGGGTACGATCCCCTAGTGCTTTTAAAGGTCTTTTGAGAAATATTAACGACTCAGATTTTTTCTTATTTTTAAATCCTCTTATTAAAGTAAAAATATAATTTAATATTTGCTAAGTAAACCAAAAATTTTAAATATGTTACAATGAAAGAAAGAAGTGCAATTTTTCTGGTAACAAATTGAATTTTCCCAATACATCTTGTAATGTATTAATTTCATTTTTCCAATGTATAAACCCCTAGTGCATTTTCTTTTATAACTCCATGAAGAATTAAGAAAAAGTATATGTATAAAAATTTTTTCCTTGCTACCTGATTTAAGGGATTCAAGTATGATGTCAAAAGTGGGTGTTACCAGTTCAAAATTTATAATTAGCACAATATAGATGACCTTTATTGAAACATTTATATTAAAATTAAAAAAGCAGACAAAATTCCCAGTTGAAGTTGAAAGGTGCTTCTCGCATCTCTTTGCTACAATTTAAAGATTTAAATGTATGGAATGGGGATTCTGGAAAATTTAATAATTTTGTCTACTCAAATCCTTGAAGTTTGTTTCTGAATTTTGATAAATGAAGTTCTTTAAAGTATTTTTAAAA
Source organism: Maratus speciosus (assembly GCA_963932465.1). NCBI lineage: Eukaryota > Metazoa > Arthropoda > Arachnida > Araneae > Salticidae > Maratus > Maratus speciosus. Next base: position 337,111,653 of record OZ010788.1, read on the forward strand.
TTGAAAGGAAGTTTTCACTTTCCATAAGGTTCTGTTTTGGGATAGAATATTTTGTCCTATATTATACAAAATTTAGGGTAATTTCAGTGATACATTTTTAGAGATTATTTCTGGAGCAAAGATCAATTTGATGTGCATATATTTAGCATGGAGAATTTTTTTCTTTTGAAAGAAAGGGAAAATCTGAAACAGCCAAACCATTCAAAATAATATTGATCTTGAAAAATTAATCATCATCCTTCATATAAGTTCATCAGATATATTTGGATTTATACTTTTTAGCAAACTATCTTCAATTTTCTGTTTTGAATCAATGAAGCTGCTCATTTATTGTTTATATTTCTTTCTAATACTTTCTAAGTTACAAAAAGAGAAGAACAATCATATATACACTTGTATTTCATTTTATTATATCAATAACTGTTAAGATGTGTCTAATTTCTACAAATAGATGCATTAGTTTTCCATGTCTAAAAGAGATTAATTCTGCACTTTTTTTAATCATTTAATAATTTCTCTGTACAAGCAATCCTTATAAAAAATATTAAAAAATATATAAAATTGTTTTGTTGGTGTGATTTTGTTTTTTAATTTCTATATATGTGTCTTATGGCATGCTGTTATTACATTGCTATGATAGCTTATCTGAGTAATTATAATTTTTTCGAAAACAGCAAATAAAAGATATTCTTTTCATTGAATGAAATAATAATATTCAGTTATATACTGTCTATTTTTATCAAAGCTTCTTTGTTACCTAGTTAACATCAAAATTTCATGTGAATAGCATTTTCAACTTACCAATGAAATCTCAAAGATTCTCCTCTTCAAGAAAATTTCATGCACTTCAAAAAGAGACATATTTTTTTACTTTCATTACTTGCTTGCAGAGTTTGTTTTAATTTAGTGAGCAGCCGTGAAAAATATTATGAGCTAATGAATTAAGGATAGTACATTCCAGCGATTACATATTTTATGACATTGATGAGAAAAATTGTTTTTATTTGTAGTCATACCAGCTTATACTGTATCACAAAAAACAGGAGCATACAGTCAATAAAATGAGTGACCATTATTAGTAATAGTTCAGTCATTGCCAGTGTCAAACCAAGCAAATTAAGATCAGTATCAGGGCGGGATGGCGGGATTCGCGCCCAAAATTTTGATATCCCGCCCAAAAGAATATCGTGGGCGGGAGGTTCCCGTCCAAAAAATTTCACCCTTTTCCAGAAAATTTTACATTTTGAAACTACGATCAACTCCCGCGAACGCCTTGCGAAGTTCGTGATATTTTCGCGAGACCGATTGACTCATTTTACGAGTTTTTTTTTACCGCGAAAGATCGTTGAAATTCATGATTTTTCCCTGCGACCGGTAGGCAAATTTCACTTGTTTTTCCCGCGATCCGTTGGCAAGTTTTGCGTTATTTTCCGCGATCGATTGGCGAATTCAGAGGTTCCGAAAATTATGAAAAATTGGTCATCACTTCGGAAATTCAGACATAAAAAATATCACAATTTCGACAAATGATCGCTGAAAAAAATCAATTTCGTCAATCGTTCGCAGAAAAAATCGCCAATTTCGTTGCAAACGATTGCGGAAAAACGCAATTTTAGTCAAAGGATCGCGAATAAAATGCCAATTTGGTCAAAGGAGGGCGGAAAAAGCGTGAATTCCGTCAAAGGATTGCTAAAAAACACGAATTTCGTCAAATGATCGCGAAATAGCGCAAATTTCATCAAGGGATCGCGAAAAAACACAAATTTCGACAAAGTATCGTGGAAAAAACGTGAGTTTTGGAAACGGATCACGGAAAAAACGCGAATTCGGGCAAAGGATCGCGAAAACAAATACGAATTCGGGGAAAGGATTGCGAAAAAAACAAATTTCGTCAAATGATAGCGAAAAAAAAAAATTTCGGGAAAGGATCACGGAAAAAAACACAAGTTTCGGCAAAGGATCGCGGAAAAAATCCGAATTCAGTCAAAGGGCCGCTGACAAAAAACGGAAATTTCGTCAAAAGATCATTGAAAAAATCAATTTCGTCAGTCGTTCGCACAAAAAATCGCCAATTTCGTCGCAAACGGTCGCTGAAAAACGCAAATTTCGTCAAAGGAAGCGGGAAAACGCGAATTTCGTCCATGGATCGCGCAAAAAAACACTTTCTTCAAAGGATTGTGGAAAAAAATGCGAAATTCATCAAAAGATCGCGAAAAACGCAAATTTCGGCAAAGGTTCGCGCAAAAAACACTAGTTTCGGCAAAGGATCGCGGAAAAAACGGGACTTTAGTCAAAGGGCCGCTGAAAAAAAAACGCGAATTTCATCGAAGGATCGCGAAAAAACGTGAATTTTATCATGGGATCGCAAATTTCGTCAAAGGATCGCGAAAAAAACGCGAATTTCGTCATAGAATCTCGAAAACATCGAATTTCGTCCATCTAAAAAAAACGAATTTCGTCAAAGGAGTGCGAAAAATCGCTAATTTCATCAAAAGATCGCGAAAAATGCGCGTTTCGTTAAAGGATCTCGGAAAAAGAGCAAATTTCATCGTATTGCTAAAAAAACACGAATTTCGTCAAAAGATCGCGGCCAAAAGGCGAGTTTCGTCAAAGGATCGCACAAAAAATGCAAATTTCATCAAAGAATCGCGAAAAACGCAAATTTCAGCAAAGACTCGTGCAAAAAACACTAGTTTCGGCAAAAGATCGCAGGAAAAACGCGAATTTGTCAAAGGGCAGCTGAAAAAAAACGCAAATTTCATCAAAGAATCGCGAAAAAACATGAATTTTATCATGGGATCGCAAAAAAACGCAAATTTCGTCAAAGGATCGCGGAAAAACGCGAATTTCGTCACAGGATCTCGAAAAAAGCGAATTTCGTCAAAGTAAAAAAGCGAAATTCGTCAAAGGATCGCGGAAAAGAAACGAATTTCGTCAAAGGATTGCGAGAAAAAGCGAATTCCATCAAAAGATCGCGAAAAAACGCGAATTTCGTCAAAGGATCGCGGGAAAAAAACAAATTTCGTCAAAGGATTGCGAAAAAACGCGAATTTCGTCAAAGGCCTGCAGAAAATACGGGAATTTCGTCAAAGGATGCCAGAATAAACGTGAATTTAGTGAAAGGGCTGCTGAAGAAACGCGAATTGAATGCATAGAAGCTTTCTCAATCAAAGAAAATATCAGGGAGTCAGGTTTTGACTGTAATTCCATTAAGGATATAATAAAACAATTTCGCTCAGAAATGGATATTGATGATGCCATCATCGAATATACATTGTTCATGCAAGTAGCTAAAAATGAAGGCAAGTCAGATATTGCAAATTTTTTAAGAGATCATAACCATACATTTCCAATAATTTCCGAAGTTATAATGTTATGCTTGTGCTGTCTTTATCTGTTACATGTTTATATTGTGAGAGAGAATTCAGTGCCCAAATTCAAATATAAAATCTAAATTCAGAATTTCATTTAACAGCCCCCATTGTTAAGGACCCATGACATTTGGTTGAAAGTTGAAAAATAGACTGAGTAAACGCTTGACTTTCTTCTTTTTTTTAAATAAAAAACATTTTGCATAATTATTCTGAGTTGATTTAAATTACTTCAATGGTATTTTGTCATGTCTGTATTAATGTAATTCTTTAAATAGCACGTAAAATAACAGTGGGTTTTAAAGATCTTTTTCTTTCTCCCAAATAGCTCAACTCCCCTCCATTTATAAATATTGGTAGGGAGACTCCCCTCCAAGGAAAAATTGAATTTCAAGCCCTGTAATGGCAAATGTCAAAATTCTTGAATGTTTCTCTTGGAAAGAATCAAACAGTTTGAGAACAACTTCTTTATTGTCATACTCATCTGTCAAAAGTGAAGCACTCTCCAATCACTCAACAGAGCATTTTATGAAACATATTGATAGCAAAATTATATAAAATCAGAAGCAGAAGTCATTCTTCTGATGCTGCGGTTATTTTTAACAGAGGATATCACTCAAAAAGTTCTCTTCCAAAGGCATGCAAATTGTTATAAACCTATTTGCAGAAGGATACAAATGCAAACTACAAATAGCGAAATTTATCCAATCAGAGCTTCTAATTTCAGAAAGATTGCAGAATATTCAAAAGTGAGAGATTCGGTTTTAATAGCATGGGAAAAAGAAATTCTAGAACGTTCTTTGTCAAATAGGACAGTTATATTTCCTAAAAAGATGGGAAGAAAAAATTCTGGTGGCTTCTAGAATAATCGAAAAAGAATAACAGACAATCAATCTAAATACATCAGAGAGAAAATTTAACTGGTGCAATGCAAAAAAATAATAATTGATGTATAGAAAATATACATTTTATGAAAGGAATAAAAAAAATGATAGCATGACAGACGAAATATATTTAATTGGTACTACTTAGTTATCCCATCGACCAAAAATCTATCGCCAAACTATACGATTAAATGCCAATAATGGTTGAACGTAAATGTCACATTCACTTGACTTTAAGCAAGCTACACGTGTTTACGTCACCAAGTGATTTTTATTTCGACATTTTACTTGTAATTTTTATTAGTGTTATACTAATTTATTTGTTCTTTCGTTTTTTAAAATAAAAATTATGTCAATTTGTATAATTTGGCGAGTGGTTTGATGATTTATATAATTTGGTGTAATTGGTAGATGGGATAACTAAGTAGTACCATTTAATTAAATGGAGAGAATTTAGAATAAAGTTAACATAGGGTAATATTTTTGAATATATTATCCTATATATATATATATATATATATATATATATATATATATAATACCTTTGAATTAAAAGTATCTGGCAAATTCGTATAACAATAATAACAAAATCATCATATGCTGATGGCATGCAATAATATTATGCATTAATTGTTATAGTAAAATATTTATTTATGTAAAACTTATATATGTATCTACATAGCTTCATTGTGAGAGCTCAGTTAGTTAGCCATAGCCTTATAGTTTTCTCATATTGTTTTAGATTCTGGACCTTCAAGCTCATTTAATGTAGTTGCTTCAACTTCCTCCGACTCAGAGCCTAAAGAAAATGTGAAGGATGTTTCAAATCAAAGTATGCTTGGTAAATCTCCTGACTGGGCATTTTCATTGAAGGTTACTTGATCTTCATAAACATCATAGCTGAAATTCAGCTATGATGTGAATTTTAGAGGTAAAAAAGCACTTTATTTTTGTATTATCATTTTTTTCCAGTATCTAATTTGCAGTCACAGGTAGTTTATAAGTTGCATAAAAAAAAAAGTACTCTTTGATCCATAATCAAAATTTTAAAGTTGTCTCTTTACAATTGTGTGTAAATAAATATACAGCGTTTACTTAACTACATATAATTAATTAGTTAATTTTATTCTATTTATGATATTTTATTCTATACAGGTTAAGGGAAAATCGTGTAGTTTTGAAATATGCTATTCTTTAAGTTTCTTTCAATGTCAGATTAGTTAATTGAAATATGTGTATATTATTTTATCCAAGTAACTTGTATATATCACTTATATTAAATCTGTAGAAATGGGAAAAGTGCCATGAGAGAACAATTGAAGAATTGTGGATATGAAGGGCAAATTCAACAAATGCTGGTATCATAGAAAACACTTTTAAAATTTTTGCACTCCGGCAAATGAAACAAAAAACGCTATTTTTGACCCTAATTTTATATGATTAGAAAGGGTTAACTCAACAAACTATTCACTAATGCCTGATGAACCAAGATATGGAAAAACTTGCCTTTCATATCTACAACACTGTGCCATTTGCCACACACACTATGCCAATTTGGCACCATTTAGGTACCCCGGTGCGTATATGACATCTGTGCCTAATATTTTTCTTTTCGTTTTGTTTTAAAAAAAAGAAAGAAGTGAAAGCCATTTATTTTAAATTTTTCAGTTTTAAATGAAAATTTTGTATTAAATGATAATGAAATAAAAAAATCATTGCTCTTAGCATACATTTAAGGGAGGCCAAACTGGTCGCCAAATTAGTTTAAAATAATAACCTTTTCTAAAATATGAAAAAACAAATAGCTGTTTTGATTAAAATTTGAGTTGCCATCATTAGAAAAAAATTAATATTTCGAAAACTAATTCGAATTTAAAAATTCTAATACCAGTTTTGAGATCTGCTGATCAATATGGATTTTTGGTGTTAATTTCATCTCAATGTATTCCATATTTCAGGAGAAATCGCCGCAAAACATAATTAGTTGTTTAATCAGTCATTTCATAGAATTGTTTCATAAATTCGTTACATTTCAGTCATTTCATATATTCATTTCATTAGGATTTTATATATAGAAGGTAGATATTATATTTTTGAAAAAGGTTGTATAGTTGACAAATATGTTTGTTTTACATGTTTGTTGCTTTAACATGATATTGGAGATTTAATTACAAGCTTCAAATGACATATATAGGTATGTTAGAGAGATAAAATAAATATCCTATTCAAAAGTGTTTTGTCAAGACCCCAAAAGTTTTTCTAAATAGGAGTTTTCATAAAAAGTATCTTAAGAAACATACCTCTACAACCCATACTTTTTAAGAAAAATTCAAATAAAAAGGTATGACATTTTATATCAGGTGTATGGAAAGTAAACTTTAGAAGCATATATATCAGTATCTGCACATCATATTATGTTTACTTGACTACCTTTTCAAAATAATGTTAACACTTACAGTGCAACACTTTTTAGAATGCTGCTAAAATACTGTCCACCAAACACAAGACTATAAAATTGAAACTAGCAAAGAGACAAGTATCTATATCTGTATTTGTTGTAACCAAGTTTTTATATATTAAATTGCCACATAAAAAGGAGTGTAATTAAATGTATATATAGTTATTATGTTATTACAATCCATTATATAGATTCTTATGCTTGTAATAAAATTTGTTTTATGCAAATTAGATATGACACTTTTATTAAAAAAAAAAAGCCTTCAGAAACTAAAGGTTGTTGTGGTTTTTGAATAAGTTTTCATGTACACTGAGTGAGGGATGCTTGTTTTTCATAATTCATGCAGTTTTGATAGGATAATCTTTATTGTTGATCAATTATTGGAGATGAATTATAAACTAATTGGAAATACACAAACTAAACAAAATGACATTGTTTTAGTTACTGTAAATATAATTTCCAATGGGTTTATAATTGATGCATTTGTTAATTTCAATAAAGTTGTCAGTTGTTCAGTTTTCTCTTACATTCATTTTAAAACACTTTTATATCAAGGAAGTTATATTAATTGTTTTAATTTTGTATCTAAAATAATAGAAACAGCTTAGAGTACTGTCATTTAATTTTGTTTTTAATGACTTTCTTACTTTCAGAAAATTTTACTATTTGCCCAAGTTATATTTCTAAAATGACAGCAGCAGTTCAAAGTCCTACGTGGAAGACTGTTTGTTTGATGAAAGGAAAAATAACTTGGAACTATATTATATATATTTGTACAAGTTATTTATTCATAGGTATAGTAATATAATGATAATATAAATGCTCTATTTTTTATAATTAGTTTTTGCTAAAATGAAGTCTGATTTTTCTTTAAAATAATATTATTTGACTAATAATTATAATAGTAATGAAGGAAAATGTCTGATTGATCATGATTAATAATAATAAAAATTCATTTGTTCATTATGTGACTGTGAATGTCAAATACACTTGCTAATTGTAAATTTTCTTATTGCTATTGTTCTTTTGTTTTTCTATATCTATAAGTAAGAATCAATATACTATGTTAACAAAACATTATTTGTTTGTCAAAAATTGAAAACTGCTGTAATTTTTTTTTAATGTGTTTCCTGTAGTAAGTAATGAAATGATTTTTTTTTATATATGTCACATGTTTGTAGTTTTTATAAACTTTTAAGTATTGACAATTATTATTTAATTTACTTACAATGAAAAAATTCTTTCATATGTATTTTCTGTTTAATCTAAGCAGCATTTCAGAATTTTTTTGAAAGTGTTCCTTTAATAATAATAATAATAAAAAAATGTATATTAAGCTATTTAATGCACACTGCTATATTAACTGGATTTACACTCTTATTTATATGAAAAAGGAAGGTCTGCCTACTGACTGATAATGCTTTCGAATTTTATATTAGTACTTTTATGTAAGTTTAGATAATCTTTTAGTGCTAGAAACTTTAATAATTATCTAGAACAGCAGCTCCCAAACTATGGGTCGTGACCCCCCCCCCCCTCCCACCCAGAATGATTGATCATTAAAAAGAAAAAAATTATTATTAATTTTATGCACTGTAAAAATATGACAAACACAGTATGTTACACCTTTAAAATAAAAAATCTTGATGAAGTATAGATAGACAACTGTGTGAAAATACAGCGATTTATTAAATATTTTGTAGATAGTGACTTGAGACTAGAATTTAAAAGTTTTAACTTAACATAGGTTTTTTCATTAGGCAAAAAATTGCACTGACATTTAAAGTGTAATTTTAAATGTATTAATAAATGTATTTCTCCGAACATAGTAAAATAATTTATATTTTTATATATACCATATTTTTATTAATATGAATTATTCACACTTGAAATACCTATTGCTATTTTTCCATATCTTTGTTTGCGATGCATGAATACTGTTTTTGGCTATAATTTATGATCTTTTATGAAAGCTCACCTTTTTCAGAGGATAGATTATAAAAGGGCCTCTATATACTATGCTTGCTATATATGGTGGGTTGCAAATATTTTTTTTAATTTAAGGTCAGTCACATAAATGTAAAGTTCGAGAACTGCTGATCTAGAGAAAAGAATTATATTCCATGGAAATATTTCAAAATCTGGTTTCTGTTTATATTATTTTTATTGTATCTTTTATTATCATTTATATCTATTGCATTAGTGATATATTTTTTTAATTATATGATTGTGTGCATAACATTTATTATCACATAATTTTGAAAAAAATCCTTTAACTATTGGTTAGGAATAAGTATTTGCCAAATAAATTATCTTACTTCTCATATAAACGCATTTAAATTTCTTATTCAACTGTGTTTAGCAACAAAATTACATGAGTTATTGCACTTGAAATTCTATTTCTGCATTTGTTTGTAACTTCTGTGTGATTCAATGAGACAAAAACACTCCAAATTGTGACAAAATAGGGCGTGCTGGTTTACCATGGCAATTCGCCAGTGCACAATACATAACTTAATGAATTGAATATAACTTAATATAACCTTGAATATAACTTAATTTTTAGTAACAAAAATATAACAGCTTTACCATCTGCCATATTCGCCAGATCTCACAGTGTTTGCCTAGCTGTAGTTAATGGGAGCAAAAAATATACAAAGAGATGGCTAAATATTCTTGCCATCCCTATCAAAAACTCCTGGTTTGGCATAAAATTTACCATGCAATAATTCATTTGAATCCAGAAATTATTGGTGGAATTCTCACTGTTTATATTGTTTTCTTGTCTGCTTTCTTAATTTCTTTTAAACTGATAGGGGTCATGGATATAATAAAGGTTGTTTTACTTTGTATAGGCAACTGGCATGATGGTGCTATAAAAAAGTGATATAGAAAATGTGGAGATTTATATGTATAACTCTTAGAAGCAAAGACTCCACTATTTTTATTGAATAATTTTATTAATTTATAAATTTTTTCTTTAATTTCAAGGGATAACGATTATTATTTGTTTATATTCAAGCCTGGAGTAGCACAGTTGACGTTTATTCCAACAGAGAAAAAAATGTCCAGACCAGGAATCGAACCTGGATACTTGGCGTGCCGTGCCAATGCTTTACTTGTTAAGCTATCCGGATGATACCTGGCTGACATAATTCACTCTTATTTGTTGGACATGGCTGCAAACTGCAGTGCTATTTTCATTCATCCGAGCTATAACTACATCATTTACATGATGAAAGTGTGTTTTAACACGGACACTCCTGTATACCATGTAATTAGGTCATAATGAAGAGAACGAATATTTTTTCCAGCTGGATTAAATCATATTCAAGGCTGGAGTAGCACAGTTGACGTTTGTCGCTCTGTTGGAATAAACGTCAATTGTACTACTCCAGGCTTGAATATGATTTAATCCAGTTGGAAAAAATATTCGTTCTCTTCATTATTATTAGTTTATTTTGAGCAATCAGTTACCTTCAAATACTTACTACTGTTAATATTATTACTCTTGTTATTATATATATCTTATTGTTAATGTATATTCAGGGCTGCAGAGAGACCCCAATAGTGATTTGAATGCATGCTCTTAAACATGGTACTGGATAAAAAGCTTGTTGAATAAATTACATTTAAAAGTAGTACACATTTTGCTTAAAATTTAAACATTACTATATGCAAAAATATAAAAAACATTAACATAAGAAATTCCATTGTTGTGCACCAATTTTAACTATCATAGAGTATTTGAGGTTCAAGCCCCTTGTCAGTTCACCAATGTAACCACTCTATAGTTGCATCACTACTAATAAATTTTTAATAGGTGGAAACTTTTATTTTAATTGAATTTTCTTTGCTCTATATATAATAATATTAACTTGTGCATCCTATAAAATTTAAATTCAGGTTTTTAATTTTTTTTCCCTTGTTAATTTGTAAATGTTACTTTAAAAATGATGCTCGTGTCCATGTCTGTTTTATTTCGTTTAAAAAACATAATCCAAGATGGTCCCTTTAAGAGAGCTAGGTCACGAAATTTGTAATAGCTCTACTCCTCTTTCTGCAGCCTGTATATATTTATCCTTGTTACCTTGTTAATCATTTTTTTTTTTTTTTGATATCAATATGTTATAATGTGATGTTAAGTTTTTATCTCAGCCCACTTTCTCATAAATCATAAAGTATATAAATTTTTACCCAAGATGTTTATTAAAATACAATAAGTAAAAATTCTTTTGATAGATATTGTATATTTATATGAATTGATTTGGTTTAAACATAGATGAAGGAGCCTTCACAACATAAATAATGTATGACTGCAATATTTTTTATTACCTTACTTATGCAGTGTAATTATATGCTGAGCAATATTTTAATAAAGAAGTTTATATTTTTCTCATAGTGTTTGATTGTGAAATACTTACATTCTACAAATGCATACATTTTGCACTACAGTTCATATTCTCCATGTAAGATGTCTATTATAGAAATAGAAAAAAAAAAATGCATTATTCAGGGTGTAGCAAAGGGAAAGCTCTTGGGGCTGAAACTGTCTCCATTCAATTTTTTAAAATAACAATTTTTTAAATTAACATGAACTGTTTGTTCTAAAGACCATAGCTGGGAAAACTTTCTAATTTTTTGAGTACTACTATTTCTAAATTATGATCTTCATCTTATGTAATTATAAATTTCTGTCATTAAATAAAGGGAGTATTTTTATTTAGAAATAATGGTATTAAAAAATCAAAAGTTTTGGCAGCTATGCAACCTCCATTATTTTCACCATTTCTGTCTTCATTGTTTGATATAATTAATCTCTGAAAAATAAACTCTGTACACAAACAGGCACTAACTGATTACATTTCTACAAATCAGAAGTCACAATGTGAGCTCTGCAAGTTGGATTGTACAGTTGAAGACCCCTGAACCCCCCCTTCCCTCCCAAAAAAAGCTATAGTTTTTTAGTTCTAACAGTATCATTCAATAAGGAATATTAATTAAAAACAATTACAAAAATACAGACAATTTAATTAAATTAAAAAGCACATAAAAATCATTTTAAAAACAAAGCATTAAACGTTTCGAACTTATTCAAAGTTCCTCTTCAGTAATGTAAATAAACACAAAATCATGAGAGATAATATAATCCAACTTGCAATTGAGAGCATGTGGCAGAAACAATTAAACAGTCAATAAATGGAGGACGGAAATACAACAAATTTTCTGATTTATTCAGAGTACTTTTCACATTTTAACAGTATGTTTGATTTAAAAAATATTAATATTTACTATTTTAATAAAAATATTTCTTTGAGGTCGATTTTGTGTTTGTTTTCATCCTTACTATTTTTTTTCCTGCAGTTTTAAAATGTCATCTGTTTTCCTGGATAGAAATACTTTTAAAAAAAGTCTGATTTTTGTGCACATTTGTTATTTCACTAATAGAAAAAAAGGTTTTTTTGGTTTAATTAATTTTTGTCCAGCTCTCAATATCTCGAAATATTTTCGCAACCAGAAAATTAGATTTCTTAGATGAATTAAAATGTTTTCTTGTGAGCTTTTCTTAGATCAATTATATGACACATTTCTTGGAAGCTTCCTTAAAATGTATGAAAATTTTGTTGTTGTGGACAATGTTACAAATATATGGGGACTAGGAGAATGAAGAAATTATCCCTGAAGGGACAGCTTTGAGTGCTTTATCAAAAGAGGAAGATAATGACAAAATTGAAGAATGTCAGCCGGAATTAAAAATTACAAATAAAGTAGTGCAATTGGCAATGAATATTGTACAGTCGTAGAAAAAAAAAAGTAAACACCCCCTACTAACTCAGCAACTAAATAACAATAGAAGAAAGTTATTGGTACCAAATGATTGGCAATAAAGTCTACTTTTAAATGATGTATATAAAATTTGCTTAGGTGACCATCTACAAAACAAAATCAGGCCAAATTTTGTTTTTTTCAATGGCAACACCCAATTTTGACAATATATTTTAAATCTTCGGTTCAAACTAGGCCTGAAAACGAAATTTCAAGCCATTTGGATGATAAGTTTTTGAATTATAAACATTCAAAATTTAGAGCTTCTAATGTTAAATTACATTTTCATATTTTTATTAATATCTCCAGAAATTATAATCGTAATGTGATAATTTTTTTGTGTGGTTATAATACTAAAAAATCTCTGCCGGCCCGGCATACAGGCAGAGGTAGATTTCGAAGTTAAGTATACTAATTTCACCAACAAAAACTAAATCATTATTAGATATAAATCCACTTTAACAGTTTTATCTGTCTGCTTTTGACGAGTTTTTATTTCCTTTTTATAAAATAGCTGGTTTTATGAGAATCATGTTAAGGCGATATTAAAAAAATATTTTTCCATACTCAACAACTCGAAATTTTCTGGCACATTTTCAGATTAATTTTTAATAAAAAAAAAATATGAAACATGCTGACGTGATTTTTGAAAAGATTTATAAGCGACCTGTGTTTTTATTTTTCTTTCAATTAATTAAAACTTGATTAATAAACAATTATTTTCTCAGTAGGGCAATATTTTTCGTTTCTAACAATCGCTTCAGGAAATTCTGTTCAAAATGCCCACTTTGACATCATTTTTTGAAATATATTCTGCCTCTATCAAAAAATCGATCATTACTGTACATTATATAGTTTCTGAATAAGAGAATCTAGCAATTGGATGCGTTTGAGAGCAAAAATGAATTTAAAAATGAGTAAGAAAATAGACAGTTTGGATTTGAATGCACCCTTAATAAGATGATTTTTTTCTTCAACCGCTATGTATTTTTAATTTGTTTTTGCTTTAAGAATTGGCCCTATCAAAAACTTGTCTGTATAAATGTTGAAGACAATATTAGGAAGATATATGATAAATTCATGGAGATTTTATATCTTGTGAATTGACGGAGTTATGAAAATTTTTCTTCTTCAACCCCCGCCACCTTTTTTTTTTTTTTTTTTCTTGCGGTGTGAATTGGTCCTATCAAAAACTTGTGAATATAAAAGTTGTAGATATTATTAAGGAGATGCATAATAAAATTAATTGGATTTGATATCTTGAGAACTGATGAAGTTAGGAATTTTTTTCTCAACAAAAACCCTATTTTTTTGCACCCCTTGAGTCCATTTTTAATTTTATCAAAAATCTGTGATACATAAATTTTTGGTCCTATTTTTAGAAGTAATAAAAACTTTAAACTGATTTGATATGTACAAAAATTAAGAAGTTATGGGGTTTTTTCAGTTTTCACAAAACCCCTCCCTATTTCCATCCCCTTTGTCCGCTTTTGCCCATTAACGAACTTGACCGAGATTTTATATCCCTTGATTTTATGTATCAGTTTGGAAGAGATTTGTGCAGAACTGCGGAAGTTATCATGTCCAGAAGAAAGTGATAACACAATTGCTTCAGGAAATTTCGTTCAAAATGCCCACTTTGACAGAATTTTTTGAAATATATTCTGCCTCTATCAAAAAATCAATCATTGCGGTACATTATATAGTTTCTGAATAAGCGAATATACCAATTAAATGCGTTTGAGAGCAAAAATGAATTTAAAAATGAGCCAGAAAATAAGCAGTTTGGATTTGAGTGCATCCTTAATGCAATGATTTTTCCAACACAATCTGCTTCAGGAAATTCGGTTCAAAATGCCCACTTTAACAGCATTTTTTAAAATATATTCTGCCTCTATCAAAAAATCGACCATGACGGTACATTATATAGTTTCTGAGTAAGAAAACGTACCAATTGGAAGCCTTTGAGAGCAAAAATGAATTGTAAAATGAGTCAGAAAATACGCAGTTTGGATTTGAATACACCCTTACTTAGATGATTTTTTTCTTCAACCGCTATGTATTTTTAATTTGTTTTTGCTGTAAGAATTGGTCCTATCCAAAACTTGTCTGTATAGATGTTGTAGACAATATTAAGAAGATATAGGATAAATTCATGGGGATTTTATATCTTTTGAATTGACGGAGTTATGGATTTTTTACTTCTTCAAACCCCCTTTTTGTTTTCGTTTTTAATTTGTTTTTGCGGTACGAATTTGTCCTATCAAAAACTTGTGAATATGAAAGTTGTAGATAATATTAAGGAGATTTATAATAAAATTAATTGGAATTGAAATCTTGAGAATTGACGAAGTTATGAATTTTTTTCTCCCCAAAACCCTATTTTTTGCGCCCTTTGAGCCCATTTTTAACTTTATCAAAAATCTGTGATACATAAAATTTTGGCCCTATTTTTAGAAGTAATAAAAACTTTAAACTTTGATATGTACAAAAATTAAGAAGTTATGGAGGGTTTTCGGTTTTCACAAAACCCCTCCCTATTTCCACCCCCTTGGTCTGATTTTGCCCATTAACGAACTTGACCGAGATTTTATGCCCTTTGATTTTATGTATCAGTTTGGAAGAGATTGGTGCAGAATTACGAAAGTTATCGTGTCCAGAAGAAAGTGATATAGATAGATAGATAGATAGATAGATACATAGATAGATAGATAGATAGATATATGAAATTTTTTACTGAGGGTGGTTTTTGGTTCTAGGAGTCATGATCGGTGTAGATCTGCAAAAATTTTTCAGAAATTCCAACATAGGAACGATCCCAATAGGTAGTATTAACCCAAACATAAATACATTGAATTTGTAATTAAAAAAATTTTTAAATATGAATTTTGAAATTAATATTCATAAAAAATATGAATTGCAACCTACCATGATTTTGATAGATTTATATTTATTATGTCCTGCTTTATGCAAATTCTCAATTTCCAAATTTTTTCCATGTAGTTTTCTAATTATGATTAAAAAACATCAAAATGATGGTGTAAATTGTAAATGTGTCTATGATGCGCAGAAAAGCATAATTTGAAAAAAATATATTTTACTCATTTTATGAAACATTTGGGCTGGTAATAGATGAAACATATTAAGTGAGTGAAATGTTCATATTGGTAAAAAATAATACATTAATAGAAGTGACATAGTCATTCTGTAGCATTTCAACAATCAAGTACTGAACTTCGATTTGGATACAGTCCCTAAGATAGGTTAATTATAAAATAATTAATTTTTTGGAAACTAATCATACGAATTCCATAAAAATTTGGAATTAGGGGTGTAGAGTTTATTTATGGTGTCAAACTGGGGGTATTGCTATTGCAAAAAACAAAGTTGAGTGTTCGATTTGATATGTAGATGCCCCCCTAAGCAAATTTTATATGCATCATTTAAAAGTAGACTTTATGTCCAATTGTTTTGTACCAGTAACTTTCTTCTACAATAATTTGTTGCAGAGTTAGCAGGGGGTGTTTATTTTTTCCACGATTGTACAGTCGTGGAAAAAAAAAGTAAACAC
Organism: Maratus speciosus; assembly: GCA_963932465.1. NCBI lineage: Eukaryota > Metazoa > Arthropoda > Arachnida > Araneae > Salticidae > Maratus > Maratus speciosus. The sequence goes on from OZ010788.1 coordinate 337,127,763, forward strand.
CCCCTTCTAACTCCTCAACAAATTATCGTAGAAGAAAGTTACTGGTACCGAACGAGTGGAAATAAAGTCTACTTTTAAATGATGTATATAAAATTGGCTTAGGGGGCCATCTACATATTAAAACGAACCATAACTTTATTTTTTTCAATAGCAGTACCCAATTCTGACAGCATAAATGAACTCTACACCCTTAAATTAGCCTAAAGACGAATTTTTATGCAATTCGTACCATAAGTTTCCGAGAAATTAATTATTTTAAAACGAGCGTATTTTAAGGACTGTATCTAAATTGAAGTTCCGTACTGGATTGTTAACCGAGAGAGCCGCCTTCTTGATCAAGACACGTTTAAGCGTCAATGAAACCTGTTTGATTACAGCACAGCAGAATAAATTTCAAAATGTCTACTCACTTCCATCATAGACGGCCCCTTAAACCATCATTTTGCCGTTTTTTAAGCATAATTTGAAAACTACTTGGAAGAAAAATGTGAAATTTTTGAATTTTCATAAAGCAAGACTTAATAAATCTAAATCCATCAAAAAAATTGTAGGTTGCAATTCATAATTTTTTCGAATATTAATTTCATAATTCATATCATAAAATTATAAAAATTGCAAATTCAGCTTATTTATGTTTGGGTATATTAGTATTATTACTACAAAAATAAATTAGCACATTAGGAGCATAATTTCGGGAGATATAAATAAAAATATGAAAATGTAATTTAACATTAGAAGCACTAAATTTTGAATGTTTATAATTCAAAAACTTATCATTCAAATGACTTGAAATTTGGTGTCTAGGCATAGTTTGAACCGAAGATTTGAAATATCTCGTTAAAATTGGGTATTGCCATTGGAAAAAATGAAGTTTGGATTCATTTTAATATGTAGATGACCCCTAAGAAAATTTTATATACATCATTTAAAAGTAGACTTTATTTCCAATCGTTCGGTACCAATAACTTTCTTCTACAATGATTTGTTGAGGAGTTAGTAGGGGGTGTTTACTTTTTTTTTTCCACGACTGTACATAGATATGTTGAGTCCGGGACCAGCATAATTCACAAAACATTTAAAATTATGGTATGTTTGAAAACTAATTTAACTTGGAAGAAAATGCAGCACACTGTATTGAATTATTTCATTAAATGTAAATAGATAGTGCCAAAATAAATAAGTGGATCTTGTTCTTCTTCTTTTCTTGAGGTAAGAATATACTTCAAAATGCTCTATAAATTTCTTAAAATGCTAATAGAATGGGAGGTGGCAGCACAGACAATCACCTCATCGGGTTCATGGCTGAAATTCCAGAATTAGTTAAAACTTGATTCACATATTAAAACGCAGTCGGTCTGCCAAATCATATGTTGGTGGAAAACACCTGAAAACCCGATTTTAGCAGTTGGCTCGCAAGTTTACCATTGTGTTTTCCTACACGAAAGATATGAAAACATGCAGGGGCGCGCCAGCAGTATCCAGCGCCTGTGTGCAGAACTTTAGTTAGCTGCCTATACCCCCCCCCCCCCCCTCCCAACCGAAAGTAAAACTTTAAAAAAATCGAGTGTCTATAACAGCATAGCTAACATCCTTCTGGGTTTTCCCCCCAGGTCAAATAAAGTTTTTGAACCAGAAAATTTATTTAATAAAATGTGTCTTGTTTCTATAGGGTTCGTATTTTATTTCATTTATTAAATAAAATTTCCGGTTCCAAACATGTTTAAATTACTTGAAAAATAAGGAAGGTTGGCAGCTATGGAAATAAAATTCGAAACACAGCAAATGGAACCTGTCTGTATCAGAATCCTGCATTGACCTTTTGACTTCGGCTATGCACTTTGCGTATATACAGTGCGTTAAGAAATTATAAGACCACTAACGAATTGGCGCATTTCTGAAGAAGAAGACACAATATGCACATTTTTAGCGTGTGTATTTAAAATTTAACATAGAACGTTTTCTGTTACAATTGCTACATTAAAATTTAAGTTACATTTTATTAAAATCTTCCAATTTTTTTTAAACGTAAATAAGGTGACTGTTAAGAAATTATAAAACCGCGTGAGGAAATTAGTATATTATCTGTCACATGAGAATCATTATAAAACGTACGCGTTTGTATATCGTGAAAGCATTCACGAAAAGCAAAGGTGCAGGTTTAGATAGTGTTATTTACGATATATTTGAAGATGCCGCGGGGTAAAGAGTTGTCTCCGACCGAATTCAGAAAAATTTGGTTTTATAAGGGTGCTGGTAAATCTGAACGAGAAATAGCTTAGTTAATGAAGCGTTCTAAAACTGCCATTCACAGTGAAATAATTAGAAAAAGGGATTCAAATAAAATTAAACAAACTGGAAGAAAAAGGATTTTGACAGCACGGGATGATCGACAAATATTTCGATTATCAAAAAGGTCTTTCAACTCGGGAAATTTTGAACCGTTTCAGAAAAAGAACCTCACACGTAACAATTTGGAAGAGTCTGTAATCAAATAGTAATGCAAAATGTATGAAACTGTTGGAAAAACCGAGGTTAATGAAATATCATAAAGAAGAAAGTTTGAAATGGGCTAAAAATGTCATGTCATGGGACAAGAAAAGGAAACAGTGATATTTTCAGATGAAAATAAATTTAAACTTGATGGTCCGGATGGTTATAAACAGCACTGGCATGATTTTAGGAAAGAACAGAAACAATGCTTCAGTCAACAAATGGGAAGAGGATCAGTAATGGATTGGGGAGCTTTTAGTCATGATGGATTATGCGCTATAACCCTAATTTCGGGGACGTATGAACTCTGCGCAATATCAGGCTATGTTGTATGATCATTTGATAACACTTGGACCTTTTTTAGGTGGTGCTAACTGGATGTTTCAGCAGGACAATGCTTCTTGTCATGTATCTAAATCCACGCAGCAATGGTTTAAAAAATAAAAAAATCATGTTTTGTCATAGCTAAGTCGAAGTCCAGACTTGAACCCTATGGAAAATCTTTCGGGTGAATTAAGTCGCAAAGTTTATGCTAATAATAAACAGTTTTTATCTGCCAATGAACTAGAAGTAATCATTGTAAAAGAATGGCACAATATTTCTGAATCTGTACTTAATCATCTGGTCACTTCTATGAAAAACAGAGTGTTTGAGGTTATAAGGAAAAATGGAGGACCAATATCGTATTAATTTACATATTATTTTTGTTTTAAGACAAGTGGTCTTATAATTTGTTAACAGTGTTTGTTTCAATCATTGCTTATATTTTTGTTAACATACTTATTTATTGCATTATTAAAAATTATTGCAAAATAATTTTAATAAATATGCTGCATTTTGATATCTCATGAGTTTAAACGATACTTAGAACCTTTATTTGCTTCACTACGGGACTCGGCCCCCTACGAGCTACGCTCGCCAACCCCCGTTCAGACACCGCAGTCTTTAAAAGCACACTAATTTGATCGGCTTTTAAAAGATTTTGGAAGATTTAATTATAATTTAAAAAACAGTGGCGCTCTCCCTATAAACGGGTTTCTATTCATTTCTCTTTGATTGGGGAATTTTAAGGACAAATCAGCTGCTGTTAAAAGATACAATGGCTGTTTTCGTCTTTGATTAAATAAAATGAGTTAAACATTTCAGAATAAGCTAATATAAAATGAATTAAGTAAACATAGTCTTTGTCTCCCGGTATTTTTTAACAAAGCGAAAAGAAAGTTCTTTTAAATAACACATTTTAAATGCATCGTTTTTAATCTGACGTAATTTTCACCAATCTTTTCTTTCCCTTTTTAGTATTCACGTGAAAATACTTTTGTTAGAAGTGAAATATTATTTGCGCTGTCCAAACAAAAATAGTTGAAAAGATCATCTCAAAATATCAAATAACTGTCTCGCGCAATTTTTAAACTTAAACTGTTTTGCAATATTATTTTTTGTTCATTTTACGTAATAAGTCTAATGTGACGTAATTTCTCCTATTTAAGACTTCTAACGCATGTTAATGAATTTATTATTTTACAATATCCTTTATCTGTTAAAATTCACGTGTAAATATAGTTTTTATGAAATAATTTTCAATAAGTTCCTGCTTTTTATACGTAATTATTTAATTCTAATTTGAGTTTTTTTCTCGTGTATAATTCCCATGTACAGTTTTTGCTCCTATAAAACTTTTTTAATGGAACGATTTTGTCCAACTTTAGCATTAAATATCTCTTAAAATAATTCTTAGATTTGAAAATTGTCTGGATCAGCGTGTTTATCAAACATTTCTCTGTAATACCACCGATTTTCATATTTTTGTATGCAATATATTTCTTAATATTAACGGAGAAATACCTCCGGTCACAAAAAATTCAAAACCGGCGGCGGTGACAGCGCAAGTTACTTTTTTTTAGAATAGAGAGATAATTTTCAAAATCAAAGTGGTCTTATAATTTCTTAACGCACTGTAGTTAAAAGTACCCAGTGTTTGTACGATCTTTTTGTTTTAGTACGCATATGTTTTCAAATATAATACAATGGCAGAAAATTTAAGATTGAATGACAAAGGTTATTTTTCGAAAACTGTGTTATTAAAAAAATGAACGAATCCTGCTAAAAAGTTTGTTACCACGATGATTTTAAGGGATTAAACGGGAAAATTCCATTATCCCGGAGAAAATAGTACAATACAAAAACAATAGATTGTATCTGTACTAATAAAAAAAAGTCGTTTGTCATCTCTAATTTGCATATCTATATTAATAAAAGAAATACTTTTATCTGTATGTGTTGACGATGGCTAAGAAAATCTACCGCACATGCAGGTATGAAAATTTGGATTAGAGGATAGCAGGTCCAAATGCACCTGAGGCTTAGATTTTTTGGTAATTAGCAGGAATATTAATCAAAAGCCATAATGATCATCCCAAAATGGTGATCTTTCTCGCTTCAAAGCGTTCATGTCTGTGCATTTCCCCAGAAAATAAGCGGTCCTTCACACTGACATTAGCTTTCGATTTTTACTGCATTTCGAAATTGTGATGCCCGGGTCCCCGTAGTACAAACAAAAATAAAAATCGTTTTACTTTTCCGATTTTAACAATATTTTTCGTTACTACTTCAAAAAACCCTTTTATTTGGCCGCAATTCGCGTCAGTTTTCAAGTTTCTCCGTTACTCTGAAGTTTCAAACTTTGAAGAAAAAAAAACTATTAATACATTCTCGGCAGGGGCGGCCGGTCCATTGGGGCCACTGGGGCCAGGCCCCACTAGAATTTTCTGTTCATTTAAAAAATTTTGATTCATATTTTTAATTTAAAACTTAAAAAAAAAAAGAACTGTTTACTAAAAATATATTGCAAAGAAACTCCTTCTTACATCGTGCCCACTCATCCGTTATCGACTCTTAGCATCTATTTCTTTCTCAGAGGCAATAAATCACTTTACTGGCCACTACTTACTTCTGAACACCAAGGTTACTGTATCGGGGCACAAGACATTTGTGCCCATTTGGCGCGATAATGAGTATTTCCCTCCCTCACGTGTCATTCAATTTTGGCGATGTACTGCTCTTTTAGAGCTAAATCTTCCGTATTTTTTTTGCAATGGGGGGCACTGGGCGAGAGTGCCCTTGATCCAAAGTTTGTTATACGGGGATTCTCAAAAATATTCGTCGACATTTGTATTACTATTGCTGCTTATTCGTTGAATTACGCGATCTTTAAGTACTCTGTACTCTCTTTAAACGGAGACACATGTTATTGTTAAGGTGTATTCCAATCCAAACTGCTTATTTTCTGATTTATTTTTAAATTCATTTTTACTCTCAAACGCATCAAACTGGCAAATTCTCTTATTTAGAAACTACATAATGGGACGTGCTTGTCGATTTTTTGAAAAATGCAGAAAATATTGCAAAAAAAATGCTATCAAAGTGGGAGTTTTGAACCGAATTTTCTGAAGCGGGAGATCTGGGGATGAAAAAAGGGGTCCTAATGAGAAAATAATTGTTTTAAAATCAAATTCTATTGAATTGAGCGAAAAATGAAACCACATGGCCTCTTAAACATCACTTCAAAAATCATCTCAGCAAGTTTCATGTTTTTACTTTTAAAAATGAGTCTGAAAGTGTCCCAGAAAATTTCGAGCTGTTGAGGGTGGAAAAATATTTTTTCGAACACACCCTTAAATTCTTGAAATAAAAAAAATGAATTCTGTAGATGATTTATTATGCCCTTTTCAACAATGAATTTGGAAGAAAAACTTGAAATTAAACGCCTGGGACCTTATCAACCGAAGAATTTTGAAATGCAACGAAAAGATGGGGGAAAACTACGCTATTTCTCTACACAGTGGTATCAAAAATTTCTGTGTATTTCAGCAAGTGAAGAAAAAAAAAAGCATTGTTCTGTTTTTATTTTTTATTGTTTGGAGGGATGAAATTATGGAGTATGGCCGGCTGTAACGATTTGAAGCATTTTTCTGAAAGAGTAAAAAAAAACATGAAATGAATACTACTCATTTAAATAATGCTTTTAACTATAAAACCTTCGGTTGGTTGTATGGTTGTATTTATGACGGCCAATTATCTGCACGGGGGATATAGGCCCAGGGGGGAGTGCCCTTCGTCGGGGTTTTTCTAAGGGAACCTAACCCGTATTAACGCTTGGAAATCCAAGGTTCGAAGAAAACCACGAAAACTCCGAACGATTAGGCCGACGGGCGCGATTGGGATCGAACCCAGCACCTCCCGTCTACCAGATTCGAGAGCAGAACCTCTCAGCCACTGGTGGGGCATAAAACCTTCGGAACTGTCAATATTGTAGTGCAGTTGGATGAAGGTTACAGGATTTCATTACAAAAACATAATGAAATGGTTGAGAAGAACAGGTATGTGCTAAATCGTAAACCGAGGTATGTTTTTAGAATTGGTCACATACGCCTCAAAACTGGACACTATATTGGAAGACCATTTAAACAATGTACAGTATCTAAAAATACTTAAAAAACTATACAATATGAGCTGTTGGATTGTATATAAGAAACGTATATGCATGAAGTTAAAAATGAGATTTCTGCTTCTAATTTTGTAGATTTACAAGCTGACGAAACTATATTGATGTAAGCTGCACTTCGCAATTTGTTATCATTTTACGATATATAAAAAACAAAAAACCCTTGAAAAGGTTTGTTCAATTTATTGATGTCTATGATAAAACAGCAGAGGGACTTACTATAATCTTAACTCAAAATTTAGAAAAGTTTTATTTAAAAGATAAGCTTGTTGCGCAAGCATATGACGGTGCGCTGTTGTGAGCAGGTGTCATACTGGAGTTCAAGAGCGAATGAGAGAAAATTTTAAAACATTTTTGAAAAACTCTATGGGACAGGAACGATTAAGCACACTCTTGCTGTTCTTTCAGTCCACAAAGATTTTATTAGTACAATATCAAAATTTGATGTAAAAGTAAGTGAAAGATTTGCTAGTCGAAAAAATCGACGTGCCTAATTTCTATTTAAATAATGCATTAAATTTTAATTTGTGAATGGATTAAATCTCTGCAAGAAAAATATGTATTTTTTTCTATTAAATTATGAGATAATTATTTTTTGTTTGATTTGTGAATTTGTTTTTTAATTTAATAATGTTTGACCAGAGTAAGTTTAATGTGAATAATGGTAATTAAATTTAAAGTTAGTGAAAGATTTGCGCATCTAACAACATACCAAACTTTTATTTAAATAATGTACTAAATTTTAATTTCTGAACAGTTTCAATGTTTGCAAGTAAAGTTTATATTTTTTTTCTGTAACGTTGTGAGATTGTTATTATTATTACTATTATTATTATTATTATTATTATTATTATTTTGTATATTTGTTTTTTAATTAAATAATGATTGATCAAAGTATGTTCAATGTTAATAATGACAATTAATGGTATGTTAAAAATTGTAATTAATTTGATAAATTTGAAATTAACGTTGATTACTTGAAAAAATAATTAATTTTTTTTTTTTTTTTTTTTTTTTTTTTTTTACAAAAGTAAGAAATAAAAGTTTTAAATAATAGTTAGTTTTAAATAATTTGTTTTCATGTTTAAACAACAAATATTAATACATAAAAATTTACAATATGTTACGAGGACCGGGCCCCACCAGTGAAGATTGGCACGAGCCGCCACTGATTCTCGGTATTTAACGATATCTCTGGTGTGAAAAAATAATAATATTTACAATTTAAAAAAATCTTGAAGTCATTTTAATGATTCGCCAGGGACGTTTTTTCTCTCGGTGCAATGGTGTAAGTGTTCTCAAGATATCATATCTCGCTTAAAAGATATGTGCTTTGAATAACATTTCGCGTTTTAAAAAAGTGAGGGGAAGATGCGCATTTTATATTAGTTATTTTTATCAAGAATTTTTGTTGAGAACTGAAAGTGTTACATATATCTAAATGACAGAAATTAAATACAAATTCGAGGTTAGCTTGAAAAATCAGACCAGAGCGTGGATAGCACTACAGGTGTACGCTGCTGAAGATAGCGGAGTTTCAACTCGAGCTTCCTTTGGATGGATTTTAAATTAAAAATGAAACATTATACAAATTCGAGGTTGTATCCTGCCGAAGGTAGTGCTGCTGATGATAGTTCGTTTAGAAAGATTTCCGCTTAAAAATATAAAATGAAAACAAGCCTGACACTGGGTAGCACGTCCGGTGTATACTGCTGAAAACAATCCCCCCACCCCATCTCTAGGTTCGTTTGGAAAAAATATAAAATTATTCAACATTTGATTTCATTCATTTTTAAGGTTATTATCACTGTCCCGAGCAATGCCGAGTGAACCGGTTAGTAGGAAAGTGGGCGCATAAGGGGCATCCCACACTGAGACGACAAGTGACATGAAGCCGAAACATGTAGCGCATTAATAGGTCGAAACAAAGAACGAAGTTGTTTCAAACCTGTTTTAAACCAGTTTTTCCAGCGAATTCAAGCGACATGTCTTATGTCTCGCCTTAGTCTACCACTATTCATGGCCTGATTACCACAGGGGAAACTTTTACCGGTATTTCCGAATAGTAATTTTCATCTTATTTATGACAGAAATTCTGCAGTAAGGCGACGATTGCTATTTTAAAAAAAATGTGGAATTTAGCCCCTATGGTAAGAAAACTGTACTACGCTCTACCACTACTACAGTGAGAGAAGTATTGCACGTTTTCAGCCATATGAATTCAGTGTTGCCAGTGGGCTACTTTTTTAAATTCAGATTTCTTGATTGGCACCACTTTTTTGAAATGGCAAAATTCCCCTTATTTAATGACATATTAATTAAGGTGAAAATAAGGGTAATTTTACGATTTCAAAAAAGCGGTTGCAGCCAAGAAATCTGAATTTTAAAAAAGTAGCCCACTGGCAACACTGTGTGAATCGCGGCGCCTTTCACTGTTTGCAACTACATGAGGTGCCCCTCTGCTTATTGAAAGGTAGGACAGGTCTGAGTCTAAATCTCTTAATCGACTCAGAAGTAGAATAAAACGAAATAAATAATAATAAAAAAAGGAAATGAATATTTATAAGTAAGTTTGTGTCAAGTAAATGTACAAAACACAATTCAGATGTCAAGAAAATACATTTTAGTATAATTAAATTAAGGATTTTTTCTAAGTATGTTCTCCTCAACTGAAATCTTGGGCGCCTTCCCTACTTCGGCGCCTGTGTGCGCCGCACACTTTGCACACTGGGTCGGCGCGCCCCTGAAAACATGGAGGGCTGGGAGCTGAAAAACACAATAGTCAACCACTAAAATTGGGGTTTTAGGTGTTTCACACTAAGATATGACTTGGCAGATCAATTGCGTTTTAATATGTAAATCAAGTTTTAACGATTTCTGGAATTTCAGCCATGAATTCGATGAGGTGATGGATGTCTGTATAACGCCTCCCGGCCAATAACATAGTTAGTGCTCTGACTAAAATGCCAAAAATATAGAGTTTTTAAATGTCACAAATTTTTTGTAGCTCCTTTCAAGTTTGAGTTACTAAGATATCACTGTATGTAAAATTGGATAAAATTAATAATTTTAGTAATTTGAAACAACTGACATCATAAATTTAAATTTTTGAAATGAGTGTAGAGGAGTAGTAAATTATCAGTTGGCAGATTTTCTATACAGTAGAAGAATATTTCCTAATGTAAATTATATTAATCATGAAGAAGTATTACTAATTTTATTTTCAATATTAAAGGAAGATGGAGTAATAAGTGTCATATATACAGGGTGTCCTAAAAACATTGACCTCAGTTTTTATTCGTTAAATATGGATCATATACATATATCATAAATTACAAAGTTACATAAAAAAAGGTACAGAATTTTATGAATTCAGTTAAAATTTTCAGGGAATTAAATTTGTGGAAATACAAAATTAAAATGTTTATTCGACCCCATACAAAACATTTCCCAATGACTAAAATGTGCCCCATACACGAATAAGGTCATGTAGAAAATTTCAGCATTTTATCACAAAAAGTCACAAAGTCCCTTTAAACAAAGTTGGTGAGGGTTTAATCATAAATTTGCGCTCTAGAAAACAATGCAATCATTGTTTTCTTTCGTAATTTGTGTACAATCCCTGAAACGCAATCATCCGACATGATTTATCCCTTTAAAAAATCATATCCAGGCATCGAAAAGTTGTTTAAGTCAGCATTCATGTATTTTTATATCTCTGCAAAACGAATCCATCAATCATCTTCTTCATATCGAATGCTGTCATCAGGCCAGAGCCACTTCTTAAACCCTTTAATGACCGGAATTTCTTTAATGCAATTGCCGCACAGTTGCAAAAAAGTTTCACAAGCACAGCCTGATCCTTCAATGATAGAGTCATGACTACTTTCTCAGAGCAGAATAACATGAACTGCATGTTCCCTACATTTTTATCGCAAGCATAATGTATGTCACATCTTTTAATTGCCATCTTATGACGAGTACAGTGCCATCTATCGGTCAACTTTTGAACTTTTTTTTCCCTTTCGCAAAACAAAATCCCATTGCTTCACGTATACTCAGATGAAATATCAGGTCATTCTGATCAGTGTTTTTTTTATTACAGCCTTTTGAAAGTGAAACTTTAATTATAATCACCCTGTATATATAAAATGCATATGGGAATTTCGTTCTGGCTGCTTATAACTTGAGTTCTGCTGAATGGATTTTCATGGGACTTGCACTGTTCGTTAGATAACTAGCTGGGAAAGGTTTTAGTATATAACATATCATTCTACGTTACTTAGTTATAGTACCATGGGGGAAAGTTCTATAATCGGATGAATCCTATTAAAAAATATTAGCCATTTTAAAATATTCTGCTGGATGGATTTCCATGAAACTTACACTGTTAGGTATTTTTTTTTGAAAAAGGTGTTAGTGTATAACACATCATTCTACGTTGCTTTGTTATAGCGCTGTGGAAAAAAGTTCTATTATTAGGTCATGAATTATGAATGATTAGCATTTTAAAAAACTTCTAATGAATGGATTTTGATGGGACCAGTAGTTAGATAAATCTCATACATGTTATTATTTCAAAATTCGCTATCACTGTGCCAAAATTAAATGACAATCCATGCCCATCATGATAATTGCAAAGGTATATAGATCCGTTGAATTGTGTGCATCTAAAAAGGAGATATAAGTATTGAATTTTTCAAATAAATCATTGAATTTCGGCATCCACCCTCTTAGATGTCTGCACCCAAAATTCCCAACCCAAAGAGCCTAAAAGCGACACCTGTTGGGCAGTATACACTCAAGCCTAATAAGGATCTATTTATAGGAAAGTGTAACATAATTAGGGATGCACCAAATAGTGATTTTGGCCGAATACCGAATATTCGGCACCCAGGTGAACCGAATATCGAATATTCGGCTTGTCGAATATTAACTGTTAGGCCGAATACGTTTTTTCAAAGGTTAAAAATATTAAAATGTTACTTAGAGACTAAAGTAAAAATAAATAAAGAATACAATCTACCAAAAAAGTAATGGCAGCTCAGCAAGAATAACTTTTCTACTCCCTTTGATTTAGCAAGGAAGCTTTTAAATGCATCCTAGATCAGTGTCTGGAGTGGGTAATCATTTTCAGATATTGTAAACATTCAGGTTGTTTCTAAAATTTTGCAACAAACTTTCAATGGGGATAATATGGTCAAGACTGTGGCAACATGCAATAGCCGTTTTTGGCTGAATCTGAACTGAACTGATATCATCACAAGAACTTTTCTCTTTGTAATTTGGCAACAGTCCACGGGTGTTGTTGTGGCTTGCCTTTCCGTGCATGTTGTTTGCACGTATTTTCCAAGATGTTAATAAATATTATTAGTTGTTATTAACCTTCTGATTTTATAATTTAAAGTAAGTTACATTCTCACCTAAAATGTACAGTGGTGACCACGGACTCTGAACGTGTTTCGACGATAAAAAAAACAGCCTGATCGATCAGCCTGATGGCTACTTAGGCCTAACCTCAAGCAACGTGCTTTCAAGAACTCCAATTCGATAATAAGTTCGCAACATGGCATTACGCCTCGTATTTGCTTAATTATAAAATGCTAACAGTGTAAATAAATACGCTGTCTCCAGGTATGGTTAGTTTTTTTTATTTTATATATATTTTTTTTCTTTCTCGTAATGGCTGTTCCCCGTTTTGTGTCAATCGCAAGTATTACTTCTACTAAGAAATTAATTGTCACCTAATACCTGTTAGATCATTTTTGTTTTGTACTTGCACCTTGATATGTAAATATTTATTATTTTTTTCTTTTTCCCTTCTCGTGTTGCAAATCGTATTGTAATCGGAACATTGTGTAATGTATATTAATTTTAATCATTCTTATCACACCTAGTAATTTTTATTTCCTTATTTTGTTGGCCTTCAAAAGTAAAATAAAGATATGTCTGTCGATCAAGAGACAGGAATTCTTGGCGTGCAGGCAAAAATGCCAACGTTTTCTAAGCACAATATCAAACTATTTTTCGCGCAACTTGATTCGGTATTCACACTTAATAAAATCGCTGATGAAAAAACTAAATATAATTATCTAATCAACATTTTAGATACTGATATCCTGTCCTCTGTTAGTGATCTTATATTCATACCGCCCGATGTAAACCCTTTTACTACTCTAAAAGACAAGTTGCTAACAATTTTTGAAAACTCTACTGCCCAAAAAACGAAGGCACTCCTGGAAGAGCTCACACTTGGGGACCAAAAACCAAGTGTGTTGCTCAGAAAGATGAAGGACCTTGCCTCCGGACAAGTTACAGACGATTTTCTAAGAACTCTGTGGCTACAACGCCTGCCAAGTAATATTCAAGCCGTTTTAGCAGTAGGGGGTGATGAATTGGACAAACTTGCCGTCCTGGCAGATAAAGTGTCCGAAATCAGCACCCCCCACAATGATCATGTAATAGCTGCAATGTCAGAGTCCAACGAGATAAAAATTCTACGTCTTCAGGTTTCTGAATTGTCAAAAAAGGTCGAAGCATTAACAATATCTTTATCCGAGAATCGCTCTCGTTCTCCACATCGTAGCAGAGGAGGCAATTTTTATAGAAACCGCAGTTTCTCAAACGGCCGGAGACATAATGCCGATATTTGTTACTATCATACACGTTTTGGCCCTCAAGCTAGAAAATGTACAAAGCCATGTTCTTTTTCCCAAACGGGAAACGACACAAGTGCATCACAGTAGCGGCATGTGATTGCACACAACCTCCACACAATAGTCGCTTATGTATTTATGATCCAGCTACTAAGACAAATTATTTAATTGATTCAGGTGCAGATGTCTCTGTAATTCCCAACACCACCAAATCAAACCCATTAACTTTTTGTCTTTTTGCTGCCAACAATACTAAGATATCCACTTATGGGCAAAAACTTGTTGAAGTTGAGCTAAACCTTAGACGTAGCTTCAAGTGGGAATTTACGTTGGCCAGATGTTAAGCGTCCTATTATTGGATCAGATTTTTTAGCTCATTTCGGGTTATTAATTGATCTTAAAAACCACTGTCTTATCGATCCACTAACGAAATTAACTAGCAAAGGCCAATTTATAAAGGGTATATTTACATCTGTCAAAAGTATCTGTAAGGATTCAACCGTTCATAAAATTCTAAACCAGTTTCCTAATCTTACACGTCCCCGCCCTTTTAACAGCAAAATTCCTCATAATACTTACCATTTCATTGAAACTTCTGGCCCACCTGTTTTTAGCAAACCGCGAAGACTCCACCCTGCACAACTTGCTGCAGCTAAACGGGAGTTCCAATTTATGTTAGAACAGGGTATCTGTCGGCCATCTAAATCTAATTGGGCATCTCCTTTGCACCTTGTTCATAAGAGTTCAGGTGACTGGCGTCCCACCGGGGATTACAGAGCACTTAATAAGATAACACGTCCTGATAAATATCCTATACCCCACATTCAAGATTTTACTCATAATTTGCATGGTGCTAAAATTTTCTCAAAAGTAGATATTGTGCGGGCTTTTCATCATATCCCTGTTAACCCTACTGACATTCCCAAAACAGCCATTACTACCCAATTTGGTTTATTCAAATTTGTTTTTATGCCATTTGGGCTGTCGAATGCTGCCCAAACATTTCAGAGGCACATTCATGAAGTTCTCTATGATCTCGATTTCTGTTTTCCATACCTGGATGACATTTTGATTGCCAGTAAATCTCCAGCTGAGCATGAAGCACACCTTTACGAAGTGTTAAGTCGTCTTGACAAATATAATTTGACTATCAATCCATCTAAATGTGAGTTTTTCCAGGATGAAATTTAGTTCCTTGGACACCTTGTCTCTGAGCATGGTTGTAAACCTCTTCCAGATAAAGTTAAGGCAATTATAGACTTTCCCCAACCAAAAGTAGTGAAAGAACTCCGCAGATTCTTAGGCGCCTTAAATTTTTACAGACGTTTTCTTCCTGAGATGGCTTCCATTCAAATGCCACTAAATCACTTGCTGCAAAATTATCAAAAGAATGACAAACGTGAAATTTCTTGGACTGATGCTACGACAAAAGCTTTTGAAACTTGTAAAGAAAAACTTTCTCAGGCCACAATGCTATGTCATCCTGATCCAACTGCTACATTAGTGTTGCATGCAGATGCATCCGATACAGCTATTGGTGCAGCATTACACCAAAAAAACGGAACAATGTCTTCAGCCACTTGCATTCTTTTCAAAAAAACTTTCTCCTGCACAGCAAAGCTATTCGGCTTATGATAGAGAGCTGTTAGCTATTTACGAGGCAATTAAGTACTTCAGATACATGGTTGAAGCTAGATCATTTACTATATACACTGACCATAAACCTCTGTGTTTTGCGTTTGCACAGAAACCTGATAAGTGTACTCCTCGACAACTTAGGCATCTTGATTTCATAGCTCAGTTTTCGACGGATATTCAACATGTCAGCGGGCAAGATAACAGTGTTGCTGATGCACTCTCCCGCATAAATGCAATATCCCTGGATCTCGGCCTACAAACAATGGCTGAAGCACAACTGAGTGACAGTGAACTGTGTGAGCTACTGCAAAACCCTACTTCATCCAATTTAGTTCTTAAGAAGTTTCCAGTAGAAAGTGGTTCCTCATCTGAACTTTATTGTGATGTCTCGACTGACAAAATCAGACCTTTTGTACCCCTAGTGATGCGTCGCCAGATCTTTGACAGTCTTCATGGACTGTCCCATCCTGGTGTCAAGTCAACTGTGCAGCTGATAAAACAACGTTTCTGTTGGCCGTCTATGCAAACTGACATTACCAAGTGGACTCGTTCCTGCATTCCGTGTCAGCGCAGCAAGGTCCACAAGCACACATTCAGTCGCCCAGGTCAGTTCGCCACTCCAAGTTCTCGCTTTGAGCATGTCCATTTAGATTTAGTGGGTCCTCTCCCTCAATCGAAAGGCTGCCAGTATCTCCTAACACTAGTGGACAGATTTACACGTTGGCCAGAGGCCTTTCCAATAGAGGACATAACTGCTGACACTATTGCCTTCAAATTCTATTCTGAGTGGATTTGCAGGTTTGGTGTACCTCTCCGGATCACCACAGACCGTGGACGACAATTTGAATCTCAGCTGTTTGAAAGTTTGTCTAAAATCATTGGCACCCACCATATATACACGACTCCATACCATCCAGCATCGAATGGACTTGTTGAACGATTTCACAGAAGTCTTAAGGCTGCCATTCGCTGCTATGCCACAAAACGCTGGGTTGAGATACTACCCACTATTCTCCTGGGCCTCCGCTCATCCATCAAAGAAGACCTGCAAGCTAGTGTTGCTGAACTCGTCTATGGTGAAACTCTTCGCTTACCTGGTGAATTTTTTTCTGCATCCAAGGATTATATAGATCCAGCTACATTTGTTGGTCGCTTGAAAGACCACATATCCACAATCCGTCCTGTTCCAACCAGCCTGCGCACTGGTCGTTCCATTTTTGTGCATAATGCACTTTCTTCGTGTAGTCATGTCTTTTTACGACAGGATGCTACTCGTAGAAGTCTTCAACCATTTTACACTGGACCATTTAGGGTGTTATCCCACAGTGATAAAACCTTCACCATCCAGCTACACAACAAAACCTCAGCTGTGAACATTGATCGGTTGAAGCCAGCATTTATCAATGTAGTTCCTGATGCTGTGCCTCCAGAACAGACTGTGTTTTTCCCTTCAGCAATGCCTGACCTACCACAGTCTCCTTCTGCTCTGACAACCAGCCAACCGCTGTCTTCTGACCCATCTACCAGTCAACAGCCATATGTTACCAAATCTGGTCGCCGAGTTAAATTCAACCCCCGTTATCTTGACGCCACTTCGTCACTGGGAAGGGGGTGATGTGGCAACATGCAATAGCCGTTTTTGGCTGAATCTGAACTGAACTGATATCATCACAAGAACTTTTCTCTTTGTAATTTGGCAACAGTCCACGGGTGTTATTGTGGCTTGCCTTTCCGTGCATGTTGTTTGCGTGTATTTTCCAAGATGTTAATAAATATTATTAGTTGTTATTAACCTTCTGATTTTATAATTTAAAGTAAGTTACATTCTCACCTAAAATGTACAAAGACAAACATTATTTTTTAACAAAAAACAATATCTCAATCCACCTATACCGTCAAAATTACAATACATTCAATCAAATATATTGGGTGCGAAACAAGGTAAAACTGAATTTTTATTCACAACTAGATCAATAATGAAAACATTTTAACGATATTTGTTTCATATTAATTTTGTTTGTATTAAATGTGATGATGATATTGAAAATGACTGAATTTTGGTCAGTGACACACTATAAATATTATCAACTGGGTTCTGAATAACGGAATATCTAGCTCGTAGTTCTTTAGCTATGAATGGAGGCTTTTTCCAGAATTTCTCATCATATTATATTTTACAGAAATCAAAGCAAGTCAGTTGAAAATGTAGTTATGATATCTTCATTATTGTTAAAGTAGCAAACGAAAATCCAAGTTTGACCTCGAGTGAGATGAGATACAATGTATTTATGACTCAATAAGTGGATTACGATTATGATTTCCTGAACAAAAATTGTCTTTCTAGAAATCTATTATCAACCCCAAACGTTTTTCTATTTTGTTTAAAAACCCTTATTTGTGAAAAAGCAAGGAACAGATTATTTACTAAACAAAATTTAGGAACTTGCATTTGTACATCATTAATTCCTACGAAAATCCAAATTAATCATACCCATTATTCATCATTTTAATCCTCCTCATGGTTGATTTTTTAAAGTTACACTTTACAAACAGCAAATAAATGATTTTGTTTCTAATTATTTTAAATATATTTATAAGTTGACATTTAAAAGTAGAAATTGTGAAAAGTTTTTAAAAATGTGTTTTAAAAGATTATTTTAAGTATTTGGTTCAGCCGAATACTTTCATATTCGGCCAAACCAAATATTCGGCAGGCCGAATGGTTTTATATTCGGCCAAGCCGAATATTCGGCTTAACAGAATAGTTTGATATTCGGCTTAACCGAATATTCGGTAACATGGCCAAATACCGAATATTCGGTTCATCCCTAAACATAATATGAAGTTTGATTAAGTTTCGTGCATTAGTTTTTGAGATATAGCGATCGCGAAAATCGTGAAAAATGCAGCATGGGCGCGCAATTTGGTAGTATATGATTTACACGAAAAACTAATGAGCACCAAAGTTATGTCAAGGTCTAACAGAATATGAATTTTGTTAAAATTCCGTACATTAGTTCTTGAGATATGACTATTGCTAAAATCGTGTAAATCCTGAAAAATGCAGCATAGCCGAGCCACCTGTTGGGCGATTTACACCAAAACCTAATCAGCAACAACTTATCCAACGTCTAACTGAATCTAAAGTTTGATGAAAATCTGTGCATTAGTCTTTGAGATAGAGCTATTGCGGAAATCGTGAAAAATGCAGCATAGCAGCGCACCTGTTGGGAAATTTACACCGAAACCTTATCCAGCTGCAACTCATATCAACGTCTAACAGAATCTAAAGTTATGTGGAAATCCGCGCATTAGTCCTTGAGATAGAGTTATTCCAAATCGTGAAATATGCAACAGAGCAGCGCCATCTTTTGGACGATTTATACCAAAAGCTAATCAGCACCAATTGATACGAAGGTCTAACTGAATCTAAGGTTTTATTATATTCCTTGCATTAGTTCTTGACATAGAGTGCCCACAGAATTTTTGTCACATATCAGAAAGACAGTCACATTTTCTAAAAACAGTCAAATCGTATTCAGGACTTTCTAAATCCGTCGAAAACCGGAAGTCGAAATTTTTTACTTATCCAATACGTCTTGTAAAGATAAAAGAAAGTAATAATGATTAAATAATATCATTGAAAAATTTATGATGATTAAATTATGATTGTTGATAAAATTTATAAGAACATGTTTTCGGAAAAATTATAGACTAATGTTTATATAAAAAAAAACAAAACTAATTAATCAGATTTAAAGAAAATAATTAAATATATTTATGTATGACAACTAATATAATTGTCTGAGCAAAGTGAAGGCTAATACTCAGCGAAATATTATTGTCAGGACACATTACAGCTACGATGGATATTAACGCCATGTCCTACTAAAAAAAAAAGCCCAATAAAAACCTTTCGTCAAGCATAACTCAAAAAAGATTTGTCGGATTTCGTTTCTGATTGCACCAGAAGGTAGCTATGAGGGTCGCCTAATGAATGCACCTACTATGAAAAATAAGTTCCAAACCGTTTAAAAATTATATAATAAAAAACTGATAAAACCACAATTTATCTGCATACGTCATAGAAATTTGGTCTGCGTCACTTTCACCGTTGGATGTTTTCGTAGACAACTGGTTTGAACACATGGAGCAAATAAAAAAAAAAATAGGCACGCAGTAATATTGAATTGCCATAAAACATATTTAAATTTAATAAAACAGGAAAAGAAATCTGTTTGTTTTCCCATTTAAAAGAAAAAAGGCATAAAAACTTTGATTTGAGATTTTGCGATAATCTCTCAATAGCATTTTTTAATCGCCAACAGCATATTTTATATATCGCGTGTGAAAATTAGAAACAATTATATGATGTTTAATAAAATATTTTGCTTTATAGCATCATTTCTTCTTATTTTCTTTCTTTATTTTCTTTATTTTTTTTTACATGCTTTCTTTTAACTTACATTTATATTTGTCTGTGTCACTCAAATCTTGTGATTCATTTTTTCACCCACTTCCTGTTGAAATAGAGTTTTGAAATTTGGAATATATATGTATTCCTGAGGGCAATATATGAATTGGACATTGATTTTTTTTTTAATTCGATCCCTAAGGGGGGGGGGGGGGAGGGGTGAATTACTTAATGGTTACGTTTGAATTTCTACAGAGAAATCAGAATTAGCTTCAACAATGAGTATTTGTAGAAAAGTACTAATGACAGGGTTACGGTTACCACGACATCTCCAAACTTTGGCCAACGTGGCGAAATTTTGCGGTAAAAAAAGTTTCTATATATGAAGCCAACTTGGAGATAGCTGGCTAACTTGGCAAAATTCCCATTTAAATCCATTTATCTTCCATACTTGAACTCACCGAATTAAATTTAAACTCCGTGCATTTAAGGTTTTTTTCAAGACTTTTCTACTATTTAGTTCATTTAAAAAGCATATATATTTTCTAAATTTTTGTGAATTTTAATTAAAGCATGGTTTTAAAAAAAACAATTTCCATTTATATTAATTCTTTTTAGTCTTTAAAAATGAAATTGGTACTTTTCCTGTTTAAGGGCCTTGGCGAGGTAGAGAAAATAGGATTGGCGAGACAAGTAAACTTTTTATGCGTATTTTCGTGCATCTTATTCATTGTTTCATATACTCAAGCAATTTTTTAAAGATTTATACAATTTATTTTGTGTTAACAAGCCTCTTACCTATTTTTATATACAAACAAAAGTAAATTGTATATAAAAAGCAATGATATTATATGTATAAATAAAATGATTATATTTATGGCACAGATGCCATAAACGCACCGGGTTTTGGCGTGATTTTTTATGCTAATTTGGCGAAAACGTTGTTTTCGAATACCAGTTACATATAGTATGCTATAATAGCCGTTATTTTATATTTCAATATGAAAAAAAAATAAAGTGATTTTCTATTATTTTTAAAAGGAAATAACAATCAATAAATGATATAATTATAGAACAAAAAAATTATAATAGCGTTATATATGGTTACATCAGCGGTGGCTCGTGATTGGCATTTTGGGGGGGGGGGGGCACTAAATCCATAGCGGCCAAATTATTCTTCTCTTACCGCTGTTGCTTTAAAAGAAATCTTTGCCATATTTGTTGGCAGAATATTCGACCATTAAATAAGGTAATCTTTTTCTTTCAAAAAATAATGGTAAGAAAAGAATATTAATGTCCGCCATGCATTTAGTGCCCAAAAACATGACAGTCACGAGCCGCCAGTGGTTACCATGTCAGGCAAAGTAGCGCCACTTTGGCGCCAATTAGGTACCTCGGTGCGTATATGACACCTGTGCCATATTTATTTGTACAAATAAGCATAAACGTTCATCAGGTTTGTTTTCATAGCTATTTATATCTTTTTGCAACAAATCTCCCCTTTAAGGCGAAACTGCACAAAGATTGTAAAAATTAGAAAACGGGAAGTCTGTTTTTTCAGAATTCAGTGTCACCCTCGATGAAAATAAAATATATAAATATGGATAGTGCAAAACATATTTCAGTTTTAAGACTTAATACACACGCTTTTATTTTGTACAGAATGACGTCATCCTCATCCGCGGAAAAAGTTCTAAAGATGATCTAAGTAACGAAGTACATGGAATTATTAGGAATATAAACATAAAAATTGACATGGCTGTATTTATCATGACGTAAATTCTCGCAATAGAACAATTTCTAAAAATGTCGCTATATAAAACACTGCAGAAACAAAAAACTTTCGAAAATTTTCTATTTCTGTGTTACTGCTGAGCCCAAAATTTTGAAATTTTGCTTCGGGTTAGTTTTAAAATATAAAATTGTCTCTCTGAATGGTTTCTAAAAAAAAATTTAAAATTTAAAAAGATGAAATGAGCAGAAAGCGATCTCAATTACCATTAATTTGAATTATTAGGTATAGCAACTTTAAATACCTCATAATGCTGCATTTCCTCCAAAAAACATGCAATTTAAATGCAACAAAACTTATAGATACCCACCTAGCATTAAATAAATCGTGTAAATATGGAATAAAGACCTGTATGAAACAGTGAGTAGGTTGCCCGAAAGTACTTGTTAAAGTGTTCCTTCTCTAGGCTTTTCTCTCTCTCGCCAAGGCCACTAACAGAGGGAAAGGCCGTTTTAAATGTGATATGAATTTTTTTCTGTGATTCATTTTTCTAGACATTTTATCATAAGGTCATATTCTCAATTATCATTTGTAGATTTTTTATATAGTAACTTATTCTGGTGAAATTTCATAATCGGGTTCATATTGGCGTATTTTAGCTTGCATGATTTGCTGAAAAAATATGCATGGATTTGTAAATTACTTCAAATGACACTTTGACAGCTCAAAGGTTATGCAGACGATATATTCAGATCTTGTGTCATATTTTATGTTGCAATCATTGCCGATTTCTTTTATTTAATACATGCTAAATACAGCTCAACTTGTGCAGAATATCTTTGCAAACAAAACAATACAGCGTATGTAGTGGCCAGCATACACTCATCATTTAAATCCGATCGAGCATATTTAAAACACACTCTAACGAAACATTGCATGCCACTGCTGATGTGTTCGGGACTTTGATACTATAACAGATTTTGAAAAGAGATTTCCTTAACTAATATCGACAACCTCATTGGATCCGTGGAAAACATATATTGTACAATATTAACTATTCTGGGGAAGCACACACCATATAAAGTATAGTCCATTCTTTTTAAACATCATATATTTAACATTTAAAGTTACTCAAATTGGTGCGGAGCGTCTGATCATGCTCTTTACATAATTTTATACAGTTAAAATTCCGATATAAGATAATTTAGTGTTTCATTTTCTATTTTACTTTTAATATATTGCGTACTTTCAATCTTATATCCATGCATGGCTGTCTTGTATGGTTTGCTTTCCCATTTTTTTAAACAGTGTATACGAATTTATATATAAGATTTTGCAATTCTACGATTCGTTTATTTTCATCATTACAATTTATCGCAGTATATGGACAATTAAATATAACATCTCATTTTCTTTGCTTCCACATGTTATTATTAAATCTATGTTCTCAGCAATATCGCTCAGACTAATCGCTCTGAGGGAAGTCCTAGTTATAATTATAAAGTCAAATTATTTAAAGATACCAGGCTTAGAAATTATTTGAAATTGAGTAGAGTCTTCATTTATGAATTATTTAAGTAAATGACACAAATGAAACTGAAATGGAATTTTTTAATTAACTGATAATTAACTCTGTATCAAAACTGAACTAAACATCTAGCAAAATATTCACAATGTTCAAAATATAAACGTTTAAATAAATGCACAATAAAATGCAAAGATAACCTAATTCACATATTGTGTTATGATGGTTAAATTACAGCATCACAAGAAATACTGATGTTCATTCCTGGGGAAAAATGCATAATACAGATATCCCTTAACATTCGCGAGTTTTGATTATTCGCGAAATAAAAAATGAGAAACATTTCAACATTCTCGAATACTTAACTTGGTTATTCGCGAATTTTGTTTTATAAAGAATATTATTTTACAAAGTGAACTCGCTTTGTTTTACCAATTCCATAAACCATTTGACACTAAACAGCTGTGCATCGTACTGTATAGCCTAAGTTCCGAAAATTTCAACCCTTGTATTGAGGTAAAATATTGATCAGTAGTTCCCAGAAACGCGAAACATAACTTGATGCTAAAAATAAAAAAATCCTAAATTTTCTAAAATTCAAATTTTTTATTGCAAGTGAAGGTTTTTCTGCAAAAATTATATGGAAAATTTTAAAGCTTCAACATTAACTTGTTGAAAAAGCAATAGAAAGCGATCCAAGGAGTCTTAAATTTAAAAGAGAAATCGAGACCGCAACTTTTCCTTATACGGAAATTCCTAAACAAAAGATCTGTTGTTCCAAACAATCGCATATCAATAAATTTTATACAGACAACTAGCAATCAAACTTCGTACAATATGTTTACAATTATTCAAATTTATTTACAGCATGTATTTTTTAATGCTTAATAAATAATTTTTACGTTTCAATTGCTTTTTTCCATTTACAAAAATCATAAAACCTAACCCCCTTTTATGCACTTGGAAGATAGTCTCAACATTCGCGATTTTGACATTCGCGGAGGTTTCCGAGAACCTAACCCCCCGAGAACATTAAGGGAATACTGTACGTATGTATTATCAAGTTTGGAAATTTTACCGTTTTGAATGTCCTAATTGTAAGTGTTAATACTAATTGCTAATTACATAAATATTTAAAGAAATTGTAATATGTAAATGTAACAAATTTGGAAATAAAATGTGATTCATGCATCGTATGGATAAAGTGACAAAGTATAAAGTGCCACAGGAACTCTATTTGGCGCCTGCTGGTGCGTTATTTTTCGAATGATTGCCTGTGTATCTGCAATACTATCGATATCAATGAAGACCTATGGAACTTGGTGCCTGCTTCCAGAGCACGACTCGCAGCACCCTTTTTCGAGTATATATTTATATATATATCATGATAAGTATTTATGGAATCGGTAATAATAATTTAAATGTAAAAAATATGTTTTAGTACCTTTTTTATATCTACCCCACCTATATTATAAAGGACAAACGTATGTCCGTATGTAACGCTGACAATTTTGCGAATGGCAACATTTGACGATGAAATTTCGTTTTAGCAATTTTTGCTACTGCAATTTTTAAATTTCTAAACTTAGCATATTTTCAATTTTTACACCATCACATAGGAAAAAAATCTACTTTCGAATGCAATTTGTTTGAAAACTGTATCTTAATTGACTGATTTATTATAAATTTTAACGTAATTTTCAAGCATAAACTTTTTTAATTTATATCCATCGTGTGCAGACTCCATTACGAAATAAACCATTTGCACTTAAAACATAAATAGTTCAGCATTTGTCTCTGGCCAATTTTTCATAACGAAATTAAAACCTCATCAATCTGTTACATTAAAAAGTCGCATTCCGTTTATACAGGGTGTTTCTAAACTCATGGTACATACGCTAGGGGGTGATAGAACACATCAAGACGAGTAATAGTGAATAGGAAACCAAGGGTCCCAAACGTCTTCCGAAGGAGATAGGCGCCTTTAAAGTTTAGGCACCAAAATTTCAAATGATTATAAAAAACGGAAAAATTGGTCGATTCGTTTGCGATTTTCACTAAAACTATTCTTTATGTCAGTATTTTCTTGAAAATAAATTTTAAAGCTACAGTTCAAAAAATGCCGATAGAGGGCGCTTTAGACTTTGGAGTAACCAACAACTATTTTTTACCGTTATTTTTTGTATCTCATTACATGCTTTCAAAAGCTTAGACTTAAACTTAAATTTTGAGCTCAAAATCTGAATCGTTGGGAGTGGTTAAGTAGCGCAAACTGAACTGTGTTCAGGAGTTAAAATTTCAAACGATTATAAAAAACGGAAAAATTGGTCGATTCGTTTGCGGTTTTCACTAAAACTATTCTTTATGTCAGTATTGTTTTGAAAATAAATTTTAAAGATAAAGTTAAAAAAATACCGATAGAGGGCGCTTTATACTTTGGATAACGAAAAACTATTTTTTACCGTTATTTTTTGTATCTCATTACATACTTTCAAAAGCTTAGAATTAAACTTAAATTTTGAGCTCAAAATCTGAATTGCTGGGAGTGGTTAAGTAGCGCAAACCGAATTGTGTTCAGGAGGGGGTTCAAATTTCAACTCATGAACACAGTTCAGTTTGCACTACTTAACCACTCCCACCGATTCAGATTTTGAGTTCAAAATTTAAGTCTAAGCTTTGAAAGCATGTAATGAGATACAAAAAATAACGGTAAAAAATAGTTGTTCGTTACTCCAAAGTCTAAAGCACCCTCTATCGGTATTTTTTAAACTTATCTTTAAAATTTATTTTCAAGAAAATACTGACATAAAGAATAGTTTTAGTGAAAACCGCAAACGAATCGACCAATTTTTCCGTTTTTTTATAATCATTTGAAATTTTAGCTATTGAACACAGTTCAGTTTGTGCTACTTCACCACTCCCAACGATTCAAATTTTGAGCTCAAAATTTAAATTTAAGTCTAAGCTTTTGAAAGTATGTAATGAGATACAAAAAATAACGGTAAAAAATAGTTTTTCGTTACTCCAAAGTCTAAAGCGCCCTCTATCGGTATTTTTTTAACTTTATCTTTAAAATTTATTTTCAAAACAATACTGACATAAAGAATAGTTTTAGTGAAAACCGCAAACGAATCGACCAATTTTTCCGTTTTTTATAATCGTTTGAAATTTTAACTCCTGAACACAGTTCAGTTTGCGCTACTTAACCACTCCCAGCGATTCAGATTTTGAGCTCAAAATTTAAGTTTAAGCCTAAGCTTTTGAAAGCATGTAATGAGATACAAAAAATAACGGTAAAAAATAGTTGTTGGTTACTCCAAAGTCTAAAGCGCCCTCTATCGGCATTTTTTGAACTGTATCTTTAAAATTTATTTTCAAGAAAATACTGACATAAAGAATAGTTTTAGTGAAAGCCGCAAACAAATCGACCAATTTTTCCGTTTTTTATAATCATTTGAAATTTTGGTGCCTAAACTTTAAAGGCGCCTATCTCCTCCGGAAGACGTTTAATACTCTTAGTTTCCTATTCACTATTACTCGTCTTGATGTGTTCTATCACCCCCTAGCGTATGTACCATGAGTTTAGAAACACCCTGTATTTCACAGATACTTCTCCTAGAATATGGAACCTTGGGCGATCAAATTAGCGCCAGTTATCCGCATGGATCCGAGGACGTTAAAAGTGGTCTTAGAATTTAAAAACTTGAATTAGTTTTCGACATATTAATTTTTTCGTAATTTTTAATGACATTTCTGTAATGATGGCAACTGAATTGCTCCATTTTTATGAATAAAGGGAAACGATAGGGATTATTAGATTTCTTTGTTTCAAATTAAAATTAACTTTTATTTGAATAGATAGTGAAAATAATATTGCAATCAAATTGTATTTTTCAAGAAATACGAACTTATTTTCGCATATTCAAGCGGCAGGAATCAATTTATTTTAGAAAGCAAAAATCATCTGTATAAAAAAACAGATTTTCAACTATTTTCTTAAGATGATTAAAACTTTTCACAAGGACGTTAAAAACAAAACGTTTTAGCGAGGAAAATTGTATTTCTCTAAGTATTTATTTTAATTCTTAAATATAAAATGCTTTTGAATAAATTCGCCAAAACAAAGTCATTTTGTATAAGTTCACCCAAACGACGTCATTTCTACCCGTCAGTGTTGAATTCAGACACTTTTCTCGGGGGGGGGGGGGGGATTGTATTTTTTGACCATTTAAAACACAAAATCTCAAATCTTCTAAGGGGGATATGGGATGTTTTCCCCCGGGTCACCCCCCTGAATTCAGCACTGCTACCAGCTCCGAAATTAGAAGCCAAATCTTGGAAGAACGAAAGTTTTTTCGCAAATTAAGTTATAAGAATAAGTGCATTTGTATTGGAAAAGCTTTTGACTGAAATTGTAACTATGATTTATTATTTGAAATATTGTATTTAATTAAATTAATACTATAATTGTTATTTAAATTTACTGTAACGTTAGATTTCATTTCCCCCAAAATAATCGAATGATCTCATGCAATTAAAAAGCAACACATCAGGTGGCCACGCGGATAGTATATATAAAATGCTAATGTAACAATTTTTTGAACCGGATTTATGGGACGATTATATGTTAAATGCGAGTTTTGTAGAATGCTGGTAATGTAATTTTAGTATGTTGTTACAATCGCCTATAGCATATGTTGTTACAATCGGCTATAGCATGCTATTCCTTGAAAAGGGTCTATATGGCGTTTATAGTTATTCTACAGAGACACGCAAAATTATACAAATATATGTAACGATTTTATGAAATGAATATATGTTGAACATAAGGTTTGTAGAACGCGGATGGTAATGCAATTTTAGTATGTTGTGTTTTCTTGAAAAGAGTGTATACCATTTATAGTTAGGGCTGCACAAAAGAATTCGATTATATTACCGTCTATGGGCGATAATTACTGAAAATACGTGTTAGTGCCATTATGTTATTTAAACTCTACGAATTTTGTATATGTTACTAAGATTTATTGTAGCTTGTTCCCAATTGAAAAAAAAAAAAAAAATAAGGATGTAACATTTATAAGTTCTTTTATCGGACAAGCAAAAGAATTCAAATGCATTACACTTTATCACCAATTGCTGTTGGAAGAGCCATTTTTCTGTGACGTTTATTTAACTTATAATGCTCCTGTATCTCTATATTTATAACTGTGTCTTGAACTAACTTTTCGACGTAATTTTAAGTTCATTTTCCACGACTGAATTTCGCGTAAATCTTCAGAAAAAGCTTTCACCATTGTGAAATAGTATATATACTAGTGTAAATGCCCGTCCTAGGACGGTGGGTAAAAATTGTGTTTTTCACTTAAAACTTGAAAAACTGATAAAAAAAATTAATTGACAATATGGAAGTGTTTAGATGAGCAAAGTTCGGCTAGTTTATGTTCTAATAAACACACAATTAGCATTTACAATATTACTGGGTAAAGCAGGTTTTCCGTCTAATATACTACTATAACAAAATTAAGATTTCTTAATAAAACAAAAATTTAATAAATATGCAATAAAAGTGCGTAATTAAAACAGTCTGCTGCAACTATTGTAATAATACTATTTTTTTAATAACACTTTGAAATTGTATTTTATCGTTTACCCCCCTCTTCCTCCCCCCCTCCAATTTTTTTTAAATATGTATATTGATTAATAAATAAGTATCTTGGGTTGAATCCCAACCGTCTAATCCCCTAAGCTTCTGTCCTCCCGATGCAAAGCTATAACTCAAAAATTATTAATTTTACTTTTTGTACTATAAATATTAATTTTTTACTTTTAAAATATGGAATATGTTTTGTTTTTTTAAAGTTTAAATTTACATACACCTGTATATAGAAAAGGAAAATATAAGCAATGTGTAATTTAAAAATAAGTTACAAAATAATAAGCCTAAAATATTTAAATTGATTACTTTTTTAAAAGAAAGTCAGTTTTATCAATTTTTTTGCAGGAAAAAAAAGGATATTTTTAAAAATACCATATCATTGTTTTCCGTGAATCACTTTATATGAGAAATAAATTAAAATTCCTTACATGTCGCAAAGAAAATTTAATATGATTGCAACTTAATACTTGAAATAATCTCAAGTGACACTTGGCGATTTATTTTGGTGGTGTAATGCGATGTGCCTTGCACTGATTTGTTAGGAAGAAGTGTCTACTACTGCTCAATTATGAGGACTTGTAACCTTGAGAAGTAATCGCGGGATTCTTGTTTCTTGTCAACCAATGGGAGAATGGATCCTTTTCCCCTTGAGTCTCTTCCTGGGAGACTGGTAAGATTGATGGATTCGCCCCGCCCAGCGTTACACTGGCTTTTATTATATAGAGATTAATAAAAATTTTCTCATTAGCTTTTTTTTTTTTTTTTTTTTTTTTTTTTTTTTTTTTTTTTTTTGCTGGTAGCGCCCCTGTTAGGATATTCCATAGCTAAAATTTTAAAATGGGTTTATTTATGTGTTTTCTCATATAGCAACCATGCTTCAAGTTAAAATTAGGGTATTATAAACTCAACTTTCTTTTATGCCGATAACGCCCCCTAGCCAGAAATATATTAATTAAATTTGAATATATATATATATATATATATATATATATTTAATGTTTTACTGTATGATGGCCGTACTTGGGATAAAAATAGGTAGTAGTTATTCAACACATTTATTTTTGTGTTTATAGCACTCCCTTGGGAGGAAATAGGGTAACCAAATATAAGTAAAATTGATTTTTTTATGTTTCTCTGTATGATAGCTATACTGAAGTTAAAAGCAGGTGGCGCAGGTTCAACAAAATTTTCCTTTGTGTTCCTTTAGCAGGAAAATATGTTATTAAATTAAAATAAAATAGATATTTTTTTGTTTTTGTATATAAATTTTCAGAATAAGCTTCTGTTACGGTAGAAATTTATATTTTGCTAAAACTTTCACATGATAGGTTTTTTTTTTCATATTTTTTTACGCTGGTAGCGTCCCTAGTGAGAAATTGCATAACAAGAACTTTTAAACGATGTTTTTAAGCTTTCTCGAATGGAAACCATACTCCAAATTAAAATTAGTTAATACAGATTCAACAAATTTTCTTATAGCACATCTTGGGGGTCTTACCAGGGGTGTTACCGACGTAAAAAAAAAAAAAAAAAAAAAAAAAAAATAGGGTAACCAAACGATTTATACGATTACGATACGATTTATTTCATACTGGTAACGATTCATAGGATAACCAAAATTAAGTATAACTGACTTTTTTATGTTTTAATGTATGTCAGCTATATTGATGTTAAAAATAAGTAGTACAGATCCACCACAACTTTCTTTTGCGTTTATAGAGCCCCTGGCGAGAAATAGGGTAACTAAATTTAACTAAATTTGATTTTTTTTTATGAATCGTTAGAATAAGCTTCTGACACGGTCAAATTTATGTTTTGTTAAGAATTTTCATGATAGTTTTTTTTTTTTCCTTGGTAACTTCTCCAGTAGAAATTGCATAACTAAAACTTTAAAATATATTTTTCATGTTTTTTTATATGTTACAACCATACTCCAAATTAAAATTATGGAATACAGTGTCAATAATTTTTTCTGCGCCTGGGAGGAAATAGGTTAACCAAATTTAAATAAACTTGATTTTTGTATATATTTTTTTTCAATAAATCTTCAGAATCAGCTTCTACCTGGCCTTTTAATTAAAGTTTTTCATATGATATATATACAATTTTAATTAATTCTCCAACTACTTTTCAGCAGTGAAATTACGCTTGAAATTATTGAATATTAAAGACGTGAATTATCACATTGCTAACTAAGCGTAAACCAACAGAGTGAAAAATGTCCAAGCCGGGAATCGAACCCGGACCCCTGGAATAACGCTCCAGTGCTCTACCATTAAGCTACGAGGACAATGCCTAGCTTGGCATCTCTCACTCACATAAGTTGGTAAGTCTGCTACCGCAGCTATGAGATGGAATAGTCTTCATGAGCACACAATATATATATATATATATATATACACATCACTCAAACATTAAAATGTATTTTCTTTATGTTTTCTGATACGGGAATCATACTCCATGTTAAAATTAGGTAATATAGATCCATTTTTATTTTGAGTTTATATCGTCCCCTGGTTGGAAATAGGGCAACTAAATTTAAATAAAATATCTCAATAAGTAAAATTAATTTTTTCTTTAAATAAAATCTCATATCTCTCAATGAAGAAATTTTTCCATATTAATGTGCATTTCCATGTAGAAAATAAATTCTAAGTTCTAAGTCCTATTGGATCAGCTCTTTCTTCAATGTGAACGGCTAAGCATAACGTTTTAAATCTTACTTATAAAGATAATTTTAGATTACTATATTCTTTTAGATCTTCGTCCAAGGAATTTTAGCGTGATTGATTTTTGTTTTTGATAGTTTAATTTTTTTTTCTTTATAAAAATATAATTATTAATTTTTATAAATTTTTCTGTTATAGAAACTTACCTTTTATTGTGCTTAAAATTTTTTATGCAGTTTTCGTGGTGTTCATTTAATCTGTAAAATATTTCCCCGTTACATTTATTCATAAACCCGTAACGCATTTTCTTTTATATCTGCTACATTTATGGATATACTATTTACATGGTATTTTGTATTTCAGGTAAATGAAATCCGACATCTCAATTTAGTCTAAAATTTAGATATTAACATTGGAAAATTTAAAGCTGGTATCAAAAATAATATGGAAGATCCGCGAATAACAAGAGGTGTATTTTTTTAAATTTATTTATGATAGGGAATGTGCAAAGGTGTAGCGGACAGGCGGCTGCACAAACCATCACCTCATCGAGTTGACGGCTGAAATTCCAGCATTAGTTAAAACTAGATTCGCATATTAAAATGCAACTGGTTTGCCAAGTCATGTCTTGGTGGAAAACACCAGCGAACCCTATTTTAGTTGTTGACTAGTAGGTTCACCATTGTGTTTTCCTGCTCCCGGTCCTCCATATTTTCATACCTTTGGGTGCAGGAAAACACAATGATAAACCTAACGGTCAAACACTAAAATCGGGTCTGCAGGTCGTTTCCACCAAGATATAACTTGGCAGACCAGTTGCATTTTAATATGTTAATTGAGCTCAGATTAATTTTTGAATTTCACCCGTCTACTCGATAAGGTGATGATCTCTCCCGGTTTAGTGCTTTTACTTACGTTTGAAAAGTTTGTTGACATTTCCTAAGCAGTTTTTACTATTTGTTGCATTTTCCGACTTATGGCGGACAAATCTTTTGAGTAACGGAGCGTTAGCTATAAGTATATTTTGATGAAAATTATGAGGGGAAAAAAAAGATTCATCTTGAAATCAGATGTGAAAAAAGTGACCAAATAAATAAATAAATAAATAAATAAAAATAAAAATCTTGTTTTCAGAAAGTATGCAGCAGCGATACTATTTCTAATATTTTATCCTTTCCTCAGAGGATATCTCGACATTTTTTATTTTTCGAATAGCATATTCTGTTCTTTAAATGCACTCGAAAATAACACGTTCTTTGAAATGATTGACATCCCATTATGAAGCTGAGATATAAAATAAAAATAAACGAGGGGGGGAAATCATCATTTCTTTCCTGTTTTTTTCATCAATATCATTAATATTTACAGGGGCTATAGTGTCAAACTCCCTCTATTAACCTTGACCCGACCCTTTTATTTAGACATTGTTATATCCGAGTTTCAGATGAAAGAAAATCAATATGTACTATCAAAAAAGGATTTTTTTTTTCACTTCCGAAACTTTTGACAAAAGAGCGATATGCGTGTTTTGAAATATACGTATAATTACGAATGAGACTCTTGCAGCTTTTACAGCGTGAGAAACTGTCAGAAGGCTTTCTAGTGAGGTAATGCTATCTTGTCAATAATGCAAGAGCACGTCATTGACTCGCCAGTGTGTATATAGTAGGGAGCACAGTTTTATTTTTATTGGTCAATAGTTTGGTAGGTGCTCCGCCCTTGGTGAGATAAAGTTGTGGTTTGTATCTGTGGCAACAGAAATTTAGATTGGCCGAAAGTACATTGTTTGCTTTCATATTCTTTGAAGGAGCTTATCTTTTTACAGTATAAAATACTAGACAATGCAATAAATATTAACACAACGATCTATTGTTCAGAAGAAATAAAAGTCAAGAAAACACAGATCTTGAAATAAATATAAATATTAATAAAATGGTTAATAGCAAGAACTACTTCAAGCCTTCAATGAAATGTTTGTAATCTACAAATAAAGAGTCGAAGAAAAGGAAGGGGTTGTAATGTAACTTGTAATTAAGAAGAGTTTATACTCCTTTGGCCTAAACTTTACGTGATTTTTACGATTATTTTCGATTGCAAAGAAAAGACGTACCACCTTCGGATTTTTTCATTATATTTAATGACATTTTACTTATATATATACATATATATATATGTATATATATATATATATATATATATATATATATATATATATATATATATATATATATATATATATATATATTTGCATAAAAACAATGAATACATTGAAACCTCTCTGTAAGGGCACCTGCCGTTCCATTAAAAATTGACCCTTGAATAGGGGTCACCAAATTTTTCATTTCTCTTTCTTTTTATCCCGCGATTTTTAAAACCTGCATATTCTTTCAGTAAGTTCTCTTTGTTTTTAATAATATTGTTTATTTGATTCTTGTTGCAATTAAACTGTGAAGCCAATTTCTTGATCATGACAATTAAGAACTTTGATTTTGTCATTAAAATCCAAATGTACTCTTTGGCTTGATTTAGATGCCATAATTTTAAATTTTACATAAGCATGAGCATAAAATGTTTAGTGTAAAAATTGTTCTTCAATATGCATTCACAGTTTCAGTAAATGTGGAATCAGTTTTTCTAGATAACCTGTTATCCTTTGTGTGCCCACAACAAAGGGTCAAGTTTTCCCTCCAACCCAACCTCTACAGGTTCAAAGGTCAAACAAAGTGTAAGGAACACCTGTTTGTCTCGTGGAAAAGTTTGTCGTCCTTTATTGTGTTACTAAAACCCCACCATCTCTCCCTGCCTTCTTTGTTGCAAGTGAATTTTTTTGCAGAACTCTTATTTTTTGGTTCAGGAATTCAATACACCTGTTTAGGATTTAAAGCACATGTGAAAAAAAATGACCTTTATGAGAGGTAGGTGCGGCTCCTAATACACAATATGGCCAAAGGTGACCGGTCACTTGCGATTTTTGACGTTTTGTTAAACATCTAGAAAAATACATGAGGAATGAACCTAAAACTGCAGGTGTGTAAACAGTATAGTATAGATCATATGATTCCGCGAATATTTTTTCTCGAAACCCTATAGGGGACCGTCAAAAAATTGAAAAAGAACGAATATCTTTTGGATAACCCTGTGAAAACTAATGGAGCAAAAGCGTTTAAACTCAAGATTATTAATAAGTGGCTTTTTGTAATATACTGTGTTCATTTTTATGAGGATAGCATGAATACTCGTAGAGAAATTAAGGTTTTTATAAAAACAGTCCCAAATTTCGCCAAGTTTTTTGCTTATAATTTGCAGAGTTCTTAATATATAAAAAAAAGTTGTTTTCAGAGAATATGACAAAGAACATTGTACACAACAAATTAATTGATTAGTGCTAATTTAGCATACACAATATTGCACGTATTTGGATACAACCCCTCATCGTTTTGTTTTATTTTGGGTACAAGGGATTTTGAGCTTATTCTATAAACGATTATTATCAGACTTTTCAAACTATGTTTTTGAGACTTTTAAAAAAGTTGCTCTATACATTTAGCTAACACATTATGCACATTATATTTTGAGTGCATTCGCGCATGCGCAGTGAAACATTGTTTAGTAAACCTGCTCATTTTTCATCCAATTTTTATTATTTTTTAATTTCGGACTGCAGAGTATTGTGTACAATGTTCTTTGTCATATTTTCTATGAAAAGAACTTTTTTTTTATATTAAGAACTCTGCAAATTATAAGCAAAAAACTTGGCGAAATTTGGGACTGTTTTTATAAAAACCTTAATTTCTCTACGAGTATGCATGCTATCCTCATAAAAATGAACACAGTATATTAAAATAAGCCACTTATTAATAATCTCGAGTTTAATCGCTTTTGATCTATTAGTTTTTACAGGGTTATCCAAAAGATATTCGTTCTTTTTCAATTTTTTGACTGTCCCCTATGGGGTTTCGGGAAAAATATTCGCGGAATTATATGACCTATACTATACTGTTTACACGCCTACAGTTTCAGGTTAATTCCTCATGTATTTTTCTAGATATTTAAAAAAACGTCAAAAATCGAAAGTGACCGGTTACCTTTGGCCATATAGTGTAGGAGTAAATTTAACATTATGTCTATGGGAAAATTTTTCGTTCCTAAAAATATTTACCCTTAATAGAGGTGGCCCTTGAATAGGGTCGGCCTTTAAAAGAAGTTTCACTGTATTATGTTTTGTGCAACTGCAGATGCAAGGCATAGACTTCCAGTTGGGTGACCGTTTTTCTCCGGTCACAACCCTCTCAAACAAATTGGGTCACCCTATTATGAAAGAGCATTAAATCCTCTGGAGCTTATACAAACATTTAGTTTAAAAAAGTCGATTTTTGACAGAATGGCGGTCATTTGAACAAAAAAGATCACATTCGCTCTTTTTTTTTTTTTTTTTTTTTTACATTTTGCGATCTCTCAAGATTATTTAATCAATAAAAATTATACTTTTTGGGTATATAAGATCCACCAAAAGCCATTAGCTTTCTTTTAAATAAAAAATAAGAAAACCGGTCCAATAATTCTCGAGAAAAATGGTCGCTCAGTTTGAAAAACAGGGTTTCGAGAAAAACAAGTTTAAAATTTTACAATAGCATTACGTTCAACGAGTGGCGTTACATTCAATGAGTAAAAAATACCGTAAGGAATTGAAATATCACGAAACCACTTTAGGGCAACAATCTACACACTTGAGGGATACAAAAATGCAAAATAAAAAGAATCGAAAATATTGGACCAAAGAAGTAGAATATTCCCTTAAAGGGTCTCAGGACTCTTAGCTCCAAAATTTAAATTTTTTAGATGTTAAACTCTTATTTTTTCTGAACATTTTGATATAATTGTTTCCTTGAAATTCCCCTTAGAACAGAAATTACGGCTTTTAGAATTATATCCGCTGAATAGCTGAAGCGGCGTTTACGAAACTTTGAAGCCATTTTTCTCCAAATAATGACGTTTTTGGGCATAACGCGCAGGATATCTCAAAAACTTCTGAATATTTTTTCATGAAATTTTCAAAACATATGTTTCATGTTAGTTTGTATAAACTAAACCTAAAGTTTCCTTTTTATTGTTCAAAAGAATATTTTTTCTAGGTGATTATACTACTGTTGAAATTTTTTAAATATTGTTTTAGCTAAATACAACTTTGTATTAAAAATGAAAAAACGCTTTAAATACAAAATTATTTAGGTTCAGGGTAATTATTACAATCTGAAGTGTAATTGGGCACAAAATATTCCATTCTAGTTGCAAAATTTATTTTTTAATCCTGCGCGTTAGCTGTTATACCAAGTTTTATCTGCTCGTCAAATGTCTGATAGTTTGGAGCCCCTATAAATACTAATTCTGCATCTCGCAATTTTTTAAATACATGCAGTCAAAGAGCATACTTATTATCTTGCATCCCAATAAAAATTGTGTTTTAAAATCATATAGATATTAAGATATTAAATGTTGAAAATGGTCTCTTTTTTTTATTTTTTCCAATTTTAAGAGTAACCCCTTAGTCCTTTCAGGGGCAAAGTACTTGTTTTCATTAAATGTTGAAATAATTGAATGTCACCAGTATTTACACAAAAATTTATTTGTAAACAAACAAAAGTACATTTTCGCGTACTTAATAAAAGTGAAATTTTCATTGAAAAATTATGGTGCCAATGTGGCAATTAGGGATTATAATTAGGTGAGGCAGTAACAGCATCCCCGCCCTTCAAGGGGTTAAGGGTTCAATAATAATTGAACCATTTCAGAGAGAAGCCTTTCTTATGCAAAGTGACTTTAATTCTTTTTACATGCGTAAACTCATATTTTTATCTGGTGATACCACCTCTCTTGAACTGTATCGGATAAAATTTATTGGATTAAACTTCGGTTCTAAATTTATTATTTTTAGCGAAAGAAATGCATACTTGCTAGGTAAATTCTAATTTGTGAAAAATGAAGAAAAGGCTGTTACGAGCTAGAAACATCCGTTGTATGTTATTACATAATTAAAGATATTTAATGATTTATGCAAAAAAAAAAAAAAGTAATTTTCTATTTTAATTGCAAAATGGAGAGTTCTAATTCAGAATATATAATAGTTTTGATCTTATTTTAATATAATGATGCCTTCTGGAGGGCTTTTTTCGGAAAACTGAATTCTTCAATAGATAAGAAATACCTATAATTTTTGTTCTAAAACATGGTACTCGCGCATTTATTCACATTGTTTACAGTAAAATCGCAGTAAAGGTGTCATTAGACGCGGAATGATGTCTTATTTTCGAGTATGAATGCCTTTTCCCCGTAAGAGATCGTCTTACATATTAAAAAACTTTTTTTTATTATGGTAAAATCAATTTTTGTGACTCCTTTCCATGATCCTTGGATTAAATTATTACGAATAAATATAGAGTTTATGCATTTTCATGTCACGAACTATAATTTATATTTTCCGAAAAATTCATCCGATTGGAATGGAGAAACAATGAGTGGACCCAACCATAATCTAGAGCTTTTTTTAGTAAATTCAAAATATACATTTAACTATGAAAATCTATATAAATAAAAATATAAATGTTCGTTTGTAGAAAATCTCAAATCTCCGAAAGTTCTTCCCCGATTGCTTTGAAATTCACCGAATGGGTTGCAATCGAATACGAGCGTGTTTTATATATTTATTATGAACCTCGCTCGCCTCTCCTCCCCCCCCCCCCCCAACTGGGGGAGCTTTTTATATTTTTTCCGACACCTATCATATGATATATCATTAGAAAGCCCTTTGACCACTCTTTCATATTATGCACCTCCCCTCTCCCTTACCCCACTTTCCCCTCCGGGGGCATATCTACATAAATATAAATGTTCGTTAGTTCAAAATCTTAAATCTCCGAAAATTCGTCACCGATTGCTTTGAAATTTTGACGCAACGTAGAATTCGAATACACGCGTGTTTTTGTATACCAATTATTCCCCTCTTCCGAACCCCGCCCACCGAAGGGGCACTTGAGGGGCAACTTTTTCCGACACCCATCATCTGATATATCATTAGAAAGCCCTTTGAACTCTCATTCATATTATGCACCTTCCATCCCCTTTCTCCTCATTTCTACCGCCGGGGAACACTTTCTGAAATATTTCGTTAGTATTTTTTTTTCTTGTGCTTTAGTTCGTATTTTTTCTTTTTTAATGTTTGCAATTTTATATGATTTTTGTTATAACTTTCTACTTTTTTAGTTCAATTGATCTGTTTTAGTTCAACCAAATATTGCCTCGCAGAAAATCAAACTTAGGTCGTCGTACTCGCGGGGCGGAAGCTGTGCGACGAGTAATTGCAAATCAAACTGAGGAAGAATGGGCATGAGCGAACGAACGAACAGACAAAGAATATCTCAAATACGTGCTAAGGAAGCATTAGAGCGACGTGCAAGCAGGCTTGAATATGCACGGTTGAGATCTGCTTCGTTCTCAATAGAATGAACGTGACAGGCTGAGAGTGGTATAAAGACGTCAACGAGAAACAGCAGATCAGCGTCAAACATGACTCCATTCTCAGCAATCACGCGATTACAATTGCCTTGTATTCCGGTACAACCCCGCTGATGATTATAGTTTTAACCGGCATGCTGTCATCGGCACTAAGACGGAAGTTTATCCTTATTACCAGGTTCTGAAATTTAATGGAGAAACGATAAGAATGTGTTGCGCCTCCGGAAAAATTAAATTGCCTCATCTTCGAGAATCGCCAGAGCTGAGTACAGTTAAAAACTTTGCTTGCCATATATATAACGCCGAATCAAAGCATTTCCTAATTTCTATCTAACATCAGGAAATACAACTGATACTTCCAATATCGTTGTTCGGCGCGGAAATCGTAACATCTCCATTCATGCCACTTTCAAAGTGAAAGGATAAATTTATCATAAAGCCGGCTCCCTGCTATTCGAAGATGGTCAACACGAATTCCTACAAATATATTTCATCGGTGATGGCAATGATGAATTGAATGCACGCTGCGGAATTTCTACCGGCATAAAAAGGTTCATCGTTTCCTAACTGTAAGAGTTTCTTCACGAAAAAACAATTTAAGGCGTTTGTTCAAAACAGTAATTGACATGATGCCATCTGATACACACAATATTGTTATCCATGCTGACAAAACGCTGTTGGAAAACATGTGCTAAGATTTAATGCTCCAACTATAGACGAAGTGGCAATTGTTATAGTCGGAGATCAGTTCCAACCTAGAGATATTTTTCTTCACCCGAGAAACAATCAATTGACAAAAGTTGCAGAAACACACGGGTGCTATGAAGCCCTGCAGTATCGAATCATTTTTTAGGATGGTGCCCATGGATATCATCGTTTGTTCAAAACAGCAATTGACATGATGCCATCTGATACACACAATATTGTTATCCATGCTGACAAAACGCCTGTTGGAGAACATATGCGAATATTCAATGCTCCAACTATAGACGAAGTGGCAATTGTTATAATCGGAGATCAGTTCCAATCTAGAGATATTGTTCTTCACCCGAAAAACAATCAGTTAACAAAAGTTGCAGAAACTCATCGGTTCTATTATACCCTGTATGGTGTAGGTGGGGTGGGGTGGTTCAGTTAAGTGCTTGGTTCGTAAAAGTGCATAAGAAAAACTCCAACCATAATAAATACAGGAACTAGAAAACTTTATTAAACATTTTTAACTATAGTAATAAAAGGCAAAATAACTTAAAATTATCAAATGGCAGAGAGAGGAAATCCGTAAATGAGAGGTACGCCTGAGCGTAACCTCAGACCACTAGGTCTTTTTACATCTTATCTCATCGAGATCAAAAGTTTAAGTGCCACATTTTCATAAGCAGGATATCACATTTTGCGCTAAACATCGCCAAATTTCCAGCATTAGAACAGTGCACGAAAAGCAGACAAAGGATCATTTTTGTGAGCCAAAATGATCAGCCCAGAATCCAGCAACCCCACAAAAATAAATAAATAAATCGCGTGATGCATAATGGTTGCCAGAAATAACGGTAGTACACATGTATATATCAGAGACGCCACAAAGCCGGAAATAAATTATCTAAACAAATGATTATGTTAAATGATTGCTACTTAGAATTGCGAAATACTTGAGAAAGGCATAAGCTTAAACACAACTGACAAATAAATTTAACGTACATGAAAAGTAATTTAAAGACAGCCTCAATCAACTATCATTTTACATTTTGATATATTATTTCAACGGTCGCTTTTTATTTATTTAAGAAAAGAATGAGACTTATTTATATCTATCGCGGGGGAGGCAAAAGAAAAAAAGCAAAATAACATTCATTGAAATCAAAGGCAGTTGCATCTACTCCTTCTGTTTTTATTTTATTTTAACGGCCGCCGATGTTATTGAGAAAGCGATTATAAATCATGAAGTGAACATTGCTGCATTACATTAGCGGTTATTGAAAGAAAGAAAGAAAAAAAAACAACGAACAGATAAGATTCGAAATGGATTTTACGCTTAGAGTTAAATAATAAATTTTAACATAACGAAGGGAAAAACAACATGTTTCAAAAGCCAAAATAAATGAATTAAATTAATTTTTAACGAAAAAAAGGATATGTGAGGGAAATCTGTCACACCCTGCAGTATCCAATCATTTTATGGATGGTGCCCATGAATATCACTTCAACGTTAAGATGATAAATGCAGTCAGTGGCGAAGAAACAAATAAGAAATGCAGCGCAATGAATTATATTCGTACCAAACAATGATTCGAGAGAATGAAGACAATCACATTTTGAAATGTCGTCAATTGTTTCACCAATACATCGTAGATATGTATGCAAAAATCGAAACAGAAAGTTTGATTATTCATCTGTTTGAATCAGACTATGTTTCGCTCTGAGGAATACGTTCATTTGCGAGATGCAATTGTACCATACAAGTAACGTAGGAATACTAACGATTTTGCCATCTTCATATGCAGTCTTCGTCATATGCATGAGTATGCTCAAGATACAATTGCGTATATTCGTCACTCCGGGCGTCTTGACCTATTCATTACATTCAAACGCAATCCAGTTTTTGACGATATACAACAGCTCTTACTTCCTAGGCAATCGCAGGTGGATAGGCATAACATTATAATACGTGTTTTCAGACAGAAGCTGAAATTGCTGATGGATTTCATGGTAAAACATGAAGCGTTTGGGTCTGTGCGCTGCTGGATGTACTCAGTGGAATGGTAAAATAGAGGATTGCCACACGCACATATACTAATCTGGCTGTGTAACAAAATTACTTGAAACGAAATCGACGATATAATATGCGCTGAAATACCCAATGATGACGTCGATAAGGATTTGAATGAAGTTGTGGCGAAAAATATGATACATGAACCTTACGGTAAGCTGAATCCAAATTCACCATGCATGATAGACGAAAAATGCTCGAAGTGATATCCCCGAGCGTTAGTATCCAACACAGTTACAGGAAACGATGGATATACTTTATACAGAAGAAGGTCAGCAGAAGATGGTGGTAAATTAGCAACCATACAAATGCGAAACGGTGACATCGAAGTAGATAACCAGTGGGTTGTTCCATATCATTCTTTGCTATCAAAAACACACAAAGCGCACATAAACGTGGAAAACTGTAACTCCGTTAAATCGATCAAATACGTTTGTAAATAGGTGAATAAAGGCAGCGGCATGGCAGTTTTTCGCGTGCAACCAGAAAGAAGTGATAGGAATGCGGTCATACATGTCAATGAAATCGCACAATATCAGGCTGGAAGCGCAATATAAGCAGATATGAAGCTGTAGGACGAATTCTTTCATTTCCCATTCATGAACGAAGTCCAGCTGTTGTTCACTTAGCAGTACAGTTGGAAAATGGACAACGCGTTTACTTGAAAGCTGCAAATGTGTAACAAATAGCACTGAATCCCCCGGCTGCATCATCATCTGCTTTCTTCATGTTATGTTATAATGACGCATTTGCGAAAATACTGCTGTATTCGGAAGTGCCTACGTATTACACATGGAATGCGAGTAGAAAATCAATTGAACAACGCAAACGAGGAGAGCAAGTCGACGGACAACCTGGCATATTCGAAGGAACTAGGCAGACTGTACACCGTGCATCCCAATCAAGATGAATGCTTCTTTCTTCGTATGCTGTTGATAAATGTGCCAGCGTCTTTCCAGCAAG
The DNA here is from genome assembly GCA_963932465.1 of Maratus speciosus. Taxonomy (NCBI): domain Eukaryota; kingdom Metazoa; phylum Arthropoda; class Arachnida; order Araneae; family Salticidae; genus Maratus; species Maratus speciosus. The sequence continues at coordinate 337,170,283 of OZ010788.1, forward strand.
TGAGAATTGTCAACGGTATTACACATGCCACTTTCCACAGCGCATTGTTTGCAATCATATTGACCGCTTGCTGTCCTTCATCTTCAACAGAGTTATGGGAGACATATAAATCACACATGACTGAAGATATTTTCCGTCGAAATTCAAATATGAACATGGATTTCACAGCAGAAATCTACAGCGAAGCGTTGATAATAGTTGAAGATCTATCCTTCAAAATCGCGAACAAAGTTCTCAATCAATTGAGAATACCATCATCGATTCGATCTGCTGCTACTTTGTTCGATGTAGAATTGAGTAATGAACAAAATTACAACATGGGCGATCTTTTGCCGTACAATGCATAATGTGATCCCAAAATGCCATAGCCTTAGCTCTTGTGTCGTTTGGAATAACTGCGACATTGCTACCAGGTGGGAGAACTGCTTATTCCGCTTTGAAATTGCCATTGAACATGCAATTCATTGAACCTCCCACATGCAACATTTCCAAAGCATCCAGCATGGGAAAAGTATTGCAGAAATGCAAACTTATTGTTTGGAATGAATGCACAATGGCGCACAAAAAATCGCTCGAAGCTTTTGATCGACCATTGCAAGATCTGCGTGGAAACATCAGGCCATTTGAGAATGCATTAATATTACTCTCAAGAGATTTCAGGCAAACATTACCTGTAATTCCTCGATCGACATCAGCGGATGAAATAAATGTTTGCCTGAAATACTCTACTTTGTGGCGACATGTAAAGACGTTAAAATTAACCACAAATATGCCTGTCCAGCTGCAAAACAATCGATCGACCGAAATATGCTCACATCAATTGCTAGAAATTGGGAACGGAAAGGTGCCGGCTGATCCGACCTCAGGACGAATTTCATTGCCTCATAACTTCTGCAATTTAGTGGCGTCAAAAAAAGAATTCTCCAATATTCAAACCATTTATAAGAATCACGTTTGGCTGAGTGAACGAGCTATTTTTGCGGCGAAGAACAAAGACCTTTACGAACTCAACAACATTATTCAGTCTAACATTCAAATCGATACAGTCACATACAAATCCGTCAACACTGTTATGGAAGCAGATTAAGCGGTTAATTATCCACCAGATATAGTCAGTATATGACAGATATAATCAGTAGGATGCAGTATTGTATCCGAAATATTTTATGCGTCCCTGTAAATGAACGATACATGCGATGCTTATCATATTATACTGCAAGCATTATATTACACTTACTACTTTTAACACATATTAATGAATTCAATATTTTAAAGTTTTCTTTCTTTTTTAATATTCACGTGTAAATACAATTTTTATGACGTAATTTTCAATATTTTCCAGTTTTTAACACGTAATAATTTAATTCTAATTCGGAATTTTTTTCTATTTATAATAGTCACGTGTAAATAAATTTTTTATTTAAAGGAAATATTATTACTTGCCCTGTTTTTACAATTGACAACAATTTAAAATAATAACCTTTTTTAAAATATGTAAAAAGTATCTCTCGAAATGCTGAAAATTTGAATTTAAAATAGAAATAAAACCTCTAAAAAATTAGTAAAAAAAATAAATGCAACAACACACACCGCGAGCTACTAGTGTATATTCATAGAAAAAATTATTAAAATACTATGTATAGTTTTTGATCCTATAAAACTTTTTTAATGGAACGATTTTGATCAAATTTAACATTAAATATCTCTTAAAGTAATTATTCAATTTAAAAACTGTCTGCACCAGCGTGTTTATCAAATATTTCTCTATAATATTACCATTTTTTTTTTATTTTTGTATACAGTAGTTTTCTTAATGTTGGCGTAGAACGACCTCCGTTCACACACACACACACACAAAAAAAATCATTTACGGCGACTGCGATGACAGCGTTAGTTACTTTTTTTTTAGAAGAGAGAGATGATAACACCCACTTTTGATTCAATAAATGATCTTATTAATTAGACATTTTATTATTTTTAAAACATCATTTATTCGATATACGCGCACACTTATTGCAAGTTAAAAATTGTAAAGTAACGCAGAATTCTTAATAAAATCAAGGTGTGTCGCTGATCCAAAAAGGTTAAGAACTTAAATGACTATATACGGAGGTTTCATTGCATTTGCACGAAATTCTTACAATATTAGTGAAATGTCAAAATAATCTGATCTTCCTTTAAACTCTTTTTCGAGTACTCATAAATGTGTTCGCGAAAAACTTTTCTTTAATTTACCAGCCCAGAATTTAATTTTCTCACGCAAGATGATAAAAGACATCGAATGGCGTGAGCGAAGGATATAGAATCATAACTTTAAGGTTAAATTCTTTAACTCTCAAAAACTTTTAATTACATTATTCGTAAGCTTTAGACACGAAAGAGGCCCTGCTAAAATGAGGGTACCTAGAAAGTTTCTTTTGGGCGAAAATTTGCATAGAAATACTTTTTATACCTTCTCAGTAATACACATATTTACTCGAAAATATCACGAATTTCATGTATAAGACAAACTGCAAATTATAGAAAAACTTATCATAATTGCAATATTTTATGAGAGATATGAGGAATATTTAAGGATTCACCAAGCGCAAAAGCACGTTAGATGTCGTGAAGATTTTTATGGAACTATGATCGCATAATTTGATTCTTTACAGCACCATTTATTATCCCCAGTACATTGAAATAAAAGAATAAAAATATCCGCACGTTAGAAAGATGAGAAATCGAATTTACGTTTAGAAAAGTAATATGGAAGGATTTCAATACTGTGTCCTTTCATAACACTTTCTATCACAGTTCAAAAGTATTTATTTCTTACTATACCAATCCGAATGTCTGGTTAAATTTTTACCTCATAATAACACATCAACCGGGTTTTCATTCCAAGGAAAATGATTCCAACAATCAGGATCAGATATTTTTATTTACTCGGTTCTTGACAAACATTTTTAATTTTCGTGAATTATTGTTGATTCAGTGAAGAATAATCATGGAATCTAACCAGAAGATAGTCTTCACTTTTTATATTGATTCAAAAGTATTGAATATGATGGAAGAATTTGACTCCTTAAGTACAAAAAGAAGATTCAACTTTCGCAGAATTTTCTCCTGCATCTTCAGTCTTTGAAGTGACTAAATTCAAAGAGAATTTTTCGTCAGAATTGCAGAAATGTACACAAATAATTGCCAAGTAAGCTCGTTCGCTGGGATCTACAATAATATATAACTGCCAACCAGTAAATTCTTCCATCTTTTTCATTGAGAATTGATACAGAAATTTGCTTCAAATAAAATAATATTTAACACCAATTATGAAATATTTTTGTTACGTATGGTGAAGGTTATAAAGTGTCGTCTTAGTCAAGGTTTTTCTTCCAAATATCTTGAGATGGTATTTTAGCTCGAATTTCAAATAATGATATTAAGCCAGGGGATCTTCGATTCTTCGTTCGTATCACTCTTTTATTCAAAAACCTTAATTCTTTCATATCCTTATTCTTCAAAGCTTTATGAAAGTACTCAAGACATCCTCTGCTAAATTCCAGGAATAGCTAATGGCCTTGCATGAATCGTTGTTGTCTTCTTCCTTAAATACATCTTTCAAAGAATGTACATTGGCTCTCCATTTTCTCATATTGAAGCCCGCTTCTCCTAAAATAAATTTCATTTGTTCGTGAACTGTATCTTCTAAGCTCTGAGTACATACAGTCTACGTTTCAGAGTGCTGTAGGTAACTTGATATACATCTTTATATTTCTTGCTGCACTTATCAAACATGAGCCTTGATCTTGCTCCGAAAATTGCACATGACAGCCTTAAAATTCAGGTTTCAATGTCCAAATCTTCCGCAATCCATAGAAATGTAATTGCGTCTCTTTCTTCGGACGCTAAAGCTATTTTTGGAAATGCACCTGTTATCTACCGTTATCGAAACCTTATTTAGACAGAACTGCGAAGAACTATTGGGATATCTGACGATATCTGGAACTATTGGGATATCTGGCGTTAAGTTTGAACCTTTACGCTGATAGTCATTGAGTGGCTTAAAATGGGCTTAACTTAAAGGAGGCGTCGAAAACCATTCTCATCTTTGTCGTTGTTTTTTTTTTGTGCACGATATCTCGCAAGGTAGATAGAAAATGGTCGCAATCTAGCGAATTTGATAAATAAAAAAGTGCGTATAAAATTCTTAGCATATCTTTAACTAAGGTTATTAACAAAATAACTGAGCAGCTGACGGGAGACACAATTGATAAAGATGAAATAGACGATCTTAAATTTCAGTAAATTGAAAAAAATACAGAATACGTTTTACTTTATATTCAGAAATATATAGATAATTTAGAGACACATGAACGAGAGAAAGCATCCTGTCAGGTGTATCGCGAAAAGGTTATGAAAGCTAATGCTAAAATTGACAGACATTTAAGGAAGGTTGTTCCTAACGAAAATAAAATAAACTCCTCTATTACAGAGAAGTGAAGAATTAAAGAATATTGTTATTCTCATGTAAGATTGTAGAAACTAACTACAGAACCTTTCTACGGCAACTATTAAAACTGTTAGGAATTCTGGGACAATTTGAAGTGACTATATATGAAAATATGCAGTTATCAAATGTAGCGACGCTAAATTAAAAAGTTTCTTGAAAAGACCAGCCTTAAAATGTATTCAAAGGTTAGCTTTAACATAAAATAATTATCATATTCGCCATCGCATTGTTAAACGACAGATTCGGTAAAAATGAAATTACAGTAAGATCACATGCAAACAGAATTTTAAGCCTAACTCTTGTGAAACATGGGGCAAATTTAAGAAAATTAAGACAACTGCGTGATACCTGTATTATTCAAATTAGAAGCCATGTCACAGCTGGGAGTAGAATTAAATAATTACGGAGAAATTATATTAGCTATATTAGTTAAATTAATACACAAAGAAATTGTTTCAGAATTTAATCCTTCTGCTTAAGGTGGATATTTTTAGAACTGTTCTAAATTAACTAGATTTCTTAAACATAGAATTGAAACGTGAAAAAAAAAAAAAACATACATGTTCCGGAAAAATGAAGAATTCGTAAAAAATAAAATAAAATAATCCTCCTATTGAAAGTAGGAAATTTATAAAAATACATCATCTTCATCTACTTTAATACATTCACTAAGAAATAATGTATGTTTTGTGCAAGTAGCGATCACGATGTTTTATTTAAATAGCGATCACGATAGTTTAAATTGTTTGTTGAGCCTAAGCGAACGAAAATTAAGCCGTTTGCGAAAAGCTTATTATTTCGATTGTTCTAAGAAATCGTACATTTTCTAAATTTTTGTTCTTGAAAAAATTCGATGTGTAATTGTAATAAAAAGCACAATATTTTTATTTGTGATGAAGTTGGAAAAACAAAGTAGCAAAAAAAGTGAAGGCAGTGGCTGTTCCGTAGCGCATTATTCCAGTGTTCTTAATTGATTCAGATGAACTTAATGCCAGATATTCTAATATATCTTTTGAAGTTCCATACAATAAGATTGTAGTAACGGAAGTTATACAAGGTGCAGTTCTGCAAATAACTTTAGCACTCTAAGAAAGAGACGCGGTTAGATTTTTATGAGTTACCAAAAATTTAGACGACAAATCCAGAGTTTTAAGGATGACTCGTGTAATTTTCAGACCAAGATCGAGCTCGGTTTTGTTAAATGCGTTTATCAAACATCATATCAAGGAATATTAGGAAGTCTATCTAGCTACCTTCAGAATTCAGAGCAGTAGACTGTATGTAGACAATCTGATTCATAGCTTAGAAGATACAGATTTAGCGTACACCATCCATGAACAAATAAAGTTTATTTTAGGTGAAGCAGATTTCGATGATCTCAATCCAACGCTGATGTCGCGCAGAACTATGGCTTAGAAAATCACGAATATGAAGAAAAGACTATGCTTGTAACAATGAAACTCAAAACTTTTTTTGACATCCGAAGATTCAGCAAACTAAGTAAAATATTACGAATTACTGCACGATCCCATGACAAAAACTTCACATTTTTGGCTGACATTATGCCAAAAATGTAAAACGTCATCATAGGAATTACCTTCTGACGATGTTTCTCATAATGTAATCTATCTTTGTTTCTTTCGTAAGTTTTCCATTGATTTAATTTTTTTCCTCTCTTCTAGCAGTTAATTGTCTGGTAACAGATGTATCGTATTTTGTGTAGATATTAAAATCCTCACACGCACACACATATGTATACACGCAGTAAAACCTGTGAAAAAGGCAACTGTCAGTAACGGAAAAATTATATGGTTCGACTGAAATAATCCCATATAATTGTACCAGCTCAGATGAAATCCTGTCCAAAGCGGTTTTTTTCTCCTGTCCCTATCGATTCCGTTTCAGAATATTTTACCATATTTCCAAAATCGCGCACAAACATTGAATATCACCTTAGTCTTTCTCTTTTCTAAATTAATTTTTGATCCCACGACAATGCTTACTTCGATAATTATTAAGATACTATTTAACGAAGAATGATATAAATTTAAAAGCAACGTTAAAAACGTCAGAATATTCGAACTTTGAGCAGACTAGTTTTGGTAGCCTTTAGCGTACCGTCCTGGTGTAGAAATGGTATCTGAAAATGTTTGAAATATAGAATTTGATATCATATGAAACTTTAGAAAAATGTTTTATAATAAGTATTTTTGCTATGCCTAAAAAAGTATAAGCAACTTAACGATACTATTGAAACATTATTATTTAAAACCTTTTTACTCATATAATTTGAATATTGACATAATATCTATATATATATATATAAGATCGTAGTCTATATATGAAAAATGAGTATCTTAAAGGATACTGTGATAGAAAAACTGAACGCAAGCAATTATAATGTTTGGAAGTTCAGATTATAAATGTATTTACAGAAGGAGGACCTCTATAGTGCTATCAGTCAGGACCCGTCCGATCCAATGACACATGATTTCAGAAACAAAAATAGGAAAGCGCGTGCCATTATAAATTTGTTGATCGATGATGATCAGATTATTAATGTGAAGAATTTAGAAAGCGCGCGAGAGTGTTGGCTTGCTTTAAAGGAAGCTCATGAACGTTCTAATCTAAGTAGCAAACTATTTCTTCTAAGAAAACTTGATTCCACAAAATTAAACGAAGGTGGTAATATGGTTGATCACCTTACCAAAATTTATGAAACGCGCGATAAGCTAGCCGCTATCGGCGAAAATGTAAGTGATCAACACCTTGCTGCTTTAATGCTCTGCTCTCTCCCTTCCAGTTATGACGGTCTCATTACCGCTTTGGAGGCGAGGGATGAGCGTGACCTTAGTGCTAGTTTTATTCGCACTAAATTAATAGACGAACATTCGAAAAGAGTTGAAAATAACCGCGAAAGTGAGAACAGTCACTCCGCATTAAAGGTGGTGAAATTCCATAAAAACAAGCAAAATAAATTCTGCCGGTACTGCAAAAAGAACTCTCACAACACTGATGATTGTTGGACCTTGAAAAATAAAAATAAGAAGTAATATAAAAATTTTGTTTTTAAAGTCAGTTCCTACTTAGGTCATCAAAGAAAAATTTAATATAATCCCTTAAGCTAATATTAGTTTTTGTTGCATTAAAATATCTCAATTTGTTGATTTTCTATAGGCAAATAGGTTTACAATGGAACTCTATGGGAATTTGGCGAAATATTAGAGATATCGCCAAGTTGGCGTCACTTTTGGCGACTCATTTTGGCCGCCAAATTTGGCGATATATTGCCAAGTTGGCGACAAACTTGGCGGTATTTGGCGACAGAACAGGGTCCCCCTATGGTAACGCCTTATTGAAAATACTTTCATTGATAAAGGTATATATAAATATTTTACAGACATACATACAATAAATACAATAAACCCAACTGGAGTGAAAAATTAGCCAGAGCCAGGAATCGAACCCGGGACCACTGCATTCCAGGCAGTCGCTCTAACCACTGAGCTACTCCGGCCGATACCTGAGTCTGCAATTTCTCACTAATAAACCAAGTTGGGGAAGCCACCAGCCATCTATATGACAGCCTTGGATGACCGGACAACGATGAATAGATTTTACTATTACATCGATCTATGATAATTATAATAAAACACGCATACTACAATACATATTAAAACACACATACACATATAAATAACGTCTGCATTCAACAGTTAAAGGTATATATAAATATTTTACAGACATACATACAATAAATACAATAAACCCAACTGGAGTGAAAAATTAGCCAGAGCCAGGAATCGAACCCGGGACCACTGCATTCCAGGCAGTCGCTCTAACCACTGATCTAGTCCGGCCGATACCTGAGTCTGCAATTTCTCACTAATAAACCAAGTTGGGGAAGTCACCAGCCATCTATACGACAGCCTTGGATGACCGACAACGATGAATAGATTTTACTATTACATCGATCTATGATAATTATAATAAAACACGCATACTACAATACATATTAAAACACACATACACATATAAATAACGTCTGCATTCAACAGTTAAAGGTATATATAAATATTTTACAGACATACATACAACAAATACAATAAACCCAACTGGAGTGAAAAATTAGCCAGAGCCAGGAATCGAACCCGGGATCACTGCATTCCAGGCAGTCGCTCTAACCACTGAGCTACCCCGGCCGATACCTGAGTCTGCAATTTCTTACTAATAAACCAAGTTGGGGAAGTAACCAGCCATCTATACGACAGCCTTGGATGACCGGACAACGATGAATAGATTTTACTATTACATCGATCTATGATAATTGTAATAAAACACGCATACTACAATACATATTAAAACACACATCTATTTATATAAAATCCAAGTCTCTGTGTGTCCCTCACTATTCCGGTAGGACCGCCTCATTGAAATGAGTAATTGTTGAAAAATATTAATGCAGGGTTACCACAGTAGCGCCAAATGTTAGCCAACTTGGCGATAGCTGGCTAATTTGGCGAAATTCCCATTTAAAACCATTAATCTTTCATAATGGAGGTCACCGAAATTTAATTTAAACTCCACTCTTTTAAGATATTTTTTCGAAATCTATGGGTGAGAATTTAAAGTACATCTTTACATCTTCCTTCCGATGCTACTAATAAAATAACCACCAATAGACAACGGTGTACTGTGTGTGCTCCTAACTGCACGATTTTAATGTGCTTTAGGTACTTTTCCAGTATAGGTGCCTTGGCAAAAAAGGAAATTTGGTAACATATTTTCCGGGAACCTATTCACTGTTTCATTTTGTATACACACGCATTTTTTTCGATATTTATACGATTTATTTAACATAAAAAAGCTGATTCTCTAATTTTATACAGAAACAGATGTAATTTGCACATAAAAACACCAATAATATACATATAAACAAACAAAAACGCTCATCAAATTTGATTTCATAGCTGTTTATATGATTTGACAACAAATCTCGATATTTTTCCGTTATACGGACACCATGCCAAAATGTATGCTAATGCGCCATTTATTTCAAAATGCTAAAAGATATTTGTAATTTTATGCCAGCCGTTTAATATGAGTTTTATTTTATTGCTTTATTTTATAGCAGTTATTTATTCACTTATTTTAAGTATATATTTGTGATTTGATGAAATAGTTCGTAAAAGTCTGGAATTTTCAAATGTTATATTTTTTAAATGCTCACTTTAGTATCGACAATAGTTTTTCTTTTATTTTTCAAATGCTTCAATTCACGATTTTGCGCCAACTATTACGCTTGGCGACAATGGTGTCCGCATAACGGAAAAGTACCCAAATCTCACTTTCTGATGCCCAAATTACACCAAGCTTTTTTTTAAAAATGCCAAAGCCCCTACAGTGGAAAAGTACCAAACACTCTATTATTTTGCGCTATCCGTGTTATAGTTTGTACTATATGCAAGGGGAGTGGAGCGAAGAGTTTAAACATTAAATATTAAAGTTTCGACACAGATGTCATATATTGGCGAGATTTCTTTCTTACGCCAATGTCATATACACAACGGGTACTTAACTGGCACCAAAGTGTCGTAATTTTGCTTGATATGGTAATCCGGATGTTGTTGTTTATGCTGGTGATGTTTTCGCCAAATTGGCGTGCGTCGGAAAAAAATCGCGCCAATATATGATTAACGTATATGACAACTGTGTCAAAGTTTCTATAAAGCAGTATAAGACTAAAAAATTAAGAATAAAATAAATGCAAAATAAGACTAAAGAAGAAAGAAAAATCATGCGTTAAGCATAGAATATGAAACACTTTCCAACACATCCTAAATGCTTTAACAAAACTTCGTTATTTAGGGAAATAAGATAAAAAAGATAACGTTACTTCTTAGATATCCCGTCGACCAATTTCGCCAAATTATATAAATTGCCAAATCAATAGTAAAACATTAATAAAAATACAAATAAAACGTCGAATTAATAGTTTTATTGGCCATTATTGGCATTTAATTAATTAATTAATGGCAACCATTATTGGCAATTAATCTTACAATTTGGCGACAGTAATTTGGTCGACGGGATAACTAAGAAGTACCAAGATAAGTAAGTAAACATTTTAGAAAACGCATAAAAAAATTAAAAAATTGATTTCAGCAGTTACCGTCCATAGGCAATAGTACCGTTATTACATGCCACTTTTTAGCTAAAATTTAATTTAAACTACTCTTAAAACTACAGAAATCACATTTCCAGATATTATCATCCATAGACGGTTATGTATCCAATTCTTTGCGGGACCATGTATATCATTTTATCTATATTCTACAAACATTTCTTAGGAAACTAAATGCAGTTCAGCGTAAAAATGCATAACTCCTTTAAAAACCACCTTTAAGCAATTTACTCTCATACTCAGTAACCCTTACGAATTCTTTTGTGTAGCCCTGCATATGAACTGTAGCATTTATACACACAATATAGTATGCATATCATGTAGTGAAACATAAAAGCGCATATCATAATTAAAAATGCATTTCTAGCAATCATTGCTTATGTAGAATACTTCGGAGAAAAGTTTCTTTGCGAGATAGAAGTTTACCAACGTATTTTTTGGCAACCTATTTAATGCTTCATACTCACAAGCAATTTTTTCCATATGCATACAATTTGGCACAAATGTCATATACGCCCCGATTGGCGCGATTTTTTTCCGACGCGAATTTGGCGAAAACATCGACAGCATAAATAACATTCGGGTTACCATTACAAGCAAAATAACGACACTTTGGCGCCAGTTAAGTACCCGGTGCGTATATGACATCGGCGTCAAAAAAAAATCGCGCCAATATGGGCGTATATGACACCTGTGCCGCCAATTTAATATAAAAAAGCTATTTACCCATTTTTATAAAGAAACAGAAGTAATTTTTGCACAGATGTCATATACGCATGGGGGTTGGCGTGATTTTTCTATGACGCCAATTTGGCAGAAATCTCGAATTCGAATACCAGTTACTTATATATTTTTCAATTATTTGCTATCACTTTGAAAAGGAAATAACTATAAATAAATAAAAGTTTGAATAATAACTATAGAACAAAGCAGTTTATATAATAAAAAAACAGAAAATAAAAGTAAATAAACAATTTATTAATAAATAAAAAACAATAGCCGGGTTATCATAGCAGGCAAAATAACACCATTTTGGCGCCAGTTAGGTATCCCGGTTCATATCTGAAATCTGTGCCGTAATTTGTATATAAAAAAAATTATATATATTTAGAAACGATTTTTTTATGTATGTAAGTGCATATATAAACAAAGATAAAAGTTCATTAGATTTGTTTTCATAGCTGTTTATATATTTTCGCAAGATATCTCACTTTCTGATGCCCGAATCGCGCCAAGCTTTTTTTAAAAATGCACTATAATGGAAAAGTACTTAAATAAATAATTAACAGAAATATCAAATTATACAAACTAAAACTTTTTATTTCGAGATCAAAGCATTGTTTTTAATTTCGATTAAAAATACATATATCCTTGGATAACTTCAATTGAAATTAGTTTCACTGCTTAATATCTCATTCCATAAACCTAAACAAACACAAGTGATTCATTCATCGTGAAACGTCAAAAATATTAAATCATTGAGGTAATCATTCACAAAGTAAGTTCTCCAACAATCAATGGGCAATATTCTAATGACGTCATAGTAGGTAAAATGGTGAAGGTATCGTTTGTTTATGGTTTGTAATCACAAATATTTATTTTTTCAATGTCTCTTAGTTACATTATTTTATATTCATATTTATGAGCTCAGAACAAAAGCCTATTTTTTTCATTATTTAGTTATTAAAGACGGAAAAATATCATAAATGCATGATTTGAAAATTTTAAATAATTTTCTTTCTTAATACTAAAAAATAACATCGGGAAGTAACAGCGGGTTTAAGTTAAATAAGTTTAACTGTTTAATTCTTTTGTAATATTCAAAATAACTGTATTTATTAGATTTCAGTACTCAACATCAGGGTCCGATTAAACTTTGAAGTTAGAGGAATTACAATGTCATTTCAGGACCTTTCGTTTGGAGAAGCTTTTCTAAATTCCATATATACATGGAAAATCTTCAGTGTTAGAAATATTATTCCTAGGACTGACATAACACGAGAACGGCCTGCAATTTTACACAAGTTTTTGAAAGCTACTTTATATCAGAAATCTTACTAAAAACTGGTTAGTTTTTTGTTATAGCGGCCCACAGGATTATGACAAGTTGCAGCCAATTTCGCCAACGTCGTAACCAAGATCGTGAAACACACACATATAATACCATATAATACCATTTCATAAAATCGTATACGATAATTTAATAGTTTTTAACCTTACTTCAAATGTGTTATTTATTTATTTTTAAGGCTCAACAATCTAAATTGTCCAATATATGAATTTAAAAAAATGTAAACAAAGATTGAATAGACATGACCGCAAAAAGCCTCAAATCTGCATAACACTTGGAACCAAACTGTGCAGATTAGTGGTCTTCTACTGTGCACAGTTTTTCATAAATGTGTTTCGTTCTTAAAATGTGTTATTTTCATCTATCACTGCGGAACAAGCGAGAAAACTCATATTCTTGCACATGAGTTGTACATATCTTTATATCTAAATTTCCGTCATTTTTGACGGGCTACCTTTCTAGTACACATATAAATAACGTCTGAATTGTTGTCCGGTCATCCAAGGCTGTCGTATAGATGGCTGGTGACTTCCCCAACTTGGTTTATTAGTGAGAAATTGCAGACTCAGGTATCGGCCGGACTAGATCAGTGGTTAGAGCGACTGCCTGGAATGCAGTGGTCCCGGGTTCGATTCCTGGCTCTGGCTAATTTTTCACTCCAGTTGGGTTTATTGTATTTATTGTATGTATGTCTGTAAAATATTTATATATACCTTTAACTGTTGAATGCAGACGTTATTTATATGTGTATGTGTGTTTTAATATGTATTGTAGTATGCTTGTTTTATTATACTTTCATTGATCTTCAACAACCAATGCCTGCCATTTTGTTTGCCATGCAAAACTAAAATTAATTAATTAAAATTTAATTAATTAATTAATATTTGAAAAAACTGTATTAACATCAATTGTCATCCAGTACAAGTTTAAAAAAATTTATTTCAACTTGATAGGATGAATAATGAGTATTTTATTAACGATTGAAAATTTGAACAAGATAAATATTAAGTTAAAATAATGCTATAAAAAGTGATAGAATATCTTTATTAAGACTTACGATCGTTTCATCGCACAATCGGCGACATTTTCAAAATCAATCATAATAGATTGATGCGATGAAACGATCGTAAGTCTTAATAAAGATATTCTATCACTTTTTATAGCATTATTTTAACTTAATTTGTTTATAAGTGATTATTATACATGTTTTTACAAGATAAATATATAAATAAATAAATATAGGGAGAGTATGAGCTAATAGTAGGAATTGAAAAAAATAATCCTAAGCAGTACCAATACCCTAATCGTTTTCCCAACCAGTCACAAAAATCGGCTATATGCTCTCAAGACAGCGCATATGCGAATACTTACAAAAATAGGAATTTTGAAAAAGAAACACCTAATGATAGAAATGTTACATTTTTTGTTGAGGATAATGTAAAAGATCTCTGGGTGATTGATTCAGGGTCTTCAACTCATATTTGCAATAACAAAAACAAGTTTAATGATTTTCATAACAGTGCTTCTAGCGTAACAATCGCAAACGGTCAAGAGCTTTGCTCTGAGGGTTACGGGACTATACAATTAAATACATTGATGTCGGATAATGCACACAGAACTATAACACTAAAGAATGTATTGAATGTACCCGAAATTAAAACAAATTTAATTTCTATGAAAAGGGCTACTGAAAATGGTTGTAAAGCCATATTTGAAAAACAATCTTCCAAGATAACTCACGAAGGTGTTACGTACCTCGAGGGCTATGTAAACAATAATTTATATGAATGTAAAATAGAACAAAATATGTCTCACAATGTAAATATTATAAATGAATGCGAAAATAAAAATTGTCTACACAAGTGGCATAGGAGATTAGGCCACAGAAACGTTAATCACATTAAGGAATTAGTAAATAATGATATGGCGTTAAGAATTAAAATTGACAAATGTAAATACGGTGATACATGCGAAACATGCATAATTTCTAAACTGACTAGTGATCCATACCCCAAAGCCGCTAGTTTTCGAGCTACAAAGCCCACAGAATTAGTGCACTCCGATTTATGTGGGCCTATGCAAACAGCGACGGTTGGCGGAAAATATTATTTTTTGACTTTTGTAGATGATTTTAGCCGGTTTACCATAACGTACTTACTGAGAACCAAAGATGAAGTTTCCCTAAATTTAAAGAATATGTTGCAATGACCGCGAATAAATTTGGCAGGAAGGTGCGTGCTATCCGTACCGACAACGGTTGGGAATACACAGGGTAGAAAATTGAAAATTATCTAAAAAATGAGGGAATTAACCATCAACTTACTGTTCCGTATTCCGCGCCTCAAAATGGGGTTTCGGAACGTAAGAACCGTACCTTGATGGAGATGGCTCGCTGCCTACTTAAAGACAGTGGTTTACCTAACTCATTCTGGGGCGAAGCCGTCTGCACCGCAACATACATATAAAATCGCCTCCCGACTTCATCCAGCGACTGCACGCCGTACGAAAAACGGACTGGTCGCAAACCAGATCTTTCAAATATTAAAACCTTCGGTTGTCGCGCCTTTGCTTAAGTGGAAAAGACTCATAGAAGAAAATTGGATAATACAGCCATAGAGGGGATATTCGCAGGTTACGACAATAGGAGTAAGGGCTACAGAATTTGTACGGACGGTAAGAAAATCGTAATAAGTAGAACCGTAAAATTTCTGGAGACTAAAAGTAAAATTATAACTGAGGATAGCATATCAAATAAAACCAATGAAATACCGAATTCTGAAAATCCGGTTCCGAAATTACAATTAATTGATGATAATATTGACAGCGCCGAAGGTACAACGCAAAATCAAAATGCAAATTTAGATGCCACGCGAAACGTCCCGCGTAGATCAAACAGACCGAACAGGGGAGTTCCTCCCGATAGGTTTGCGTTCTTAACAAATAACGTTAAAGTAGAAGATCCGAAAAGTTGGGACGATATAAAAAATGTGCAAAGCCCGATTGAAAAGGAAAAGTGGATAGAAGCGACTTTAGAAGAAATGAATTCTCTTCGCGAAAATGATACATGGGAATTAGTCGAAGTCCCACCAGGAACGAAAGTGATCGGTTGCAAGTGGGCGTTCAAATCTAAATACAATAGCCAGGGTTTGCTAGAAAAGTTTAAGGCTAGGCTGGTCGCAAAGGGTTTTCCCCAAAAATATGGGGTAGATTATGATGAGACCTTTGCACCAGTCGCGTCTCATACGACAATTAGAAGTTTTTTAGCAATGGCATTGTATAAGGATCTGAACTTAAGACATGTAGATATTAAGACCGCTTTCCTTCACGGGGAATTGCAAGAAAATGTGTATATGCATCAGCCTGAAGGGTATGCAGTTCCGGGAGAGGAGCATAAGGTATGCAGATTCAAAAAGGCCATTTATGGTTTGAAGCAGGCCGCCAGAGCGTGGAACCTGACATTACATAAATCATTATCTAAATTAGGTTTTCACCAAAGTAGGATCGATAAATGTTTATATAAACAAACAACCAATAACACAGCAGTAATCGTTTATGTAGGTGATCTCCTCATAGCTGGGGAAGATGAGAACATTAATAAACTTGTAAACGAATTAAACAAGGAATACTCTGCAACTGACTTAGGTGAAGCAAAATATTATCTAGGGATAAATATAAATCGGCCTGACAAAAATACTATGACGCTTGATCAAATTAATAAAATTAATGATTTGATAATCAAATTCAACTTAGAAAACTCGAAACCAACTAATATACCAATGGAACCAGGATACGTTAAATTAGCGGATAATGAAAATCTCCTTCCGAATAATACGAATTACAGACAAGCCGTAGGAGCTCTACTATACATCGCGACTGTATCTAGGCCAGATATTAGTGCCGCAGTAAATATTTTAAGTCGCAGAAACGAGCGTCCAAGGGCTAAGGATTGGGAAGCTGTTAAGCGAACAATCAGATATCTTAAAACTACAATTGTCTTAAAATTAACATACACTAATTTAGAGAAACCTGTCTTGAGGGCATATTCTGATTCAGACTAGGCAAATGATCCTACTGACAGAAAGTCAGTGTCAGGAATCCTACTTATGATCGGAAATAACCCACTTCTGTGGACATAAAAAAAGCAGGCTTGCATTGCCATGTCTTCAGCTGAGTCAGAGTACGTGGCTGCCGCTTGTGCAGCACAAGAGACAATTTGGATTCTACAACTCCTGAAGGAACTGGACCTCGAGCAAGAACTACCTATACAACTGTTTGAGGACAACCAATCCTCCATTAAACTTGCCGAAAGCGACAAGCATCATCAAAGAACCAAGCATTTATCCCTTCGTTATCATTTATTGAGAAACCTTGTCGAGGAAGGGACAATAACTATGACTTACCTTGAAACTGCAGCAATGACTGCCGATCTGCTGACGAAACCCCTGACCAAGCTTCGATTCGTGCTTCACAGAAAAACTACATTAAACTTATAAACATTTTTTTGTTCCGGCGATTCAGCGGGGGTGTTACATATCCGAATCTTTGAAACAAAAACTTTTATAATATCCCAGACTTTTAAATGACTATCTTTTATTTTAATTCATTTCTGTTACTTTCTTTTCAGGATTCTTTGAAGTACGTGTTTGTGACCAACCCAGAATTTCTGCGGTTGATGTTCCTACATTGGGCATGTGTGTGGACTTTGCTCAATGTATCTGTATCGGCTTTTCGCGCGTTCTTCTATAATGTTTCTTTCGGAAGGGAAGAGGTGGTTTTTTTCCTCTCCCTCCATTTTCTGTTATTAATTACATTTAACCTAGAAAATTTATTAAATCCTTTAAAGGAAAGGAAATCTGCTTTTGTGGCTCAAGCGTGCACACTATCTATTCGAAAAGAAAAATATTAAGCAACACATAGTCAACTTTCTATTTATAACACTTTAGCTATTTTTCTCGTGACATATGCAGATGTCTTCAATGAAGAAGTTCAACCAAGGATCGGGGCGGACCCTGCGACATTCTGAGGTAAGCGAAATTCCTTATCTCTTTTTTCTAATTTTGAGGAAAATGAAATATTAGAATAAATAATATTCAAAGAGGTCTCTCCTTAATAACACAGAGAATAACGGAAACTTGCTCAATTATATAGAGAAGAAGTGAATTCAACTGTGAAGTTCATTAACCAATGAGGAAACAGAAAAATACGGGTACCAGCCAATAGGAGAATAGTATAGATAATGCCACCAAAAATGTGAAAAATACCGGTTGTAAATAAGCAAAAGAGGATTTTATGAAATATATCCAGCAATCTGATAAAGGCGGAATAGCCAATTCACTATTAACAATATTGCCATAATTTTTGTAGATATGAAATGCTTCAAAAAAGTTAAGTTTATGTATAGAAATGTGTTTAGAGATGATTTTGGCTGAATTAAAATCAAAAGAGTGGTTCATCTCCCAGAAATGTTTAGCAATTGAAGATTTATTGGTTTCCTGTTTTTGAATATATTGTTGGTGTTCTTTAATACGAAATTTTAAACCCCGTTTGGTCTGACCAATATAGGAAAGACGCACTGGCAATTAATACTATAGATACCCCATGAGTTGTATAATTCAATAGGATCTTTGAGTTTGGAGAGGGTAAGTTTATTCATAGGAAAAAAGTTACTCTGAACTCATCCCGTCTAAGAATTTTGGCAAAAGGAAAGCTGGATTTAGGAAAGAAAGGTAACACAATGCTACTTCTGAAAAGGGAAGAGGACTGATTTGAGTTAGAAGGACGAGGATGCCTTAGCTTACGTAAAGCAGTATCGATAACAGAAGGGTTGTACCCTCTGTCAATCGTAATGGTTCTAAGATATTGAATTTCACTATTAAGTGAGTGAGAATCAGAACAAACGTGAATGGCACGTTTTATGAAAGTAAAAAAGACAGCCATTTTCTGGCTGGGAGGTGACAAGAGCGAGCATGAGGGGTGGGGGGGGGGGGTAGACAAACTGCAAAGCTTTTGCGATAGACCGATGTAGAGAAACCGTCTACAGTACGCGTGACAAGGGTTTCCAGAAACGGGAGCGAACCGTTATTTTCTGTTTTATAAGCGAATTGTATATTGCTATCGATTGAGTTCATAATGTGAACGATATTGTCAATATTGTGAAGAGAGGTGTCAATTAAGGTAAAAGTATCATCAATATAGCGAGTCCAGAACGGGAAAGAGAATTTATTAAAAAGTGAGCATTCAAAATAATGCATAATCCTGCGAGGATAGGTGGCAAGGAGTAACCCATGGCTAAGCCGTCAGATTATCTGTAGTAATTGCCCTGAAACGAAAAAGTTGTTTGTGAGAGACAAGTTTGAGTAGGAGATAACTGCTCACGAATTTCGAAAAACGAATAATGGAATTCACGAAGTCTCATTTCAAGACACGAGAGGGCGCCACATGTCGGAACATTCTTGAATAGCAATTTAACGTCAAAATATACCATAGTTAGGCTGGTTCAGATTTTACCCTCTACCAACCTACTAACCGATTGTCAGAGGTTACAACCCTTCTATTATCGATACTGCTTTACGTAAACTACAGCACCCTCGTCCCTCTAACTCAAATCAGTCCTCTTCTCTTTCCAGAAGTAGCTTTGTGTTACTTTTCTTTCCTAAATGCAACTTTCCTATTGCCAAAATTCTTAGACAGCATGACTTCAGAATTATTTTTACCCCTATGAATAAACTTACCCTCTCCAAACTCAAAGTTCCTATTGAGTTATACAAATCATGGGGTATCTATAGTATTAATTGCCAGTGCGGTCTTTCCTATATTGGACAGACCAAACGGGGTTTAAAATTTCGTATTAAAGAACACTAACAATATATTCCGAAACAGGAAACCAATAAATCTTCAATTTCTAAACATTGCTGGGAGATGAACCTCTCTTTTGATTTTAATTCAGCCAAAATCATCTCTAAACCTATTTCTATACATGAACTTAACTTCCTTGAAGCATTTCCTATCTACAAAAATTATGACAATATTGTTAATAGTGAATTCGCTATTCCCCCTTTCCCTTTATCAGATTGCTGGAAATATTTCATAAAATCCTCTTTTGCTTAATTACTACCAGTATTTTTCACATTTTCGGTGGCATTACCTATACTATTCTCCTATTGACTGGTACCCGTATTTTCCTGTTTTCACATTGGTTAATAAACTTCTCAGTTAAATCCGCTTCTCCTCTATATAATTGAGCAAGTTTTCGTTATTCTTTGCACTGAGGACGGTACGCTAAAGGTTACCGAAACTAGTCTGCTCAAAGTTTGAATATTCTGGCGTTTTTAACGCTGCTTTTAAATTTACATAATATTGACTTCTGCCAAATCTTCTAACATCTCTTCTAGTTCTTTAGGGCTGTTACTGAAAGTTTCTGCTAAATGTCGCTAACAAACCGCAGATGACTTTTTAGATGCTCACCATTTATTCTAATCCTTTTCTGTCCCCATATATATACATATATACAATAGCGCTCAAAAGTATTTTGACAAGCTTATATTCTCTCATATTTTATTTAATATAAAAATGTAAAAGCAAATATATTCCTTATAATTGAGAACACTGTGACTGCAGTTATTTAAATGTATCAAGTTTCAACTTGTTTGTTTACATTCGGTGCCACCGAAGAAATAGGACTCCACCTTAGCTTAAAAGTATTTTGACAATTAGTTTGCATTTAATTGTTGAAGGTGTCAGTGGCGCTATAGCTTCGATTAGTGTTTTTATTGACTTATTGTGATTATTTTTAAGGATCAGGAATGCCGAAAAGTAAAAAAAATATTGAAGTAATTCTAGAAAAGCCGCTGTAAATGCCCTTAAGAAAGGAGGACTGCAAGCAGAACTAGCTCGTTCTTTTAACGTGTCTCGGCAACTTGTTATTACATGGAATAAAGTTTTTTAAAATCAGAAATACATCGAAAATAAGCCTCAAAGTGGCCATCCGAAAAAAAAAAAAAACTTGAAATATTGACTATATTATAAAAATGATATCTACAAGCGATTGTCGTAAGTCCGCATTAATAATAAAAAATGAATTGAAAGAAAATTACGGCATATACATACACGTTTCATCAGTCAAACGACGCCTAAACCTCTATGGTTTACATGGTAGAAGACCAGCAAAAACACGTTTGTTATCTACTAAGAATAGGAAGGCTAGAGTTGCATTTGTAAAACAGCATAACGCTTTCAGGGGCAAAGCAATTCCACTGCGAAAGTGTTGAAATTATTGATTGACACCGGAATTTGAAAACAAATTTATTTTTAAATAAGAAAAAGCTATAATTCACACACATAATAAACCGAATTTTTTTAAAACCAAAATTCTGGTGTCAGTCATTAATTTCAACACTTCAGCAATAGCATTGCTTTGCCCCTGAAAGGGTTATGCCGTTTTACAAATGCAACTCTAACCTTCCTATTCTTAGTAGATTAGAAACGTGTTTTTGCTGGTCTTCTGCCATGTAAACCATAGAGATTTAGGAGTCGTTTGACAGATGAAACGTGTATGTCTATGCCGTAATTTTCTTTCAATTCATTTTTTATTATTACAGCGGACTTACGACAATCACCTGTAGATATCATTTTTATAATACAGTCAACATTGCAAGTTGTTTTTTCGGATGGCCACTTTGAGGCTTATTTTCGATGTATTTCTGTTTATTAAAAACTTTATTCCAAGTAATAACAAGTTGCCGAGACACGTTAAAAGAACGAGCTAATTCTGCTTGCAGTCTACCTTTCTTAAGTGCATTTACAGCGGCTTTTCTAGAATCACTTCAATGTTTTTTACATTTCGGCATTCCTGATCCTTAAAATTAATCACAATAAGTCAATATAAACACTAATCGAAGCTATAGCGCCACTGATACCTTCAACAATTAAATGCAAACTAATTGTCAAAATACTTTTGAGCTAAGGAGGAGTCATATTTCTTCGGTGGCGCCGAATGTAAACAAACAAGTTGAAACTTGATACATTTGAATAAGTGCAGTCATAGTGTTCTCAATTATAGGGAATATATTTTCTTTTACATTTTTATATTAAATAAAATAAGAGATAATATAAGGTTGTCAAAATACTTTTGAGCGCTACTGTATTTATTTATTGTGTTTTTTTGTTCGCGTTTTGTATTATACATCTATATACAAATGAATAATTTTGAAATTTTCATTTGAGTTTAGTTCATATTGAAGAGTAATATCGTATGTACTCTGTCTAAAAAGGAATATGAGATAGTTTCATTCGAATTTTTTACAGGATGTTCGTTTTAGTTAAATCCCACATAAATGCACTTTAAATCACTCAATAATAATAATAAAATTATATAATCTTAATGTTCGCACTTTCGTAAAATTTCCTGTTTTCATTTAGAATTTTATCTTTATTCCTCCCCCAAACAAAAAATAAAAATATTTTTTCTAAAAAGTGGTCTCGAAAATTTTTAGTCACCTTAACTTCTTGTGGTTTCTATTTTCACGGATAATTCGAAGTTTATAAGCTGTCATTAAAAAATCGATTTCATTTTTCCCATACATCATCTATTTCAGCTAATGGTTCATCGTTTTAAAGAAATGTTATTATTCTTTTAAAACTACATTAAGCATTTAAAATAAAAATATGTTATTACTTGTTCTATGCCGTGTGTACAAATTGCACAAAAACGAAAAACTAACTCAATGCATTAATCAGAATGCTTAGGATTTAAAATAATTTTGCTATAACTTTCGTTTCCTTTTGGTTAGTTCCATCATTTGCTATTAAGTTTAAATAAAGGCAAAAGCGATGTATCATAATGTGGCTTCTCGTAATTTGAGTTGTTCACTGTTAATTTAACCACGCCAACTTTCGTGATTTGCTATTGCACAAATCCTGTAGACTGTTACACCTACAAATCGTGGCATTTGCGATTCAATATCAGAATAGCCATTAATTGACAAAATGCATTAGCGCATTATATTTGTGTTATTGCTATCAACGAAATAAAGTCGTACGAATTTTTTATTATTATAAATGGAGCAAAATACATTAGAATACAAATGCATGTAATATGGCATCAGGATTAACTCGTTAAGCGCCACGTCAGCCATCGGTGGCTGACAGCGAACTTTCCGTTTAAAACGCGTCATTCACCGATGGCTGACGTCTAAAATATGATACAAAACTAAAAAAATATACATTGTTTTAAGTAATTACTGAACAAATATTTAAAATTTACCTACCTTTTATTTATTACAGAATTATACTTTCATAAAAATTACTTTAAACATTACAAATTTTCCCCGCTTCAGTGCCAGTCATCGTGGCACTCACCGTGTTAAAGAAATGTTTAAAAGTGAAATGCTGAAAATGAATTATGAATTTAATATTTTTAAATAATGCTGTGTATAAAATAAGTACTTCTTTGTTTTCAGGGAATAATTTGATGTTATATTTAAGTGTCGGCAGCGTGTGTAATGTATTTAAATAATACTTTTCCTTTCAGTCCGTATATTATATGAATTGGAAAATAAAGATTAATTTGAATCGTTCTATTCTAAAAAAAAAGTGACTGACGCTGCCGCTACCGTCGGTATTAAATCTATTATGTTCTTTTAATTTTCTAGGCTGATGCTGCAAAAACTATTGTATCTTATACAGAAGTGTATGATAGACACGCTGAAACAGATAGTTTTTAAATCTAAGAATTACTTAGCTGTATTTAATGTTAAAATCCGTCAAGCTAGTTCAGTTACATAAGTTTTACAGAATCATAAATTATGCATAGCAATTTAACCATCCTTCTCAGACATGTACTTGACTAGATGGTAGTGTGCAGTGTCCACAATTTTTTTTTTTGTTTTAAATTTGACTATTTTTTTAAAACAAATATTCAAAATTTCACATTCTCTATAGAGAATTAGTTCCTATTTTGAAATAGCCGTTTTTTGTTTACAGATATCAAATTTTAAAATAGTATAGAATAAAAGACAAAGGAAATAATAAAATTTCCAAATAATGTATTTTTAATTGAAATGTATATTTACGTGTGCATATTGAAAAGAAAAGAAAACTTAAAAATAACTACGCTGAATTAAGAATTCGTAACTGTAGCGTAGCGGTTAGATTTTGTGCATACCACGCCCGAAAGCAGCTCTTAAGAACTCTTTAAAAGAAAATCTACTCTATCTATCTATATTATAAAGGACAAATGTATCTGTGCGTAACGCTGACGTCATTTTGCGAATGGCAACAGCAGACGATTAGATTTAACTTTTATTATGTTTTATTGCAATTTTTTTAATTTCTAAACACCGCACATTTTCAATTTTTACACAGTCGAATGGAGAAAAAAAATTATTTTCCGATGAAATTTCTTTAAAAACTATATCGCAATTTACTGAATTTTTATTGTTTTAAAAATAATTTTCAAGCATGATTTTTTAAAAATTTATATCTCTGTCACTTGCAGACAGACAATTACAAAAGAAAAACCTGATTGCACTAAAATTAATATAAATAAAATAGTTCACTATTTGTTTCCGGCTTTTTTTCTATAACGAAATTGAAACTTTATCAATCCACAAATAAAACACAAATTTATTACAGGTAATCGAACCACGTTTAAATCACTGAAATTATCAGAATAAAAAAAGGCTAGCGATCTTTTGCGATTTCTTCGACTGTTAAATCCTAGCACGAGGCCAATACGAAAGTATTGCGTTTAATAAATTTCAAAATTTTATTTGAATACATAATTACTATTTTTCATATAAAAATGATTGTTGGTATTGCTAGTGAAAAATCTAAAATTTTTTACATTAAATGTAAAATATCTATTAGAGTTTTCAGCTAAAATATACATATATATATATATGGTTTTCACATGTATTCTGCAATCCGG
Organism: Maratus speciosus; assembly: GCA_963932465.1. Taxonomy (NCBI): domain Eukaryota; kingdom Metazoa; phylum Arthropoda; class Arachnida; order Araneae; family Salticidae; genus Maratus; species Maratus speciosus. Next base: position 337,194,956 of record OZ010788.1, read on the forward strand.
GAAGCCCGAGTTGGAACTCCTTGTATATATAAAATCCTAATGGAACTACTTTATCCTCTTCAGACCCGAGGTACACAAATGTGTACCTCTATTCTTTTCTTCATAAAAACTAAACTGTTTGATTTTGTTACATTTTGACTTTACTTTTAAGTAACTGAATGCTTTTGGCTTTGGGACAAATCCAATCAACGGCATCATTGATGCTTATTTCCTCATAAAATAAATGCTATTTTTATCTGAGTTTGCAAAATGCCTTCAAGATAGTGTGGTCAATAAAGTAAAAAAAAAAAAAAAAAAAAATCACAATTATTTAACTTAAACGCTTTACAGTAAAAAAAATTGAGGATTTAAAGATCGTTCATTTGCTAAAAATCCTTAAATTTTTTATTGCGTGAATTTAGGTTATTGATCATTAAATTGATATTTTAAGGAGGCTAGCCATTTTAGATCCCATTTCAGAAAAACGGATTCTTTGGTCATCTAGGGTGTCTTTTTTTAGGTGCGTTCGTAATTATATAAATACGAAGCACCTATAGTCGTTGTTCAGTTCGTCTGTCTGTCTGCATATAACAGAGCAAAAACTACCCAACCGAATGGTCTGAAATTTTAAATATATGATTGTTGCAAAATTTTGTCGAGCTATTTCAAATTTTATGAAAATCGGATGTATAGTTTAATTACAGGGACAGTCAAAAGTTTTTCTTTACATTACGGCCAATGGAAAAGTTTATTGCAAGTGCATTTTAATAATGTTACAGCCTTCCGAATGGTCTGAAATTTTAAATATATAATTGTTGCAAAATTTTGTCGAGCCATTTCAAATTTTATGAAAATCGGATGTATAGTTTAATGACAGGGACAGTCAAAAGTGTTCCGTTACATTACGGGGAATAGGAAAAAAATTATTGCAAGTGCATTTAAAGATGTTACAGACTTTATGAAGTGCAAAAAATTATACATTCAGTAGAATATGGGGTGCAAAAAATAATTATAAAACTAGTTATAGTACGAACGCACCTCATTTGCCATGTTTGACGAGCAATTTACAACCTGTTGTTTGTGCAAAAGCAATGAATGTGCATTTGTAGTGTTATTTTACCTTCAGGTCTGAAGAGGTTAAGAAACAACTGATTAAACGAATAAAAGGAATATATGTTAATTGCGAGATTTGCGACCGTCGAATATATACGACGCATTAGTGCTGTTGACAAACATTCAGTGTTTTAATGCATCAGTGCTACGTTAAGAGTCGTTGACTGTGCAAAACTGCTAAATGTGTGGGATGAACTTGATTACAGATTAGGTGTTCCTCGTGTTACAAAAGGTTCGCACATCGAATATTTGTAACTGAAAACAAATTTGGAATGTTCTTCTTTATTTTCATATGTTACTTATTATAGTAATAGTTTTGAAAATATAAATTTTTAAAATCCGTCATTCATTTGTGCTAATCCTGTACATTAAATTAAGATACTATTAAAAAAAGGCGTTCATGCCTTTTTAAATGTCTAAATTAAAAAGTAACATAAAAAATGAATATACAAGGAATAGATTACTTTAATGAAACGTTAAATATATACAAATATGTAAAATAGAGAAATAAATTACCACGATATATATTGATATTTTCAACGATATATCGATTTCATATATCGACGATTGATATTTTCAATCTCTTTCTACAGCTTAGCAGTTTTGTGTTAAAATAATATTAAAGAAATAACTAAATTCAACAATGTCCTTCGCACCATGATGATAAGACGTTATGCATTATTACTTTGACATCATATGAATTCATGTCTTGCACCAATCCCCATGTCTTTTTTGTAGTAACAACTGTCTGAGAGATTGTGCCTCTTCTCTAAGCGTTGTGACTTGAGCTCGTAGGATGGCATTTTCTTTTTCCAGAAAGCAAGCCCGGAGAGCTATTTCGTCTTCCCTAGCTTTCCGGGCGTCTCGAGATTTCTTTGCTGCGAGATTATTTCGTTTTCTTCTCTCAAAGTACTTTTCGTCTTTCTGGTCTTCGGGAATAGGTCTCTTTTCACTACGTGGTCGGCGAGGTAGAGTTGAAGCCAACGCTCGAGATATCACCGGTGATGCTGCAAAAGAAACAATGAGAGTGAAAAACATTTTTGTTAAATCTTACTTAAAATTATATATATATATATACTTTACCAAAATATGAAATTTATAACACATTAAAAATGCCTAAAGAAGGTGTATATAAAAAATTAACATTTAACTATAAACTCTCAAAACAGTTAAATATTAATATATACAGGTAAACAGACAGGTGTCTGTTTCTCCTCAGAGGGTGGGCAGGCAGAACTAATTCCCCTCCACTATAAAAATCTTGTAGGTTTTGAAACACGAGCCAGTCTTACATTCAAAAGCAATATAAAAATTTAATTATTTTTAAAAAACAATTTAAGATGAGAAGTTGATGTATAAATACTGTAACATCAACTGTATATATCAACTTCTCATCTTAAATTATGTTTTTAAATCGTTTTTTAAAAAGTAATTATTTTTTTATACAGTTTTTGAATGTAAGACTGGCTCGTGTTACGAAACCTACAAGATTTTTATAGTAGGGGGTGGACTTAGTTCTGTCTGTCCTCTCTCTGAGGATAAACCGACACCTGTCTTTATATCTGAGTAGATTAATATTTAAGAGTTTTGAGAGTTTATAGATAATTATTTTGACAGTTTATAGTAGGGTGTCAATGATTTTAATCAGTTGATTTAAATCAGCGATTAAATCGTGATTTTAATCAACTGATTTTTTTAAAAAAAATCATTGATTAAAGTCAAAAGTTTTCTAAATGTTTAAAATGACATAAAAATATTAAAATCTAAGATTAATATAATTTGGATAGTTCCTACAGGTATTTTGCCTTATGAATAAATGAAAAAAACTTTAAATAATTGTTTCTAAGCTTAATTCCTGAATCTTGTAATTGTAAAACATTAAGTACAGTAAGTTTGTAAAGGCATAAAAAGCATTTCATTTAAAAGTTATATTTATATTTATATCATATAATGTAATTTATAATATAATTTATATATAATATAATTTGCGATGTCATAAGTTCCTTTAAGTAATCAAATTATTCATTCTTTTATATAAAATAAGAATGGCAAGTATAATAAATTTCTGCGAAATAAGAATGTACATAACCAGAATCTTATTTTCTCATTCTACTTTTGCAATAATAAATTTATACCAAACTAGCAGACTATGCCCGCTGCGCTGGTCTTTTTTTGTACACGAACCTTAAATCACACGAAATAATGAATTTGATCTAATTTGACCTTATATTTTAAAGCAACTTGGATCTACACCTGGAATGTCCCGTCGTACTATCTTATGCGTTGGACAAAATCTGGGCTATTCAGAAGAACTCTTTTAGTATATCAGTTATAGTGGAGTCTGGTAGAGGAATAAGGCAATTATGGCAACAGGAGTTGAAATATCTTTAGTCACCACAGTACTAAATTATTGAACATTACAATGATTGTAGAGAATGACCATTAAACTAAAATAATTCTCGGATGATTCATATTCGTTTGTTAGTTCTTGGACTCCGGACTTCTCAGCTTTACGAAATGTGTTGTGTGCAGCTTGAATAAAACTTCACACTGCATTATGTTATATTTCGCAATATGCATCTTCCCCTGGCAGGTCTATTACAGTTTTCCATCTTCAGATTCCAGAAGGCAAAAATACAGTCAAAAGTGTAACAAATTATTAACCATCATATTCAAAAGAAAAATGAAGAATAAAAAACATAGATTTTTAAAACTGAATTGTTTGAATAAAAATAAAAGAACATAATTTTCATTGCTTTTTCATTTATAGACCAGTTGCAATCATGCAACCGTTAACCGGGAAAAATCCTTGATGACTGATACTGATAGAAAAATAAACATTTAGTTTGCATCTAATAAAATCTTCCGTAATCGTATTAAGCCAAGGTTAACGCAAACATTAGAAGTGTTTGCAACGATAGAGTTACAAATGTAATACATTTAGTTAAAAAACAAAGTTAATTACGCACCAAACTACTTTTCATTACATTATGTCAAATTGCTATTGACAAAATTATAGATCTTTTGCCAACAAAAGCCCATATCTTAAACACAACTGACAATGATAATTATGCGTTAATTATGCAAAATGTTTAGTAAAAATCCTTTTCGTGAATACTTGAACCGAAGATTTTCTTTGCATTTTTCTAATGAGCATAAAAACTCAGAGAGATAAAGAGACTTACTGTTTCCTTTATATTTAAGATTAAATTATTCTTCGATATGTTGCCTAAGTAATCCCGATATTTAAAATAATCGTTTATTTGTCACTAAGATTAATTTATAGGACAGTCTGTCAGACGAAATTGCTTTTTAATGATCTAAATTTTGTTTAATCAGAATTGCATTTTTTTTCTTATATAGGCTAACTGATAAATTGACAAATATTTTTCCATGCATTGGTAATAAAAAGTTTTTCAGTAGCTTGCAATTATTACTTTTTTAGTGACATTACAATAACAGAAGATGAAAAATATATAATACTGAATTTTGTTCGTATGCTCCGTAATAAAAAATTATAAATATAATAATAGCTAATTACAAAATCCCTCTAATATTTTGTAATCGGGTTCACCATCCACAGTCTTCAATCATAAATCAATCTTCCCAAAATATAGAAAAATGCTCCAATTGGCGGGTGACCAGATTACGGAAAATAAGCCCAATATCTTTTAAATACCTTCCTAAAAGAATAGAAGATATGCAGAAAAAATTAAAAAGAAATGGCGAATGAAAAAGAACATTGAAAATTTCTTTCACCCTTTTTTTTTAAATGTCAAGTTTATTTTATAGTAATAACGCATAATTGCAAAAACCTCCTTAAGAATAACTCGATTTCCTAACTTTTGAAGCCATGAATTTTCTGCACAGATGTCATATACATGCCCATATTGGCGCGATTTTTTTCCGACGCCAATTCGATGAAAACATCAACAGCATAAACAGCAACATCCGGGTTACCATATCACACGAAATAACGACACTTTGGCGCCAGTTAAGTACCGTTGCGTATATGACATTGGCGGCAGAAAAAAATCGCGCCAATATGTTTTTTTTTGTTGTTTTGTTTTTGTTTTGTTTTTTTAATGTGTGAAATTAAATATTTTTTACAATATGTGTATGTGTAACAATAATTTACGTTGAAATTTAAATATTTGAATTCATTTTTATAATATTAACTGCTATTTATACAATTTACATTGGAAAATAAAAATTTACCCTCTCTCATACACTTAAAAAAAAATAAATAAAAAATCCCTGCCGGCTCGGGCCTACAGGTGGAGGTAGATTTCGAAGTTAAGTACTAAATTCACCAACAAAACTTAAATCAAGATTAAAGATAAACCCAGTTCCTTCGCTAAGAATGAGCTCTAGGGAGCTAAACATTTTGTGAAAATTCTAATATACACAAATACACACACGCATGTATATGGAATAGGTTTAAAAATGGCTAAATCAAATTCAGAGAACCTCAAAGTGTTAAAATATGTTAATATTTCCATACTCGGGTTTTTATCATGTTTTAATACGTTTCTTCAAACCGACGTTACATATTCACCTGCTGTGGTCCATTATATTTTCAATATGACGCAATATTTTTTTTTTGTTGTTGTTTTAATTCGTCAAACTATTTATTTCATTTTGAATTTTCATGCAGAAATCTTGCTCTAGAAAACTTATGACGTAATATTCAATTTGTTTTCAATTCGTCAAACTATTTAATTTCATTTTGAATTTTCATGCAGAAATCTTGCTCTAGAAAACTTATGACGTAATATTCAATTTGTTTTCAATTCGTCAAACTGTTTATCTAATTTAATTTTTCACGTGAAAACATTGCATCAGAAAAGCAATTGTTGTGGTGAGAATTTTATTGCCTTTTTTTAATTGTTGGCAACAGCTATAACGAAAAATATTTATTTTTTCCTGCCATTGTTGTGTAAAAGCTGGTTTTATCAGAATCATGTTAAGACGGTATTCAAAATTTTTAACCTTCCCAATTCCTATTCCTTTGGACCGATTTTGCTCATTTTCAATCCTCGCCGAGAAATTAGCCATCTTAAAGTTGTTGGCGAGTTTGAAGACGTTCCGTACATAATTGCGACTTTTATCGCGCGGACAAAATTTAGTACATACATACATACATATATATATATATATATATATATATATATATATATATATATATATATAAACTTTTTAGGTGGGGGTGGTTTTGGGTTCCTGGGGTCATCTAATGAAAAGTTATGAAGGAATTTTTAAAAAGTCGCACCATGGTAACGACTGCAATAGGTAGTATTTCTTACGAAATCTACCTAAAACATTATCGCCCCATCTGAAGTCACGCTTATGCCTTTTTGGCTTAAAATCGCATTGCTTGCCGACAAAAGTAAAAGCAACAGGCACAGATGTCATATTCGCCCCATATTGGCGCGATTTTTTCTGACACCAATGTCATATACGCAATGTATACTTAACCGGCACCAAAGTGTCGTCATTTTGCTTGATATGGTAACCCGGATGTTGTTGTTTATGCTGTTGATGTTTTCGCCAAATCGGCGTCGAAAAAAAATCGCGCCAATATGGGGCGAATATGACATCTGTGCCAAACAACATTTTAAATAAACAAATATCATTTTAAATAAACCATTTCCTACAACTCATAAGTAGAGCCATTTTTAGAGCTATTTCTGCGAGTTTCTCCGGTAAGACACATAATGGGAGTGAGATAAATATCAAAATAATTTAAAAAAATGGTACTGAGATTTTATATAATCAAATTTTTGAGTTGAATTTTTCTATAGTACTTGATTAGGCACAGATGTCATATATGCACCACGTTGGCACGATTTTTTTCTAACGCCAATTTGGCGAAAACCTTGTCTTCGAATATCAGTTACATATATATTTTTAAAAAGGGAATAGCAATAAATAAAAAAAGTTTAATTAATAGCTATAGAACAAAACAATTTGTATAATTTTAAAAAAGAAAATAAAAGTTAATAAACAATTTATTAATAAATAAATAACAACCTCCGGGTTACCATAGCAATCAAAATAACGACATTTTGGCGCCAGACACTTCGATGCGTAAATGAGATTGGCGTCAGAAAAAATCGCGCCAACGTGGTGCGTATATGACACCTGTGTCCTTGATTATCCCGTCGACAAAAAAACTGTCGCCAAACTGTAAGGTTAAATGCCAATAATGGATGATCGTAAATGTCACATTCACTTGACATTAAATATGTTAAACGTGTTTGTTACGTCATCAAGTCTTTTTAATTCGACGTTTTATTTGTAAATTGGTTACTGTTTTATTAATTTACATGTTCTTTCGTTATTTAACATTACTGCAAAATTTGAAATTTTTATTCTTTAAGCTGATATCTAATGTTTACATAATTTTATAGTTATATCCGTCTACGTTTTTTGGCTAAATAAAGAGCATCAGGTTCCTTGCAATTTTCCGTTATCATTGATATTTATTGCGTGTTCTTTAATAAATGCGATTATTACATTTAAAATACTTACTTCTTATTCACATATACTATATCTTTTAAATATACATATGTTTCTGGTTTAATTTAATAATTCTGCATGTAAATACGTAAACTATTAGTATCATTTTGTCCGAAATTATCTAAATAAACCAAATTTTATAATTGGTATATCGCTTTACGCCATAAGTGAACGTCATCATTAAAGTAACACTGTTCTTTAGTGAATTTTTAAAATTAAATTAATTAATTTTTCTTTCTTAAAAGTTTAGAGTGGCAACATTCTTCCATGTGTTTAATTTGGCGAATAATTTGGCAATTTGTATAATTTTGCGAAATTGGTCAGAGGGATAATGAAGTAGTAATCATTTTTCTTAACCTGGCGGAAGCGATAACGCGCCAAATATTGCATGAATTGAAATATTTCATATTAAATTCATTTTTAAGCCTTACGAATATTCCTTTCATGTTTAAATTAAATATTTTCGTTTATAATATTTTCCCTCCTTAAAGCGGTTTTTTCTTTCACTGTTTAAAAATTAAATATTAGTAATTATTTTCTTCTTTTGTTTGCAAGACGTTTGTATTGTTTTCTAACGGGTATAGCCATTTCAATTCATTTATCAAAGATAATTTTCGCCAAAAGATAATCACTGGCAACCTTTTCGTTCAAAATAACAGTAAAATACGAAATTTATTATCAAAAATCATAGCTAACCCTGTATATTTTCTCATAAACCACCCCGGGAATATTTCCTATCGAATGATACAATTTGGAAAAAAATCCACCCGGTAGTTTTTGAAAACACTCGAGCGGAACTTTTAGAGCTTACTGCTTTATAATATACTAGCAGGCTATGCCCGCTGCGCTGGTCCATTTTTCCAAGCGAACCTTGAATCAAATGAAATGTTGATTTTGACCTTGAATTTTAAAGCAATTTGGACCTTCACCTTTAATGTTCTTCCGTATTGCTGAAGACGATACGAACACCATTGAGATAGCATATTGTTCTTCTGCGATCTTATGTGTTGGACAGAATTTGGGCTATTCATAAGCAACTCCTTTAGTTGATCCTTTACAATTGATTTTGGCAGGGAAATGAGGCAGTTATGACAACAGGAGTTGAAATATTCTTTAGTCACCACACTACTAAAATATTGAACATTACAATGATTGCAGAAATTGACTATTGAATTTAAAGAATTTTCGGTTGGTTCATATTCGTTTATTAGTCCTTGGTCTCCGAACCTCTCAGCTTAACGATATGTTGTTTTCTATCATCTTGAATGCAACTTTACTCTACATTATGTTATATTTCACAACTCCTCGCAAATATGTCTTCTCCTGGCAGGTATATTACAGTTTCCATTTTAGGTAGATTTCGTAAGAAATACTACCTATTGCAGTCTTTACCATGGTGCGACTTTTGAAAAATTCCTTCATAACTTTTTATTACATGACCCCAGGAACCCAAAACCACCCCCACCTAAAAAGTTTATATATATATATATATATATATATGTATGTATGTATGTACTTAATTTTGTCCGCACGATAAAAGTCGCAATTATGCACGGAACGTCTTCAAACTCACCAACAACTTTAAGATAGCTAATTTCTCGGCGGGGATTGAAAATGAGCAAAATCGGTCCAAGGGAATGGGAATGGGGAAGGTTTAAAATTTTGAATACCGTCTTAACATGATTCTGATAAAACCAGCTTTTACACAACAATGGCAGGAAAAAATAAATATTTTTCGTTATAGCTGTTGCCAAAAATTAAAAAAAAAAGCAATACAATTCTCACCACAACAATTGCTTTTCTAATGCAGTGTTTTCACGTGAAAAATTAAATTAGATAAGCAGTTTGACGAATTCAAAACAAATTGAATATTACGTCATAAGTTTTCTAGAGCAAGATTTCTGCATGAAAATTCAAAATGAAATAAATAGTTTGACGAATTGAAAACAAATTGAATATTACGTCATAAGTTTTCTAGAGCAAGATTTCTACATGAAAATTCAAAATGAAATAAATAGTTTGACGAATTAAAAAAAACAACAAAATATTGCGTCATATTGAAAATATTATTGACCACAGCAGGTGAATATGTAACGTCATTGAGTTTGAAGAAACGTATTAAAACATGATAAAAACCCGAGTATGGAAATATTAACATATTTTAACACTTTGAGGTTCTCTGAATTTGATTTAGCCATTTTTAAACCTATTGCATTTACATGCGTGTGTGTATATTAGAATTTTCACAAAATGTTTAGCTCCCTAGAGCTCATTCTTAGCGAAGGAACTGGGTTTATCTTTAATCTTGATTTAAGTTTTGTTGGTGAATTTAGTACTTAACTTCGAAATCTACCTCCACCTGTAGGCCCGAGCCGGCAGGGATTTTTTTGGATTTCAGAAGAGAACATACAGTCAAAAGTGTAACAAATTATTTGCACACAAAGCCCTATGTTTAATCATCATATTTAAAAGAAAAATGGAGTATAAAAAACAGGGATATTTAAAGCTGAACTGTTTGAATAAAATTAAAAGGACATTTTCATTGACTTTTTATTTTATGGAGCAGTTGCAATCTTATATTTGTTAACGTGAAAAAAACCTCGATTACTGATACTGGTAGAAAAATAAACATTTAATTTGCATCCAATAAAATATTCCTAATTTTCCGTAATCGTATTAAGCCAATGTTGACGTCAAATATTAGAAGTGTTTTGCAACGATATAGTTACAAATATAACAGAGTTAGTTACAAAAGAAGTTAATTACACGCCAAACTATGTTGCATTAAATTATGTCAAATTGCTAGTGACACAATTATAGATCTTTTACCAACAAAAATCCATACCTTAAATGGAAATGACAATGATAAATAGCGTTAGTCATTTTGTTGAATACTTGAACCGAAGATTTTCTTTGTATTTTTCTAATGAGTATAAAAATGCAGAGAGATAAATAGGTTTACTATTTACGTTACTACTTGGGTATCCCGTCGACCAGAAAACTGTCGCCAATCTGTAAGATTAAATGCCACAGATGCATGATCGTAAATGTCACATTTACTTGAAATTAAACATGTTACACGTGTTTGTTACGTGATCAAATGATTTTTAATTCGACTTTTTACTTGTAGTTTCATTAAGGTTTTATAAATTTATTTGTTTCTTCGTTATTTAAAATAAAAATGACGGCAATTTGTATAATTTGGCGAATTGTTTGGCGACAGGTGTAACACGTGAAAAGTCTTTTTAATTTGACATTTTATTTGAAGTTTTGGTACTACTTGATCATCCTGTCGACAAAAAAAAAAATATTGCCAAACTATAAAATTAAAGGCCAATAATAGATTGTCGTAAATGTAAAATTTTCACTTGATATTAAACACGAAACATGTGTTTTTTACGTCATCAAGTGATTTTTGTACTACTTAGTTATCCCGTCGACCAATTTCACCAAATTATATAAATCGCCAAACCACTCGCCAAATTATACAAATTGACATAATTTTTATTTTGAATAATGAAAGAATAAATAAATTAGTATAACATTAATAAAAATACAAATAAAACATCGAAATAAAAATCACTCGATGACGTAAACACGAGTAACTTGCTTAAAGTCAAGTGAATGTGACATTTAAGATCAACCATAATTGGCATTTAATCTTATAGTTTGGCGATAGATTTTGGTCGATGGGATAACTAAGTAGTATCGTGATTTTTAATTCGATTTTTTATTTGTATTAAATTAAAGTTTTACTAATTTATTTGTTCTTTCGTTATTTAAAATAAAATCTACGTCAATTTGTATAATATGGCGATTAGCATCATTTGGCGAAATTGGTCGACGGGCTCATCAAGTAGTACCGTAATGGCGTATAATTGTAGAAATCTTCTTAACAAAATTCGGTACTTCTTAGTTATCCCATCGACCAATTTCGCCAAATTATATAAATCGCCAAAACCATTCGCCAAATTATACACATTGACATAATTTTTATTTTAAATAACGAAAGAACAAATAAATTAGTAAAACATTAACAAAAATACAAATAAAACGTCAAATTAATGGTTTTATTGGCCATTCTTGGCATCTAATCTTACAATTAATTAATTAATGGCAACCATTATTGGCATTTAATCTTACAATTTAGCGACAGTAATTTGGTCGACTGGATAACTAAGAAGTACCCAAAATTCTTACATCCTAGCTTTTAAAGCAGTGAATATTGCTATAAGTGAAATTGACAATATGTTCGACATGTTAAAAAAAATAAAACATAATACAGAATATTTAATTAATAAGTAATGATCTGAGTTCGAGGATATAATAATCCCCTGCTTGAGGAAAACAAAACGGCATTTTTCCATAGTAACGGTATTCCATACTATGATGAAAAATATTTTAAATCAATGAAATTAAATTATTTTAGCATATGTGTGTATATGGCAGACATTTACACTAAAATTTAGATATTTGACTACATAATTATATCTTAGCTGTTTTTTATAAGTAACACTTTAATATAAAAATTTACTCCAAAATCTTCCCGTAAAGTTAAAAAAAACCCCACCATTATTGTGAACTTTGCTCAGCTTATTTCACGCTTCTGACTTCTTTGGCTTAAAATTACAGTGTTTGGCGAACAACGTAATAAATAAATAGCATAGAACCCCCTAATACAACCATTTTTACAAATATTTCTTCTGGTTTCTCCTGTAAATCATACGATGGGAGAGTTATATAAAAATAATAATTAAATTGAGAAAAAAAAATAAAAAGACTAAAGAATGTAACTTGGATTTTATTTCATCAAGTTTTCAGAATAAATAACGCCAAAACAGGGCAAAATAACGCCATTTTGGAGATTATTAGGTACCGATTTGGTGCGTATTTGACATATGTGCCGTCAAAACTTCCAATAATTTAGTAAATATTAAATTTGCCGGTGACTTGATTATCGAAGATTATAAAATAAATAATAATAACAAAAATTAATAAATAATAATAAGGCACAGATGTCATCTACGCACCGTGATTTGGCGCAATCTTTTTCTAACGTCAATTTGGAGAAAACCTCGTTTCGAATACCAGTTACATACATATTTTTTTTTTCTACTATTTAAAAAAATAAATAACAATAAATAAAAAAGTTAATTAATAACTATAGAACAAAACTATTTATATAATTTAAAAAAGAAAAGAAAAGTAAATAAACGATTTATTAACAAATAAACAACAATAGTTGTATTACCATATCAGGCAAAATGCGCCATTTTGACGCCAGTTAGGTACCCCGATTCGTATATGACATCTGTGCCAATAATAATAATAATAATAATAAATTGGAATTCAGACGTTGTCAGAAGTTAGATGATGTGGCAGTTAGATAAAAAGAAAAAGAAAAGAACTAAAAAGAAAAAAAAATGTCATTCAAAATTAGTCTAACCAAATTTTCAGATTCATTTTTTAACCTAACGCAAGAGAATTCGCCAAATATTGTATCAATTGTAAAATTTCACAATAAATTATACTTTAAGCATTACAAATATTTATTTCATGTTTAAATTAAATATTCCCGTTTTATAATATTATGTCTCATAAAAAAAAAATTATTATTATTTTTAAATATCAGTATTTCTTTTCATTTATCTGCGATCTATTTGTATTATTTTCTAGCGGATATAGCCATTTCAATTCTTTAATCAACAAACTTTTCGCCAAAAAGTGACCACTGGCAACCCTTTCGTTCAAAATAGCAGTAAAATACGAAATTTATTATAAAAAATCATAGCTATCCCTGTATATTTTCTCATAAACCACACCGGGAATATTTTCTATCGAATGATACAATTTGGAAAAAAATCCACCGGGTAGTTTTTGAAAACACTCGAGCGGAACTTTAAGAGCTTACTGCTTTATTTAAGTATTGCGCGGCAGCGCAATACTTATTTATTTCCAGTGTCACTTCTCAATGTTAATTTAACATAGAAAAGCCTATGGAGATGATAACTTTTTCATTTTTTCTTCCCACCTTTTTGTCCCTGTTGCCACTCATTTTTTATTCTTTACTAATTCTAATAATATTATAAATTTAAAGTTTAAAAACGTTTGCCTGACGTCAGGGTCAAAACGAATGGCAAAATACCTTTGCATATGGGTGAATTATAACCCAGAGAGAAACAAGGGCCAATTTGTTTGTATATTATTCAAATATTTTTCTTAATAATTCCAAATTTCACTTTTTTCATTGAGAATTAACGGACATTTTTAATAGAAAATGTAACATTTTTTCTTCATTGTTGCAAAAATTTCAAAAGCCGTAATAATAATTTATTTGGTTTTAGTAGAAAGATTCCCACTTGAAAAATTATAATTGAAATATATATATATTTTTTTTTAATTAAAAAGGTGAATATGGCGTCATAGTGGAAATAAAAAGGATATTTTCAGAATACGTTCTTGCTTTGGTCAAGTTTATATTTTAGTAAAAAGTTTCTAATGGATAGCTATTTTTACGCAGGTAGTGAACTTAGTGGGGAATCGCATAACTTAAATTTTAAATGTTTTTTTTTTTTTTTTTTTTTTTTTTTTTTTTCGAGATGATTTTTTCGAGATGAGAACTATTTATACCCCAAGTTAAACTTAGGTAATAATTTTCTGATGTGTTTACATCACCCTTTGGGAGAGAATAAGGTTTAAAAATTCAAGTAAAACTTTTATTTTTTTCTGTATCACAGCTATAATATTGTGAAATATTAGCAGTAAGGATTCAACAGAATTTGCATTTACATTAATAGCTTTCCTGAGTGGGAAATAGGGTATCTAAATTTAAGTGAAGTTAATTTTTTATGTTTTGATTATAGATTTTTTACGTTCAGATTGGAAGTTTTTGTCCAATCTACCGCAACCTACATTACTACAGTGGTGAAACATTTTGAATTACACATTGGTAAACTGCATCCCACATTGTGATGGAATACCGCATACATCAAAGCCTGATGATGATACTCTGTATTAATTTTGAAACGCGTTCGTCTGAGTGCTGTAGTCATTAAAAAACTTGACATATTAAACAAAAACATAATTTGAAGAACAAATTAAAAAAACAAAATTTATTTCCTGCATTGTTTAAGCCCGAGAAGGGACAGATATTAAGTTATTTCATTCAATTAGTTCTACATTTAATGTTAAATTTTTGTAACAAATTAGTTAAGCCAATTGAAGATTAAAAAATAAAAATAAAATTCATACAATATGATACTTAAAACATCCTAAAAACTTAGATTTCGTTCAAATGAAATCGAAATAAATCTTAGACTTTTTATAAAGTTTTGTATTTTGCACGCATCTTATCATTTTATGCACAATTTTCATAAACATAATACTAAATCTGCAATACAAATATTTCAATTAAAAATGGAAGAAGTCTAAGATTTATTTCGATTTCATTTGAACGGAATCTAAGTTTTTAGGATGTTTTAAGTATCATATTGTGACGGGGAAAAGGAGACTCATACTCGAATAATAACACTTGCTAACTTTAAGAATTAAATATATTAAATGAACTATTTACACTATATACAATTACAATTAAGTAGAACATTAATGAAATTAAACACTCATTCGTCTTAATGCGTCTTAATGAAACGTCGTTGAGAGCTCGGTGCTTTGCAATCACCTCTTTTACCTTCTTTTCCCGCGTCTGTCGAATGTTCTAAAAAAAGGTATTCTTCTACGCCGACTCGTGGCGCTGCCGTCGTCTCTTACAGACTGTTGCCACAGGTCACACTCGTCCATCCTGATACGCACGACCTCGTGCGCACCATACACTTAAACACAAACTTAAAAAAAATACCATATCTTTAAAAAAAATTACACAGAATAAAACAGAGAGAAAAAAAAGAGAGAAAAAATGAAAATCGTCGTCAATGCCGGTTGGCATTTCGTCTTCCATCTCGTCTTAAATGGTACTCGTCTTAAATCGTACCCGTCTTAAATGGTACTCGTCTTAAATCGTACCCGTCTTAAATGGTACTCGTATTAAATCGTACCTGTCTTAAATGGTACTCGTCTTAAATCGTACCCGTCTTTACTTCGTACTCGTCTTTACTTTGTACTCGTATTAAATAAATAAAAAAAAAATATACCCACCTATATACGTCTTAAAGTGGTACGTCTGAAAAACAGAAAAAAAAACCCACAAATCGGCATCTTCTAATCGTCTTCTTCCTTTTTAAAAAAAAATTGAAACTTCATGCAGAAAAAAAAATTAGAGTCTGTAATCAAATAAAGTCACAGAATGTTCATATAACAAAAAAAAAAAAAAAAAAATGGAGTTCTAAAGTTCTTTATGCAAAGCACAAAAAAGTAAAAAAAAATGTTTTTGTTTGTAGTTCACAGAAAAAAAACCCACAATACTTTACGGAACACACTTTTCAGCAGCAGCATTGAAGAAAACAAACAACAACAAAAAAATGACATCTCGGGGATAGTTGAATCACAATATTTCACAAACACATATTTCACAAACAAAATTTTAACTTTTTGTTAAAATTATTCTTGATGTAAACACAAGTGATGAAAAAAAGAAGAAGCACACAAAAGAAAATATTTTGTAGAAAGACGAATTCTTGAATTTTTTTTTCTCATATTCTTGAAGCACCACACAATATGTACAATAACGGAAAGGAAGAAAAGAAGAAGAAAAACACTTTGAATGTCAAATTTTACGTGGTTGACCACGGCTTCATCATATCGACTGCAGTGGATGTTCTGTTTGGACCCTCATGGTGTCCCACCTTTTCCACTTCATATCTGTCGTTAGCTTTGACAGTGTAACCTTGTAAGGGCCAAAATATTTTATTCTAAGTTTCAGTCCAGGTTCGAATTGAGTACGCTGGATCGCGACCAAATCACCAATTTGATATATTCTTGGTGGTTTTCGACCTTTATCATACTGGCGCTTACTTTGTTGTTGGTGTTGTAGAATGTTATTAATGCATTACTAAATTGGTATGTTTTTCTTCTAACAGTTGTTTTATGCGAATGTCATCCTTAGTTTTCATTTTAACACCAACCATTAATTCAAAAGGGGAAAATTTAGTGGTATCTGATTTGGTACTGTTGATGATTTTTTGAACAGCGGGCACATGTTTGAAGCATTAATAGCACATTTATTGGTAAATTCAGAAATTTTAATATTCGACTTATCGTTTGGCACTGGCGAATTGTTGAAAATTTCTTCCGATTCGCCATCTGTATCGACATTAGTTTCAATATGTTTTTGGAGGGATTCCAAATTAGTTAAAAATGAAATTATGCGTTTAGATAACTCAGTTTATGTGCCATCTATTTCGATGCGTAAAATAGTGGCAATAGTTATAAGTTCAAGTAAAGAAAAATTTTTAGCGGTTTCCTCTACTTTACTCGTAAATTCATCATCGGTTTCACAGAATGGAAATCCTGTAAATGCTCTTATTCGCGATCGATTTAAACGATCGCCTTCAGATGAAAACAAAAGTTTATGCAATAATTTTATTCGATTCGTCTTTTCGTTTTTCAATGCAAAAGCGATGACTGGAATGTCATTTAAAATCATGATGAAAAGAAAAAAAAAGTAAACAGTACTCACCCACTAATTTATGTCGTTGAAAAAAGATGAATCAATTTATTTCCAGTTTGGAATAATATATTGCTGCAGTTATTTCAAAATAACTGAAGAGTTGGCCAGTCGCCAAGGCTGTAGAAAAAAATTGTATTCTTCACACACGACATGAATTTTATAAATTTACAGCTCCGGCTTACTTTCTGAAAGAATTTTGGCGTCGTTATAAAAATGATACTTGTCTTGTCTAGGGTAGAGAATTGAAAACAAAAATAATCCAATCCCGGCCGAGCCCCCATGTGACGGGGAAAAGGAGACTCATACTCGAATAATAATAATAAAGATTTATTTCGATTTCATTTGAACGGAATCTAAGTTTTTAGGATGTTTTAAGTATCATATTGTATGAATTTTATTTTTATTTTTTAATCTTCAATTGGCTTAACTAATTTGTTACAAAAATTTAACATTAAATGTAGAACTAATTGAATGAAATAACTTAATATCTGTCCCTTCTCGGGCTTAAACAATGTAGGAAATAAATTTTGTTTTTTTAATTTGTTCTTCAAATTATGTTTTTGTTTAATAATATATATGATATATATATATATATATATATATATATATATATATATATATATATATGATATGATATTGGAGCTAAAGAAAATGGAAAAATAACATCTGCTCAACAGCTGTTGTAAAAGAATGAATAAGAGAAAAAATAACTCATTGGTATAAAAATGTTAAGCACAGCAAGAGATCCCCACTAAGAGTTGTAATAGTGCTGCGGTTTAATATTTTGAGGATTTCAGATATAACTGGCTATTCATATATTTACTCTGTATGCGTGTATAAATGGTCGCAATTCATTTTGATATTTTTTTTTATTAGCATACACTACACATACATCGTGTAAGTTAAGATTTAGACGATTAACAGTAATTTTTCTTAGTACAAATGCAAAACGAGCTGCCAATGATATTTGTTAGTTTTGTTATTTGTGCTACTAACTAATAAAATTACTTATTTGCAGTTTTTATTAATTCTGTAATTAATTACTGTTTCTTCTAGGCCATTTTTAAGTATGCCGTACCTTGCCCCTTTTGAATTTGACAAAATGCACCCTGCCTTTTTAAAAAACAATGAAATTTACTAGTAGTTGTTGCCAGAGGTTTTTTTGTAAAAACTTCTCCTTATCGCAGTATTTTGAAATACGCGTGTCGAAAATCTCACAAAAATGATAGAACTTTATTTCTTTAATTAATTGTATTTTTCAGTTTGTAATTTATAAAATTATTAGAAGTTAATGATTTTTTATTTTATCATATTAAAAAATTATATACTTTTTTTTCTTATTGTTACTAAACACATTACTAATATATTTCCTTATGAAATAGAGCCCTTTTTTGGAACTAGCATCCTACCCCTTTTCTTTCTAGAATGAATACTAAATACTAAATTATCATTTTAGTAATTAACACGTTCACGCCGGCGTGCATCACCGGTGGGTCACGGTTGACTGCCCCATCGGGCGGCGTGCATCACCGGTGGGTCACGCTTGACTGGCGCATCGGGCGACGTGCATCCCCGGCGGGTCACACTCCATTGTTAAATAGAAGGCGCGCACTACAGTTGGGTCACACTTGAATATTCGAAAATTCTGTAATAAAAACAATTCAATATTATAAAACTTATACATTCACGACGAGAAACGAGAATTCTCGCTTTCATTCAAAAGATATCATCGACTAAGGGCGTGGCCTCTACCTTACAGAAATGCATTTATATCAAGTTGTACATATTTCTTTAGATTGCAAGACATTTTATATTAAATTCGTACATATGCAGTTAATAAAATCATGTCTCTAAGTATGCTTACTCCTTACGAACTTTCAGACATTCACAATCAACTCTGCTTGTTGTATTCGAGTTCAGTTTAATAAATATGAGAGGGGCGTGTTATTACATACAGTGTCTGAATAAGCGAAAGTACCGCGCCGCCAGATGAAGCAAAACATGAATTTGAGCGCCGCCTCACAGCGAAAAACATGAATATAGGCGCCGGCGTGAACGTGTTAAAGCAGAAAAAAGTCCTTCCGGCCAGTGCCGGGAGGAAGAGGTAGCTTTCAAATTCCTTATTTTAAAAAAGCCAACTTATATTATTCAAACACACGAAGCTCAATTGAGTGGAAACCGAATATACGAGATTCAATACTAATTTTTATCAATACTAAATCATTATGAATGAGAATTTCGCGATATTAGTCAGCTTTATCGAAGCTGCTTTTATTTAAAGTAACTTATATTTGGCTGAGATGTTGATGTATACTATCCACATGCCTTCTTACATGGAAATAGGCGAATTCGTGTGTTATCGCGTGACAAATACAAGATCGTTTCAAAATGTTAGCCATACTAGAAATTCAAAGTGCTATAATTCAACCATTTTTTAAGATATAAACAAAAGAACAAATTTTCAGAAACAAAATCTGCTCCGGAATCTTTGTATCAAGGACAAACACATAAAAAAAATCTTTTTCATTTTCCAATTTTTTAATACCTCATTTTAAATTTTAAATTTAATTTTTTTAAATGGCAACCCTTTTGAAACAAGATAGCGAA
The DNA here is from genome assembly GCA_963932465.1 of Maratus speciosus. Taxonomy (NCBI): domain Eukaryota; kingdom Metazoa; phylum Arthropoda; class Arachnida; order Araneae; family Salticidae; genus Maratus; species Maratus speciosus. Next base: position 337,214,799 of record OZ010788.1, read on the forward strand.
TGAAGCTGGCCAACGAACTCGGTCGAGACATTGGTATGTACTATGTACAGACCAAGTAACATCCAAATCGGTTCATAAATACGCTTGTTATCGCGTAACAAAAATCAGGTCGTTTTATAATGTCAGCCACAATAGAAATTCGAAATGCTATAACTCAGTCATTTTTTTAGATATAGACAAAACAAAAACTGTTCCGGAATCTTTGTATTAAGGTCAAACACATACGAAAAAAATCTTTTTCATTTTCCAATTTTTTGGTATCTCATTTTAAATTTAAATTAAAAAAAAAATTTAAATGGCCGCCATTTTGAAACAAGATGGCGGATGAAGCTGGCCAACGAACTCGGTCGAGATATTTGTATGTACTATGTACACACCAAGGTACATCCAAATCGGTTCATAAATACGCCTGTTATCACGTGACTAATATCAGGACGTTTCAAAATGTCAGCCACGCTAGAAATTCAAAATGCTATAAGTCAGCCCTTTTTTAAGATATAGACGAAACAAAAACTGCTCCCGAATCTTTTGTATCAAGGTCAAATACATAAGAAAAAAATATTTTGTCAATTTTCAATTTTTGGGTACCACATTTCAAATTTAAATTTTTCTTAAAAATTTAAATGGCTGCCATTTTTAAACAAGATGGCGGATGAAGCTGGCCAACAAACTCGGTCAAGACATTGGTATGTACTATGTACAAACGAAGTTACATCCAAATCGGTTCAGAAATACGCCTTTTATCGCGTGACAAAATTCAGGACGTTTCAAAATGCCAGCCACGCTAGAAATTCAAAATGCTATAACTCAGCCATTTTTTAAGATATAGACGAAACAAAAACTGCTCCGGAATCTTTGTATAAAGGTCAAGTACATAAGAAAAAAATATTTTTCCATTTTCAATTCTTTGGTACCACATTTCAAATTTAAAATTTTTAAAAAAATTTTAAATGGCCGCCATTTTGAAACAAAATGGCGGATGAAGCTGGCCAACGAACTCGGTCGAGACATTGGTATGTACTATGTACATACCGAATTCCATCCAAATCGGTTCATAAATTCGAGAGTTACAGTATGACAAATATCAGATATATATATATATATATATATATATGGATATATATATATATATATATATATATATATATATCTATATATATATCAACTTTTGAACGGAGGGTGGTTTCGGGGTCTGGGGGTCATGATCGATGAAAATATACCAAAATTTTTTGAAATCGCTTTCCTCCGAACGGCTGCAATAGGTAGCTTTTTGTAATGAAAGCTACCTAAAAAATTCTATATTATATACTCAATTAAATTTTAAGTAGTGTTAACAATTAAATATTGAATGCAGTTACTGATAATTTTAATAAATGTAAATATCACTAGTATTTAATATAGTTTTATATAATTATTACAAAATATTAATGTGTATAACTTTAACTTTATTGTACTATTCTACTAAATAATGAAACTACTAATTTGCAGTTTTTATAATTCCTGTACTAACTAATAATTAAATTTTATTAATTAAAGTAAATAAATTTAGTAAAAAAACATAGAATATGTTAGCAATTAGAGTTTTAATTGTTTTGGAAACCTAAAACTCTTGGTATCTATTCAGTATTTTAACGCTGGGAAAAAAATCATAAAATCCACTTTAAATTAAAAAAAAAATCTGATAAAAAAAATCCGATTTTTTTTTTAAATCATGATTTTTTTTTTACACCCTAATTTATAGTTAATTGTTAATTTTTAATATACACCTTCTTTCGGAATTTTTAATGTGTTATAAATTTCACATTTTGATGAAGTATATATTTGTTGCATATCTAGGAGCTGTTTTTGCGTCTGTTATGCAATAATTTTCATTAATATATCTGAAATGTATATATATTATGTATAGTACAACTTTTTTTTCAAATGAAAGGACTATTAAATCACAAGATAAAACCGATCTTATATATAAAAAAAAAACAATTATTAGAATACATTAAAAAATAACATGAATCTTATATTGCTAAATGGACTGATTAATAAAATAAATGAAGAAAGAAAATCTAAAGCAGAAGAAATAACAACGAATTGTGAAACACGTTATCAAGGGCAATATTCCACAATAAGAAGGAAGTCGCAAATGCTTTCTGTTTCAATATTGAATATATATATATATATGACAGGATAAAAATATAAACCTTTGTTTTAAATTCAAAATTCCCAACTCCTTTTTCTAACTTTAAATCTAATGCGTAAAACTAATAATTATAAACATCTTTGACATTGATTGGTGTTTAAAAAACATTAAATGAATACTTAAAATCATAAATAAACTTCGTCATTATGTCAATTATTGGACACATAAAATCAAACTTGTGTTTAAATATATTAAATGATTATTCAAAGCCATAAATAACAACTAACTTTTCTTAAATGTGCCAGGTATTTCACCCAGATGATAAATTCAAACGAACTTATACATTTAGATTATAAATTTTAATCAATTTTCTTCATATCTGGTAGTTATAAGATTTAAGCATTATGTTTAGAAGATAAATTCAAATTAATTGCATTTAAGTCATAAGTCATAATTAACTTTTCTCTAGCCAATACCTATTAAATCATAAATATCAATTAACGTCAAAAGTGGAAATTATTGCGAATGATGCAATCAGGACTAATACAAGACTGGTGTCGCCTCAGAAAAGCAACCATTAAAAATAGATTAAATCAATCAAAGTTAAAATAAACTCCCACTTTGATACTTAGGCTCCCAGTTGGAAGAAGTTTGAAATATGTCAAAATAGAGGACTGCACAAGCAGAAGAGGGCTTTTTGGGATAGAAAGACTCCCTAATAATAACCAAGTAACTCGGATTAACGGACCTCACTTAACCCTTTAAGACCTGACCTACATAATTGTGTAGGTCATCCTAAAGAAAAAGAAAAAAACATTTTCGTCTTTTTGTGCGATTTAAAGTCAAACCTGCGACTACAGAAATACGTGGATCGTCCCTTGGCATATCGGATATAATTTTTAATATTTTTTTTAATCAAATATAATCCTATTAATCAGGGGAAACTATGAAACCTTTTCACTTCTACCAGAAATATCCCGGTCTTAAAGGGTTAAAAAGACTACAATGTAATCAAAGAACTAATAAAAGTCAGGTCCCTTACAAACTGGTTTCTGAGTCTACGTTCTTTAGTATTAAGCCATTTCTAGAATAAAAACTAATTAACTAATTCTAAAGGATAACATCAAAGAAAAAGTAATTTAACATTATACAGAGTGTCCAAAAAGTTCCCGTACTGACGAGTATTTATAATTCAAAAAACAACAAACCTTAAAACGATTACTTTTATACAAATGAAAAACCCACTTTTAACATCACGTAGGAAAAAATACTGAACTTACATTTATAATAAATGTTCAAAATCCCCCCCCCCCCCCCCCACACACCTTCTAGGAGGCAAAGCTGAATGCGTTTGCACATGTTTGTAGAAACGCGTTTTAACATACTGGGAGTGACTTTTTGTATCCTTTGAGCAATGGCAATTTTCAGATCATCTATTGTTTGAGGATTATTTGCATAAACTTTGTTCTTTAAATATTCCCGCAGAAAAAAGTTCGGAATGCTCAGATCAGGGGATCGAAGGGGCGATACGTTTTACATCCAAAATAAATCTCGAGCGGCGCAATTCTCTGAATGCGTGATAAACTCATTTCACTATGAAGAACAAAATAACTTAGAACTTTATTCTCGCGCCAATTGAGTGCGAAAAGAACTCTACGATAAAAACTCAAGAATTGATGCAATGATAAGCAGACGATAAAATTTAATATTTCAAAAAAAAAAAAAAAAATCACGTATAATGAGTTTTTTAAGTTCGAGTACGGGGGCTTTTAGGACACACGGTATTATATATACTATATAGATATATATATAATTAAAATGAAATCACAAATAGCAAAATTCTAAAGATAAACAAAATATGAACAGTGGAAACCGGAAATGTATAATATATATATATATATCTTACTGTATTTATTTATTTATTTATTTTTTACTATTAATACTGGGGTCGTAATTCATTGGCTATTTTTTATATGTATATATTATATGTAAGATTATTATTTGATTTTGATTAATTGATTGCAGATGGCAGCACTTAAAAATTATTTTTAAGTAACTTAGCTTGTCAAATAAATACATTAGCTTTAAATAACTATCACTAGTTGTCAACACTAATATATACATAAGAATATTATTTTAATATTATTATCTAATTTACTTTGAGGGTTGTAATTCAATTGCTTATTTATTTATTTATATTTAAATATTTATAAATACTTCATGAGATTATATTTCTTATGATTTAAATGGCTAAAAGATGGCAGCACTAAAATAGTTTATGCTACCTAGGTCTGCAAATATTTAGTTTTCAAAAACTCTCACTAGATGTCAACACTAAAATAGACATTTATATATAGTTTTATTATTATTATCTAAACAATTTAATATTAGTTTATTAATTAATTTGTATACATAATTATACATCATTTTGAATAATTTTTACATTTATAATATTTTACTATTTATTTATTTATTTATTTATTTATTTTTGGTTTAAATTTAGAAATATATTTTTTAACGATATTAACTTTTAACCGTTAACTATTATAGATTTTTAATATTCTAACGGTGTTGATCACCTTAAATCATATATATATGTCTTTGCTGCACGTGTAAGTTTTTTTTAAGGCTCCTTCAATGATTTTCTAGAGGGTAAGTTTAATTATTTTTATATGTATTTTCAAATAATTTTCTTAGTTTTTCCAACCTATGTGATTCTTAATTTACAGTCTATTGGGTACATAAAATAATCAATTTTTCAGCTTATAGCTTGATTCTTTTACAGAAATCGACTGCGTATTGCTTATATTTGTATTTCATGTGCCCCTTAAGAAGTGTAATACACTATAAGCTTCCTTCTACATCCATTCAATTGATCTGTCATTTGTTTTTCATACGTCTTCTAATAGTTCAACATTATTTAGCTGGATTTTTGTATCTTTTGTCTATAACTGGTTATTGCATCAATTTTGGTCAATTTTCATGTTTTTAAATGGTTTAATTGTACAAAAAGTTTATATATATATATATATATACTATACTATATATGAGATATACGAGAGAGACTGCAAATGAATTGTACAAAATATATACTACCATTAAAAGTATGCATTGCATATGCCAATTTGAATACAATTGAGACATAAAGATCTAATCGTCACATTGTAACATGTTTTACATTTTATGCTATAGAATGTGTAGGCGAATTTAAGAGTTATATCAGAAATATTATAATTGAACGAAAAAATCTTACTTTAAAAAATACATTTTCTTTCTGATTTTGTAAAACTTACTAAAGAAAAATTGATTGAGATCTTTATTACCTTGTCCTGCTTTTATTGAAAGTTAATTTGGTAAAATTGTATTAATTTTAACAGATATAAACCAATAAGACAGATTACGTTTTTTATACATAACATGTAACATTTAACATAAATTTTAGATGCAGTTTTATGACAACGTTTGTATATATCACTTTCACTTTGGGGTTCCGCAATATGACATGTCCCATTAGTCCCCATACCACTTTGAACTGTATTTAGGCTTATTGTAAATTAACTATTTATCACTAACGCAGAATGAATATTGAAAATTAATAGCATTGATGTAAAGCTTCATAATCACATGCAATATTGTTAAAAGCATCGTTAATACTTTATTAAAAAAAGTATGTAGTATTGTTAATACGTTATCAAAACAAGTATTTAGTATCGTTAATGCTTTATCAAAACAAGTGTTTATTAAACATAAGTCCCCCCCCCTCCAATTAGGATTGGAAATGTTATACTTCTTACTTTGCAACCAGCTAATGAAAAAAAAAAGGGTTCGATTCATGTGCTTGTGTAATGCTGATACTTCTATCTATTCACAAAGGCTGTTCGGATCTTGTGCGCATGCGGAACGAGCTCCGTAGCTTTGCGTCATGTGACCCAGTTCAGTTGTTTTTTAGCTGCCATTGCGGCACGTTGTGTATTCGAGCGGGTCTTATCCCCAAGTATAGAGTCAGTTGTTCTTTAGCTGCCATTGCGGCACGTTGTGTATTCGAGCGGGTCTTATCACCAAGTATAGAGTAGTTGTTCTTGAGCTGCCATTGTGGCACGTTATGTTATAGCGGGTCTTATCCCCAATTATTCTGTTGCTTATAGCGGGAGTATTCCCCAAAATATGTTTTACGAACGTCACTTGTTCTAACAGCGGGTTATTACTCCAAAGTCACCTCATCATTCTATATGTTCGTCAGTGTTCGTGATTGTTTGTAACATTTGTGTGCTGTGTGATATAAAAAATGTGAAAAAGAAAACTATTTGTCTTCAATCTTAAAGTCACACAGTATTCACATACAATTTTGTGGTCCGTCGATATCGCAGCGAAATAGCTGCTATGGATAAATTAAATAGAACAAAAGGTGCTCTAAAAGGTACTATAACGAAATTAGAAAATTTCGTAAAAGATAATACACACGAAATTAATTACTCGAGTACCGAGCTCGAAATAAAGATTCGAAAATTACCCGAGCTTCAGGCAAAGGTATCGGAAATACGGGATAAATATTATGATATCCCTGATATTAAGGACTTACCAGAAATCGAAAACGAGTTAGATGAACTCGAAGATCGTCTCGAGAAACTTGAGGTAAGTCTCAACATATTTCTTCAAAATCTTAAAGTTTCTGAAATAAATGTGCATGCTGATAGTATTGAATCTATAAGTTTGAATAATATTAAAGTTAAGTTACCTGAAATCCCACTACCAACATTCAATGGTAAATATGAAGAGTGGTCAATCTTTAAAGTACAATTTACAAATTTAATTATCAATAATGTTCAGTTAAATGACGCTCAGAAGCTGTTTTATTTGCGAGCATCGCTAAAAAATGAAGCAAAACAATTAGAGTCCAGACGATTCTTTTGAGTCATTGTTTACAGCACTTACTGAAAGATTCGAAAATCAACGTTTGCTCATTGACACTCATTTATCAGCCATAATTAATTATGAAAAAATACATTACGAATCTTCTAAAGAATTGAGATCCTTTATTGATTGTGTAAATAAAAATTTGAGGGCTTTAAAAGTATTACAATATGAACAAAACAATCTGTCTGATGCTATCCTTATCAATATTATATTGCAAAAGGTAGATAAGGAATCTCGAAAATTATTTGAATATTCGATTAAAAAATCAGAATACCCCCAATTTAATGAATTAATGTCATTTTTGGAAAACCGAAGTTCTACGTTAGAAAGCGTAAATAGATACTCTGCTTCAAAACCCTTAAATAAAAACATTCCTCTTTCGAACAAACAAAAAAATTTCATGCTAAATTCGAATGATAAATCAAATGGAAAAACGTGTATTCTGTGCAAATTGGCTTTTCATAATTTGAACAAATGTTCTCAGTTTCTAAAAATGAATGTTTCTGAAAGATACGATTTTGTGAAGAAAAATAAGCTGTGTACCAATTGTTTGAATAACTCTCATTTTGTAAATTCTTGCATTTCAAAATATAACTGTAATACCTGTGGATTGCGACACAGCTCATCGCTTCATCGAGATAAAGAAAACAAATCCAGAAATGAATTGGCTTCCCCCCAAATTTCCTCCCCTCTTGACGGTGCGGTAAATAGAGAAACGAGAAACATTTCGGTAAATAATGAATCTTTAAAGACCTTGAATAATATAAGTAAAGAAAGGAAATCAATTTTACTGAGTACATGCTTCGTTTATATAGAAGATAATTTCGGAAATAAACGAAAGTTTAGAGTAATTTTGGATAATGCTAGCAGTGTCAATATTTTAACTAAGGATTGCGCTGACATGCTGAAATTTAAAAAAAGGATAATTAATGTACCCGTTACAGGATTAAACGGTTATGCTTATAATGTAAAAAATAAAATTTCGAGTGTAATTACAAACGAAGATGGCTCTTTCAGGGAGAATATAGATTTCTTAATTGTTCCCAAAATCACGGATGTAATTCCATCAAAGCAATTAAATGTATCGGACATTAATTTACCGAATATTGTGGAATTGTCAGACCCCACATTTTTCAAACCAGGAAAAATTCACGCATTGGTTGGGGCTGAATTATTTTATAGAATTTTAAAGCATAATTCAGTTAAGATAAACGATAAACTTTTTCTGCAAGACACTGTGTTTGGATGGATCTCAACTGGGGCGCTAGAGGAGAACACGCAAACAAACAATATTGCTATGTGCAATTTCGTTAGAGATTTCGATGAAATAAATGATAATTTTAATGTTGCGAAACAGCGTTTGGAAGGTCTAAAAAAATTTTTATCGAAACCCAGAACTTTTTCGACAATATTCTGAAATAATCACGGAATATTTAAAGGAAGGAATTATAGAGCAGGTGCAAGAAAATGAACCTGTTTTAGACAGGGCAATTATTATTTGCCCCATCATGCGGTCTGTAAAGAAGATAAACTTACTACAAAGGTCCGAATCGTCTTCGATGCCAGCTCTCATGATAACAATGATTTGTCCCTTAATGATTTTTTATGGCCCGGCACCAACTTAAATCCACTTCTATTTGATATTTTAATCCACTTCAGATTATACGAAATTGCCTTTTCTTCTGATATCGAGAAGGCGTTCCTTCAAATCTCACTCGCTGAAAAAGATCGGGATTCTGTCCGTTTCCTGTGGTATGATGATGATTTAAAATCTTTCAAGGTCTTCAGATTTAAACGTGTTATTTTTGGAGTCAATGCCTCTCCATTCCTCCTATCTGCTACAATAAAGGAGCACATAAAGCGGTTTACGAACCTACACCCAAGAACTGTTCACCTACTCGATAAATAGATTTATGTGGATGATTTTATATCTGGCGAAGATACGCTGCAAGACGCTCTTGATGTTTCCCTGAATGCTAACAAAATAATGTCTGAAGCAGGAATGATTCTTCGAAAATGGATAACCAATGATGAAGCATTACCGAAGTGCTGGCAAAAGGAAGGTTTAAATATTCAAGCAGAACATGCTGCAATAAGCCTAGGAAGCAATTTAAGCAAGGTATTAGGAATGTCCTGGAAAACAGAAGAAGATTGTCTGACATTCGAAGTCAAAAGTTTAATAGAATTCTTGTCATCGCAAAAAAGCTCAAAACGTCTACTATTGCAAGCAGTTGGTAAAATCTTCGATCCATTAGGCATGCTCACGCCATTCACCATTAGAATCAAATGCCTGTTCCAAGAACTATGGCTAAAGAAGACAGCATGGGATGAACAGTTGCCAACTAATGTGCACGAAAGGTGGTTGAAGTGGTTCGAAGAACTTCCAAATTTAGCAGAATTAAAAATTCCGAGGAAAGTTCTTGGTTGCTTGAATCAAGTAATAGCTGTAGAAATACACGCTTTTTCTGATGCTAGTAAAATAGCGTATGGCTCTGCAATTTATCTGAGAATAAAAAGAGAGAGTGGAGTGGAAGTCAATCTCGTGACCTCGAAGAGTCGTTTTGCCCCGATAAAGGAGATAACTCTGCCGAGGCTGGAACTTCTCGGAGACTTACTAAGTGCAACTCTGACCAATAAAGTAAAACCCATCCTAGATCAAAAAATCGCATCGAGAGCGTACTATTGGACGGATTCCGAAATAACCTTATTCTGGATCAAAGGATCATCAAAGCGATGGAAACAGTTTGTGGCAAACCGTGTCATAGAGATTAATGCACTTTCAGATTCGAACTCTTGGTATCACTGCTCCAACAAGGACAACCCTGCCGATCTCTTGACCAGAGGTGCGAGTGTTAATTCCCTTGTAGAGAATCCAATGTGGTTTAGCGGACCAAAATTCCTATCAGCTGATGACTTAGTGACTGAGCAAGAAACTATTTATGTGCCAGAAACAGATTACTTTCCCGAGACTAAATCAAATTATAAAAATAACTGTAATGATTTCAATTCTAATATTTCTCTTTCTCTTTTCAGGAATCCTGAAGAAGTAAATTTTTTTCTCAACATAAGTGGTAAATACTATAGTATTCTTCGTATACTGGCATATGTTTATAGGTTTTTTCACAATTGCAAATGTAAGTTAGCAGACTGGCGCAGAGGCAGCCTCACAACCCCAGAAATAAAAATTTCAGAAATTTCTCTAATTAGATTAGTACAAAATGCAGAATTTCAGGAAGAGATTAAGGGTTTAAAACGGGAATCAAGAGTTCCCCCTTCCAGTAAAATTAAATGTTTATCCCCCTTTTTGGATCAAGATAATATCTTAAGAGTTGGCGGTAGGTTGGAAAATTCAGATTTAAATTTTGATAAGAAGCATCAAATCATTTTGCCGAAAGGCCATAAGCTCACAAAACTCATATTTGAGCATTTTCACAGGAAGTATTTTCATATTGGTCCCCAAACTTTAATCCATTACGTACGTATGCGGTTTTGGCCCGTAAGTGGAAAAAATTTAGCGGGAAAAGTAGTGCATGATTGCGTTGTCTGTTTTAGGAACAACCCAGGTACTGCTAAACAAATCATGGGTGACCTCCCATCGGAAAGAGTAACTCCAAATTTTACGTTTAACCATACAGGAGCCGATTTTTGCGGCCCTTTTGAGATTAAATATAAAAATCAAAGAAAAGGGATTTTTCATAAGGTTTATGTCGCTATTTTCGTTTGCTTAGTAACAAAGGCTATTCATTTAGAAATAGTAACGGATCCAACATCTGAAGCGTTTATCGCCGCACTTAAACGCTTTGTTTCAAGGCGAGGAAAATGCGCTTCTATTATGACAGACAATACTACGAATTTTAGGGGTGCTAAATCAGAATTTCACAAACTTCATGAGTTAGTTCTTAGACCGGATGAAAAATTAGCTAATTACCTTACTTCAGAAGCTATTGAATGGAAGTTCATTCCTCCTAGATCGCCCAACTTCGGTGGTTTATGAGAGGCTGGTGTAAAATCTTTCAAGTATTATCTTAAACGGACATTAAAAGGTGCTAGATTGACTATGGAAGAATTCCAAACAGTCACCACCCAAATCGAAGGGGTACTAAATTCGCGTCCCTTAACTCCGTTATCGACCGATATAAATGATGTTAATGCATTGACACCAGGCCATTTCCTAATTGGTCGGCCTATCGATGCCATTCCAGAACCTCAGTTGATTGATATCACAGAATCGAGATTATCTAGTTGGCAGAGAATCACTAAATTTGTCCAATTAATTTGGAGAAATTAGCAATTAAATTACTTGAGTCATCTCCAAAATCGTTCAAAATGGCAGGTAAAAGGGGAAAACATCAAACCACGGGCGATGGTAGTCATAAAGGAGGACAATTTACCTCCCTGTAAGTGGATGCTAGGGCGAATCTTAGAGGTTATACCAGGAAAGGATGGTAATGTTAGGGTTGCAAAGGTTAAAACAGCCTCAAATATCTTTCTTAGATCCATATCTAGATTGTGTGTCTTGCCCATTAATGAAACCTAATGTACGTCCTTTTTTTCAATGTTTACTTATTTTAAAGTGCACCTAAGATTTACATGTTATTTTACATTCAACTTTTCTTAAGAACAATATAGAATTATTTTTAGAAAATAGCTTAAATTTTGTAACAAAGAATTTAATTTTATTGTATTGTATTGTATAGTCCTTGTTATTGCAACTTATTATTATTGTATTTGTATTGTAATATTATTTTATGGTATTGGTATTTTACTTAGTTCTTGTATTTATAGTGTATTTTTAATATTTTGAATGTGCTACGCACATTGCAACGCGGGGCGGCATGTTCGGATCTTGTGCGCATGCCGAACGAGCTCCGTAGCTTTGCGTCATGTGACCCAGTTCAGTTGTTCTTTAGCTGCCATTGCGGCACGTTGTGTATTTGAGCGGGTCTTATCCCCAAGTATAGAGTCAGTTGTTCTTTAGCTGCCATTGCGGCACCTTGTGTATTCGAGCGGATCTTATCCCCAAGTATAGAGTAGTTGTTCTTGAGCTGCCATTGTGGCATGTTATGTTATAGCGGGTCTCATCCCTAATTATTCTGTTGCTTATAGCGGGAGTATTCCCCAAAATATGTTTTACGAACGTCACTTGTTCTAACAGCGGGTTATTACCCCAAAGTCACCTCATCATTCTATATGTTCGTCAGTGTTCGTGATTGTTTGTAATATTTGTGTGCTGTGTGATATAAAAAATGTGAAAAAGAAAACTATTTGTCTTCAATCTTAAAGTTACACACAGTATTCACATACAAAGGCCTTAGCATTATTATTATTAAGGGCCTTAAAATTATTATTATATTAACACATTGATTTATTTTATGAGAAAGCCCACTTGTTTCATTAGCATCCATTGTTTAATACTGGCTGTTTCTTTTCTGCTTTAAAAAATATAAATTGCCTTAAAGGCGATTCTCAGTCTTAAGTAGAAATAGTCCGGGAAGCGGCGACACTTTTAGGTAGTTCCCATTACAAAAAGTAAGAAGCTACTTATTGCAGCCATTCGGAGGAAAGCAATTCCAGAATATTTTCACCGATCATGACCTCCAGATCCCAAAATCCTAAATGCTTATTTAATAATAACAAGAACTATAACGGTTTTTTAATAATAACAAGAATAACAAACTTAGTTTAATTATTATAAAATAATTCAAACTTATTTAATTATCACAAAATTTAAAAGTGATATTTGCCTATGGTTGTTAAAAGCATAGTTATGTCAAATCCAGTACATGAATTTTTGGCTCCAACGACGTTACTAGGAGACGGGGAGCCACTTTTATTTCAAACAGTGACCGGCACCGAATTTTATTGTTGCGGCAGATAAAAATGCGTTTTCCCACAGATATTTTGTTGAGAACTGAATCAAAATTTTTATCACTTTTTAACTCAGCTGTAGATATTAACTTTTTATGTAGAGCCAGATATAAGATATTGGTTTGGATGGCTGGAATTTAGTTTAGTGAGTGTGGTCCTGAATGGCATGACAGAAAAAGTTTCCGTTTTTAGTTCATGCCTAAATTGAATCTGTCCTTCATAATGTTTCCCTTACCCACTCAGTCCAGTGGTTAGCATGCTGCCCCCAAAATGAGGAGCTTTGAGCCAGTACTAACAAGTTCAATATCAGCAAGATATGGCCGGGGTGATCGGAGAAGATTTTCAGGGTTTTCCTTTTACAAGAACGATTATAATATTCAGATCTTCTTCAGCTAACCATCACAGATTTTTTTTTTAAATCATTAATTTTACATCGTAGTTTGAACAGATTTTGAAATTGTTCTTGAAACGCTATATTCGATGCATTTAGCAGTGAAAAATATCTACCACGTACTCAAGTTTGGCTATCCACTCATTTTCAGACGAGAGCTCCAGAAATTTCAGATTAATTTGCTGCTTAAAAAAATATTTTTTTTTTCGTGCGGAGCGAACCGTTGGGCTAGTATTCTTTTCCTCATCAGCCAATTCACTTCACTGCCTGAAGACGAAGGTAAGTATTAATACACCGATAAACCATTTCTACACCAATTGTCTCAAATATTCGAGAATTAGTGACCGAGAATTATTGCCTCAAGTATTTCAGAGCTTGTAATTTATACACTGAACTTTTAAAAATTAACATTTATATGCTTTGCAAATGAATAAAACCTGCCATCCATGAACATAATTATTAATGCCTAATTTTAAATATATACTATAACAAATTCATATTTCGTTGTCACAAGATGGCGGCTGTTGTTTGTTTACATCGGACTATTAGGGACTGATTGGCGCCGAGGCAAACTTCCGCCAGTAAATTTGAATAGAAAGTTTCGCCTTTTTTAACGCCTTATTTATGCAAAATTTCTGCAATAAATAAGGCACAAATTTCTATTCTTTTGTTTGCTTCTGTAACATACAATTTCTTTCATTGACATTGACAGGAGGATTGTTTATGTAGCCACAATTTGGCGGAACTGCAAGTCGAACAACCGCCGAAGCAAACTTCCACCAGTTAAAACGAATAGATATTTTTTATCTTAAATAAGGAGATAATTTAGTGGTGGAAATTTAATCCGATGGTAATCAGCCTCTGCGGAACCAGTTTCTAATGAAGCTAACATTTGAGAGCTATGGCAATTCATGTTTATTCCCAGTTCCATGAGGGCTGCTGCATGGAGGATACCCTAAGGTATACCAGAATCTCTCGAAAAGATTGTTTCAAAATTCGATTTAGATTTTTAAAAAATTATGTTTTACGGTATTTTTTACTGGATTTTGATCTAGGTATTTTGTTTCATCATACACATCTTTGTTTTTAAATATCGCATAATTTCACTCTTTTTTTAAAAAAAGGCGCTTTCAGATAAAACTTTAACATAATTTACGAATTTGTAATGATTAATTATGATTTTTTTTTTGCTTTTAATTTGAACAAATGCAGTGATGGAACAGCATGAACATCATTTTGGAGCAGAAAATCGCCATTTTGGAGTAAAAAAGAGACATTTTAGAGCAGCAAAAACGCTTATTTGGAGTAAAAAATCTCTATTTTGGAGCAGGAAAATTGCCACCTTTTTTAGAAGAAAAAAGTTTTGGGGCAAGGAAAAAAAAAAGAGGGAGTGAATAATTATTTTAAGGAATGATAAGGAAAGAGTTAAGACATAGTTCAAAAACAGATCGGCATAACAAAATACATTTTTTAACAGGTTGTGCCAATTAAAATAATATATAAATAAACAGATTTGTTGGGTTGATAAAAAAAAAATTAAATAAATAAAAAAATTAAAAGGACTGGACTAAGCCAAATTTTGGTCTAAGTCAAACAAACAAAGCAGGGAAAAGTGATTAAATTGATTGGTGTGCATATGCCCGGAGTTTCGAATCGCAATGAGTACTTAGCGAAGACTTAGTACCAAATGTGCCATTTCAAGAGCTTCTTGGGGGAGAGGGTCTTTGAGGGCAGGTTTTGGAAATAGCTAGAAAGATTGCCGCAAATCGCGTACAAAATAGGAAAATTCCGCATAATAAAAAATGCGGTGTGGCATTTCCCCCCTTTAACTTCTATCATTGAAGGGGAAGGAAGGATAAAGCGGCCACTCTAAGGTTTGCTGATTTTTTATGATACTTTTTTAATCAGTAAATTTCTAGAAACAAACACCAATAGTAACTATAATAACTTTAATTTCAATTGTTGCTTCCCTTTTAAAAAAAAATTATTTTGAAATGTACACGTTACTTTAAAAGAAAAATTACAAAATGGTCACTTAGCTTGCCTAGGGTTAGGTAAAGTGGCCAACATAGGTAAATGAACAAATCACATTGATTCAGGATGCATATTTTTTAGTCAACAAAAGCTAAAGTAACACACATTAAGAATAAGTATTATGTTTTGTAATATTTTAAGTATTAAATCGTTACAAGATAAAATAATCAGTAGTGAGAATCAATAGTAATGATCAATAGAATCAGTAGTGAGAATCAATATGACGAATAGAAGAATACAAGTGCCCCAGCGGACAAGTGCCCCAGGTCATTTCCACTACTTGAAAACCACGGCTTTTTACCGCTTACAAAATTCTTAATTATAATGGTTGGTTTATCGGTAGGGGTTTTAAATTTAGTTGTATAAGTATCTCCTACAGGGATAACCTCTTTACTTTCATCCTTACGTTTTAAACAAATTATTCCGTTTTCACTAATTAAATGTTTAGATACATTTTCTAATTTAAATCCTTTATCATCTAATCTATATAACATTTGAACTAGATTATCGTACTCTTTAGGTAAACGATGGATTAACTGGAAACATACTAACAGTTCTGGCATATCAAATCCTGCGAACATTTTTTTCTTTAATTTGTTTACAAAATAAGCCGATGGTTTCTTCTTGCGAGTTTAACTTTATCTCAAAAAATTCATCCACCAATCCAGCTAAGCGTGCCCGAGAAGTTGCTTCAAAGTTTAACTTTAAGATATCTCAGGCATCTTTTCCACTTTCTGTATGAGAAATCAGTATTTGAAATTTTCTCTCGACAGATTGATATATTGTATAGTAAAAGTTCTGCGTTTACGCCATTCAAAGTCTCTTTTATCACGATCAGAGGTACCCGCTTTGCATGCAAGAACTGGCTTTGTAATAAGCTCCCAACAATTTCGATCAATCAATACGCATTTGATGTCGAGCTTCCAAGCATGGATAGTTAAAATCTGATAGTTTCGGGAAAGAATATGTTAATTCTGGAACCTGTGCAATTATACTTTCAAAACAGTATCTGTTTCATCTAAAACACACCACATTACATCTATTTGACTTTTAAATAGCATAACATGGTCAGTGGAAGCGTGCTGGGCCATGATAGAAATTGAGAAGAGTATTAAAATGCAGAGTTTAAGGCTTTTGGTGTGGCGTCAAATGTAAAGCACATCCACAAAACAGCTCACTTTAAAGTAAAAGTTCCATTTATTAATTCAGCTTGAATGTTAAACTTAAATAATAAGGACCTATACATATCCATTTAACTCCAGCATTTTGATTATTATCACATATTACTAACATAACTAAAATATAATTGCTACCAAGATTAAGCTTAAGCTCGTCATCGTTTATTCCTCCTTCCATCAGATTGTGGAAAAAATTCGTGAATTTCGTCAAATAAATGCCCAAAAGATTGAAAATTTTGTCAAATGATCGCGCAAAAACATCAAGAATTTCTTCGACGACCGCGCAAGAAAACTTGATTTTTTGTCAGTCGGTTGCGGAAAAAACATGAATTTCGACAAACGTCGTGGAAAATAATAGTGAATTTCGTCAAATAGTTGCGGATAACAAAATCACGAAATTAATCAAACAACTGCGCAAAAAATCAAGAATTTCGTCAAACGATCGCGTAAAAGAAACCGAGAATTCATCAAAGATCGTCCAAAAAGCGTGAATTTTGTCAGTCGGGTGAAACAACACGAAACGTGTGGAAAAAACACGAATTTCGAGAAACGATCGAGAAAAAGAATTGCGTATTTCGTCAAATGATTGTCGAAAACAAATCACAAATTTAGATAAAAAAAGTGAACAAAAAATCGAGAATTTCGTCAAAGAGTACGCAAAAAAGCGTGAATTTTGTCAAGCGGTTGCTGAAAAAACCAACAGGAGTTTAGACAAAGGATCTTGGAAAAGAATCGCGATTTTCGTCAAACGACTGCGGAAAACAAAATGACGAATTTAATCAAACAATTCTGCAAAATATCGAGAATTTCGTCGAACGGTCGAGGAAAACAGAATGACGAATTTAATCAAACAATTCTGCATAATATCGAGAATTTTGTCAAACGGTCGCAAAAAAAAAAAAAAAAAAAAAAATTGATGATTTTGTCAAAGATCGCGCAAAAAAAGCGTGAAATTTGTCACTCTGCTGCAGAAAAAAGCACGAATCTCGACAAATGATCTTGAAAAATAATCGCAAATTTTTTTGATTGGTCTCGGTAAAATGTCACAAACTTAATTTCTATAAATAATCTCAGAAAAAAAGTCCATTGTCAATCGGTCGCAGAAGAAAATCACTAATTTCGGCAAAGAAGTGGAGAAAAGAAATCGTGAAATGATCGCGGAAAAAGAATGACAAATTTCATCACATGTTCGTGAATAAGGTCCTTCATACTTGGGCACAGCCTGGTGCAATTTCGGAATAAAATGGTCGATTTGGCATAGAAATGCGCAGCATAATCGTTTTGGCGCAATTGGCGCAGGTGTTTCATCACTGCAAATGTCAAACTGTAAACAATTATTTTGTTTCCTTGAACAACGCTCTCTAAATAAGGGGAAATAGAAAATGCAAAACCATATATAATATCCTCCGTTTTGGTTATTTTTCCTAAAATCATTATAGCATAGCTGCCAACTTCTATCCTTTTTTCTTACCTCTAAATTGTAATGGTGAATTCTGTCTTATTTAATCGCCGAAATCTGCGATTAATAATGATAAAAATTTCTGGAATAGTAACATTCAAAAGAAAGCACCGTTTAAAATAACAAATATATATATATATATATTAAAAGAAAAAGCAAACATTTTAAGCTTCATATAAAAAATAGACTTTTAAAAATATTTCTTTGTGATTTAGTAAATTAAAATTAATTTAGACTCCGTTCGACAAATGCACAGTGGTGGGAAAAAAAAGTAAACATCTCCTACTAACTCCTCAACAAATTATCGTAGACGAAAGTTTCTGGTACCGAACGACTGGAAATAAAGTCTACTTTTAAATGATGCATATAAAATTTTCTTAGGGGGCCATATACATATTAAAACGAATCCAAACTTCATTTTTTTCAATGGCAATACCAAATTTTAACGAGATATTTCAAATGTTCGGTTCAAACTATGCCTAGACACCAAATTTCAAGTCATTTGAATGATAAGTTTTTGAATTATAAACATTCAAAATTTAGTGCTTCTAATGTTAAATTACATTTTTATATTTTTATTTATATCTGCAGAAATTATGCTCCTAATGTGCGAATTTTTTTTGTAGCAATAATACTAATATACCCAAACATAAATACGCTGAATTTGTAATTTTTATAATTTTATGATATGAATTATGAAATTAATATTCGAAAAAATTATGAATTGCAACCTACAATTTTTTTGATGGATTTAGATTTATTAAGTCCTACTTTATGGAAATCCAAAATTTCACATTTTTCTTCCAAGTAGTTTTCTAATTATGCTTAAAAAAGGCAAAATGATGGTTTAAGGGGCTGTCTATGATAAAAGTAAGTAGATATTTTGAAATTTATTTTGTTATCCTGTAATCTAAGAGGCTTTATTGACTCCTTGAGTGGCTCTTCAGGTGCCTTGATGAAGAAGGGGGCTCTCTCGGTTAACAATCGAGTACGGAACTTCAATTTGGATATAGCCCTTAAAATACGCTCGTTTTAAAATAATTAATTTCTCGGAAATATATAGTACGAATTGCATAAAAATTTGTTTTTAGGCTAATTGAAGGGTGTAGAGTTCATTTATGCTGTCAGAATTGGGTACTGCTATTGAAAAAAATAAAGTTATGGTTCGTTTTAATATGTAGATGGCCCCATAAACAAATTTTATATACATCATATAAAAATAGACTTTATTTCCAATCGTTCGATACCAGTAACTTTCTTCTACGATAATTTATTTAGAAGTTAGTAGGGGGTGTTTACTTTTTTTTTTTCCACGACTGTTTTTTTTTGTTTGTTTTTTTTGCACGACTGTACATTATTTTCTTATTTCAAGAAAAAAAAAAAAAAAAAAAAAAAAAAACCTAGAGAACAGGAATTCTGCTTTTTCAGAATTTAGTGTTGGCCCCGGCATTTCCAATACTTCATTTTCTTCTGATGGACTGATGTCTGCTATTATTATGAAACAGACATTATAAATGAAACGTTAGGTGAAGATGAAAGAGCAGCCGTAAAAAGTTAGAACTCTGATTTTCTGATCAGAATGGGGGAAAAAATGGTCATAATTTTTTTGAAAAAAAAATTGTTGTTTATCTACTTTTACTTTCTTTTTTACAATTATAAAAATTGTTTTGTTCTACAGTTATTAATTAAACTTTTTTTTCTATTTATTGTTATTTCCTTTAAAAAAAAACTAGGGGATCGTACCCGGGCTTCCCGGGTTAAAGAATATAGGTGAAAACATTTTTTTTTTTTTTTTTTTTTTTAATTGAAAACTAATATTTTTTTTTATACGCAATAATTTTTTTAGATTGCCCACTTGCATTAAAAAAGCATTTTTCATATGGAAAATACGAATTATACAATCAAATAAATTTTTGAAATTTACCAAAAGCGATATTTTCTTATTAGCCGCATGCAATGAGTTATTTGACCAAGATTTTGTTACTTACAGCAGCCTTTTATGTTCTGATAATTTCAGAGCTTATACATGTCTGTTAAATTTGTGTTTTATTTATATTGTTTTATTTATTTATTCATAGGGAAGTTTTTTTAAATGTTTATTAGCCGTAAGAAAATGATGAACTCTTTATTTTGTTTTAAGGGCAAACGGATTAATCTTTCGTAATCGAGCTCCGAGCGATATAGATAAATTAAAAAATATTTCATGCTTTAAAATTGTTTTTAAAACCATAGACAATCAGTAAATTGAGATGAACTTTGAAAACAAATTCCATTTGAAAAAGAAAATCCTATTTGGTGCTGATCTAAAAATTTAAATTGTACGATTGCAAATATGTTAGATTTGTGTTTTTTCAATATTATTCTTTTATTTGTTTATAAAAGAAGTATTAATTTCGTTAATTTATCTTTCACAAATATGTTAGATTGGTGGTTTTTTTAATATTATTCTTTTATTTGTTTATAAAGGAAGTATTAATTTCGTTATGCAAAAATAGTAAGAAACAAATGCTGAAAAATGTTTGTTGCTTTGTGTGCAAAATGTTTATTATTATGTATTGAAACCGGCACGTGATAAGATAAACTTAAAATAAAATCATGCTTAAAAATTTTTTAGAAAATGTAATACACCAGTCAATTAAGATACAGTTTTTAAACAAATTACATTTGAAAGTAATTTTTTTTCCTATGCGACGACAATTGAAAATGTACGATGGTGAGAAGATTAAAAAATTGCAGTAGCGAAAATTTCAAGACTGAAATTTGATCGTGAAGTGTTGCCATTCTCAAAATGACATCAGCGTTACGCACAGATACGTTTGTTCTTCATAATATAGATACTTAATCAGTAAAATATAATAAAGATAAGTTATTAGGATGTGGTTATCAATTGAGGCTCTTATGCTTGGTATTTCGGAAAGAAAAACAGCAATGTTCCCCTCCTCAAAATTTGCATATGCACTTCTCATATTCATATTCATCATTTTTTAAAAATTAGTATTTTGTTTGATCATTTAAAAATCATGTTAACTCAAAACTTGAAGTCACGATCGTCAGTAACATTTTTTTTGAACAGACGCACTCTTTACTTGAGATTCTAATCTCAATTCCGGAGAGTAAAAATTTCCGTAATTTATGTTTTTTAGACGCATTTGTGTTAAAATGTTTAGTTTTATCCAAGAAAATGATAGTTTTCTTTTAAATATGACTTCATTCTCACTTAAATAAACATTTCGCCTAGTGTCTGAAACCTAGTATCAGTACGCATGCAGAAGGAAAAACAACATAGAAAATTTATGTGGAAAAATGCGTGTTTTCAAAAGCAGTATGTCATTTTCCCTTATTATGCCCCTAATATAATATTCTGCTCCTAATAGGATTTTGCGACACTAAACCCTATACAGCAATTTTTATCAACAATTTTGAATTTTCATCAGAAAATAGCATGAATAAAGATAAAAATACCTCATTATTTCTCTCTTGTCTGAAATAATGAAAGCTAATCTAATTTTCACCATTTTGAAGCAATTTCATAAAATGCTTTTAAAATTAAAATATAAAAGTGGGGATATTAAAAAAAAAAACAGACAGTGCGATCACATCTACAAATGAAGAGCTTTCAGTTTAAAAATATATATATTAGTAAAATTGGTTCAGGCAGAAAGATCCGGGCAGATGACTAAAGAACACACTTGTGTTTTAAATATATAGATTATATAAAATTAGGAAAAATTAAATTAAGCAAATTATGTTATTTTGATAAAATTATAGTAGAATGTCCTAAAGAACAGCATTAAAATGTTATTATTCGAGAGAATTTTGGGCAAAAACTTCAGGAACTTAATATTATTTTAATCCATGAATTATTTGTTTCCTTGTCTAACTCGGCGAAGCAAATCCATCCAGGCGAGAATCATCAATTTCTGCAATATAAATCGCTATTATTTGCATGTCACCTCTCTTTTATGAAGACACTCTAAATTTTTGTAAAACATTGCGTTTTATCAGTGTTTGATTTCGATTACATTATTTTCAAAAGTGAAGCATTTTCACCTGTGAAGAATTTCAAAGCAGCTGGGCTGTGAAAATGACGCACTTCTACAAAACATAATTCAGGTTTAAGAATTAAAATACGCGCTTTTTTATAAAATGACGTCATTTGCATCCGCTAAAGCAATCCACTTTTACAATGCAGTCTTAAACTTCGTCTATAGAAAAGTAAGCATGTGACGTCATTATCACGGAATAACAGACAATATTCTTGACATAGCCCATATTTTAATTTCAACTTTTTTTCAGTTTTATTGAGAAATGGCAACAAAAAGATACAGTATCGCCTATTTTCGACTATTTTCTGTTTACTTTCAATAACTTTCAATAGAAATGGGGTACTTTTGTTGCCACGATAAAAAAAAATTATTATTAAAAACTACAAAGAAATTAATATCTCAAAAATAAATTGAGATATCGCTTTCAAACAAATAGCACTTAAAACAGCATTTTTTGCCTTATACGACGGTGTAAAAATTTAAAATGTGCGATGTTTCGAAGTTTAAAAATATGCAGTAGAGAAAATTGCAAAACCAAAATTTTATTTTAAATTTCAAAATTTTGCCATTCGCAAAATGACGTATGCGTTACGCACAGATATGATTGTCCTTTATAATATAGATAGAAAATAAAGTACTTTTTCGTTATATGGACACCATGCCCAAATGTATGCTAATGAGCCAATTATTTCAATCCTGATCTTATTGTATAACAGTTATTTGTTCACTCATTTTAAGTATATAATTGTGATTTAATAAAATAGTTCAAAAAAGTCTGTAATTTTCAAATGTTATATTTTTAAAATGCTCGCTTTACTATCGACAATGTTTTTTTTTTATTTTTCAAATGTTTCAATTCACGCGATTTTCATTTTGCTCCAACTATTACGCTTGACGATACTGTGTCCGTATTACGAAAAAGTACCGAAATTAAAATGTAAATGTTCGTTTCTACAAAATCTTGAAGGTCTGAAAGTTCTTCACCGATTGCTTTGAAATTCACGAATTGCGTTGCATTTGAATGCGCACGTGTTTTAATATACCAATTATGAATATACTCATTATGTGGTATAGCGTTAGAAAGCCGCTTGGCCACTCTTTCATATTATGCACCTCCCGTCCCCCCTTCCCTCGCTTTGCCCCCTGGGGTGGACACTACTGAAATATTTCGTCAGATTTTTTTTATGTTTTTATATTTTTTCTTTGTTTTTTAGTTCATATTTTATTCTTTTTAGCTTACAGGCTATTAAAGCCTGAGAGCTAAAGTGCCCGCAGGTATTGTATGTACGTATGTATGTGCGTATTTATGTATATATGTACGTAACGCGATAACTCTTGAAACTCTTGATAGAAATAACCTATTTGCTTCAGATTTTGTAAATAAGTTCATTCTGATAAGGCGCTTCCCTGATTAGCTTTGAGGGTTCACTGGTTAAGTATAAAAGGGGATAACGGGGGCTAATCCCCATCCTTAATTTAGATAAATCGGTTTTTCATGCAGAATTATCCGATTTGCTTCAAATTTTGCGAATAGGTTCATTCTGATAAGGCGCTTCCCTCATTAGTTTTAGGAGTTTCTTGGTTAAGTATAAAAGGGAGAACAGGGGGATAATCTCCCCTTAATTTATTTTTCAAGGGGAATATTCTTTGAAATAAGAGTACAATATACAATTAGTGTGAATAGCCTGTGTGCCATCAGTTTAACTGGGCATTTTTCTTTTTAATTCACTTGATCTGCAAGGGATGCCACCGCACGTACTGCAATTGACAATCGGTGTGCCAATTATGATGTTGCGAAATATCCACCAGCCAAAGCTTTGCAACTGCACGTTGGTTGCAGTAAACAAGTGGGTAAGTGTGATCACAGATCGCACAGAGGGTTTCGTTTAATATTCCTTTAAAACACTTTATCCTTTTGCGAAATCTGTTAGTTCAACATTTCGCAACCAGGGGGCGCACTCTATTCTATACAAACCTCTATCCAAAGGAAACTCCGTTTTACAACATATCCGTAGGTATATTAGTCGAGGGGATCGGGTCTATAGCACCCGAGATAGGTAGGCGTCCCAGGAAATTGCACGGAACATTCTTTTATAAGCTTTTTATTATGTGTTATGAACTATGTCAAAGTTTCCAGCAGATCGACTTGTTAGATTTCATAATTTTAACAAAATTGCGTTATGTTAGTTGCAAATTCCACCACCAGGGAGCGCACACTATTCATAACAAAAGTGTATCAGATCGAAACTCTGTTAAACAACTTATCAGTGGATGTGTTACGCGAGTTGGTGGCGGCCTTAAGCGAGAAATAAAGAAATTTGCTGAAAGTATTATTCGGAAATAGTGGTAACTAAAATTTTGACATTTTTATATTTCATAAGCAGCACGTGTCTGAGTATATCATAGTGCTCAAAAAACGACACCTAAAAAGGTCGTAAACGCTAATTTTTAAAAAAGAAATCCAGCGCCCCTCCCCCGCCCTCCCTTCACAGGAAATTGCATGCACCATTATTTTATAAGCTTTTTATTATGTGTCATGAAGTATCTTAAAGTTGCAAACGGATCGCCTTGTTATATTTCCTAATTTTAACAAAATCGCGTTACTTTAGTTCCGCATTCCACCACCAGAGAGCGCACTCTATTCTTAACAAAAGCATATCTGAACGAAACTCCTTTGCGCAATCTCTCCGTAGATACATGGTCGGGAGGGTGGCGGTGCAGTCTTAACCAACAATTTAAAACATTTTCTGCGATAACAAACGCTAAGATTTAATAAATAAATCTAGTCCCCCCCCCCCTCCTCCACTCCTCGAAATATCACACTCCATTCTTTTTTACACTTTTTCTTATGTGTTATAAAGTATCTTAAAGTTTCGAACACATCGAGTGGCGGTCTTAAACAATAATTTAAGATATTTCCTGAAATTGCTATTCGGAAATAGTGGGATGAACACTTATAAACCTATAAACTTTTCATATTGAATAATTAATACTTATCTGATAGCGCGCCGTCGAAACACCCCACGCAAATTGTTAGATTTCCTAATTTAAATGAAATCTCCGTTAAAAAAGCACGTGCCTCCATCTTAATCTGGCATTTGATGGAAATAAAAGGAATTAATAAAATAATAATTAATATCTCAGCTCGTAATGAAGCTATCTCTTTGAACCGGGTATGTATGAAATCTGCGAGAAATTTCCAACCCGGAGGTCAAAAAATTTAATCGAAAAATTTAATATTTAAAAAGTTTAAATTTCGTATTAGACTTTCCTCCCCTTAAATTTGTCCCGCGCCGATATGTTTGAGAGATGACGACAGCTGCCTTCCGGTGAATGGAAATCTGTTTTCATTGTCTTTCCAAACACAGAAATTAAATTTTTATCTATCGATTTTTAGTGGATTTTTTGCGTTCTATCCTACGCAGAAATTTGAAATTTATACCAAAATAAAGTAGAATTTTTTCCGCGTATTTCTACACCTGTTACGAATTTGTACGACCGATACTTCGGCAGATCCGATTTTGCTTTTTAAAGGTCCACTTCTTTTATTGCTTAAATTACTCCGTGGTAACCCTGCACCGGCTGATTTGACGGAGCAACCGCCGAATTTACTGGCAACCCTTAGGAGGAACTGGGGAGGATTTCGATAACGTGCGTTCGCAACCTGCATTCAAAAGGTTGATTGGTTAATTTTAGAATTTAATTAGCCCGTAATTAGGTTAATTACCAACTTTTTCAAAATTTTATGATTTGTTGTTTGATGTGAGGTGTTTAGCTATAAGTACCCAAAATTTCAAATCTCTAACATGTATAGTTTCTGAGAACGGGCTCTGTGACGGACAGGCAGACGGACAGACAGACAGACAAAGGAGTGAGACGAATAGGGTTTCGTCAGATGAACGAAACCCTAAAAAATTACGAGCGACGTTGTAGAAGCAACAATCTTGACAGGACCTTTCAAAGATGAAGATGTCCTCATTCCTCGCATTCTTTTGATCCCACACTGTTAAAAATGTGTAGCATTCTGTCCAGTCATTTGACCTATTTTGTCAAAAACGGTTACACAACTGTAATTTAACACTATTCTGACCATATTATTGGCCATTTTATGGTCAGAATACAGTTAAATTGCGGTTATGAAACCGTTTTTTCAAAAAAAGGTTGAATGACTGGAAAGAATGCTGCAAATTTTTAACAGTGCAATGGATGTTCCATTTCAATCTAAGAGATTGTAATTACCAATTTGATTGGCGTTTGCAATCTCCATCAATAAAGCTTAGGGCCGAGCTTTAGAATTCTGCGGTTTAGGTCTAGACACCGATTGCTTCTCACACGAACAATTATATCTTTCGTGTTCTAGAATCGGCAAACCAGGCAATCTCTATATCTGCACAGACAATGCAACAACAAAAAATATTATGTACCCACAAGCATTGTTAAATTAAACATATTAGAAACGTGCACTTTCTGTTTTTAGCCTCCGGTACGGTATGCTATTTCTTTCTCGCAGCTTATTTTGTGTCCAAAAAATAACATTACCTTACAGAAGCTAGCCATAAAACATAGCATTGCGATTAAATATTCTTTAGCAATTTTTTAAACTTTTGAGCATCGCACATTTTCAATTTTTAGACAGTCGTATTGGAAAGAAAAAAGTTCTTTTAAATGCATTTTGTTTGAAAACTGTATCTCCATTTATTTTTGAAATATTAATTTTTTTGTAGTTTTTGGAGCCATTTGCTTAATATTGGCAACGGTAGTACTCCATTTCTGTAGAAAGTAAAGGAAAAATAGTTTTAAAATAATAATTATTTATTTTTGTTGCCATTTTCTCGTAACAACCGAAAGGAAATGTAATTAAAATACGTGCTATTTTGAAAAAAATATAAATGAATGATTTCTGTTAAAACAATGGAGCTATTTTATACTATATTTAATTGTAAGTATCTATGAATCATTAGATAGCCTTTTTTTTTTCGATTTTCTTGAATGACGGAATCTTTTTGCTGCATTTGTGCATTATTTCTCGATAGTGATGTGCTATGCATGCTTTACTGTAGATGTTTAAGAGTAGATCGCAAATGTGGAATTCTTAAGCGGATGCGAATGACGTCATTTTACATAAAATAAAACGTGTTCTTTAAGTCTTAAAATGGAAATATGTTTTGTACTGCAGTAGAGTCCCGCTTAACCGAGTTATTTTCTTCTGTTGGACTGGTGGCTTCTATTATTATGAAACAGTCATTATAAATGAAGTGTTAGATGAAGATGAAAGAGCAGCCGTAAAAAAAAAATTATGGCCATTTTTTCCCCCATCCTGACCAGAAAATCAGAGTTCTAACTTTTTCGGCTGCTATTTCATCATCACGTAACGCTTCATTTATAATGGCTGTTTCATAATAATAGAAGCCATCAGTCCATCAGAAGAAAATGAAGTAATGGAAATGCCGGGGGCGACACTAAATTCTGAGAAAGCAGAATTCCTGTTCTCTAGTCTTTCTTTTTCGTTTAGCCAGACTGAGTAACAGCAACGCGTGGCCGGTTACAGCTAGTATATAAGTAAATATGGTACTACTTAGTTATACCGTCGACCAATTTCGCCAAATTATATAAATTGCCAAACAACTCGCCAAATCATACAAATTGATGTAATTTTTATTTTAAATAACGAAAGAACAAATTAAAAAAATGTAATTTAATAGATTACAACGACCATTTGGAATTTTTTTAATAATCGAATAAATAAAAATCGAAAGCAGTTCCACCGAATCATCCACAGATCGCGGCAAATCACCTTCGTAACAAAATTTAACCGAAAAATCTAAATTTCGTCCAGCAAATTCCGTCGCATCCTCTTCAACAACAGATCGCAAAGATCAAAGTTCAGATGACCAAAACCTTCATCGATAAACTCTCCAAGTCCCGTTTAGAGAAGAAAAACAGTTTAAAAATCGAAAGCAGTTCCACCGAATCATCCACAGATTGCGATAAATTACCTACGTTGAGCTCAATTTTTTCTGGTTAGAATGGACCGATTGTAAAACGCCGTGGCTAGTGGATTGGAACCCTTCGAGACATGGCCTTTTACTATCAATCGATTAAACATTAGATTGTTTCCTTTTTCGCGTTCGTCTTTTATTCTGTAATCGATTTTCATGGGCTACATAATCAGTTGAAGACCTCGATTTTCATGGCTTACATAATCAGTTGAAGACCTCGATTTTCATGGCTTACATAATCAGTTGAAGACCTCGATTTTTGCTTTGCAAGACGATTTTCATTTCGGCGTCGCTCTTTGGCTTTGGATTTTTCCATATCTGATAATTTGCGCCTACCCATTTTGTAACTTTTTCAATTTTTAACGATTTTATGCCTTTCTATTACCTAATCAAATAAAAATTCCTCTAAAAGTAAAGAACATCGTTGAATTTCGTTAAAAAAAAAATAAAATGCGAGCATCATTTGGCCCCACCCTCGACCGAAAACAACAACCATTTCAAATGGTTAATAAATTAGTATAACATTGATAAAAATACAAAAATAAAACAAAATGCGAGCATCATTTGACCCCATCCTCGACCGAAAACAACAACCATTTCCAAATGGTTAAAAAAATAAAATGCGAGCTCATTTGATCCCATCCTCGACCGAAAACAACAACCATTTCCAAATGGTTAAAAAATTGTAATTTAATAGATTACAACGACCATTTGGAATTTTTTTTCTCTCCAAGTCCCGTTTCGAGAAGAAAAACAGTTTACAAATCGAAAGCAGTTCCACCGAATCATCCACAGGTTGCGACAAATTACCTACGTTGAGCTCAATTTTTCCCGGTTAGAATCGACCGATTGTAAAACGCCGTGGCTAGTGGATTGGAGCCCCTCGAGACATGGCCTTTTACTATCAATCGATTAAACATTAGATTGTTTCTTTTTTCGCGTTCGTCTTTTATTGTGTAATCGATTTTCATGGGCTACATAATCAGTTGAAGACCTCGATTTTTGCTTTGCAAGACGATTTTCATTTCAGACGATTTTCGGCGTCGCTCTTTGGCTTTGGATTTTTCCAAATCTGATAATTTGCGCCTACCCATTTTGTAACTTTTCAATTTTTAACGATTTTATGCCTTTAAATTACCTATTCAAACAATTTTTAACGATTTTATGCCTTTCTACAGTGTAAATTAAAATGTCTGAAATTCAAACTCTTAAGTGTCTGAAACGGAGCGTTCAATTTTCAGACATTTTAAAATGTCTGAATTTTTTCAGACACTTTTTGCGTCTGAATTTCAGACACTTCAAACGTTTTAATAGCATCCATTTTTTTTGTAAGCATCATACGTAGTGTTGTGTAAGCATCATAAAATTTTGTTTTAAACGTTTGACCACGTTGAATCTTGGAAAAATATTTGGCTGGGGTCCTCACCCCCCCCCCCCCCCCCCATACAGCCTGATTTTTTTGGTGCTACCAATTTTGGTATGCAATTTTCGTTAAGCTGATAATTTAAATCTTTTACGACATTTTACCGATTATAATCAATATTTTGAACTTCAGTAGTAGAACAAAATTAAAACAAAAAATATTTATCTAAATATTAATTTTTTTTTATTTGTTTTGTTTCTAATCTTATTTTACTTTAAAAGTTCAAAATATTGATTATAATCAGTACAATTTCGAAACAGATTTCTTTAAGATAAGCTTTACAAATATTGCACATCAAATTTCTGGGCTTTAAAATCGTAGGGGGGGGGGGGGGGGCACGGACCAGTATGCCCATTCTTTAATCAAGAAGTTCTTTTGCAAAAAATGCATCCCTGCATTATTGTTATCTAAATTGAGATGTCCGGTATTAGGGAGTATCCGTTGTGGAGGTTAATGGACATGCCCGAATAGCTGAAACATCTATTTAGCGAATACTTTTTTTAATCCGCATGGCATACATATTTGTATATTTTTACCTCACAAAAGCAGACATTTCCGATTATCGGACAAATTCAACGGCAAGGGCTATTAAGGTCTTTTAAGGTACATGGATAAATATATATATTTCCTATAATCTATTCCTACTCTACTTCATATAATTTAAAAATAGATTTTTTAAAAATTTATATTGCCACATAGGCATTTTTACATATATATCAGATGACAATCACAACAGCTATTTAACTATGAATAAATAAATAAATATTCTACTTTAACCCTTTGCACTCGAAGGATCCGGAGCAGAGCCATTTAAAATTTGTTTTCAAACTCGAAGGCTCCGCTACGGAGACAATGTAAATAATTTTGTGATACCTGTCTAGAAAAGCCAAGATTACATGGTATCACAAAATTATTTGCATTGTCTCCGTAGCGGTTCCCTGGAGTTTGAAGACAAATTGTAAATGGCTCCGCTCCGGAGCCCTCGAGTGCAAAGGGTTAATATTGAGAAAAAAATTACTTCGGTATTTTGTTAATTATATTTTGTGTTTTTAATCTTGCCCTTCTCTAAAAGTTCAGAACTTTCATTATAATCAGTGCAAGATTTAAGATATCAGCTTTACGAAAATTTCATACAAAATCCCCCCCCCCCCCTCCCCGAAAAAAATTAAAATCCTTATTATTTAAAAATTAGATTAAAAAAAAATATATTGCCACATGGGCTTATTGTTATCTTTCTTATGAGATCCTAAACCGTTTTCATTACACATCTTTAAAGCAAAATAAGTATAAAACCGCAAGAAAAAGAAGTTAGCACATAATAATCACTATGATACACACTTGCGATGCTTATCAGTAAAGTCTAATTGGAAAATGACCTTCGAAGTGAAATATATTTTCTAAACACGCAGCGAAATCTAAATAAACAAATGATTTCATTTTTCCTGACTGGGTTACATCTGTTTCCAAGTGAAAATATTTCCACATTGAAAGATTTAATAGCTTTAGAAATATATCTAAGAAATACTTGAGACATATATTCTTTTTCAATTATAGATAAATTTTATAAAAATCAATTGATTTTTTTTCCAAAAGCGAAAGTCTATAAATATATTTTTTAATTTCAGCTGAATATTGTTCATTGTAAAAAAAAAGGCAATCCCGAAAATCCCGGGATTTCCCAGTAAAATTCCCAGGATTTTCGGGATTAAAATTAAAGCGTGATCCCGGGATCCCAATCCGGGATAGTAATCCCTAGCTAGAAAGTAAGAAAGCTTTAGGAGATCTTTCAAAGTTTTTTTCTCTCTATTTCCTTGTGGTCGTTTAGTGTGAGATAAGCATTAGCCATTGAAACTAAGAACTGCCGTATTGAAAAAAAAAAAACAACAAAAAAAAAACAAACAAGCGAATCAACTTAACTTAAAATATGTCTGTTTTTAAGTGATGTTATTACTTTAAATTTGGGAAAAAAGATGAGAATAAATAATACATAATTTGTAATAAAAGACAACGTCATAAGTTTAAAAATATATACTTCTAGAATTAGTGTTTTTTTTTTTTTCAAAGAGATTCAAAACTAATTAAATTTCATGCAAGATTTTGTTTAGTACAATAGATAAAATCATAAAAGACACTAATTTTAGTACTATAAAGAAATTATGACACTTACTTCAATCGCTGTTTCCAAGAGGTAAGAAAAATTCCTCGATTTGAAATTTTGAAAACTACCACAACCACAGTGAGGGAGAAAGACATGCATCATTTTAAAAAGAAATTCCATAATATATCCGACTAGCCATATTTAAAGAATGAAATGTTTCATCCTCAAAATATAACCCGCCAGACAAAAGTTTCTTTTTTTTTTGCCAGCTTCGACAGGACGAAGATGAATAACACAATATTATTGATATAAATTAATACGAATTAACACTTAACTGATGTCACAGAAATTGTCACATAACTAGTGTGAAGTGGTCTGTGAGACCGCTAAATCGAAAGATGAATAAAAGCCGCGATTAACTCATAGGATGTTGTTTTTGTACTAAACTTTTTGTACAGGAGTGTTATAATTAAAATTCACCTATTCAAATGTCTCTGGTGTTAGTGTTAAAGTTCCAAACGAAACAAACTTCAGTAGTGTTTGTAGATAAACTGAAATTTACCAGTTAAACTATAAAAATTGAAAAAAGCTCCGATCTGTGAGACCGGTAACATCAGTTAAAGGTTAACAATAAGTCCATTGCACACGCTTTGTAGAATTTCCGGGTGTAATCTTCAAGCGTCGTCTACTTCTGTTCTGTGTCTATCCCGCCCTTATATAGACGACGGCTTCTAAGAGACATTTGATGTCAAGCACACACGTCAGATGTATGTATTCAATAAATAAATAATCCAGGTGAATACAAATTAAAATCACAAAACTTCACATTCCGCAAAAAAAACCGAATTAAAATACATGCGTACATAAAAACAAACTTTGAATTACAACATATTCCAACTTCGAACGAAGATATCTAAAACGTATGCGCAACTGGGAGTGCCCCCTGGTGATTATTGCGTCGGAAGAATCAAAACGTCTTAAATTAAGACATGTTTAAAGCAATGAAGTGTCTTAAAATAAGAAGTTTGCGTATATTTTAGACATTATTCTCAGTTCGTTTGCACCATGGTCATAGTAAGACACTTATGTATCTTAAATTAAAACATCTATAATGTCTTAATTTTCAGATTAAGACACTTAAGTGTCTAAAATTCTTTTTCAGTCACATATGTGTCTAAATTTAAGACGCTTCTATTTGCAGTGTATTACCTATTCAAATAAAAATTCTTCTGAAAGTAAAGAACATCGTTGAATTTCGTTAAAAAAATAAAATGCGAGCATCATTTGACCCCATCCTCGACCGAAAACAGCAACCATTTCCAAATGGTTAATAAAACGTCGAAATAAAAATCACTTGATGACCTAAACACGTGTAACTTGCTTAAAAGTTAATGTGACATTTAAGATCAACCATTATTTGCATATAATTTTATTGTTTGGCGATGGATTTTTGGTTAACTAAGTAGTACCATAAATATATAACCAAGCATAAAAGTTTATCAGGTTTGTTCTCATAGTTGTTTATATCATCTGGCAACAAATATCACTTTCTGAAGCCAGAAATGAACTAAGATTTTTAAAAAACGCCAAGGCCACCCCTATATTGGGAATTTACCAAATCATCCTATCAAACGCCAAAACATCGCAGCAACATGTAAACATTTATCGCCCAAATTAACTCGCCAAATTTTCCGACACAGGATATGGGACTTTTCCCTATCATTGTATTCGCATGTAGTTCACGTAATTCCCGTTAAGTTGCTTTAGGCATTGCTTAAATTTGTCGTCAGTAGCAACCAAATTTGTATCGAATCATTCCGATTATGGACACTTGCTGAAAACATCACCAATTTGTTTAAATAAAGTGTTCTGAAATAATAATATAAAAGAAAACGGTACTTCTTAGTTATCCCGTCGACCAAATTACTGTCGCCAAATTGTAAGATTAAATGCCAATAATGGTTGCCATTAATTAATTAACTGTAAGATTCAAGACTCCCTTATCATATTATCTAAGTCTTGGTAAGATTAAATGCCAATAATGGCCAATAAAACCATTAATTCGACGTTTTATTTGTATTTTTATTCATGTTTTACTAACTTATTTGTTCTTTCGTTATTTAAAATAAAAATTATGTCAATGTGTATAATTTGGCGAGTGGTTTGGCGATTTATATAATTTGGCGAAATTGGTCGACGGGATAACGAAGACGTACTAAAAAAACAAAAACAAATGAACTAAAGCAATTTATTTTGTGAAATTTTGTTTCTGATAATAAATAACATTGAAGCTACTGAGCTGTGATGAACAACAGATAAATACAGTTACACAGAAGAATCTGAATGTTTTATAATTTTGTCAACACTGCCATCTTTGGATTTTTTCAATATTTTTACTTTGTTTCTTTGACATGGGCATTATCGAAAAGCTCCTTCAGTTCGGCATCGCTTTCCAGTCCTTCCAGAATATCCTTAGGAGTAATTGTGACAGGTTGGCCAGACGGGGTGTTGCTTCTTGCAGCATTTACCGAAACTTCGATTATTTCAGCCGCGATATACTGCATCACGCCCATCAGAAATACTGCGGCTTGTGGTTCAACTGTGCCACTGAATCCATCTTCGAGGATGTCGTGAAGCGTACGAATATCGAAATAAGTTTCTCTTCCACCATCTTTCAATGCATTATTTCCTGACCTTCTGCCTTGATTTCTTTTCGTTGGTGCCATGACTCTTAAATTAAATTGATTTTGACTTTTGTCCTAAACTTAAAATTTGAAGCAAATCGTTAACAAAATTTGGAAATTTCAAAGATCAATCAATCGAATAGACAATTTTTGAAGTCACGCTTTTAATGCGCACGTTCGTGTAATCACTTTTAATGCGCACGTTCCTATAACACACTTTATGATAAAACAACAACAACAACAAAAAAACAAAGGAGCTCTGCGGCTGAATGGTTAAAGCACCAGTCATCTAATCGCTTGTGCGTAAGAGCTTGTGGGCTCGATTCCCGCTGGTTCCATTGCACACACACTTTGTGTGGAACTCCCAGGGTGTATTTCTCTTGTGTTTGCGCTATCTTGTCTCCGACTTATAAGCGTGCTCTCATGTCAAGCACACAAGTCGTATGTTTGTTATTCAATAAATAAATAAATAAACAAAACAACAACAACAACAACAACAACAACAAAAAAAAAAAACAGGGAGAAAATGGCTATGTATATGAATGGAGAAGATTTACACAATCACTCACTTAAAAGTTTCATTTTAAAGCTATTTTAGTGGCTTTTAAAGTAAATTTTTTTATTAGAAATTTTAATTATATGATTCGGCATAATCCAATTTCAACCCACCATTTGGCGTTTTTGAAAAAAGATGCCAAAATGGCGATTTTTAAATTGTTTATTCGCATTTAACTCCAATAAATAATGTAACCCCAATAAATACAAGGTAGAATATTACCATCCTTAATTTTTAAATGTAGTTACACATAGGGTTGAGTTGGGTTGATTGTTGACGGCCAATTATCTACACGAGGGATATAGGCCCTAGGGGGAGTGCCTTCCGTGGAGGTCTTTCTAAGGGAACCTAATCCGTATTAACGCATGGAAATCCACGGCTCGAAGAAAACCACGAAAACTCCGAACAATTAGGCCGACGGGCGCGATTGGGTTCGAACCCAGCACCTCCCGTCTACCAGCTTCGAGAGCAGAACCTCTCAGCCACTGGTGGCGCTAGTTACACATAGGAAGTTAATGGTTTTAGAGATAGAAACGTCTTTGGAAAGTAGATTGCTTTATATGTGCGTAGAAATATATCGGATGTGAAATTTGATTCGTTCAGACAATTTCAGACAAGACAGTGATAATGAAAATACAGAATTATCAAATTAAACCATAATGAAACGGATGATTTTTTAGGTGTTGCATTTATGAGTTAAATATAAATATTTTATTTCACAAATTTAATAAGATAGATCAGGGATGAGATTTCCGACTTTTTGCATACCAGTATAATCTTAGAAAAAGTGTAGTTCTGTTAAACCGCAAAAATCTTCCGATTAAATAGAATAATATTTTCTGTAAGATTATACTGGTATGTAAAAAGTCGGAAATCTCATCCCTGGATAGATACAAAAAGAAAGACAAAAAATTATATGAGCTGTAATAAAGTTTTTATATACGTTTTAGTATAGAGAAAATTTAACGATTAATGTGAAGATTTAAAATAAACTAAAGTACACAAAAATCATTAATGCAGCGATCACTATATCGCATTTATGAGACATTCGCGCACATGAAAACAAAAAAAGTCCTTCCGGCAAGCGCCGGGAGGAAGAGGTAGCTTTCATAATCCTTATTTTAAAAAAGCCAACTTATATCATGCAAACACACGAAGCTCAATTTAGTGGAAACCGAATATAAGAGATTCAATACTAATTTTTATTAATATAATGAATGAGAATTTCGCGAAATTAGTCAGCTTTATCCAAGCTGCTTTTCTTTAAAGTAACTTATATTTGGCTGTCAAATTCGGCAATTTCTTAAAGTGCCTGTCATTTTAAGACAACATGGTGGATGAGGCTAATCAGTGAACTTGGTCGAGACCTTAGTAATTGCTGTGCACATGCTCACTCACATCGGAATCGGTTAATATATAGGAGTACTGTCGCATGCAAAAAATCAGATTTTTCAAAATGTCACCCACAATAGAAATTGAAACTGCTATATCTGAGCCATTTTTTAAGGTAAATACAAACAAAAAATGCTCCTGAATCCTTATATCAAGATCAAATACTTAAGAAAGAAACCTTTTTCAATTTCTAATTTTTTTGCACCTCACATTAAATATATATATTTTTTTTAATTTAATGGCCGCCATTTTGAAACAAGATGGCTGATGAATCTGGCCAGCGAACTTGGTCGAGGGGTTGATGTATACTATCCACATGCCTTCTTACATCGAAATAGGCGAATACGTGTGTTATCGCTTGACAAATACAAGATCGTTTCAAAATGTTAGCCATGCTAGAAATTCAAAGTGCTATAAATCAACCATTTTTTAAGATATCAACAAAAGAACAAATTTTCAGAAACAAAAACTGCTCCGGAATCTTTGTATCAACGCCAAACACATAAAAAAATCTTTTTCATTTTCCAATTTTTTAATACCTCATTTTGAATTTTAAATTTAATTTTTTTAAATGGCAACCCTTTTGAAACAAGATGGCGAATGAAGCTGGCCAACGAACTCGGTCGAGACATTGGTATGTACTATGTACAGACCAAGTTACATCCAAATAGGTTCATAAATACGCCTGTTATCACGTGACAAAAATCAGGTCGTTTTAAAATGTCAGCCACAAGAGAAATTCAAAATGCTATTACTCAGCCATTTTTTTTTTAGATATAGACGAAAGAAAAACTGTTCCGGAATCTTTGTATTAAGGTCAAACACATACAAAAAAAAAATCTTTTCCATTTTCCAATTTTTTGATATCTCATTTAAATTTTTTAATTTTTTAATTTTTTTAAATGGCCGCCATTTTGAAACAAGATGGCGGATGAAGCTGGCCAACGAACTCGGTCGAGATATTTGTATGTACTATGTACACACCAAGGTACATCCAAGTCGGTTCATAAATACGCCTGTTATTACGTGAGAAAAATCAGGACGTTTCAAAATGTCAGCCACGCTAGAAATTCAAAATGCTATAACTCAGCCATTTCTTAAGATATAGACGAAAAAAAAAGCTGCTCCCGAATCTTTTTATCAGGGTCAAACACATAAGAAGAAAATATTTTTTCAATTTTCAATTTTTGGTACCACATTTCAAATTTAAATTTTTCTTAAAAATTTAAATGGCCGCCATTTTTAAACAAGATGGCGGGTGAAGCTGGCCAACGAACCCGGTCGAGACATTGGTATGTACTATGTATAAACGAAGTTACATCCAAATCGGTTCATAAATACGCCTTTTATCGCGTGACAAAATTCAGGACGTTTCAAAATGTCAGCTACGCTAGAAATTCAAAATGCTATAACTCAGCCATTTTTTAAGATATAGATGAAACAAAAACTGCTCCGAAATCTTGGTATAAAGGTCAAGTACATAAGAAAAAAATATTTTTCCATTTTCAATTTTTTGGTACCACATTTCAAATTTAAAATTTTAAAAAAATTTTTAAATGGCCGCCATTTTGAAACAAAATAGCGGATGAAGCTGGCCAACGAACTCGGTCGAGAGATTGGTATGTACTATGTACACACCGAATTACATCGAAATCGGTTCATAAATACGCCTTTTATCGCGTGACAAAATTCAGGACGTTTCAAAATGTCAGCCACGCTAGAAATTCAAAATGCTATAATTCAGCCATTTTTTTAAGATATAGACGAAACAAAAACTGCTCTGGAATCTTTGTATAAAGGTCAAATACATAAAAAAAAATATTTTTCCATTTTTAATTTTTTGGTACCACATTTCAAGTTTTAATTTTTTTTTAAAAATTTTAAATGGCCGCCATTTTGAAACAAAACGACGGATGAAGCTGGCCAACGAACTCGGTCGAGACATTGGTATGTACTATGTACACACCGAATTACATCGAAATCGGTTCATAATTACGGGAGTTACAGTGTGACATAGGTCAGATATATATATATATATATATATATATATATATATATATATATATCAATTTTGAACGGAGGGTGGTTTCGGGGTCTGGGGGTTATGATCGATGAAAATATACCACAATTTTTTGAAATCGCTTTCCTCCGAACGGCTGCAATAGGTAGCTTTTTTGTAAAGAAAGCTACCTAAAACACTGTATACAGCAACTTCCTTGTATTGGAATCGCAAAACACACGAAAACTGCTAATGCAGAGATCACTTTGACTCATGTATGAGCGCTTCGTGCACATGAAAAAAAAAATCCTGGACGCAGCAACCTCGTTGTACTCTTGCATGATGAAATTTTTGTATCATGTATTTTTGAGATTTCAATATACAACGAGGTTGCTGCATCTAGTGATGTTCTTTGTTTGTTTTCATTTGCGATCATACATGCGTTACAGTCATCGAAGCATTACCTAATGCTATGTACTGAGATTCTTTAACAACGAGGCTGTTATTACATTTACCTCTCTAGAGGCTCTGGTTTAAATTCATAACCTTTTTTTCCAGGTCAGTTGATGTATTTCCAAGTTAGAGCAACTGGTATATTTTTAAACAATGAGGAAATTAGCGGCAACTAATCTTTTCTCATTTCCATTGGGTAGAAATGCGCTATTGTTTTATATTTGAGGTTGATAATGAAAATGAATACGTTGATTTAATTTTGAAAATTTAATACCAAAAGGAAGCTCTCTTGTCCTGTTCTTTTCTT
This sequence comes from Maratus speciosus, assembly GCA_963932465.1. NCBI lineage: Eukaryota > Metazoa > Arthropoda > Arachnida > Araneae > Salticidae > Maratus > Maratus speciosus. The sequence goes on from OZ010788.1 coordinate 337,253,734, forward strand.
TAATTCACTGTTCGCTAGTGTTGCCAGGTGTCCCGCGTAAATCTGGGCTCCAAATGCTCTGGGCGCCACTAATTTCTTACAGCTTATTTTGCCATCTTTAATCGCTGTGCTTAACAGTGCTTAACACTGTAGACACTTTGAGAGGCTTCCGAGTTAACATCAACTTTATGAACAGTCTATAAACGATTGTCTTATAATTAATGAGCCATTGGGAGATAAAAGTCTATCTGTAGATATAAACTACGTAAGATTTTATTTTAAGATAAAAGTTAAATATTAAATAAATACTTTTTTAAAAAGGTGGTATTAAGGTGAGATAATAGCGTATTTAAAATTACAAGTTTAAAAAATGCAAAGGAGATAAAGTAATTTAAAAAAATTAATATAAAAGAGTTAAAATGCTTAATAGCCCAGTGGTAGGGGAGCAAAAACCGGCCGAATTCGGAATTAATTACGGGAAAGCTGGAAATTGTTTTAATCTCTTTTGTTTAGGTCTAGAATAAATATGCTATGTTTTCCCACTCGTACTAGGTGAGCGTTAGGAAATATGTATAGAATTATAGTAAAAAAACACGTTTTTTAGCATACCATAACAATATCTCAAAACAGCTAACTCTGTCAAAAACATTGTCAATACAAATGTTGTAGAGCTTAAAATTCTGAGTAAAATGAGTACCTACACTCAATACTTATGTTGAATATTAAGGTCACAATTCTACTTCAACATTTTAGACCCATCATCAGGGGGATGACCTCAGAATTAATTAGGAGAAAACTGGAAATTGTTTTAATCCCTTCAGTTTAGGTCTAAAATGAATGTACTATGTTTTATTCCTCGTACTTGGGTGAATGTTAGAAAATATGTACATATTTATTTTCGAAAAACACGTTTTTTTTTTAGTTTCCTTAACAATATCTCAAAGCAGCTAACTCTATAAAAAACATTGTCAGTATAAATGTTTTAGAGCTTAAAATTCTGAATAAAATGAGTACCATCATTAATATTTTTGTTCAACATTAAGATCGCAATTCTATTTCAAAATTTTGCCTTAATCGCTAATCAATAGCTTGAAGCCAGGAGAGACCAAGTTAACTTAACAATATCTCAAAATAACTAATTGTATCAAAAACATTGTTAATACAAAAGTTATAGAGCCTGAAATTCTGAGTAAAATGAGTACCTACACTTAATATTTTTGTTCAATATTAAGGCCGCAATTTGAGATATTGTTAAGTTAACTTGGTCTCTCCTGGCTTCAAGCTCTTGATTTGAAAAATTTTGAAATAGAATTGCGACCTTAATGTTGAACAAAAATATGAATGATGGTACTCATTTTATTCAGAATTTTAAGCTCTACAACATTTGTACTGACAATGTATTTTATAGAGTTAGCTGTTTTGAGATATCGTTAAGGAAACTAAAAAAAAACGTGTTTTTCGAAAATAAATATGTACATACTATTTTCTAACATTCACCCAAGTACGAGGAAGACAATATAGTACGTTCATTTTAGACCTAAACTGAAGGGATTAAAACAATTTCCAGTTTTCTCCCAATTAATCCTGAGGTCATCCCCCTGATGATGGGTCTAAAACTTTGAAGTAAAATTGTGACCTTAATATTCAACATAAGTATTGAGTGTAGGTACTCATTTTACTCAGAATTTTAAGTTCTACAACATTTGTATTGACATTGTTTTTGACAGAGTTAGTTGTTTGGAGATACTGTTATGGTATGTAAAAAAACGTGTTTTTTGACTATAAATCTATACATATTTCCTAACGCTCACCTAGTACGAGGGGGAAAACATAGCATATTCATTCTAGACCTAAACAGAAGGGATTAAAACAATTTACAGCTTTCCCCTAATTAATTTCGAATTCAACCCCCTAACCACTGGGCTATAAAATATGTAATCACAGTTAAGAAAAGGAAAAACTTCGGGCAAAGCTGGTAAGGGCAGGCCGGTCAAGGAGTGGCAGATGTTAGGTCACAAGCCTAAAAAAAGGCACTTTTCAGAGTCATTATTATTATCATTATTACTAGTGGAAACGTCCGTCCTAGGACAGTGGGTAGAAGTTGTGGTTTTCCCTTAAAATTTTAAATAATTGATAAAAATATTTATATACTATTATTCCGTAATCGAGCTATTTGGTTTATAAATCATAAAAAGTCGGTAAACTGGAATAGAGTTTTCAAACATTTTACATTTGAAAGTACACTCTCCCTATTCAGCTGTGTAAAATTTAAAATTATACGATGTTGAGAAGTAATTAAGTTTTCCAAAAAAAAAAAAAAAAAAAAAAAAGGAAGAAGAAGAAGGAAAATGGATTATTGATTGATCAAACCAATTTTTCCAAAATAAATTAAACATACAAACCTGAAACAAACAAACTAAAGACTATGTTTATTACATTAATACTCAGGAAACAGAGTACTTTTATGTTAGTTTAACGATGTGATAAATCGCCAAATCTTATACCTATTGACATCATTCATATTGCATTAATTTCACTTAAAATATAAACCTTTAACCCATTTCATTTAAAAAGTATAACTTTTATTTAAAATACAAACATGCAAAATACATACATTGCATACAATTAAATTTCATGCCTTTCATTCATTTCCTTTAAAATACATAACAGTAATAATAAATACCATAGTATTTTATTTCAAGTTTAAAGCATTGTTTCTAAATCACACACGCGAAATAAAAAATAACTACTATTGGCGAAAAAAACATGTTATTGGCGAGATTTGCCCCCGGATAACATAAAAGTACTGAAAATGGACTTGAGTTTTCTAAGGCTTCGCTTTTAAATTAAAAACTATTTTCATTGGTTAATAGGCGAATGGCATCAAAGGCATATTAATACTATAGGAATTAAATATTCAATGCGCGAAAGTTTTTAAATTTTTATCAATGAATTTTCAAAAATGAATGACTCACTACACATTGTTTACATTTGTAAAATTAATCCCAATAGACGGTTTCAGTGCGACGTCAGTCATGGCGTTTTGGTTGGAAACTGACTCTAAACAAAGGGTTGCTATGCGTCATTTCTTTTTAAATATAAATCGTAGAAAATGTTACCACTACATATCAAGTATTAAAACACTTAGATGTGCGATAGAAATATAAGACATTACTATAATATGGAAACAAAATAGGAAATACAACATAGCAACCGTTTGTTTAGAGTATGTTTCCATCCAAAACGTCATGACTGACGTCACGACTGAAATAGTCTATTACTGAAATATTTGTTTGTTTATATCGGTAATCTGTTGTTAAAAAAATACAATTTTTTACGTTTCTAACGCCGTTTTTCTATCAATTTTCTGGAAAATACTTTTTGAGCTATTAATTTTTTCAGTAACTTCAAATGTTTCATTTTCCGAGATTAATCTCGGTGGCAACGATTAGCAAAAAAGCCAGTCGTCAGCAACGCGTAGCTTTTTATTAAAGATTATTATTATTATTACTAGGGGGCTCTGCCCCCTACGAGCTACGCTCGTCAACCCCCGTTCCGACACCGCAGACTCTAACAGCACGCTAATTTGATCGGCTTTAAAAAGATTTCAGAAGATTGAATTATAATTTGAATCTGACAGTTATAATCTGACGCTGACGTAATTTTCACCAAACTTTTCTTTCCCTTTTTAATATTCACGTAAAAATACTTTTGCTAGAAATGAAATATTATGATCATCTTAAAGTATCAAATAAATGTCTCGTGCAATTTTTAAATTTAAACTGTTTTGCAATATTATTTTTTGTTCATTTTACGTAATAAGTGTAATGTGACGTAAATGTGACGTAAATTCTCCTATTGAAGACTTCTAACGCATGTTAGTGAATTTATTATTTTACAATATTCTTTCTCTTTTAAAATTCACGTGTAAATATAGTTTTTATGACGTAGTTTTCAATGAGTTCCTGCTTTTTATATTTTCTGTTTATAATAGTCACGTGTAAAATAATTTTTTAATTTGAAGCAAACATTATTGTTTGCGCTGTTTATACAGTTGGCAACAGTTTAAATTAATACAATTTTCTAAAATATGTAAAAAATATCTCTCGAAATGCTGAAAATTTGAATTTAAACTAGAAATAAAACATCAAAAAATGAGTCAAATTAAAAAACTAAATGCAGTCTGCACACCCGGAAATTCCGAAGCGTAAAATGATCTAAAGATGATTAAATTCCTATGTACAGTTTTTGCTCCTACAAAACTTTTTAATGGAACGATTTTGTCCAACTTTGGCATTAATTATCTCTTAAAATAATTCTTCGATTTGAAAACTGTCTGCATCAGCGTGTTTATCAAACATTTCTCTATAATACTACCGATTTTCATATTTTTGTATGCAACAGTTTTTTTAATATTAACGAAGAAAAGCCATGCTTAACCATTCAAATTGGATGCCGATCTACCGGGAATACCTACCCAGATTTTCATTGGTCCATTTCATATCAAAACTTTTTTTTATATATAGAAGGATTATTATTATTATTATTATTATTATTATTATTATTATCATCACCAGCATTATTTTGTTATAGAGTAACAAATAATATAATCATAAGTTGTTATCCGTAACAGTTTTTTATAACATAAAAAAGTAAAGAGATTTAAATAAAGAAAGTATAAAGAGCTATAAAATAAATATAAATGTAAAAAAAGAATAAAAAAAAACATGTTTCCATTAAAATTCACAAAAATGTAGGTAAAAAAAAACATATTTTTGAAATGCATTAAAAAGTAGAATTGGGAATTTCTCCAAATTAGCTAGCTATCGCCAAGTTTGCTTCATATATGATAACTTATTTTTGTCGCCAAATTTGGCGAAATACCAACCCGGTTTCTTACAAGAAAACTGGGTACTTATCGGTTAGCCGGGCGCCAGTCCGGCTAGTCAAGATTTCAAAAAGTACCAAAAATTGTGCATTTTGTTAAACTCTTAAAGTTTGTCCAATCTGTTTTGAATAACATGTATAAAATCAATCATAACCATGTAAAATAGAATGACAAAAAAACATATAAGTATGATATATGAAGTTAACCTAGTTAGTAATATAATTCCATAAATATTAAAAACTGTACTACTACTCGAAATTTATATGCAGGCTAACTAAGACAAATACATGCATAACATTTTATATGTGTATAAATTCCGCTTAAATTACATGCACTGAATTCAGAGTTCTTTAAAAAAATAAACGTACAACATTTGTCTCATCTTTTCCCTTTGATTGAAAAAGATAAATTCTTTCTCTAACTAGTTGTTCTACTAGAGCTGATTCTCTTTAAGTAGAGACTGAATGTTCTCCTTGCATACCAACAAGAACGTCTTGAATAATTGAAAATGTTATTGAGATTCCGTACTCGACTTATATCTGATGCAAGAAATGTAAGCTTGTGATGTAAGTTAGTTATGCACTGTGACGGGTAAGCAGAAGTACATATTTTGAGGTAATTCGTTTTTATACTTAGTACGTGAGCTTCAGTCCTAAGTTAAAGTTATCACGCACTTCTGCTACTGAGTTTGCGAATAGGACAGAGATATGGGAAACGGCTTTATAAAGAGCTTATTTATACTGAGATACTGAATTTTGTATTTTGAGTAGGTGTTTAACAAAATAACGAAAGATTTTGACTTCAAATAATCTAGAAAAAGTACTTACATGCGTTACAGGGTGATTAAAAAATATTGGACGAATTTTAAGAGGTAGACGTGCACACCTAAAGAAACAGTATTGTGTTTTTAATGTTTTTAACGTACAGCAAACTTCCGATTAGCCGTCACCGATGGTCTGGAGGATAATCGAAAGGCAGTACAAGACCGTTTTTAAAATTGCATTTCTAATGTTAATTTATAAATAGGAATGAATATATTTTTTTATTTGTTCTGTATTTTCGTTCATAAAAAGCTTAACTGATAATAAGAAATCCATTTATCAGACAAATTTCAGAACTTTACTGAGTAAATCTATAGTACCTGTTTTCGTCCAAAATAATGCATCATACATCATTTTTTAGCCTCCGGTATGCTATTTCTTTCTCCCAGCTTATTTTGTGTCGTCTCCAAAAAATAACGTTACGTTGTATAAGCCAGCCGTAAAACAAATCAGACCTATCATTGTACCGTTAAATTGTCTACTGTAATTTTTTAAACTTCTAAGTATCGCACATTTTCAATTTTTATACCGTCGTATTAGAAAAAAAAAGGTACTTTTAAATGCAATTTGTTTGAAAACTGCATCTCCATTTATTTTTGAGATATTAGTTTTTTTTTGTAGTTCTTAGTGACATTTGTTTAATTTTGGCAACTCAAGTACTCCATATCTGTAGAAAGTAAAGGGAAAATAGCAATTATATCTTTTTGTTGTCATTTTCCCATAAAAACCGGAAAAAAGTATTATTAAAATACGTATGCCATTTTGAAAAAATATAAATGAATGATTTCTGATAAAACAGGGAGCTATTATAGGCTAAATTTAATTTTAAGTATCTATATTAATATTTCAAACAAATGAAGGCACATGAATAATTGAGTTAGCCGTTTTTTTTTGTCGAATTTCTTGAATGACGAAATTTTTTTTTTTGGATTTGTGTATTATTCAGCGATAGTGACGTCCTATGCATACTTTACTGTAGATGTTATTTAATACTGGATCGCAAATGAGGAATTCTTCAGCGGATGCAAATGACGTCATTTTATATATAATAAAATCGTGTGTTTTGAGTCTAAAAACTGAACTACAGTAGGGTATCGATTATCCGAGTCTGCTTAACCAAGTTGCCGCTTTAACCCAGATATTTTCTTAAGAGCAGCCGTAAAAAGTTAGAACTCTTATTTTCTGATCAAAATGGGGAAAAAAATGTCCATAATTTTTTTATTTGGCCATTTTTTATTGGCCACAATTATGGCCATTTTCCCCCCCATTCTGACCAGAAAATCAGAGTTCTAACTTTTTACGGCTGCCCTTTCATCTTCACCTAACACTTCATTTATAATGGCTGTTTCATAATAATAGAAGCCACCAGTCCATCAGAAGAAAAGCATCCATTCCAAAGGTATAAGTTCGATTAACTTGGATAATCGGGAGTCTACTGTATCTATATTTATATACATACATTTTTTTTTTTTTCATCGGGGGCGATACTAAATTCTGAAAAAGCAGAATTCCTGTTCTCTAGTGTTTTTTTTTTTCGTTTTGTTTGAGCTTTTACTGCAGCAAGGTTACGATTTCCACGCAATAAAAGAACTTCGGTTGCATTTATTTCCTCTTGGTCTCAAACCAATTAATGCATTTAGAAAGCTTAGTCTGCATGGCCGACTTCTGGATGATCATTTCCCGATTCATCATATTAATCTGCTTCAGGTTTCTCTGGATTCAAAACTCTTTTAATAATTTCGTCTTTCGTTAATTCTTCATAACCAATACAATTTTTGTTTCACAATTAAGCCAGTCTGTAATTTCATCCGCGGAAATATTTTCTAGCTGCTGTTCTTGACGTCAGTAAAGCATTTTACTAAAGGGTCATTCCATGGTAACTTACGTTGCATTTAGAACAATTTAACTTCAATAATTTTAGTAATATAACACCAAAAATAGAATTCAAAATATAAAGTTGACATAATTTATTAATTAAACCTATTCAAAACTCAATTTAGATGACATTTATCTAATTTTTGTGTTATTTATTGAACTCTGGTAATTATATTTATTGTGTAACTGACGTTACTGAAAAAGGAACATAAATTACCATAAAAAATATAATTTTCATTCTTATTTTCTAGGTAATTTTCATTCAAATTGAGCTTTGTATAGGTTTAATTAACAAATCATGTCAAATTTACATTTGAATAATTTTTGGTGTTAAATTACTAAAATTACTGGAATAAATTGCTCTAAATGTAACGTAAGTTACCATAGAATAACCCTAAAAATAGCGCCATCTCACTCGAGTTTATGTGCATTTTAATTTTCGTTGTTCGTTTCTGTTTTTTTTTTTTAAAAAAAGAAAAGAAAAAAAAAGGCAAGGGGGGGGGGGGGTTAACCGAGGGTAGCGGTTGAGGATAATCAGAGAGTGGCGAATAAGTTTACTGTAATACACCATTTAGCGGTATATATGTCTTTTATAACTTTTTTATTTATTAACATTGTACGCATGGTGTAAGGATATTAGCCTTTTTAATATTTTTAATAAAGAAACGATTTTTGTATAGGAAACAAGGGACGTGATCTATTTTTCACTCAAAAAATACAAGGTGTCTCACTCCAATTCAAAAATAACTCCCATTCTTAATTTTAAATAAAATAAAGTTTTTTTTTTAAACACTATTAAAAGCGATTTTCATCAGCCTTAAGTTGCTTTGCAGGAAATGCAATGTTAGCATGAAAAGTGATGGAAGTGAACAGTATTTTGGTAAGTAAAACTGTTGAACTGTCAATTATATTAGGAAATGTGAAACATATAATTCAGCGCTGTTTGGATAAAAATGGTATCCACGTCTATTAGTTCTCGTGACATCCTTACATTTCACACAGGAAAAAGGGTCAGTCTATATTTCATTTTCTTTAAAATATCTTCATTAGTGTTGAAGTTATGAACAAAAATCGGAACGAGTTGAGCGATACACATTGTATTTTTGAGTGAATAAATGGATTGTAATCCTAGTTTCATACACAGGAATTATTTGCTGTAATGTGCACATCACACGTTATACGTGTGAAGTATTAGTAGTTCATTTACATGGGCACTCAAAAGAACTCTGTAACATTATAGTCAATGAAGATAAATCGTTTGCAGTGTATTTTATTGACATTACGCTATTGCAATTGTATTGAAATTGATACAAATCGCTGAAGTTCCCTGCATGATGCTTATTATTGAATAGGCCATAGCATTTATTGTTCATTTACAAGGACAAAGAAAAGAATTCCGTAACAGTGCTGTTTTTGAGCAATAATTTCTAGAAGTGCGCTTTCAATTTCGGTATGCGTTTTTAAATTTGACTAATTTTTTTTCATGTTATTCGCTGTGTATAAATTCTATAGATCGTATACATAGTACTGCACAACAGAATTCACGTATACTTTTCCTTATTAGCGGAAATTGCTGTAGGAAAATTTTTAATTGTAATTTGTACAGTCGTGGAAAAAAAAAAGTAAACACCCCTACTAACTCCTCAATAAATTATCGTAAAAGAACGTTACCGGTACCGAACGATTGGAAATATAGCCTACTTTTAAATGAAGTATATAAAATTTGCTTACGGGGCCATCTACATATTAAAACGAAACCTAAATTCAATTTTTTTCAATGGCAATACCCAATTTTAAGAAGATATTTCAAATCTTCGGTTCAAACTATGCCCAGACACCAAATTTTAAGTCATTTGAATGATAAGTCTTTGAATTAAAAACATTCAAAATTTAGTGCTTCTAATATTAAATTACATTTTCATATTTTTATTAATATCTCGTGAAATTATACTCCTAATGTGCTAATTTTTTGTGTAGCAATAATACTAAAATACCCAAACATAAATTACGTTGAATTTGCAAGTTTTATAATTTTATGATATGAATTGCAATCTACATTTTTTTTAATGGATTTAGATTTATTAAGTCCTGCTTTTTGGAAATCCAAAATTTCACATTTTTCTTTCAAGTAGTTTTCAAATTATGCTTAAAAAACGACAAAATTACGGTTTAAGGGCCGTCTATGATAGAAGTGACTAGATATTTTGAAATTTCTTGTGCTATCTTGTAATCTAGCAGTCTTCAATGACTGCTTGAATGGCGCTTAAGATGCCTTGATCAAGAAAGGGGCTCTGCAGAGTTAGTAAGGGGTGTTTATTTTTCTTTTTTTTCCACGACTGTACTTCCTAACTGAACGAATTTTTTCATATATGTAAGTTTATAGATACAAAGCTATATATCATATACAGGACTGTACAAAAACAATTCGGATTATTTTCCGACGGTAGATGGGAATTACTGAAATTTGGCTTAGAAATGTTTTATGCGTTTTCCAAATGGTTCAATTAAACAGCATATTTCACCTGATTAAACGATGAAGTTTTATTGTATTATTCTGAATGTGTTGGAAAATGTTTCGTAATCTATGCTGCATGCATGATTTTTCTTTCTTATTTTAAAACATGTTTTCTCACTCTATCGTTTGCAAATGTGGAAAAGTTTGGTTTTCTTTTCCTGTAAATTCCTTTCACGTATCTTCAGTTTCTTTGTGATAAGAAATAATTCTTGCTTGTATTCGATGCTTATTAATTACGAAGATCCACAAATGAATCTTCGAACAGAATATTTATGTACAGCTGAGAAACAAATATTGAATCAGTTTAGGGGTGCAAAGCATTTCCTGGGCGAGGTCTCGGATCGATGTGTCGACCCGAGCCTGGTTCGTTCTAGCCATAGCGTTTGTAGTGGCGTAGAATCTATTTAAAGCTGTATCTCCTGGCCTTTTTTGTATCTCTAAAACAGAAAATAATTTAGCGCTACTTAAAATTAAAGCAAATCTAATTATAATTCACGGCAACACACATATTGTTACACATTGTCTATATTTACATAAGCATATATACATTTCATATAACATAAGCATGCACTATATTTACATAAGCCGATTCGAACCATTATTGACTTTTTTGAAACTCTGAAACTAATTTAGATAAAAGATTGAGATTTTGGTGATGAAGCAATGTGATAATACTGTAAAAGCACTTATTTTCGCGAGGCTTTAATTTTCGCGATTTTCGCAACCCCGTTGTAATCGCGAAAATTTATGCCTCGCGAAATATTTTTTTTTTTCGCCTCAAATAATAATGAAAAATCTGAAATTTTTCACTTTCGAAATTTAATGATTACAGTTACTTAAATAGGAAATAAGTACAAAAATTTTTTGGATACTTACAACTATTTTTTGAATATTGTACTACTACTTCTTGAATAAAAACAATAATACAACTAATAGGATGCAGCTCATTTATACCAGCTTCTTTGAAGCCATTCATTTTTAGAGCGATGGGGAAAAGGGGTGGGGGGGTGGGCGAGGAACTTTTCTGACAAAAGAAGTTTCTTAAATTGCCTTATGCAAAAGGGGTTCTATTTATGTAGTTTCGGAATTTTTCAACTTTCGGTTCAGCTCATATAAAATTCGCGAAATTTTCAGCTCGCGAAATCACGGATATCTTCATTTTCGCGAAAATTACAGCTCGCGAAAATAAGTGCTTTTGCAGTAAGTAATCTTTTATAAGTTCCAATGTATAAGGTCTCTGAGTGTAATACGGCAATCTTATATTTAACTTAACTTGATTTATGTATAAAAATGAATTTTGCAATACATTTTTCATTCACTTCCTGATAGGCTGCAAAATAAAAGTTATATAACAAGATCTGCTTTCGATTACAATACAATATTTTTTGAAAATAATTATAAACCAATAAATTGATTATAAGATATTTTTCCGTTAGCGGGGCGCAGGTGATTATTCTCTAAATATTCTTTGTGGTTACAACTATATGCGAGTTACAGCAACAATGGAATTAATTATGCGCCAAGCATGCTCGTTAAAATGTGCCGACTAGTAATGAAACTGCAACTATGAAATTAAACACAAAATAATAGAAAATATGATATTAATTAAATATAAAGTGTGTGGTATTAAAAAAATATATATATGCTTCTATCAATTAATAATTTAATATGAATTAAAATATGATTATACGTTGAGAAAACAATTTAGAAATCCTGGATAAACAGTTTGAATAGTTTTTTTTTCTTTTTTTTTTTAACCAAATTTATGATGGCTGTGGTAAAATTACAAAAAATTAAAAGGAAGCGGTCATTAGAGCTATCTTTTCTCTTTAAGTTAGGAAAAACATTTTTATTTCACTTCAAATTTTAAAACTTTACAAAAACACCTTTTTATAAAAGTAATATGGCCAGTGAAGTTAATTCGGCCACTTTCTTTTTTTTTCCAAATAAATTAATTTCAACTAGGTTTTAATTCATTTAAGCAAAAAGTGCAATAAAAAACCACACGCACAACTTTAATCTGAATCGAATTGAAGAAAAAAAGAATCCCATAAAATCGAATTAACTTTTCAAAATGTTGACAAAAATTCAAACGGTCAATAGATTTGAAACCACCCCTGAATTCCCAATAAAAGGGAAGTAAAAGCGTCATGGCTACGCAATATTTGTAATCTGAGTATTTAAAAATGTTTTTGTCTTGCTTTGTTCGTAGTGGTCATTTTTCTCTGCAGACATGTTTCTCAAAACTCTTGTGATTCATACAAGAACGATAAATAATAATAATAAAAAAAAATAAACATCACATATCATTGAAGAGCAATAAAAAATCTAACATACCCAATAGTGTACTACGTTTTTGCAATTCAAAAACTATACGAAAAGTTGGTAAACTCACCAAATCAACATATCAAAAATCGACCTGGAACCAAAGCAAATACAGACAACCCCTCGGTTATCTGTATCGAGGGAAAGGCTATTCAAGAAATCCCGCTCGGCACGCTGTTGCAACTTCTTTTTCAATGCAGTTGAGCCATTTGTTGGTAAACGTTGAAAGTAATTCTCAAACTGCAAGAGGTCATATTAACAGTGCTGTTACATGCAATACTGTGGTCAGCTTTACTGAATGCCATGTATTTTTGAGATTCTAGGTTACTACATACAGTGATGTTTATTTGTTTGTTTTGTTTTCATGGCTGCGAAGAGCTCATATGTGCGTTATAGCGGTTACAGCATTATTTAATTCGTCAGCGAATTTCAGGTATTTTCGCACATTTCAACTTCGGAATCATCATTATCATTTCAAAAATATTAATCATATCTGCATGAAAGATCTGCTTCTATTGATCTGCTTCTTACTGCTTGTATTATATTTTTTACATATCTTATCAAATTTGTCATACAATTTATTTAATTAAATGTTTTGTTATTGTATTTATAAATATAGTATAATAAAACTCTGTTTCTTTACAGTTCTTATATTGTCTAAAAGATTTCAGCACGTTGGAAAGGGCGAAGTAATAGGCGGTATTTGCGATAAATCATGCACTAATCTCAGAAGCATGGAATGTTTACAGTGGAGAAAACAACATCGTTTTCAAAATAAAAGATGAAATCCTTGAAAATTAAATATTTTATTATGATTGCATTAATATAACGCCATATTCATTGTCATAATGACAATGGTTACCATTTATGTTTAAATCTACCATTTATGTTTAAATCTTTGGAATATAAGTAAATCAAATTAAAGAAGTAATAAGATAATAAAGCTAAGCAAATCAGAAAGCTGAAAATTAATAATGCAGAGTACACGGGAATTCTTTGATTCATAGAACTAATATAATAATGTCTTATGTGTTGTGTATAATTTGTTTGGATTTCATAGCATTCCTTAAAGCATGTTTACGGGGATTGGGGAGAACCGGCTAAGCTCCCTATTAAAAACATACTATCTAAGAAGTATTAAAAAAAACTCATACATACATGTAAAAAAAAAAAACCTTTTAAATATACTAATTTTTTTCACCTTTAAATGACACTATATTTCTGTTTTTGGAGAAATCAAATTATTCGCGTAATTTAGCATTCAGTTTGCTCTGAAATACATCGTTAGCTGCACGTGCATATCTATTTACCGACAAAATTTGCGACTACTTACTCCCTACTGAATGAAAGGATACAAGCTGGTAATAAATATGACACAATGAGAGTGACTTCGCTTCACTAATGACCTGCCCCCGTCTCGTTGACTGTGATTACAGTGTCGGCGTCACCCGTGATTACAGGTGACACGTGCCACGCTACGGGTCACGCAGCAAGTCGCTAGCGCTTGGACGAGGGAGGCGCACTCACGCGAAACAAGCGGAATAAATAAGCTTACTATTATTTTGATGTTTGCATGGGACAATATAAAGAAATAATCATGGAATTCTTTAGGGCAGGGAATTTCTTCTTTATAACTTTTTCATTTTTTAATTTTGTTTTGCTACTGAAATTTAGAATTTCTTAACATTTTACTAAAAAGTATCAACACAGTGCTTTGAAATTATCAGCTCAAAATTAAAACTAAAATGTAGGAATTCATAAAATTATTTCAGTTATAAAAACCCATAACATTGTTGAAAATTCACCTTCACAAATTTCCGTCAGTGGACATAAATGTGCTCAAATTGTTTTTTGTACAACCCTGTATATTATCTACAGATTTTTATACACACTTCATGTTAACCCCTTGGGGACGAGCGGCACGTATACGTGCCGCATGAAGCGGTCAGAATCCTTGTTTTTCCTCACCAGTAAAATTTTACTGTAAAATTTGCCTTACCTAATAAGCGCGTTTTCTAGATTCAAGAAGACACAAATTTCTGTTTTTAAAAAACGGTGACAAAAGATTTAAAATTTCGTAAAAGGCTCCCGTCGCGAAGGGGTTAAGATACAATTTAATTTACGTAAAAAATAAATAGCACAACTACAAACGCACTTTCAGCTAATGCCATCCATAGACGGCATGATAGCAATGTATCCAGTTCTTTGCGTAGCCCTGTACATGAATTTTAGTCTACAAATGTATTTTTTTTTGTGTGCTAAATATAATTCAGCTGAAAAATGAATTACGCAACCAAAAACCACTCATAAACAATAATGCTTACGAATTCATTTGTGCCGCTCTGTATATGATCTATAGAATTTATACACACAGCACGTAGAATGCAAAAAAAGAAAAAGAAAAAAAAACTAGTTAAACTAACAAGGAAGGTCTCCATACGGGCATACTTCCTAAAAATCTGAAAAAAATTATAAAATATACTCATGAGACTCGATAGGAACTCGACAGAGCGTTCGTAAAAAAATAATGAAAATTTCGATATTTGGCGATTTATCACTGGTTGACGACAGTGTTGCCAGATTGGGGACTTTTTTAATTCAGATTATTTGACTGTCAGCACTTTTTAAAAATTGTATAATTCGCCTTACTTTCCAGAATTTTTAATCTATTTTTAATTAGGCCGAATATTTCTATTTAAAAAAAGCAGTGACAATCAATAATCTGGGGACAAAAAAGTCCCCATTCTGGCAACATTGGTTGACGATTGAATAAAATCTCAAAAAATACATTTTTAAGTCAAATACTCTTTATGATAAAAATGTTTCATATTGATTTTTTAAAAATAAATTTAATGTAAACAACTTTAGTTTTGTCAGTTTTACTTTGATTTAACTATAGTTTCGTCATATAAATATATTTATAATGAAATGTAACTATCAAATTTTATGAATTAAAACAAAAATTAAATTAGTTAAAATTGTTTCAATCTCAAAATTGAGTTCAATTGAGCACTGTCGATTCAATCTTGTTGCTTATGGAAACAGCGACTTCCTTGACATTGAAATGAATAAATTCAGCATTCTTCATCTTGTCTTTATTTTTGAAATACGCTTAAATATATAAAAGTATTTTTTATATATGAAATTGTTTTTAAAGTATTAAAATTAAATAACAAGCAACATAAATATGTAATACAAAAAATGTATTTATTAAACTCTCTCATTGTTTAAATTTAAATTCATTAAATACTATTTACACGCATTATAAAAATCAATTAACAAACAATTTTCAGGTGCATTAAAATCGTTTGCTTTTGGCGAGGAAAAGTACTGCTCGCCAAATCGCGTGACGCTTTCTTCTTTTCCCGCCAAATACACGAAGGTTTTTTTTTTTTTTTTTTTTTTTTTTTTTTTTTTTTTTTTTTTTACAGACTTTCTACTGTAATTCTGCCGCTAAATTTGACTGATCCTTTATTACATACATAAGTAGTTTAATTAGAATTTTTTTCAAAATGTTCTGATTATGCTCAGTAAGGAGACCTTCCTTGTAAGAAGCGCAAACCAAAGTTGAAAACCCACTTCCAGCAATTATCGCTCATAGACAATACTGAAACCGGGTTCTTTTGTGTGTCTCTGTAAATGAACGATAAATGCTACGCATTCTATATTCTACAGTAAACACTGCAATCGTTTTCTCCATATGACTTAAAGTGTAACCGAATTCTTTTGAGTGTCCCTGTACACGAACTAAAAATGCTACATACTTCGTTTTCTGTAGGAAACATACCTTGGTAAATTTCAATAACATGTATCATTTCGTAGAAGTCGAAGTACATTTCTAAGAGTTAAAGCGCGGAACAGACAGACGGGCAAACAGATAGACGAACAGAAGGCAGTCAGACAGACGAACCGAATTCATAAACACTTTTCACTTATATTGGAAAGTGTTAAAAAGAAACGTAGATGCAGACGACCTTATTGTTCGAAAAGTGCAATCGTATTCGAAAAAGAGGACATTTCAAGTCTAGTTGGTTGGTTGATTTTTGACGGCCGATTATTATCTATTAAGGGATATAGGTTCGAGGAGAGTGCTTTTCAGGGGGAGGAGGGGGATCTTTTTAAGCATTTCAAGTCTATGATATCTTTGTTGTTATTTTTATGTAAACGTTCTTCGAATAAAGACGCATGTATGGTGTTTTATGAATGCGAATTTGACCTGTTTTTCAGAATTATGTATAAAACTACAGGATGTCCCAAAAAGATTAAAATATATCCAAAAAGATTCAAATTTTAATCTTTTACCTGTTGGAGGTACGTAGATAGTAAAAATTTCAAAAGGGTTTAAAACAAGTTAACCCTTAGTGCGCAGCTTTGGATATATGCAAACAACAGTGTTTTGAATTTAATATATTTTTTTATTCGTAGATACCTAATTCACACCAGAAAATTAACATACCAATATTTGCTTTAATTAATAACGGACATTCCGTATTTAAGTAAAGCGAAATTAACCATTGAAACTGTCTGGTGTAAAGTCAGATTCTCTAGACTACGTAATTTCTAGAACGTATTCTATCATGGGAATTAAAGGGTTAAAAGTTAAGTTTTATAAAATAAATAATTATATAAAATAAAGTATTTGGAGACATGCTTATTAAAATACTTACTAATTTGCAATACTTTAGCGTAAAACAGCCACACGACAGTAGTTTTTACCAGACTTGTATAAAACAAAAAACTTTCTGCGCACATAAATATTGGGTCAAAAACTTTCTGCAAATTAATTTAACGTTTAATAAAATAACGTGTTATATTACTTTGACGGTATGAATTTTAAACAGTAGTTTTAAAAACATTATCATTTAATTTAAAAATTAATATTAATTACAGAATAATTATGTTGGCTAAAAAAATAATAAAGCTAAAAATCCATGATAAGAAGCGGGTGAATTCTTATCAGTTATTTTGTCAATGCATTTAGAAATAGCCCAATCCTTAATATTGTGATCTCTTCTCACAAAATGCCAGTCGCTCTCTTCTCAGAGATAAAGGACATTGCTTCTGAAACAACTGAATCACATTTTGTAAGGAGAGGTCCATTCATAGGTATCATCATTAAAGAGACCGATGAGTTTTTATTGCGTTTTTATTATATCATTTAATTTAAAAATTAATATTAATTACAGAATAATTATGTTGGCTAAAAAAAAATAATAACACTCTTTTCTCAGTCACTCTCGCCAGTCACTCTCTTCTCAGAGATAAAGGACATTGCTTCTGAAACAACTGAATCACATTTTGTAAGGAGAGGTCCATTCATAGGTATCATCATTAAAGAATGTTGAGTTTTTATTGCGGCCCTTTGACGAAATTCTCGTTTTTTCCGCGATCATTTGGCGAAATTTCCGTTTGTCCGCAATTTTTTTTACGAAATTTCTGTTTTTTTTTCGCGATTCTTTGACGAAATTCGCGCTTTTTTACGATCCTTTAAAAAATGTGCTTTTTTTCTCCTATCCTTTGACAAAATTTGCATTTTTTCGCGATCTTTTGACGAAATTCACGCTTTTTCCGCGGCCATTTTACAAAATTTGCGTTTCTTTCGCAATCCTTTAACGAAATTAGTTTTTTTCCGCGATTCTTTTAGAAATTTGCTTTTTTTTCGCGATCCTTTGACAAAATTCGCGTTTTTTCCGCCATGCTTTTACGAAATTCGTTTTTTTTTTCTTGCGCTTCTTTGAGTAATTTGTGCTTTTTCTGCGATTCTTTGACAATTTTTTTCCACGATTCTTTAAAAAATTTGCGTTCCTTCTACTGTCCTTTGACGAAATTCGCGTTTTTTCCGCGATGCTTTGACAAAATTGGTTATTTTTTTTTGCGAACGATTGACGGAATTGTTTTATTTTCGGCGACTATTGGTTGAAATCCGCAATATATTTCAGTGCTATTTTTCATGTCTGAATTTTCGGACTGATGGCCGATTATTTTTAAATTTTCGGAACCTAATGCCTTAAATTTTCGGAAAATTCGGAACAGAATGACCCCTGGCAAGCAATAAATAAATCGTACATAAAATTGAAAAACATTTTTAATTTTTCGATACTACAAAAAAAAAAAAAAAAAAAAAAAAAAAAAAAAAAAATACAAGAACAAAAATTACATTTTTTTCTAAGAAATTTTCCGCAAAGTTCCTAATTTTGCGGAAAATTTTCCGCGCACGGCGTGCGCGCGTGCGTCTATATTATACGACTCTGGTTTTTACTTGTATTGCAGATGTGCAACAGAAGAAAAGATTGACGTATTATATGAAAAATATATCTCTGATTTTTTCATTATTTTTCCTGTGTAATAAACCTTTCAGAGAATCGTATATAATTTTTTCGAAACAAAATAAACTAGTATATTGTGGCCATCACAAAACTTTCTTCTATATAAATCACGTCAATTAAATCATTTAAATAGTACAAGAAATTACATCAATTTAGCCCCAATTCATATCAAAGTGTATCTGAATTTGAAGTTTCATAAAAATTCGTACCATAGTTCTTGACATAGAGCTATAGCGGAAATTCTGAAAAATGTAGCATAGCAGCGCCACCTGTTGAGTGATTTACACCAATACATAAACAGCAATAATTGATATCCAGGTAGACGTGGATCTGAAGTTCGTTGAAAATCCAATCATTAGTTCTTGACATAGAGCTATTGCGGAAATCACAAAAACAGCACAGCAGCGCCACCTATTGAGCGATTTACACCAAACTGTATAAAATGTCAATTCATGTCAAGGATTAACTGATTTTAAAGTTTGATGAATATTCGTGCATTAGCTCTTGAAATAGACCTATAGTGGAAATTCTGAAAAATACAGCATAGCAGCGTCACCTGTTGAGTGATTTACACCAAAATGTACAAAATGTCAATTCATGTCAAGGATTAACTGATTCTGAAGTTCGGTGAAAATTATTGCATTAATTATTGAGATACAGCTATAATGGAAATTCTGAAAAGTGCAGCATAGCAGCGCCACCTGTTGAGCGATTCGCTCCAAAACACAAACAGCACTAATTCATATCAAAGTATACTTGAATCTGAAGTTTGATGAAAATCCAAGCATTAGTTCTTGAGATAGAGCTATTGCGGAAATCGTAAAAAATGCAGCATAGCAGCGCCACCTGTTGAGCGATTTTCACCAAAATGTACAAAACTTTGATTCATGTCAAGGACTAACTGAATCTGAAGTTTGATGAAAATCCGTGCATTAGTTCTGGAGATTGAACTATTGAGGAAATCGTGAAAAAGGCTGCATAGCAGCGCCACCTGTTGAGCGATTTACACAAAAAACTAATCAGCACCAATTTATATCAGTGACTAACTGAATATAAATTTTTATTAAATTCCGTGCATTAGTTCTTGAGATAGAGCGCCCACAAAATTTGTGTCACATACAGACAGACAGACAGACTCACAGATGCACAGATGCACAGACTCACAGACAGACATTTTCTAAAAACATGTTTTTCGGAATCTCTGACCCCTAAAACGTGTAAATCCGTCGAAAACCGAAAGTCGAAGATTTTCACGAATCCAATACTTTCTTCTTGTAAAGATAGAAGAAAGTAAAAATCACGTATTTAAGGGTTAAGCTTTAAGAGGGTTCTTAAAGTTTCAGGGAAAATACCAGTATTTTCTTATAGAAAAACTCGATTTATGTAATCGCACGATTGCATAAATCGTGTTTTTCTCCAAGTAAATACTGATATTTTTCTGACCAAAAGTCAGGAAAATTCCCTGACCTATTGGAACCCTGTTTAAGATTACTTTGGATGAAATAGTCTTGCCATTATTTTAAAAAAGTTATACTTTTTACGCTTTCATATAGTTCTTGTGTCCTACAAGTTATATTTATAAACATTTTCTTCATGATCTGACAAGTAAAAAGTAAAAATTCCATTCTTTTGTTACCAAATCTCACCGTGTTATGCTACTTTGAATTTTATAATTTTTTTCAGTTCTAGAAATGCGTTTTTCTGTTTTTAGTTCCCGAAAGCTCGGATATTTAATAAAGTTCAAGGTATCACAACTCGGTGTGTTTTGGGCGCAAAAGAATTGAATTTCTACTGTTTTATTTGCCAGAACATGGAGAAAATGTTTCCAAATATAATTTAAATGCAAGAAACAAATAAAAATTTAAAAATGTAACTTTTTGGAAATTAACTGCAGAACTATTTTATCAACATTGCCTTGATCCTGCCTTATTCTGAACACTTTTGAAATTTAATTTACCAGCATATCTCCAAAAGACAAAAATATAAGTAGCGTTTCAATTTTTTGAGGGCATCTTGTATATGTAACAATAGACATGTGATGTGCTGCAACCATCGTAAAAAAAGGCTAAATAATCTGAAAAATTAGCATATAGCTGTTTCTTTTAGATTCCATAAAAGCCTAATCAAATTAGAAAAGGAGGTGAATTTTTTAAGTGCTCTGTGAATTTTTATTTTGTCTGGCAGCCTCGCCATCTGCCCCTGCTCTAAATCTCGTAAATATATTCAGATTGCCCTGTAATTTTAATATGTTATTGACCTTTACTACAGATCGATCCCTATTGAAAATGAAGCAAGTAGCATTTATAATTCATTTACAGGGACAGTCGAAAGTATTCAGTTACATTACTGTCAATGAGAAAAAATCATTTCAAGTGCATTTCAATTATGTTGCACCATTTTAAACATAATAAAATTAATATGCATTTATGAAGTGCATTAACACATGCATTCTGTGGAATATGGGGAGCAAAGCATTTATTATTAATTTACAGGGACATGCAAAAGAATTCCATTACATGATGGCCTACGGAATTAAACGGTTTGACGCGCTATTTCAATTATGTAACACTATTTTAAGTATAATGAAATTGATATGCATCACTCATTACAAGATACTTGCTGTAGAATATGATGCACATGTCATTTACACTTCATTTACAGGGACACCCGAAAGGTTTTGGATACAGTACTGTATTCTAAGTACTGTCTATTAGCGATAACTTTTGGAAGTGCGGTTCTCGTTATGATAAGTGATTTTAAGTTGAGCTAAATTTTGCATATTACGAGATATGTATAAATAAATTAGATCATATACAGAGCTACACAAAAGAATTCTTAAGCATTACTAAATATGAGTGTGAATTGCTTAAAGGTAAGTTTTTAATTGAGTTATGTGTTTTAAAGCTTAACTATATTTAGTACAAACAGATGTTTGTAGAACAAGAATAAAATCATACACAAGGCCACAAAAGAACTGTATAAATGACCGCTTATGGATGATAATTTCTTAAAGTGTGATTTAAGTAGTTTTAAGCGTGTTTTTTTGCCTTAATTAAATTTTAGTTTCATACGTGGCTTGTATAAAAATATGTCGTTAATATGCAGAACTGTACAAAATAATTCCAGTATTTTTCCACGAAAGAATTGAAGTAGATTTCCGACTATGGACGGTAATCGCTAAATCTTGTTTTTCAAATATGTTATGCGTTTTCTAAAAGGATTACTTGAGTACCTTATTTATCATATTAAACACCGACGTATTGATAAAGTATTCTAGAAGTGTTGGAAAGTGATTAATAATCTATGCTTGATGCATAATTTTTCTTTTTTGTTTCTTGATACAAGAGGGCAGAAATTGAGTCATCAAGGCTTGCTATATATTTCATAGAAAAGTTCATGGAAATCAGTAAAAGTCCTTTCAGACAGGAGAGGGATGCGAAAATTTAAACTTCATATCAGCCCATCTTGATTATCTACAATATCCGCTATTACGTTATTTGATCTACTAGGTATATGAGTGAAGCTTTTTCCATACCTGGTGGAAAAGTTGCAGATAAAGATTCACACACAAAAGATTTATCGCTTTGCATTTTTCAAAAGGCTGAGGTTTGTGTTAAGGTTAAAGAATCAGTCACGTAATAGGTGTGACTGCACTTTAAGAAACTTCATCGGCCGTGCAGATTAAAAAATAAACTAGAGAACAGGAATTCTGCTTTTTCAGAATTTAGTGTTGCCTCCGGCATTTCCATTACTTCATTTTCTTCTGGTGGAGTGGTGGCTTCTATTATTATGAAACAGCCATTATAAATGAAGCGTTAGGTGAAGATGAAAGAGCAGTCGTAAAAAGTTAGGACTCTGATTTTCTGGTCAGAATGGGGAAAAAAAATGGCCATAATTTTTTTTTTTTCAAAAGAAATTATGGCCATTTTTTTCCCATTCTGACCAGAAAATCAGAGTTCTAACTTTTTACGACTGCTCTTTCATCTTCACCTAACGCCTCATTTATAATGGCTGTTTCATAATAATAGAAGCCACCAGTCCATCAGAAGACAATAACTCGGTTAAGCGGGACTCGGATAATCGGGACTCTACTGCAAAACATATTTCAATTTTAAGACTTAAAGCACACGCTTTTATTTTATGTAAAATGACGTCATTAGCATTAATATAGATACTTAAAATTAAATATAGTTTATAATAGCTCCCTGTTTTATCATAAATCCTTCATTTATATTTTTCCCAAAATAGCACGTATTTTAATTTTTTTTTTCAATTTTTATGAGAAAATGGCAACAAAAAGATATAATTGCTATTTTTCAACATTTTTTTCTTTACTGTCCACAGAAAAGGAGTACTTGAGTTGCCAAAATGAAACAAATGTCGCTAAAAGCTACAAAAAATTAATGTTTCAAAAACAAATGGCGATGAATTTTTCAAACAAATTGCATTAAAAAGTACCTTTTTTCCCAATACGACGGTATAAACATTGAAAATGTGCGATGCTTAGAAGTTTTAAAAAATACTGTAGAATATTTAATCGCACAATGAAACATCGGCTTTTGTTTTACGGCTGGCGTATACAAGGTAACGTTATTTATTGGAGACAAAATAAGCTGGGAGAAGAAATAGCATACCGGGGGCTAAAAATAAAAAGTGATAGGAAATTTTGAGTGAAATACAACAGCAGCAGAAGAAAGTGTATATAGAGAGTGATTGATATATAACAACAACACACGTGCCTATTGCAGAGCTTAATCTTTAATTACCAAACTTGACCATTTCATCCAACCAGTTTTTGATTTGCTACTGGATTAAAATATTTGCCTACACATAGCTAAATACAAAAACCCCGTGCTATGGTAAATATATGATGTATAAAAAACAACGAAAACGATAATGTATTCATTAAAAATATTAACAGACATCTTTTTTTTTTACGATTAATGAAAATCATCAACTACCCAGCAAAGAAATAGTGAGAGTAAGGAATATCAACAACAATGATTATATAGATGCTTGTTATAGTTATTAAATACTATAATGTGATTTTGTTTGTCATCTTTTTTACTTTCTTCTATCTTTACAAGAAGAAAGTATTGGATTCGTAAAAATTTTCGAATTCCGGTTTTTGACGGATTTACACGTTTTAAGGGTCAGAGATTCCAAAAAACATGTTTTTACAAAATGTCTGTATGTGAGTTTGTGGCTCTGTTTGTCTGTCCGTCTGTCTGTATGTATCTGACACAAATTTCTATCTCAAGAACTATGCAACAGTGAGAGTAACAGTTATAGTAACAGTTTTCTACGGCATACTTTCGGTATGGGATTCGGGCTCCGAAAAAAGAACCCGGAATGTATACCTCTTTTCATTAAAAATAAATAAATAAATAACAAAAAATTACAATTCATCAATTTTTACCAAATACGTATTTTAAATGTAAAAACTTACGTCTGTAAAAACCGTAGAACATAAAAAGACCCGGATTAAATATCATATACCGAAAAAATAACTTTTTAAAATAGAATGGCTTGCGATACTGTGTAGTAAGGTGAAATAAATTTCATGCGTATATATCTCTTATATTTTTAAATCGAGAAATACTTAGACCATTTTTGATACCTAGAGCAAGAATAAATTATTCTGTTATATCTCACAAGAATGTACAGTCGTGGAAAAAAAAAAGTAAACACCCCCTACTAACTTCTCAATAAATTATCGTAGAAGAAAGTTACTGGTACCGAACGATTGGAAATAAAGTTCTACTTTTAAGTGATGTATTTAAAATTTGTTTAAAGGGCCATCTACATATTAAAACGATTCATAACTTTGTTTTTTTCAATAGCAGTACACAGTTCTGACAGCATAAATGAACTCTACACCTTTCAATTAGCCTATAAAAGAATTTTTATGCAATTCGTGTCATAAGTTTCCGAGAAATTAATTATTTTAAAACGAGCGTATTTTAAGGACTGTATCCAAATTGAAGTTCCGAACTCGAATGTTACCCGAGAGAGCCACCTTCTTGATCAATAAATTTCAAAAATTTACTCACTTCTATCATAGACGGCCCCATAAACCATCATTTTGCCGTTTTTTAAGCATAATTTGAAAACTACTTGGAAGAAAAATGTGAAATTTTGGATTTCCATAAAGCAGGACTTAATACATCTAAATCCATCAAAAAATTGTATGTTGCAATTCATAATTTTTTCGAATATTAATTTCATAATTCATATCATAAAATTATAAAAATTTCAAATTCAACGTATTTATGTTTGGGTATATTAGTATTATTGCTACACAAAAATTAGCTCATTAGGAGCATAATTTCAGGAGATATAAATAAAAATATGAAAATGTAATTTAACATTAGACGTACTAAACTTTGAATGTCTATAATTCAAAAACTTATCATTCGAATGACTTGAAATTTGGTTTCTAGGCATATTTTGAACCGAAGATTTGAAATATCTTGTTAAATTTGGGTATTGCCATTGAAAAAAATGAAGTTTGGATTCGTTTTAATATGTATATGGCCCCCTAAGCAAATTTTATACACACCCTTTAAAAGTAGACTTTATTTCCAATCGTCCGGTACCAGTAACTTTCGTCTACGATAATTTGTTGAGGAGTTAGTAGGGGGTGTTTACTTTTTTTTCCCCACGACTGTACTTCATTTAACATATTCTTGAAACAATTGTCTGAAGAACTTAAAATGTCTATTATACATAAATTATACTATTATACTATTATACATAAATCTGAGATTCGGTTATAACCGAATCTCAGATTTATGTATAATAGTACAAGCATGCACACAGGATAAGTCACTATTAATGCCTTTTAAGCCGAAGTAAATACATTTTAGGTCTTACATTTTAGTGAGATTTTTAAAATGATAAGATTGGACTGTAGCGCAAAGGTCTAGATCAGCTTGACGGTTTACAAAAGACAACAACAGCAATAATAAAATATGGCCAATTATTCATATCTTAGTATAGTATAATATAAAATTATTTAAACCATGAAATTTGAATGCAGTTTTGTAAATCTTTACTAATTTCGGCCCTTCTAAGTTCAAGGGCTCAGTGTCCTTGCCTACACCTTAATTTGGCCCTGGTAAAGGGTGAGAAATATAAAAAAAGAATATTACGTGTGTTTAACACAGAGATTAATTTTTAACTGTAAAATGTGACTGTATTTGCCAATCAGTTTTCAATTTGCATCTCGTCCCTTTCAACTCAAAACAACCTGCGGCTTTGATTCTTGCCCTCTGATATTTGCATAATATTTCATACAATACTTTCTATTGCGTGACAAATCATGAAGTAAATCTGTGCCTGGAGGTCGAAAGTGATATGTATAGGTTATGCTTTTAATGCTGCCGGCTCGGAGTTAAAAGGTATTTCCTGTATATAACGCTTATCGACTTTTATTCATGCATTAAAAACAGAAAGCCATACTCTGCGCTCTCACAGACTTCGTATTATGATGGTTGATATGGTATTATTGCTTCAACTTTTGTTTGCGCTGTACACCTGCATAACTGATTTTGTTTGTGGAGAAAATTTTTTGATGCATAGAGGCGGAGACATCGTGCACGAAAGGGTAGTTAACGAATCTTTGTTTACGAACTCACGGTTAAAAAGCACCGAGTTACTTAGAAGTTTAAGTCACTATTTGTAATTTTCGTCTGCAGTGTAAAACAAAATGTTATTTTTTTCTGTTTATGTTATTGTAATCATTACTTTTCCTTTGCTTTCAAAAGTTAATGCACGCTAGATATAGCACGCAATTTTTATATTTTCTGATTTTGGATTATTTAAATTGAGTATAGCTAATGTTTTATTTTATTGTAAAAGTGGAGGTAAAGATCGGTTGGTAGATGAATGGATATAAAGCCAGACCTCTATTTAACGAATCTCTATTTTGTGAATTCCTCCAATTTGAGATCTTTTCCTGCACTGTAAAAAAAAAAAAAATCTGCTAAGTTTCTAAAGTTTTTCTAGGAAAATGGGATTCCTAGAACTTTTCATGTAATGGCAACAACAACAATTCATGTAATATACACACTTTTGCGCCGAAAATCAAGAAATCTGTAAGGTTACTAAGAATTTTTTAGGAAACTGGGATGCCTAGAACTTTTCATATAACTGCAACCAGGGTTACAGATAAAATTTTAGTAAGATTACTGTAATTTTAGCAGATTCATTTATAAAGTTACAGATTTCTGTAGCTTTACAAAAACTAGCTTGTAGATTTGCAGCTTTTTTCTTACAGTTACAGATGAAAGTTTAGTAAGCATGTAACTTTACATCTGTAAAACTACAGATTTTTTTTTTTTTTTTTTTTTTTTTTTTTTTTTTTTTTTTTTTTTAACAGTGTGGGAACAAATGACATTTTAGGACTTTCCTTGTAAAATAACTTTCAAATACAGGGATTGGAGCATATAGGACAAATTTTATTGTCCCTACCAGTATCTTTTTTAAATAGTCTTCAAGAGATATTTTTATAAGAAAGGAAATAGGAATATTATCAGGAAGTTTATTGATAGTACAGATACTGGTAAGCACAATGGAATTTGTCTTATATGCTCCGACCCCTGCAAATGGCAAAATGAATCCTCTATTTAAAGAACTTTTTCTTGTGATCTAAAATTTTTTCTCCCTTTTTCTCAAAATATTTCGGGACATTTCAGACTTATTCTATCTTTTTACACATTTTATTAGGCTCAATGACCTCGAACTTGTATTATCAAGCACATGTCCCAACGCAAGTTGTAAAATATTAGAGTAATTCCTTACACGTCATCAAGAGAGTCCGATCTTCATCTATTTCACTTGATAAACTTTCAATATTTCTCCTTTTAGACTGATTAGAGTTGTTCTTGAGCCTGTTTTCCAGATTTTTAGTTAGTGGCGTTAGTCATTTCGATTCTTGTACAGTCGTGGATAAAAAGGTAAACACCCCCTACTAATTCTGCAGCAAATTATTGTAGAAAAAAATTAATAGTACCAAACGATTGGGAATAAAGTCTACTTTTAAATGATGTCTATAAAATTTACTTAGGCGGCCATCTACATATCAAAACGAACCCAAACTTTGTTTTTTTCAATAGCGATACCCAAGTTTACACCATAAATATATTTTACTCCTTTAATTAACCTAAAAACAAATTTTCATGAAATTCGTACAATTAGTTTAAGCGAAATTAATTATTTTAAAATGAGCCTATTTTAGGGGCTGTATCCACATAGATGTTTGGTACTCGATTGTTGAAATGTTACAGAATGACTATGTCACTTCTATTAATGTATTATTTCTTGCCAATATTGACCAATATGGTCATATTGGCATATAATATTGCCAATATGACCATTTTACTCGCTCAATATGCTTCGACTATTGCCAGACCAAAAGTTTCAATAAAATGAGGAAAATATATATTTTAAAAATTATGCTTTTCTTTATATCATAGACAGCTCCTTAAACCATCATTTTGACATTTTTAGATCATTATTCGAAAACTACTTGGAAGAAAAAATTGAAATTGAGAATTCGTATAAAGATCGAATATCATAATCGAATATCAATATTTCGAATATCATAATAAATATAAATATATCAAAAAAATATAGGTTGCAATTCATATTTTTTTCGAATATTAATTTCATATTTCATATTATAAAAGTTTTAAAATTACAAATTGAATGTATTTATGTTTGGGTTTTTTTAGTATTATAACCACACAAAAAATTATCACATTTGGATTATAATTTCAGGAGATATTAATAAGAATATGAAACTATAATTCAACATCGAAATTCTAAATTTTGAATGTTTATAATTCAAAAACTTGTCATCCAAGTGATTTGAAATTTCGTTTCTAGGCATAGTTTGAATAGAAGATTTAAAATATATTGTCAAAATTGGGTGTTGCTATTTAAAAAAAAACAAAAGCAAAGTTTGGACTGGATGTAGATGGCCCCCTAAGCAAATTTTATACATCATTTAAAAGTAGACTTTCAGTAACTTTCTTGTATTATAATTAGTTGCAAAGTTAGTAGGGGGTGTTTACTTTTTTTTTTTCCCACGACTGTACTTCGAAAATATTAAAGCGAAAGTTTTCGAGCATAAAAGAAAAATTCCTTTTTAATCAGGTAGATAAATGTGTGAAGAAAAAGGGTATCGCTTTAAAATTTTGTATTCTGTGAAACAGTTTATAAATCATAGTAAAAATCGTGATAATGGAAAGTTATGATTCATAATTTTTTCTTGTTTAACCTTTTATGTACTGAATTATATCTTGTGTAACCCTTTATGTACTGTGTGCCAAATTGACAAGGGCAGAAGAAAGGTTCATAATATGAAAGAGTGGTCCAAAAACTGTCCGATGATATATCACATGACGGGTTCAAAAAACATTTGAAATTTACCCCTCCCAGTGGGTTCATTCTTTCTTACCTGAATACACCAGGAAATCACGCAGCGCACAGTTTAAAATTTTTACAATTGATAAATGATATTTATCGGAGGCCTCCATCAAAAAACCACATCTAAAATGATATTTATTGAAGAAATCGCTGCGATTTAAACCCCCCCCCCCCGCATCACCGCCTACAACACCCCGAAATCCAACTCCGTTAGGAAAAAGGTTCATAATATGAAAGAGTGGTCAAAGGGCCTTCCGATGTTATGTCACAGGAGGGGTTCGGTAAAAGTTTTTAAAATAATCCCCCGCCTCTGTCGGTCCGCTCTCGCGCTCCCCGTAATTCACTTACCTTCCTCTTTGAAATTTTTATATTTAATAAATAATGCTTATCTGAGGACTCCAGGTCCCCCTTGCGATGGTTTGCCCATGCGATAATCAGGCTCTGATCGGAACCAGTGTTTCTTTCAGGCACATATCGTGGAAGGTAGTACCACTCCGGTGCAAGACCCCCCCCCCCCCCCTTACTTGGGAAAAATTTCGAGCAACAGTACAATTATTTTAGTGTTTCATTATTCCAATATTTATCATCTTAAACGGAGAGGGGGGGGGGGAGAGTTAAATTGTTTCTATTTTTGCTACAGGAACACATTTGTTCCAAAATCTTCCCACTTCAGGGATTTCGTTCAGCCGGCGCCCATACCACATTCTTTGAATTTATGTATTGCCCCAGTTTTACAAAACGTGGTCTGAAAGGAACACTGAGCTGAAAGCCAGTAAAAAAGAACGTCTTAAAAAGGTATAATTGCGTTATAATGATGCACTGCTTCATTATTCATTAGGGATTATTTATTAGTGGAATATAATCTTTGGCCCATTACACAATAAATATTTCGCAATACTGAAATTAAAATAACTGAAATTTTAAGCAAATATTGTTAATTTAAAAATAAAAATTGCTGGAAATTTAACCAAATGAAAAAAAAAAAAAAAAAAAAAAAAAAAAAAAAAAAAAAAAGAGACTTTTTTGGAATCAGATTATGTATTTGATACTGCGTAGTCAAAGTTTGTCTAAACCGAAAGAGAATTTTAT
This sequence comes from Maratus speciosus, assembly GCA_963932465.1. Lineage (NCBI taxonomy): Eukaryota > Metazoa > Arthropoda > Arachnida > Araneae > Salticidae > Maratus > Maratus speciosus. Next base: position 337,283,986 of record OZ010788.1, read on the forward strand.
TCAACACTAGCAAACCCCGCGGCTTTGATCGTGTAATAGTTGAAATATGCTAAGGGATATTTATATGTCTAATTTTTTAGAAGAAATTATACTTTTAGGAATAATTCTAAAATTACTATTTAAAACAGAGTTTGACTAAACTTCATTGTTGCACTGCATTAGGCGGAAATGAGACTTAAATTAATAAAAAGAAATAAAACTAAATAAACGATAATTTAGAAAATACTTTGAAACTTTTATGCTTAATTAATACGCTTATTTCAGTATTCATTTGAAGTTTTGAATTTTTTAGAAACCATCTTCTTACATCTTAAAATTAACCATCATGTCAAATTCCAAGTTTTACTACCTCTCTCAACACAAAGGGATATGTTGAAATAGGAACTGTAACCATTAATTTGCCAACATTAATTTTAAAATCGGTTTGTTATTTCCTAATATTCCACAGAAACGTAATTTAGAAAGCTTTTAAAGGCCTTTTTTTTAGAACGTTTGTTGTTCCTGTGAACCCCAGGTGGTAGAATCATCGGCATAAAATGTAGCCTGTGTAGGATCAGAGACTGTTACAATTGATTCGCAACTATTACTTTTATAATCTGTTTATATTCCCTGAAATTGCTTAGAAACCGTGATTTAGGACTTTTTTAGAACGCTTTTCGCACCTCCACTTCGCTTCACTCCTTTTTAATTCGAATTTATTTTCGACATTCCTTCGAGGGCATTTATATTTTATAAGTAACTACCATGCTATATTTTAAGTTTCTAACCTCTTCAGCATCACAGAAATCGCAATTTAGAGAGTTTTTTGCTCCTGCAACCCTCTGGTGGTAGTGGCACAGACATAAAATATAGCTTATGTTTAAGCAGGTTCTATCACCAACAATTTTTCACCATTATTTTTTAAATCGGTTTGGCATTTGATAAGATTGCATAAAAATTGTAATTTAGAACGCTTTTAGAACGCTTTTCGCTCTCTGCATCTTTTTAAATTTGGAATTTTCTTTCGACTGTTCTTAGAAAGCAGTTGCATCTTGTAAGTGCACCATGCCATATTTCAAAATGTTAGACCCCTCAGTTGTGCAATAAACGCAAATTAGAACATGTTTTGCTTTTGCAACCCCCAGATGGTAGTGACAGCAACTTAAAATATAGCCTATGTTGGAGCAGGGACTGTCACCATCAATTTGCAATCATTATTTTTGAAATGGGCTTGGTATTTCCTGAGATTGAGTAGAAATCGCAATTTAGAACGTTTTTAGAACGCTTTTCGCGCATTTTCACACCTTTTAAATTTCCAATTTTTTCGAAACTGTTCTTAAAGATCATTTATATCTAATAAATATGTACCTTGCCTAATTTCAAGTTGCTAGCCCCTACCGATCACAAAAATCGAAATTTAGAACGTTTTTTGCTCCTGCAACTTCTAGGTGATAGTGACACCGACATGAAATAGTGTCTATGTTAGAGCAGAGCCTGTCAGCATCAATTTCCTACCATTACTTTTGAAATCAGTTTGATTCTACCTGAGATTGCTCACAAATCGGCATTTAGAACGTCTTTAGAACGCTTTTCGCGCATTTTCACCCCTTTTAAATTTCAAATTTTTAAAGAAATGTTCTTAGAGATCATTTATATCTAATAAATATATACCATGCAAAATTTCATGAGTCTAGGTCTTTCCATAATTCAAAAATTGCATTTTTAGAACGGTTTTTGCTCCTGCATCTCCTCTGGGGTAGTGGAAACAGACATAAAATATAGCCTATCTTGGAGCAAAAGTTGCCACCATCATTTTTACACCATTATATTTGAAATCGGTTCAGTACTTCATGAGATTGCATAGAAATCGTAATTTAGAACGTTTTTTAGAGCGCTTTTGGGGCATTTTCACCCCTTTTAAATTTCGATTTTTTTTTAGGAAATGTCCTTAGAGATCATTGATATCTTATAAGTAACTACTATTTCAAATTTCATGATTGTAAGCCCTTCCATAACACAAAAACCACAATTTAGAACTTTTTTTCTTCTGCAAACCCCAGGTGGTAGTGATACAAACATAAAACAGAGCCTATGTTAGAGCAAGGTCTGTCACCATCAATTTACAACCATTACTTTTGAAATCGATTTGATACTTCCCAAAATTGAGTAAAATCGCCATTTAGAATGTTTTGTAGAACCCTCTTCGCGCATTATCACCCCTTTTAAATTTCAAATTTTTAAGAACTGTTCTTAGAAATCCTTTATATCTAATAAGTAACTTACATTTCAAATTTCATATTTCTAGGCCCTTCAGTAACGCATAAATCACATTTTTAGAACTTTTTTGCTCCTGCACCCCCTTTGGGGTAGTGGAACCGACATAAAACATAGCCTATGTTAGAGAAAGGGTTGTCACCATTTTGACACCATTATTTTTTAAATCGGTTTGGTATTTCCTGAGATTATGTAGAAACCATCATTTAGAACGTTTTATAGAACGCTTTTCGCGCATTTTCACCCCTTTTAAATTTCGAATTGTTTAAGAACTGTTCTTAGAAATCCTTTATTTATAATAAGTAGCTAATATTTCGAATTTCATATTTCTAGGCCCTTCAGTAACGCAAAAAGCGCATTTTTAGAACGTTTTTTGCTCCTGCACCCCCTTTGGGGTAGTGGCACCGACATAAAATATAGCCCATCTTGGAGCAAGCGTTGTCATCATCATTTTGACACCATTTTTTTAAAAAATCGGTTTGGTATTTCCTGAGATTGTGTAGAAACGAACATTTAGAACGTTTTTTAGAACGCCTTTAGTGCATTTTCACCCCTTTTAAATTTCGAATTGCTTAGAAAATGTTATTAGACATCATTTATATCTTATAAGTAACTTATATTCCAAACTTCATATTTCTAGGCCCTTCAGTAACACAAAAATCGCATTTTTTGAACGTTTTTTGCTCCTGCACTCCTTTTGTGGCAGTGGCACCGACATAAAATATAGCCTATGTTCTAAGTTGGACTAACACCATTATTTTGATACCATTACTTTTGAAATCGGTTCGGTAGCTCCAGAGATTACCTCTAACAAACACACAATTTTTACTTCTTTATAATAACTAGTGGGTCATACCCGGGATTCCCGGGTTAAAGAATATAGGTGAAAACATTTTTTTTATTGAAAAGTAATAATTTTTTTATGCAATAATTTTTTTAGGTTGACCACTTACATTAGAAAAGCATTTTTTATATGGAAAATACGAATTATACAATCAAATAAATTTTTGAAATTTATCAAAAGCGATATTTTTTTATTAGCCGCATGCTAAGAGGTATTTGCCAAGATTTTGCTACTTATGGCATCATTTTATATTCTGATAATTTCAGAGCTTATACATGTCTCGTAAATTTGTGTTTTATTTATATTATTTTATTTATTTATTCATAGGGCAATTTTTTTTATGGATATTAGCTGTAAGAAAATGATGAAGTCTTTATTTTGTTTTAAGGGCAATCGGATTAATCTTTCGTAATCGAGCTCCATGCAATATAGATAAATTAAAAAATATTTCATGCTTTAAAATTGTTTTTAAAACCATAGACAATCGCTAAACTGAGAGGAACTTTGCAAACAAATTCCATTTGAAAAAAAAAAAAAAATCCTATTTGGTGATCTAAAAATTTAAATTGTACGATTACAAATATGTTAGATTTTTGTCTTTACAATATTATTCTTTTATTTGTTTATAAAAGAAGTATTAATTTCGTTAATTCGTCTTTCACAAATATGTTAGATTGGTGGGTTTTTTTAATATTATTCTTTTATTCGTTTATAAAGGAAGTATTAATTTCGTTATGCAAAAATAGTCGGAAACAAATGCTGAAAAATGTTTGTTGCTTTATGTGCAAAATGTTTATTATTATTACGTATTGAAACCGGCACGTGATAAGATAAACTTTAAAAAAATCATACTTAAAAATTATCTTAGAAAATATAATATATCAGTCAATGAATACAGTTTTTAAACAAATTGCATTTGAAAGTAATTTTTTTCCCTATGCGACGAAAATTGAAAATGTACGATGGTCAGAAGATTAAAAAAATTTCAGTAGCGAAAATTTAAAGACCGAAATTTGATCGTGAAGTGTTGCCATTCGTAAAATGATGTAAGCGTTACGCACAGATACGTTTGTTCTTTATAATATAGATACTTAATTAGTAAAATATAATAAAGATCGGTTATTAGGGTTTGGTTATCAACTGAGGCTCTTATGCTTGGATTTCCGGAATGAAAACAGCAATTTTCACCATCTTAAAAGTTGCATGCGCACTTCTCATATCCATATTCATCATTTTTTAAAAAAATGTATTTTGTTTGATCATTTAAAAATCCTTTTAACTCAAAACTTGAAGTCACGATTGTCAGCAACATCTTTTACATGAACAGATGCACTCTTTACTCGAGATTCTAATCTCAATTCCGGAGAGTAAAAATTTCTCTAATTTATATTTTTTAGATGCATTTGAGTTAAAATGTTTAGTTTTATCTAAGAAAATGATCGTTTTATTTTAAATATGACTTCATTTTCACTTAAATAAGTCTAGTGTCTGAAACTTAGTATCAGTACACGTGCAGAAGGAAAAACAATATAGAAAATTTATGAGGAAAAATGCTTGTTTTCAAAAGCAGTTTGTCATTTTCCGTTATTATGCCCCTAATATAATATACTGCTCCTAATGAGATTTTGCGCCACTAAACCCTATACAACAATTTTTATCAACAATTTTGAATTTTTATTAGAAAATAGCATGAATAAAGTTAAAAATACCTCATTATTTCTCTCTTGTCTGCAATAATGAAAGCTACGTAATTTTCATCATTTTGAAAAAATTTCATAAAATGCTTTTAAAATTAAAATAAAAAAAGTGGGGATATTATTAAAAAACAGATAGTGCGATCACATCTACAAAGGAAGAGCTTTCAGTTAAATATATATATATATATATATATATATTAATAAAATTGGTTCAGCAGAATGATCACCGCAGATGACTAAAAACACACTTGTGTTTTAAATATATAGATTATATAAAATTAGGAAAAATTAAATTAAGCAAATTATGTTATTTTGATAAAATTATAGTAGAATGTCCTAAAGAATAGCATTAAAATTTTATTATTCGAAAGAATTTTCGGCAAAAACTTCAGGAACATGATATTATTTTAAACCACGAATTATTTGTTTGCTAGAACTCGGCGAAGCAAATCCACCCAGGCGAAAATCATCAATTTCTGTAATATAAATCGCTATTATTTGCATGTCACCTCTCTTTTATAAAGACACTCTAAATTTTTGTAAAACATTGCGTTTTATCAGTATGTGCTTTCGATTACATTATTTTTAAAAGTGAAGCATTTTCACCTGTGAAGAATTTCAAAGCAGCTGGGCTGTGAAAATGACGCACTTCTACAAAACATAATTCACGTTTAAGAATTGAAATACCCGCTTTTTTATAAAATGACGTCATTTGCATCCGCTAAAGCAATCCACTTTTATAATCCAATCTTAAACTTCGTCTATAGAAAAGTGTGCATATGACGTCATTATCACGGAATAACAGACAATATTCTTGACATAGCCCATATTTTAATTTCAATTTTTTTTTCAGGTTTTATGAGAAAATGGCAACAAAAAAGATACAGTATCTCCTATTTTTGACTATTTTCAGTTTACTTTCAATGACTTTCAATAGAAATGAGGTACTTTTGTTGCCACGATAAGAAAAATGGTATTAAAAACTACAAAAAAATTAATATCTCAAAAATAAATTGAGATACAGCTTTGAAACAAATTGAATTTAAAAGAGCATTTTTTTCCTTATACGACGGTGTAAATATTTTAAATGTGCGATGTTTAGAAGTTTAAAAATTTGCAGCAAAGAAAATTGCAAAACCAAAATTTTATTTCAAATTTCAAAGTGTTGCCATTCGCAAAATGACGTATGCGTTACGCACAGATATGTTTGTCCTTTATAATATAGATAGAAGAGAAGAAGAAGAAGAAGATTAGTATAGATTACAGAGATTCTTCATTATTTTGTAAAATAATTTGCACCTTAAGTACTGGAAGAACGAAATCTGCTTAGGGGTAAGGTTTCTTTGGGATAATATTGTTTTAGTCTTTTTATTATATATATAGACTTATGCCCAAGCGCAATTTTTCTCTTGGTGATTTATTATTTAAAATTAAGCGTAAAAAGTAAATTTTACCCCTCCCCCTTTTTTTAAATCATCTACGATGACGAATTTTTTTCAAAAGGGTGGAGCAAAGGCCCTTGTGTTTTACTTTTGTATCGTAATGTTACACACTTGATAAATACTGTAAAATCGAAATTTCCCCGATTTATTATTTACCAAATACAAACTCAAAGATAGAATTAAATTTAGAATCCTTTATCTGTTTTTGAAACACTTTAAATTAATATCTTAAATAATTAGTAATAGTATGAATAAAAAGTACGAATATTAAAAAAAAATTAAGACCGTATGTCAAGCAATTTTTCTTGTGTGTGTGGGGGGGAGGGGGGGGCGCCCCAGTGGGTGCTCGCACGGGCGCCAAAATGTCCTCGGGCCGGCCCTGTTCGTATTATGAACCTTTCTTCTCCCGAAGTTGAATTTCGGGTGTGGGGATGGGGCGAACAAATTTTTAAAACCGTAGCGTTTTCTACAATAAATATCATTTTAGATGTGGGTTTTTGATGGAGCCCTGCTCCGATAAATATTATTTATAATATATGACATTTCAAAAAGTGGGGTTGTATTCTGGGGGGTTGCGATATTTGGCATCACGGCGGGAGCACTTTCCTAATTTTGGCCGACACCCCTCATGTGATATATCATTGGAAAGTCCTGTGATCACTTATTCATATTAAGCAACTACCGTGCCCCTTTTCCCACTCTGCCAACCCAGGGGACTTTTTTCTAAATTTTGCCGACACCCCTCTTGTGACATGTCGTTGGAAAGGCCTGTGACCACTTATAGATGTTATGCACCTCCGTTGTCCCCCCCCCACTTTGCCCCAACGGGGGGCACTTTTCTAAATTTTGCTGACAACCGTCATGTTAAATATTGTTGGAAAGACCTGTGACCACTTATTCACCTTATGCACCTCCCGCACCCCTCCCCTCACGGGAGTCACTTTCATAAATTTAGTGAGACCCCTCATGTGACACATTGTTGTAAAGGCCTGTGACCACTTATACATGTTATACACCTCCGGGATCCCTCCTTCCTTTGCCCCCACGGGGGCACTTTATTAGCCGAAACCCCTCATGTGGCACATTGATGGAATGGCCTGTGGCCACTTACTCATGTTATGCCCCTCCCGCGCCCCTCCCCCTACTTTGGCCCCGCGGGGAGGGCATTTTTAGGAATTTATATCGAGACCCTTTACGTGATATATCGTTGGAAAACCGTGTGACCACTTATTCATATTATGCAGCTCCTGTTCCCCTCTTCCACTTAACCCCCTAGGGATCCGGTCCGAAGTTCGTTCGGTTCGAGATTATTGTTTTTGTTTACAAGATTTTGCAGTGCGTGCACACCACGCCTGCTATACGGTGCCGTATGCAGCGACGACCCAGTTCGAGATTTCATATTACAAGATTACGTATAAATTAGAGGCCTCGATTAAAGAAGGGGCGCGCTAGCGGGCAAAGCCACCTATCCTTTATTAACGCCGACTCATTCCAGTTCACCCACCGACGATTCTTGATAAAATCGAGTCGGGTATGGTATAAAAGCAACTAGCAAACTGGAGCCATCGAGAAAAATTTTACACAATCGAAAAATATCGAGATGTTCATACAATCGAAAAAATCGATAAAAACATCACGTTATCACCCATCACTAATCCTTACGTATCTTATCTCTTGCTTACCCTGCTTTTCCTTACTGATTGTGACGATATCAAGATCAACATCTTACACCTTCTTTAGGTTCTCAACCGTACGTAAAGGTATGTTATTGACGTCTGAATTTTTTTTTTGCAGATCGCCCTGTACATAGTCTAGAAAATCTAACTTCGTATTCCTTCGAAATGATGATTTTTAGTAACATTTGGCACTTATCTATCTAAAAAAAGTTAAATCATAATCTTAGGAACCTAGTATTTCAAAGTTAAAAAGAAATGCATGAAACAAGGAGCTGCAAAATTATTGACAATTTATTGCGTTTACTCTGTACTTTTAAGGAAGCTAAAAAATGAAAGAGGGAGCGATAGATCAAATGTGAACTATTAAGGAATCATTTACAGACAATAGAAAATTTCTGTGAATGGCAACAAATTTAAGAATTTGATTTACTGAAACAGAGCAGGATCGTCAAAACAAATAAATAATTGTGCGATTTACAAAGCAACCAATTTTTGTGTGGTAAGATAACAAGAAAGAGCGTGGGTAAATAAAGTAACAGTAAAGGTCTTGCGATAAATTGAAATAATGACACTTGTTCATTGCACGAAAAGAAAATCTTAAAGGAAATAAGGTAATTTTTATGTTAAATCTCAATAATAATTTGAATGTTACTATCGGCTGAATTCAGATGACCAGAACTTCTTCAATATCGTAAATCTTGGAACCAATAAGAGAGAAAGTGTCAGCATAACCAAACTAGTATGCTCTGGCATCACAAAACTTTACTCTGCATAAATCTAGTTAGTTAAATGACTTAAAACTACAAAAAATTACAACGATTTAGCAAATAGGTTTTTTACACAATGTACTCCTATATTCAAATGCTAGGCGTGAAGTTTTGTTGAATTCTGTCCATTTAAACAGGTGATATAAACATCGCATATTTCGAACAAATTTTCGAATTTCGGCACCCCTTCTTAGATGACCGCAATCAAATTTGAATGGCAATTTAATCCTAACATGAGGATTCTAAATGCAGTGTTTCGTTGAATTCTGCTCTCATAAACTGGAGATATAAGCATCATAAAGCAAGCAAACACACGATTTTTAGCTATTAAAGTTTTCCTAGGAAGATCAGGGGGTGAACATAATCTCTACCTACCACAGCCTTTCATGTTCAACGGGATTCAAGTTGATTGATCCTGATGACCATTCCATAAGAAGCAATGTTTCATATTTTAACTATTGTCTGATAATGCTAGCCTTGTGAACGTGTACATTATCGTCCATAAAAACAGAACCAGGATCTACAGCTGCAAGAGATCGGCGATCATATTGTGTGATCATGTTATTTATATACCGAAATGTTGTTACAGTACCAGGAGGAAAAATTTGGAGATAAGTACGCCTTCCGACAGCAATCCCGAGTAAAACCATCAAAACCCCACTTTTGTGTGCATGCAATTCGATTATGTTGCTGGCCTGATATCGAGTTTCAGAGGTCTTCCAGATCCTTAATCATCGGGAATCTGTCTTTATGCTAATCCTAGACTCATCGGTAAAGTAACCGTGACAAGCTGGTCAAGTCATTCAGCCATCATCATCGGAAGCATTTTACAGACAGCTACATATAGATCACCTTGTATACAACTAACCTACATGTAGTGGCGAACAGCTCGCCGTGATACAGCTCTTCCTGTTGACGCTGCAAGGTCAGTAGTAAGTTGATATGCAGTTACTGGTCTGTGGCGTCTTGCTTGCAGACACAGAAAATGTCTTCACACTGAATGATCATCACGATCATCCCGCTTGAATTCCACTGAAGATTTTTGGGACATTCTAGGGAAGCGTTTATATTCATTCCTGAACCTCCTCTGAACGGTTACGTGCTAATAGGAAATTACAAGCTGCCTAGAGGCTTGCGGGTTCGACTCCCACTGGCTCCGTTGCACACTCTTTGTGGAGCTTCCGGATGTGAAAATTCTCTGTGTTGTAAATTTCATTGTCCTATCTCGTCCCTGTATATCAACGATCACTTATAAGCGGGCTTTGGGGTCAAGCACACAAGTCTGATGTATGTGTTCATTACGAGCTGCCTTCTCTATGAGTAATCGCAGGCACCAAAAACGGTTATAGATGATCTTATCCTTGGCATAAACAGACGTTGTAGGGCATGTGTTACCAGCAGAAGAAATCACATATTGTATTGAAAAACTTCCATCATTGAACTTTTTTGCCATTAACAACCTACTTTTGTGTTACCTTATAGTATTTAATTATTACTATTATTTACTGAGAATTTTTTATGTATACTCCTGGACTGGTGTCTTATTCCCCATGATGTATAAAAGTGTCACAGACTCTTTCAAATAAATAGTTTCATGTTATCAGTCTTTTTCATTTTGTTTCTTAACTGTTCTAATCATTGTAAAAAAAATGGGCTAAAATGAATCCGTGACATCTGCTTCAGCACAGAATAATAAAAGTCCTTCCGGCCAGTGCCGGGAGGAAGAGGTAGCTTTCATAATCCTTATTTAAAAAAAGCCAACTTATATCATGCAAACACACGAAGCTCAATTTAGTGGAAACCGAATATAGGAGATTCAATTACTAATTTTTATCAATATAATGAATGAGAATTTCGCGAAATTAGTCAGCTTTATCCAAGCTGCTTTTCTTTAAAGTAACTTATATTTGGCTGCCAAATTCGGCAATTTCTTAAAGTGCCTGTCATTTTAAGACAACATGGTGGATGAGGCTAAGCAGTGAACTTGGTCGAGACCTTAGTAATTGCTGTGCACATACTCACTCACATCGGAATCGGTTAATATATAGGAGTGCTGTCGCATGCAAAAAATCAGATTTTTCAAAATGTCACCCATAATAGAAATTGAAACTGCTATATCTGAGCCATTTTTTAAGGTAAAGACAAACAAAAAATGCTCCTGAATCCTTATATCAAGATCAAATACTTAAGAAAGAAACCTTTTTCAATTTCTAATTTTTTTGCACCTCACTTTAAATATATATATATATTTTAATTTAATGGCCGCCATTTTGAAACAAGATGGCTGATGTATCTGGCCAGCGAACTTGGTCGAGGTGTTGATGTATACTATCCACATGCCTTCTTACATCGAAATAGGCGAATACGTGTGTTATCGCGTGACAAATACAAGATCGTTTCAAAATGTTAGCCATGCTAGAAATTCAAAGTGCTATAAATCAACCATTTTTTAAGATATCAACAAAAGAACAAATTTTCAGAAACAAAAACTCCTCCGGAATCTTTGTATCAAGGCCAAACACATAAAAAAAAAAATCTTTTTCATTTTCCAATTTTTTAATACCTCATTTTGAATTTTAAATTTAATTTTTTTTAAATGGCAAACCTTTTGAAACAAGATGGCGAATGAAGCTCGCCAACGAACTCGGTCGAGACATTGGTATGTACTATGTACAGACCAAGTTACATCCAAATAGGTTCATAAATACGCCTGTTATTGCGTGACAAAAATCAGGTCGTTTTAAAATGTCAGCCACAAGAGAAATTCAAAATGCTATTACTCAGCCATTTTTTTTAGATATAGACGAAAGAAAAACTGTTCCGGAATCTTTGTATTAAGGTCAAACACATACAAAAAAAATCTTTTTCATTTTCCAATTATTTAGTATCTCATTTAAATTTTTTTATTTTTTAATTTCTTTAAATGGCCGCCATTTAGAAACAAGATGGCGGATGAAGCTGGGCAACGAATTCGGTCGAGATATTTATATGTACTATGTACACACCAAGGTACATCCAAGTCGGTTCATAAATACGCCTGTTATTACGTGAGAAAAATCAGGACGTTTCAAAATGTCAGCCACGCTAGAAATTCAAAATGCTATAACTCAGCCATTTCTTAAGATATAGACGAAACAAAAACTGCTCCCGAATCTTTTTATCAAGGTCAAATACATAAGAAGAAAATATTTTTTCAATTTTCAATTTTTGGTACCACATTTCAAATTTAAATTTTTCTTAAAAATTTAAATGGCCGCCATTTTTAAACAAGATGGCTGGTGAAGCTGGCCAACGAACCCGGTCGAGACATTGGTATGTACTATGTATAAACGAAGTTACATCCAAATCGGTTCATAACTACGCCTTTTATCGCGTGACAAAATTCAGGACGTTTCAAAATGTCAGCCACGCTAGAAATTCAAAATGCTATAACTCAGCCATTTTTTAAGATATAGACGAAACAAAAACTGCTCCGAAATCTTTGTATAAAGGTCAAATACATAAGAAAAGAATATTTTTCCATTTTCAATTTTTTGGTACCACATTTCAAATTTAAAATTTTTAAAAAATTTTTAAATGGCCGCCATTTTGAAACAAAATGGCGGATGAAGCTGGCCAACGAACTCGGTCGAGAGATTGGTATGTACTATATACACACCGAATTACATCCAAATCGGTTCATAAATACGCCTTTTATCGCGTGACAAAATTCAGGACGTTTCAAAATGTCAGCCACGCTAGAAATTCAAAATGCTATAACTCAGCCATTTTTTAAGGTATAGACGAAACAAAAACTGCTCCGGAATCTTTGTATAAAGGTCAAATACATAAGAAAAAAATATTTTTCCGTTTTTAATTTTTTGGTACCACATTTCAAGTTTTAAATTTTTTTAAAAATTTTAAATGGCCGCCATTTTGAAACAAAACGGCGGATGAAGCTGGCCAACGAACTCGGTCGAGACATTGGTATGTACTATGTACACACCGAATTACATCGAAATCGGTTCATAATTACGGGAGTTACAGTGTGACATAGGTCATATATATATATATATATATATATATATATATATATATATATATATATATATCAATTTTGAACGGAGGGTGGTTTCGGGGTCTGGGGGTCATGATCGATGAAAATATACCAAAATTTTTTGAAATCTCTTTCCTCCGAACGGCTGCAATAGGTAGCTTTTTTGTAAAGAAAGCTACCTAAAATGCTATAACTCAGCCATTTTTTAAGATATAGACGAAACAAAAACTGCTCCGGAATCTTTGTATAAAGGTCAAATACATAAGAAAAAAATATTTTTCCATTTTTAATTTTTTGGTACCACATTTCAAGTTTTAAAATTTTTTAAAAATTTTAAATGGCCGCCATTTTGAAATAAAACGGCGGATGAAGCTGGCCAACTAACTCGGTCGAGAGATTGGTATGTACTATGTACACACTGAATTACATCCAAATCGGTTCATAACTACGCCTTTTATCGCGTGACAAAATTCAGGACGTTTCAAAATGTCAGCTACGCTAGAAATTCAAAATGCTATAACTCAGCCATTTTTTAAGATATAGACGAAACAAAAACTGCTCCGGAATCTTTGTATAAAGGTCAAATACATAAGAAAAAAATATTTTTCCATTTTTAATTTTTTGGTACCACATTTCAAGTTTTAAAATTTTTTAAAATTTTTAAATGACCGCCATTTTGAAACAAAACGGCGGATGAAGCTGCCCAACGAACTCGGTCGAGACATTGGTATGTACTATGTACATACCGAATTACATCGAAATCGGTTCATAATTACGGGAGTTACAGTGTGACATATGTCAGATATATATATATATATATATATATATATCAATTTTGAACGGAGGGTGGTTTCGGGGTCTGGGGGTCATGATCGATGAAAATATACCAAAATTTTTTGAAATCGCTTTCCTCCGAACGGCTGCAATAGGTAGCTTTTTTGTAAAGAAAGCTACCTAAAAGAGAAAGAAAATAATAGTAGTAGCATGCTTACTGTACATACTCACGCTACAGATGATTCTGGGTTATGTATTAAATAATTTTAGTGTTAAATTTTTCATATGACTGAAGTTTAACATTGTACTTTTTGGTACATGGTAACTCTTTGGTTTGTGTTCTATAAAGAATTTCGATGCCTAAAGAATTATTATCAAAACAAAATAGCAAATATACAGTCATTTGATAAACAAAAAAAAAAATTATGAGTCAAAATTAAAACAGGGTACACACAGTTTTACCACGATGTTTTACCATAATTATTCGCTTTATTTAATTTAGCGAAATTAAATCGATACACGCTTCGATTTGTACATCGAAAAAAAAAAAGTTACAAATTCAATGATTAAACGAAGTGATTGCGAATTGTGCGATTGAAATATTAAATAGAAATTTTCTAATCTGAAATAGCGGTGCCAGATTTCTTGGAAATTACAAGGAGTGCATGCACTATGATAAAATGAAACTAATAAAACTGACAAACGTGTTTGAAATTGCATAATTAAAATCTTGGTGTGTTTAAACAATAAACATGTATGTTGAATTTTATTTCTGAACATTAAATATATTAAGTATACATATATTTTATGCGTTACAGTGAGAAAAGGAATAAACGAATAAAATAAATAACCGAAAATTATATTTAATATTTCATTATGATGTTCGATTTTACAAATTAAATAATATTTCCCTGAGGATTATTTTTTTTACAGGAGTTTGTTACCAGAAGAACATTTAAGTAATTCACCCTTTCCAGCTTTTAGTTACACTAAATCAATTTTCACCATCATTAACTTTTTTGTACGCTATCAATATTTTTCTATTACTAGTGGCTTATCACTTCTACGTGTCTCTCATTAATGATTGTCATAAGAACGTGTATTGCATAATCATTAACAAAAGTCTAAATTAAACTAGAGTTTTTAAATGTATTTTTGTTATATTAACAAACTTGAAACATATATTTCATATAACATATATGGAACAATTTAACATATATGAAATATGACATACAATATATGATTTTACATTTATGAGACAATTTAAATAGTTAATTTATTATTCATTTATTAAATGATTAAAAGATATCTTTTAATTTAGTTAGAAAGAAAAAATCTTGTATTAAGCACAAATTATGGTATATTTTCCAATACTATAAAATTTTCAATTAGCATTTAAAAAATAATTCCATTTGCAGATTTGAAAAACAATTTATATCCATTCTCAGAATGTTATTTAAGTATTTATGGGAAAATAACTGCCAATAACCCAACAATAACAAAAGGTACTGCCACGGTGTTTTAACTTTTCTTGATGTTAAATAGGATAACATTAAGGAAGTGCACTTCGTCTGGTATTCTATATGTACTATCAGCTACATTCTAAATTAGGCAGCAGCTAAGCTCAGTATCGTTTGGATGTGATTTGTGGCCTTTTTCAGTACTTCTCGGGATGTTACGGTAATTTTTAGCAAGCAAAGTAAAGTGTAAACAAGAAAGAAAAATTATGTGTTAAGCATAGATTATGAAACACTTTTCAACACTTCATGAATGCTTTAACAAAACTTCGTTATTTAGAGAAATAAGGTATATAAGATAACTAAAGATAACAAAGGTATAAAAGATAACTAAGTAAACATTTTAGAAAACGCATAAACATTAAAAAAATTGATTTCAGCAGTTGCCGTCCACAGCAAATATGTATTCCAATTCTTTTGAACAGTCCTGTATTTAATTTGTAGGTTTATATATATACTATATAATGGGGAAATTTAGTTTAGCAAGAAAACGCATAACAGGTTGAAATTTCTCTTTCAGCAATTTATACTAATAGATGGAAACATACTTGTATACTTTTGTACAACCCTGTAGTTAACCTAGTACTTTTATTACACGCCACTATTAAGCTCAAATTTAATTCAAACTAAAGCACTCTTAAAACTACTGAAATCACATTTCCAGAAATTATCATTTATAGACGGCCATGTATCCAATTCTTTGCGTGACCCTGTCTATCATTTTATCTATATTCTACAAACATTTCTTAGTAAACTAAATGCAGTTCAACGTAAAAATGCATAACTCATTTAAAAACCGGTTTTAAGCAATTTGCACTCACACCCAGTAACCTTTTCGAATTCTTTTGTGTAGCCCTGTATATGAATTATAGTATTTATACACACCATATATTATGCATAAATATAGTGAAACATAAAAGCGCGTAACATAATTAAAAATGCATTTCCAGCAATCAACGCTACTGTACAGTACTTCAGATACAATATAGTAATATAGTATCTGAAATCTTTTGTGTGTCCCTGTAAATGCTATGCACTTCGTATTATACATGAAATAAGTTATAGTAAACCTGAGCTTCGTATATCAATTTCATTTTACATGAAATAATTTAACATAATTAAAATACGCCGCAAACAATTCCCTCCATCCCTATATCATTATGTAACGGAATTCTTTTTGTATGGCCCTGTAAATGAATAATAACTATTCTTTGTATCACATATTCTGCTGAATGTATATTTTAGTGCACTTCATAGATGCATATAAATTTTCTTATGTTTGAAAGCGTGTAACATCATTAAATATCATTTTTAACGATTTCTTCCCATAGGCCCTAATGTAGCGGAAAACTTCTGATTGTAAGGTAAATGAACTAAACAAAGTAAATACTTCATTTAAAATAAGGAACGTGCTACGGTAAACGTCAATAACATCCAGAAATTTCAGGGCAATCAGAGTATATTTACGGGAGTTAGAGTGCGGCCAGACGGGCAGACGGCCATATGGATAGACGGCCAGACGGACTTACAAACCGAAGTCATAAACACTTTTCAACTTTGATGGAAAGTGTTAAAAAAAACAAATGTTTATTAGTCTAGGAAAATCTAATATAACCGAAAAAGGAAAATATACAATAACCTCTTCCGAGAATCAGATTTATAGAAACGTTTATAAAAACAAAATTACTACCTTTTGCCACCACTGATTTTCGGAAATGTTTCTGAGTAGCTTTTACTGTGAATTAATCAGTTTTCCCAAACCGTAAATCAACCTATCCATTCTTAAATAAACATTTTTATCTTCAACAAATATGCTTAACAGACAAACGTGGTACATTAACAATATTAGCATTGACATTAACGTTAATGTTATTTTGTTACTCTTGCATGTATAAATTCAGTTACGCAGCTGAAAACGTGCAATTAAGAAATAATACTATCCTAAAACTCATATTCTGGTTTGAAAAAACTGATTAATACACTGTAAAAACTACTCGGAAACGTTTAAGAAAATCAGTGGCACAAAAGAAACTTTTTTTTAAGTAAATGGTTCCTTAAATCTTGAAAATACGAGGGTGATCCAAAAAGTAACGACCGTTTGGCTGTAAAAACTATGAAATCAAACATTTATTCAAAAAAATTATTTCCCTACGTGAGTGAAGCTTAATTTACTTCTTTCTATGATCACTTTTTACATTTGAGCCGTTCAGTGCACAAATCGATGAACTCCATCAAATGAAAATGTTACAACAGTTGTCAACAGTTAAAGTTATTGTAGCTATAAAAATATTGTATCTATATAATATTTTATATCGGGATATATTTATTGAACTCATTAATTTTCTTTTAATCAAGGTTAACTTTTTATCACTGTATAAATATACAGTGTGTCCACTTATAACCTGACCGACCTTTATTTTCGCAACCGTTGGTCCTAGATGCATACTTCCAATTACAAAAATACTTTAAATAAAGTAAAGAATTATTTTTAAAGCGATTTGGGTAAAGAAAAACATTCATTAAAAAATTACGAAATTTAAATTTTTATACGGTCCCCCGGTCCTATAAGTGATATTTACTAAAAATTTACTGTGACACTAACAAGTAAGACAAAAAAAGTCCCATTCATCTAACATTAAAATTGACCGATTTATGAAACTTTGAAATGCCAGACTTATACCACTTTTTTGCATATCAAAACAGATGATTTCGACCATGCTTTCAGGGGTCGTGTATAAAGCACTTAAACTTATTTCAAGGTATCTGCACTTTGAAAGAAATCGTGCAAATATTGCGATTAACTTTTATATCAGCTAAGTTTCAGATTAGTTAAAATAATTGTATTTTAACATATGTTTTATTTTATAAGGATGATATATAAGGAGGATTTTATAAGGCTATGATTTATTTTAACTAAAATTATGTTATTTTCACAAGGTTTTATTTAACTTGTAATGATCGTATCGTCTTTCCAGTTTAAAATTTGTACTCGAACTTTAACTTAATTTCAAATGTCTGATCGAAGTTAAATTTTACATACTGACTTAAATCCGATGACAATTATTATGATTTTTGACTCTTTCTATCTTATACATACTTATATTAGAGGATAACACAAAAAAAAAAAAAAAAATCGGATAGATTACCGTCAAGAAGTTTAAGAAAGAGTTTTAGATTAGATAACATAAACCTGCGATGGTTGTGTTTTTTAACTGTTATAATTACATTTTATGTATTTTTTAACGCTGAATCAAAAAATTACCTTCACTTTTAACCATCATGTCAAGATTTTTCGCAAATCGTAAATTTCCTGACGTGATGGTTTAAAATGAAGGTCATTTTCGGATTCAGTGCTAAAAAATACATAAGAATCAATTTTCAAAAGCTAAAAAACATGCCACAACCCAAATTTGAAAGACAGTGTAATCTAACAGCATTTTAAAATATGTATCATTTTGCAAAGAATTAAGGCTGTTGTTTTTCATACTTTTATTTAACAAAAAATCTGTTATTTTTATCCTCTTATAATGTTCAGTACAAATTGTACATTTTGCAGTAATATCTCAGAATGATTAAAGATTTCAAATTTGTATTGCAATGCTAATTTTACTCTCAACCAGTTCTTTAATGTATCTGACGAAATTATATTTCTACTAAATTTGTGAATGACCCCTAATATGCAGCAAAAAATATACTCCAACTTTAAACAGCTATTACTCGGTCAATTTTAATCGTAGAATAACGGGACTTTTTTTGTCTTACTTGCCAGTGTAACTTGGAAATTTTACTAAATATAACTTATAGGACCGGGGGACCGTATAAAAATTTAGATTCTGTAATTCTTCACTAAATTGTTTTTTCGCTTCAAACTTTTTATCTTAACCTTGCACCTAATTTTGACCATTTTTGTAATTGGAAGTATGCATCTAGAACCAACGGTTGCGAAAATAAAGGTCGGTCAGGTTATACGTGGATACACTGTATAGAAAATTTTCAATATTCCTTTGTTTAAAAAAACGCTGCGTAAAATAGAGTTAGTCGACTATCTTCCGAACGCCTCATTTAGGCATTTGACATATCTGTTTCGGAGCTTTACAATCCCCATGTTGTACTCGGCTGCCATAAGCCCCGTATTAAGCCAGTTGTTCAGTGCTGTCTTCATCTCATCATCACCTTCCATCGTGCACAAATTTTGGTGTGAACGAGATGTTCTGACACTTATTTCACTAAGTAAAGAACGTGAAATGTGTGTGAAAAGCGATGCGAAACCTTTAGAACGTCGCGTATAACCATAGACAGTTAACGAGCACTGTAATGGCCTCGACTAAGGGTTATGAGCCCTCGACGAGTTCTTTGCTTGGTGAAATTGTGTCAGAACATCTTGGCTACAATAAAATTTGTGCACGATGAGAAGTGATGATGAGTTGCGGACTGCAGTGGAAGACTGGCTTTTCTTTTTTCTAACTGATGACCAGGCCCCTACATGCCGGGTAGCCCCAGCTGAACGGGTTTGATACTTGGTATCGGGGCGGTTGACCGCCTGATCGCCAAGTAGTGGCAATAAACATAACGAGCGCCTAGATCGTATCGGCAGTACTTATTGCTTAGTTGTGAACGTTGTTATGACGGTTACTTAACATTTATATCATGTTGTTTGGCACCTGCACATTAGGGAATACTCAAGTTGATCTCATAATTTGGAACCTTGGTCAAGTAACGAGACCTTCACCTGGCAAGGCACCTCCAGAGATATAGGGTGAACCAAAAGTCTTGCCCTGATTATAAATTTTTATTGTTCTCAAACTATTATAATTAGACATATGTTTGTTTGGATACATTGTAAGTATTGTTATAATTTTTTTAAGACTACGTACTCTAGTAAATTTCAACGTGTGCAACCTTGGTACTTTGAGAATGTCTAAGCGGTATTCTAGCTCCCGCCAAGTGTTCTTTAACATGTTTTCTGTTACAGTACACACAACAGCTTGTATCCTAGTCTTCAGTCCTTTGACGTCAGCAATAGGTGTGCCAAAGGCTGTGCCCTTGATATAGTCCCCAAAGGAAAAATCCAGAGGATTAATATCTGGAGAGCGCGGAGGCCGGGGTGTTGATCCATCCCTTCCAATCTACCGATCCGGAAATGTTTCGTTCTGTTGTACAAAAAAAAAAAAAAAAAAAAAAAAAAAAAAAAAAAAAAACTACTAAAACTGACCTATCCAATGATACAACAAGTTACATTAATATACAAACGGTTAATTTGTAAGCAGTTATTATAATCAGGGCAAGACTTTTGGTTCGCCCTGTATAATTCATAGGTAACTTGGAGGATTTTGCACCCACGACGGATTTTACATTCACAGGCGCCATTAGCTTACATGGCGTGAACAACTGGCTTAATATGGGACTGGGGAAACCCGAGTACAACATGGAGACTGTAAAACTCCTGAACAGATATGACAAATGCCTAAATGTAGGGGGTGATTATTAAAAGTAAGCTATAAAGTAAGATAAGTAAAGTTAGCTTTACTTATCTAGGGAAATAATTTTTTTGTAGAAATGTTTGTTTTTAAAGTTTTTACAGCGAAACGGTCGTTACTTTGTCAATCGTCCTCGTATATTGGCGTCCTAAGTTTCTAAAGGTAAAGAACGCTTTTCCGAATCGTGGGTAACTCGAAAGATTTTATCGTACATATTTGTTCGTAGTTATATTATATTTTCGTAGATTGAAACATTTCTCCTTTTTTGCCGTTTGGATATATGGAAAATAGTATTATACGAGTATAGTTAAAGTTATGAACGAATATTTAGGCTCGGCTTGGTTTCAGACACCCTGTGTTCCTGACTGAATATAAATAGATTGCGACCCTGGTTTCCTCTTCAAAAAATGTTCACTTTGATTGGTACTATAATTTCTCTTATTTTTTTCGAAACAGTTTACAAATTTTCTTTATACACAATTGAAAAATTGCATAAACATGCAAAGCTAATTAGAAAAGGTTAGAAAGAGCATTAAAAATCTGGAACACATCCCGTTTATGATTCAAAAGGAAAAAATGTAAATGAGGAAAACGTAAAAAAAGTAATACTTTCTAAAAAAAAAAAAAAAATAAATATGAATAGATAAGAAATAAAAAAGTAAAATAGGTTGCTTACAGGTGCATATATTTAACTACCACTATTTTGAGTAATAATCTTCACTTTATTTAATCACAGAAATCTGCATTTAACAAAAGCAAAAATCACTATTCGGAAATAGCTGTATTAAAAAATAAGCACCTCTATACACCCATACCAAAATAATGATAGATTAAGAAAAACCTAAAAGAAGAGGAAGAAACACAGAAAAACAAGTAAAAAGAAAGACCACAGTATTTCATTAAAAACAATAACGTAATTGATTAATTGATCCATTAGTTAAAGATTTACATATTAAAAAAAAACATCATTCATATTTATTGAGGTGTAAAATCATCAAAACTATTTCAAATCACGCTGAAAAACTAGATATTTACTTCAAATATTTTCACATATAACTTTTACTAGGCATTTCAAATAATCTGAAAAATATATGTTTAAGATATTTTTGGGGAATACATTCTGCGCCTCCGCTTATTGACGTAATAAATATAAACGGCATTTATTCTTATCACAGATTGCTCCCTAGATGTTTATTTAATACTGCTTTTATGGCCGAAAATTTATTCTTTTACTTATTTTTTCAAAATATATTTTGAGATGTGTGAAAAAATCTTTAAGTACAGCTACTTGAATACGTATTATGATATGAAATATTGAGATTATAAAGTTTGAAAGTGTAAAGTGCCTTTCTGAAACATTTAATAGTACCTGGGTGCAATTTCTTCCGATCGTCGAAAAATGGCTTTTCACTTAAAAAAATACCATTTAAAATATGAAATTTCCAATGAATATACAGGGTGTCCTAGGCTGATGGTTTCTAAAGAGGATAAGCAAGTAAACGGTGAGAGCTATTAAAGTGATACTTACGCTTCAAATTCTCAAACACAAAAATAAACATATTTTACAATGCTTTTTCTCCCCAAATTAACAACTCATTAATGTGTTGTGAATTAGAAAACTTCATATACAAAATATTTTTTGTGTTGTGATTGTGTTCTTAATATGTTGCAAAAGTGTTGCTATCTAGAAATGTGTTCTTAATATGTTGCAAAAGTGTTGCTATCTAAAAATGTGTTTTAAAAATAGTGTTGTTAATTGTGTTGAAACCGTGTTGTAAATAGTGTTGATAAAAATATTTTCTTACAATAGTGTTGCGTTGCACAACACTTTGTCACCAAATTAAGAACAAATTGTAAACACCACACAATTTAGAACACTATAAAACAACACATATAAAACATTTTCAAAACACTTTCTACATGTTGCCCTTATAATAACACACACACACACACATTTAAAACATACTATTTATTAAACATTTATAACACAATTTTAAAAATGAATGTTTTGAAAACACATTTTCTCCTTGTAATTTTTACAACACATTTTGCGCAATCTTTTTATTTGGCATAACACGTTCGCAACACATTCACAACATAATCGAAAATAATTTATTTAGAAGTGTTAATTATCATGTTCTGTTAGTGTTGTAAAAGTGTTTCACGAATTTGCAGTGAATGCAACAGATTAACGTGTAAACTCTAGAAATTATTCAATATTTTTCCCTGTTTTACTACCAGATTTCACAGACAGATGGAGCTGCACTGTTTTAAAGTGTAAATGTGGTCAAAGTCATAGAATTTTAAAATTTCTTAAAATCTTAAAATCTTAAAATTTCAAACTATTTTATGCGTTTCTGCAGCTAAACCGAATGAATTAAAAAAAAAAAAAAAAAAAACTATTAGCGAACATCTGTTAACTTATTTGTGTGGATGCTTACTCCATATTGTCAATTTTTCAAATAGCACTCGAAAATTGATAACACATTTCTTACCCAAAAATGCTTACAATAATCAGTAAAAAAAAGCATGGGTTTGTCTTTTTGGAATAATTTCTACTAATGCATATTTTACACCAGAAAACATTTCCCTGCTAACTGAACCACTTACGAACATTTATTGTAACTTCATACTTACGTATGGAAACCTTTACAATTTGGTTAAGAGGAATATTTAAAGAATAGCGAACAATTTAAGTAATATTACATGCAAAAAAAAAAAAAAAAAAAAAAATACAAAAACAAAATTACACAGGATTTTAGTAAACGTTTCTTGTGCGTCACAAAATGTTTTTGCTATTTTTTACAGTGTATAAATGTCCGCATTCATACAAAAATTTTCGTTGTATAATAATTTGATAAAAATAAAAGGATTTTTCATTTGTATATGGTTAAAATTTGTGGCGACTTTTACTATGATATGCACGTTATTACGATAGATATTGTATAAATGAAAGAAAGTTGGGTTTTATTTATTCATCAGTGTATGTAAATTTTCTTTCTTATTATAGTTATTTTTTTTTTTTACAAAAGTAGGGGAATATTGAGAACACCTTAAACATTCTATCTACTACATGAGACAAAAAAAAAAAAAAAAAAAAAAAGAGTTTATTTCCTCATTTCATATTTGCGTTATTTCACTTGTTTATATGTACGAAATGCGTATACATGTGAAACATATATTTTTCTACAAAATTGAAAATACTTTAAACTAGTTCTGAAAAAAAAAAAAGATTTTTTCGCTCTCTATAGTAAGAAATTTTCTGACGCATTTTTAATACTTTCCAACATAGTTCAAGAGTGTTTATGAATTGGGTTTGTTTGCCTCCGCTCTAAATTGCTAAATATATACTCGGATTGCCATATGCCATATATATTAAGGAGGTTTATTATCATAGGCGTAACTTGGGCTCTAAGACTGGGGGGTGGGGCAAAAATTTTAAGGCCATTTTTTTAAAAATATTTATATTCCCCCTCCCTATCACCACACACATGCACTTAAATTAAGACGTTTTTGTTTTACAGCGCAAAAACACCCAGGTTTTTACTTATTTCGTAGATATTTTCATATATTTTAGTTTATAAAAATATTTATACTCGTCCGAACGTTTCGAAATTTTTACAGGTGACGTAAATCTGGTCTATAACAAATGCTCTAAAAAGTTTCTGATAAAATACGCACGTTTTCTTACTTTTAGCATAGAAAAAATATCGTCACCGTGAGGCGCGAAGTGACCTCCGTGCCAGTATATTTGAAAGGGTTAAAATTCTTATTTTTAAAAGCCGATTATAACATCGATTAGAAGAATGTTTCACCTTTAAGAACATATTTTTGGTTTTGTCGGTACCTCTAAAATTGTGCCCTGAAGGGGCGAAACCGCGACGAAACACTCAGATTTTTTATTTCCGTCGAATTTTTCACATATTTTATCTTGTAAAAAATATTTTATACCCGTCCGAACGTTTCAAAAATTTTGTAGGTTATGTAAATCTGGCCTATAGAGATGCTCTAAACAGAAAAAAAAAGTTTGGTGTGTAAAGTAAAAAGTAAAGTATGTTAAAGTATGGACGTTTTGTTACTTTTAGGGTTAAAAAAATATCGTCTCCATAAAACGCGAAGTGACCTGAGTTCGCCAGTGTATTTGAAAAGGTTAAAATTCATATTTTTTAAAACAATTGATTAGAAGGTTTTAGCTTTGAGAGCACATTTTTAATTTGTCGGTACCTCTAAAACTGCGTCCTCGAGGGGCGCTGCAAGAGGACAGAAAAACGCTTCACGGAAAAAACGAGCCTTTTTGGAGAAAAAAAATTCGAAGGATTAACTGTGATATTTTTTTCAATTGATTGCGGCATTTGAGACATAAGAGATCTTATAGAATATGTCATCCGTTTTTAACTTAACTAAGCAGTTTGACTGATGTAAGTTAATAAATAATGACAAAATACTCCCGAAATTCCTTCTTTTTGAACTTCATTTTCTCCCGATGCATAAATAAGGCTTCTGCAGGTGCGCCATCACTTTTTCCCTTTCTCAAGGGCCGAGATGAGTTATTAATGAGAGTGATTTGCGAATTTTAATTAATAACTCAACTAATTATTAGAATTTTAAAATTCTGAATCTGAGGTGCATTAGAAGAGACTTTGGGCTACTTTCATAAAAATTGTCAGCTTCGTACATACGCTAGATTTTGCTAGCCATCGCATACACACAGACAGACACACACACACACACAAAGAGAAACTTTTTTTTTTATTAGTATAAATTGTCCTCAAATTGGGCGAGCTTTTTTGACATTTTCCCTTAATAATTCATTTGATAATTATTTCTTCTTTTTCGTACTGATACACATTTATTAAGGGGAAAAAACAAAATTAGCATACAGGAGAAATTTGAAAGGGATTGATTGAAAAAATAATTTGTATGCGACATCTTAATCATCGGTTAGATTTTAGAGCTGTTTAAATCTAGTAACATTAATAGTTCATTTTTTTTTCAACTGGCGGTAAACTGTTATAGTCCACTAGTTTCCAGGGAAATTCCAGATAACTCGTTTTTCCCACTCTTTTCGTTCTTGATTATCAAAGCTCTGAAACAACCTCAAATGTAGTGTGAAAAAAGTAATTAATTGGGGAGTTCAGAACCCGTTATCAGAGAAACATTCTGAAAGTCAACCGCCATTCTTAGCGAAAAACACTTTTGATACGACCCCACTCATTCTGGTTTAAGAAGAATCCAGATAATTTAGCAATACAAAAATTTTAAATTAAACACTGATTTTAATGTTTATTTTAATTCGAATGTTTTTAATTTTTCACATTTTCAAAGTGGGCTCCCCTTAAAGACCTAAATAAAAATATTCAGTATTTTTATATAATGTTTTTACTTTCAAAATATTAAATACAAAATTTTATGTAATTTATAGTATTTTGATGGAAGAATGAAGAAAAAAATGTCAAGTTTTTTGCTTCGATTTATCTAAAGCATATTTCCTTTTTTACCATATTCTTCAATTGTACTTACGGTTGGTCTCAAATCCAAAGGGCCAACTTTATGACACAAGTTTTCATTTATTTTTGTTCGGAAAAGCATGGAATAGGCAGGTGTTGTTATTCAGAAACTATGTAATCGAAATACGTTTTCCATTCTTTGGTAAACGTAAATGATCTTTCAGAAAATACCGTCAATTGGAGTTTTGAACCGAATTTCCGGACCTAAGGAGAAAACCTGCCAGAAAACCATAACAAATCATCAATTATGTATTATTTTATCCTAAAGAAAACAAGTGGGTAAGTGTGATATGCAGATGATTTCGTTTAATATCTCTTTCAAAACACTTTATCCTTAAATTAACAAATCAAAATTGTTAATAGAAAATTAATAATCCCTTGCATAAATGGCAGCACTATTATATTTAGGAATGCGTCCCCCTGAAAATTATCCACTCCCATATTTCAGTTTTTTATATATTATACAAAGTTTAAAACAAAACGGATATTTCTTTCAAGAATTATCGCGTTACGTATATACATACGTACATACAGAACATGCGGGCACATTAGCTATCAAGCTTTGATAGTCTGGGAACTAACAAATAAACGGTAATAAAAGCTAAATGATAATGCATGTAATTAATAAATAGATGTAACCAAATGCGTAAAGTTAAAAAAAAAATCAGATTAGACTTTTTTTCACCGAGCCCTTGTTTGCTCCCCCCCCCCCCCCCCCCACACACACACAAATTCAGCTCACCTTAAATTCATAAAATTCTTATTATGTGTTATGAACTATGTCAAAGTTTAAAATCGATCGGTTCTTTAGTTTTCCTAATTTAAACAAATTCCCGTCAAATGTCTGTACGAAAAAGCATCCCTTTTATGTTTAAAAATCGATTTTTTCATAAACCGGAAAGCTGTGGTCCGATTTTTTTACTTTCTTCTATCTTTACAAGAAGAAAGTATTGGATTCATGAAAATTTTCGAATTCCGGTTTTCGACGGATTTACACGTTTTAAGGGTCAGAGATTCCAAAAAACATGTTTTTACAAAATGTCTGTCTGTGACTCTGTGAGTCTGTCTGTCTGTCTATCTGTCTGTCTGTCTGTGTGTATGTGACACAAATTTTGTGGGCGCTCTATCTCAAGAACTAATGCACGGAATTTAATAAAAATTGATATTCAGTTAGTGCCTAATATAAATTGATGCTGATTAGTTTTTGGTGTAAATCGCTCAACAGGTGGCGCTGCAATGCTGCATTTTTCACGATTTTCGCAATAGCTCTATCTCAAGAACTAATGCACGGATTTTGATCAAACTTCAGATTTAGTTAGACCTTGATATGAATTGATGATGATTACGTTTTGGTGTAAATCACCCAACAGGTGGCGCTGTTATGATGAATTTTGCAGGATTTACACGATTTCCCCAATAGCTCTATCTTAAGAACTAACGCACGGATTTTCATCAAACTTCAGATTAAGTTAGTCCTTGATATGACTTGCTACTGATTAGGTGTTGGTGTATATCGCCCAACAGGTGGCGTTTCTCTGCTGCCTTTTCCACGATTGCCTCAATAGCTCTATCAATAGAACTAATGGACCAATTTTCATCTAACTTCAGATTTAGTTGTATGTTGACACAAGTTGTTGTTAATTAGGTTTTGGTGTTAATCACCCAATAGGTGGCGCTGCTATGCAGAAATTTTCACGATTTTCGCTATTGCTCTATCTCAAAAACTAATGTATGGATTTTCTCCAAACTTCAGATTCAGTCAGACGTTGACATAAATTGTTGCTGATTGGGATTTGGTATAAATCACCCAATAGGTGGCGCTGCTAGGCAGCATTTTGCTGAATTTAGACGATTTCAGCGATAGCCATATCTCAAGAACTAATGCACGGAATTTCATATCTTTAGAATCCTCATGAGATGCATAGATTGCCATTTAATTTTGGCAGTGTGATAGCGAATTTTGAAGTATTAACATGTATGAGATAGAAGAAAGTTTTGGGATTGGTACATCCGACTAGTTTTAATTTAGATTTTACGAATCAGCGTACGAAATAACATCCGGATGCGAAAGAACCAAATTTGTAAAATCAATAGTTAAAAAAATCTGTACTGCGATTATGTGCAAACATTATAAGTGTTAAAATAAATAGGGTTCTTACTGATTAATACTAAAAAATAAATAGAACTATATTCCAACTATAATATTAACCTAAATAAGTAAATAGCAAAAATTAATATTTTATGAAGAATTAAATAATAATGAATATGTAACATGGTTTATATACTCGAGAACAAATACTATTCCATCATACTTTTAGATACGTGCATAAAAATGACATACAATAAACACATAAGGAAAATAGTGACCACTGATTATCTATTTCACAGAAATCTTATCAGATCTTTCATATATAATAAGAGATATATTAAGAGAACAGAGCTTTATTTTTTTCTTTAACTGAAAGGAAAAAAAAAAAGATATTTAATTTAATGATAAGAATTTATCATTACAAGAGTAGGAGTCAGGAATAAACTAAGTTAAAATTTAGGAATTCTGTACATCCATCAGGCGTCCTTTTGACGAAATTTGAGTTTTTACCGCGATCCTTTGGCAGAAAATTGCATTTTTCGCGATCTTATGATGAAATTTCGCGTTTTCCGCGATCTTTTGACAGAAATTTGCGTTTTTTCGCGATCGTTTGACTAAATTTGTGTCCTTTCCTCGATCTTTTGACGGAATTCGTGTTTTTTCCGCGATTCTGTGACAGAAATTTACGTTTTTTGCGGCACACCTGGAACGAAATTCACGTTTTTTTCCCGAGATCTTTTGACGAAATTCGCGCTTTTACAGCAATCCTTTGGGCAGAAATTTGCGTTTTTCGCGATTGTATGACGAAATTCCGCTTTTTTTCCGCAATCCTTTTAGAGAAATTTGCGTTTTTTTCGCGATTGTTTGACTAAATTTGCTTTTCTTTTTCGCGATCGTTTGACTAAATTCGTGTTTTTTCCTCGATCCTTTGACGAAATTCAAGGCTTTTCTGCGATTTTGTGACAGAAATTTGCTTTTTTCCCCGCGCTCATGGCACGAAATTCATGTTTTTTCTGGAATTTTTGGATAAAATTCAAGTTTAAACAGCGATCTTTTGGCAGAAATTTACGGTTTTGGGGATCTTTTAACAAAATTCCGCGCTTTTTCCCCACAATCCTTTGACATAAATTTGCGCTTTTTTGCGATCGTTTGACGAAATTCGTGTTTTTTCCTGGATCCTTTGACGAAATTCAAGACTTTTCTGCGATTTTGTGACAGAAATTTGCTTTTTTCCCCGCGCCCATGGCACGAAATTCATGTTTTTGCTGGAATTTTTGGATAAAATTCAAGTTTAAACAGCGATCTTTTGGCAGAAATTTACAGTTTTGGGGATCTTTTAACAAAATTCCGCGCTTTTTTCCCGCAATCCTTTGACATAAATTTGCGCTTTTTCACGATCATTTGACATAAATTTGCATTTTTTTTTGCGATCGTTTGACTAAATTTGCATTTTCTCCACAATCGTTTGACTAAATTCAGGTTCTTTCCGCGATCCTTTGACTAAATTCGCGTTTTTCCGCGATCCTGTGACAGAAATTTGTATTTTTTCCACAACCCTATAGGACAGAATTCATGTTTATGTCCAGGATCTTTTGACGAAATTTGCGTTTTTGCAGCGACCCTTTGGCTATAAATTACCGATTTTTTTGCGACCATTTGTCGAATTCACGATAGTTTTTGTCAGAATTTTCGCACTTTTTTTTTTTTTTTTTTTTTTTTTTTTTTTTTCTTTTATCAAGTTGGCAAATTTATCTGTAAGGTCCAAAATAAATCTGCGACGAACGTCACGCACTTTCTGCTACCGGGTAAAAATGTAACTGTTTTTCTTTCCGTGTCACTTGGGCTGCCGTGCAAAAAATGCAATTCTGGTTTTAATTACCAAAAAATTAATTATCTTCGCTTCTGATTGTCGAAATTAAAAAATAAAGACATATTCTGAAAGAGAATAAAATTTTACGTCGGATGGCATAAAAATCATAGCTCGAAAATCGATATTTAAATTTGGTCTTATATAAAAATTCTGAATTCTGAGTCTGTTTCTGACCGCAAGACCGCACCTGTTTTATATTCTGTGGTTATCGCCGAAAATTCAATGCATCAGACATCTGTCGCCTTCACAAATGAAGGAAAATAAAAGATTTTTTTCTCGATTTTTAACGAATTTCAGAGTTTTTATGGTACGATCAAGATAATTTTTAGAATTTCTGAAAGCTGATTTTTTCCCCGTCTTGTGGTGCTAATTTCGAATTTCTGGGATGAGTAAAAAAGAAATAAAAGCACCTTAAAGCAATCGCTAGTCCTTATCTGCCGTTAAAATGACACCTGGTTTTAATCGATGGAAGAGATAGTTTTTATAATTCGATAAAAAATTTATGCTTTTGTTGAATCATGAATGCCTTTCAGATCTTGTAATTGTGTTTTTTTTAATTAACAACATCCATTAATTACTACTTTTTCAAAATTTTACGATTTGTGGTTTGATGTGAGGTGTTCAGCTGTAAGTATGCAAAAGTATTTCATAAGTATGCAAAATTTCAAGTCAACATATATAGTTACGGGCACTGTGACAGACGGACAGACAGACGAGTGAGACGAATAGGTTTTCGTCAGATGAAGGAAACCCTAATGACAATAGTCAGAATCAAAAGATAGTAATCAAGAGATCTATCCCACATGTGCATTTAAATAGTTCTATGAAAATAAAAAAGGAAAAATGGTTCCGCTTTTCTAAAAAATAGAGCAGAGGAAATATTCTTACTTGAGCTTTGACTACTGCATCAGAAATTACTTCTATGAACGTGGAGACGTTAATTCTGGTTATTTTGAATTATCCAATGCTTGTGCCAGTTCGTGTGCAAAATAGCATATAAATGGTTAAATTTAAAAAAAAATTGAAATGCAAAGCTGGGCTTTAACTACAAAGCGACTGTAGGGGCAAAAGGTATTTGCCCTGTTCCTGAAAAACTAGGGGGTATGTGATCTCCACTTGCCCTCACCAGATTACGCCCAACGGTACATGAGAATTTCCTCAGCTCACCAGTACTGGACTGACGCTACGAGTATATTCAAGGAACGTCACTATAGTCGAGAGACCTGAGGAGCCAGGAAGTTCTTGTTTTGTGCTTATATTATCTTACGAAAAAGGACAATGGTCAGAGTCAAGACACAGTAATCGTGATATCTATTCCCACCTCTTCCCACACGTGCACCCCCAAAAAAACATCCCTGGAAATGAAGAGGAAAATAAGTTTTGTACTTTGTACAAAAAGGAAAAAAAGGGAGACGGAAAAAAATTCTCTTGAACTGTTATTATAGCAGAAGGTTTTGTCAAGACATAAGAAAAATTACTTATGTCAACGTGAAAACATTAATTCTGGCTGTTTTGATTTTGCTGTATCCAATTCTAGTTCAAACTCAAGATAGTAATATAAATTATTAAACTAAAGGTGTAAAAAAAAGCGAAAAAGGAAATACAGAAATTTGAAAACAAGACAAAAAACTGGAGGGGCAAAATACATGTCTTGCCCCTGCTCTTAAAAAACTGGGGGGGGGGGGCATATGCCCCCCCCTTGCCCCCGCCAGATTACGCCCATGTTTATTATAGTATGTTCGGCATTGAAAACGGAATGTGTAGCATTTGTATTTCATTTACAGGAATACTCGAAAGAAGTCCGTTACATTAGAGTGCATGGGAAAATATCGTTTGCGGTGCATTTTAATGATGTAACTATGTATATTGTAAGATGTGCGATGTATATTGTTTCAAGCATATTAAAATTGATATATATCATTGAGGTACACTACAAGAGATTTACTATAGAATATGGTGTGAATAGCATTTATCGTTCATTTACAGGGATACACAAAAGAGTTTGGTTACAGTACTATCTATTAACAATAATTGATGGAAGAGCGTTTTGAGTTGTAGTCTGCGGTTTAAACTGAAACTAATTTTTTGCCTGCTACTTGGTGTGTTTAAATTCTAAAGATCATGTACAGGGTATCACAAAAGATTTCGGATGTTTTTTCGACTATTCATATGGTAATTCCTGAAATGGGTTTTCAAGTGTGTTATGCGTTGTTCAATATTGTTTCCTTATTGTTTCACCTTATTAAACGGTAGAGTTTTGTCAAAGTATCCCGAAAGCGTTGGAAAGCGTTTCATAATCTGTGGTTGACGCATGATTTTTCATTTTTGTTAAACCTAAAAGCATGATACTCATAAGCATGATTATTGTTGAGGTAGTTTGTAAACGAACAGCTTTTCATTTTCCGATAAATGAAATACATCTTGAGTTATTCATGTTCGATTATTGTCTCATGACGACAGCCGATTTCTTTCCTTTCGTCATGTCCGTAAATTCGGTTCAAAAAGTGAACTTCGACAGAATTTTCTGAATAATGCTGTGTCTTTATCGAAAAACGAAAAAGAAAAAGAGTTCGATTACATAGTTTTTTTTTAATAAGAACCTCTGCCAATTTGATGCGTTTACAAACAAAGATGAATTTAAAAAATGTGTCAGAAAATAGCCAATTCCTTATATAGTAAATTCTTTATAGATCTAATGCCAAAAAAAAAAAAAAAAAAAAAAAAAAAAAGTAAAATAATTTTTTTATTATTATCAATAATCATATTTAAAACTTCATTATGTATTTTTTCCTTTAGGCAGCGATATATTTTTGTTTTTAGTAACAAATCAAAGAAAAAATACTTGCAATACCAATTAATATTCAAATAAAAAGTAAATTTTTACTGAACTAAGACCTCTGTTAAAATATTATGGTGTTTTCACGAGCAATTAATATTTAGACATTAAGTATAGGCATTAACAGCAATAAAACTTGCTATAAGAGGCAAAAAATCGGTATTTAAGGTTTTTATTGCCGGATGTTTTCTTGCAATATATTAAATGGTCCGAGAAAAAGTGTTACACATTCCATTATCTTTAATTATGAAGCTTATGAAGCTACTTTGTATGGCTTAAAAATATATAAAAATATCCTTAATTTTTAAAAATTATAAATGAATATTTGGAAAAAACATATTTTCAAAGAGGTTTTATGGAAAACGCAGTAATTTCCGTTTGAAGGTAATTAAAGTTCCAGATTTTATAAAAATAAACCAAACTTTATGTTGTAAAATCCAGTATTTTAGCATGCGTAAAAAATGACAAATGTGTGTATAATGATTGTTTTTCAGTCATTAAAAGTAATCGGCGTGGTTTTCATAACCATTAATTAACTGGGAATTTTTTTTAATAAAAGAGCCGAATAAGCTTAACATAAAATTTTTTTTAGTGGGTGCTAAAATACTGGATTACTGCAGTAAACATCCGTTCAGGTAGTAAATGTAAATTTACTAACAAAAACTGTTGTTGTTAATTAATATCCTGTGTGGAATGTAAAGGGCTTTTCTCTTCAATATTAGAGTAAAAATTATTAATACTTCATTGGAAGCCCCATTTTTACGTGAACTTGGGTCTATAATGTGGAATTAATTAACTCATGTTAATTCCACACCCTGAAATATAATTTTAAGCATTAGAAAAACGCCACGAAGTTTAGCATTTTCTTCTAATGTTTTAATTAAATTAAAAAGTAAGTGATTACAATGTCTTAGTAGTTTGCTAAGATAATGATTTACATATATTAGGTAATATTTAAAAAACATGTAGAACTGTAACTGACAGCAAGCATTTATAATATTTTTATAACAGGTGTATAAGTATAATACTTTAAAACTTTTCTTTTATGACATTTCAGAAATGTAAGTTTTATTAGTGAAGTATTTACGCATTATTGTGATTTTAAGAATTACTAGGGGGCTCTGCCCCCTTCGAGCTAAGATCGTTCAAACATCGCAGACTCTAAAAGTACGCTAATTTGGATCGGCTTTAAAAAGATTTCGGAAGATTGAATTATAAGTTAAAAAACAGTCGCGATCTCCCTATAAACGGATTTCTATTCATTTCTTTTCGATTGGGGAATTTTAAGGCCAAATCCGCTGCGGTACTACTTGATTATCCCGTCGACCAATTTCGCCAAATTATATAAATCGCCAAAACACTCGCCAAATTATACAAATTGACATAATTTTTATTTTAAATAACGAAAGAACAAATAAATTAGTGCAACATTAATAAAAATACAAATAAAACGTCGAAATAAAAATAACTTGATGACGTAGACGCGTGTAACTTGCTTAAAGTCAAGTTAATGTGACATTTACGATCAACCATTATTGGCATTTAATCTTATAGTTTGGCGAATGATAGATTTTTGGTCGACGGGATAACTAAGTAGTACCAAAGATACAATCTCTGTTTTCGTCTTTCATTAAGTAAAATAAGTTAAACAGTTAATTAGTCTTTGTCTCTCGGTATTTTTTTAACAAAGCGAAAAGAAAGTTCTTTTAAATAACACATTTTAAATTAATCGTTTTTAATCTGATGTAATTTTGACCAACTATTCTTTCTCTTTTTAATATTCACGTGAATATACTTTTGTTAGAAATGAAATATTATTTGAGCTTTCCTAACAAAAATAGTTGAAAAGTATCCTCTCAAAATATCAAATAAATGTCTAGCGCAATTTCTAAATTTAAACCGTTTTGCAATATTATTTTGTGTTTATTTTATGTAATAACTGTAATGTGACGTAAATATGACGTAATTTCTCCTATTTTAGACTCCTAACGCATGTTAATGAATTTAATATTTTACAATTTCTTTTCTGTCTTAAAATTAACGTGTAAATATAGTTTTTATGACGTAATTTTTAATAAGTTCCTGCTTTTTGTACATAATTACTTAATTCTAATTCCAAATGTTTTTTCTGTTTATAATAGTCACGTGTAAATAAATTTTTAATTTATTTATACGTATAAATATTTTTTTTTATTTGAAGCAAACATCATTGTTTGCGCTGTTTATACACTTGGCAACAGTTTAAATTAATATCATTTTCTAAAATGTGTAAAAAATATCTCTAGAAATGCTGAAAATTTGAATTTAAAATAAAAACTAGTCGGATGTACCAATCCCAAAACTTTCTTCTATCTCATACATGTTAATACTTCAAAATTCGCTATCATAGTGCAAAAATTAAATGGCAAATTCCGTGCATTAGTTCTTGAGATATGACTATCGCTGAAATCGTCTAAATCCAGCAAAATGCTGCCTAGCAGCGCAACCTATTGGGTGATTTATACCAAATCCTAATCAACAACAATTTATGTCAACGTCTGACTGAATCTGAAGTTTGGAGAAAATCCGTGCATTAGTTTTTGAGATAGAGCTATAGCGAAAATCGTGAAAATTCCTGCATAGCAGCGCCACCTATTGGGTGATTAACACCAAAACCTAATTAACAACAACTTGTGTCAACATACAACTAAATCTGAAGTTAGATAAAAATTCGTGCATTAGTTTTTGAGATAGAGCTATTGAGGCAATCGTGAAAAAGTCAGCACAGAAGCGCCACCTGTTGGCCGATTTACACAAACACATAATCAGTAGCAAGACATGTCAAGGACTAATTGCATCTGAAGTTTGGTGAAAATCCGTGCGTTAGTTCTTAAAATAGAGCTATTGGGGAAATCGTGTAAATCCTGCAAAATTCATCATAACAGCACCACCTGTTGGGCGATTTACACCAAAACGTAACCAGCATCAAGTCATATCAAGGACTAACGAAATCTGAAGTTTGATCAAAATCCGTGCATTAGTTCGTGAGATAGAGCTATTGCGAAAATCGTGAAAAATGCAGCATAGCAGCGCCACCTGTTGAGCGATTTACACCAAAAACTAATCAGCATCAATTTGTATTAGGGAATCACTGAATATAAATTTTTATTAAATTCCGTGCATTAGTTCTTGAGATAGAGCACCCACAAAATTTGTGTCACATACACACAGACAGACAGACAGACAGACTCACAGAGTCACAGACAGACATTTTGTAAAAACATGTTTTTTGGAATCTCTGACCCGTAAAACGTGTAAATCCGTCGAAAACCGGAATTCGAAAATTTTCATGAATCCAATACTTTCTTCTTGTAAAGATAGAAGAAAGTAATAAAACCTCAAAAAATGAGTCAAATTAAAAAAAGAAATACAGTCTGCACACCGGGAACTTCAAACGTATAAAATGATCTAAAAATGATTAAATACCCATGAATAGTTTTTGCTCCTATAAAACTTTTTTAGTGGAACGATTTTGTCCAAATTTAGCATTAAATATCTCTTAAAATAATTCTTCGATTTGAAAACTGTCTGCATCAGCGTGTTTATCAAAAATTTTTGTATAATACTACCGATTTTTTTATATTTTTGTATGCAATATTTTTCTTAATATTAACGAAGAAAGACCTCCGGTCACAAAAAATTCAAAACCGGCGGCTGTGACAGCGGTAGTTACTTTTTTTTTAGAATAGAGAGATTTTTCTAAGTTAGAAAACAAACAAACTGCAACATACAAAATATCTTAAAGATTTTCAGAATTAAAATAACAGTAATAAATTAAAAAAAAATTAAATAAATTAATCAATAGATTATTTTTTGAAAGTCTTTTACCTAAAGCAGGTGACAATAAGAAGCCAAAGTTTATGCATAGGCGATACAGCAGAACAATATTTTCTTACCGTTAACCCCCCTAAATAACGGACTCTTTCGGACAATAGAATTGGTTTGCTATAAGGAGGTACTCTCTATTTGAGATAAAAGCATACAAATGATGCAGTAAAACATCTAAATAATGGACACTCTTTGGGCAGCGAAATTTATCCGCTATTTAGAGGTAAAAACATACATATAATATTTGTGTTGAGGATTGAAAAAGTTTTCATCAAAAAGAGATGTCAGCTATTAGGAAGTGCCATTATGGAAGTTCTTCTGTATGCACATAACTAGATGCGTGGCAATCTTTTGTTGTTGCATTTAAAGTGCATGGGGTCCTTCGGCTTTTTTTTTTGGGAAAAAATTCTAGTATTATTATACATTTCAGCCAGAACAATTCCAAATAAATCGTAATTTAAAATGTTTTTAAGACTTTTCCGCTCATTTTATCCTTTTAACCCTTTAAGCATCCTTCAGAATCTTTCATTTATATTTAACGATTCATAAAATAATAGATATGAAAAGCATTTGTACCAAGATTCGTATTTTATAACATTACATATTTATTTTTCTTATGCACATAACAAAAAAAACAACCATTAATTTAAATTTTGTGCTAAATCATCCCTTGAATTCAAAACCTAAGTGACGGAAAATCACGGTTAGGATGCTTTTAGGGTAAATTCCTATTTTTTAAAAGACAGTTCCTAGAGAAAATTTACATTTTTAAAGTAACCACCATGTCAAATTTCTACTTTATAGCCTCTTCAGTATCCCCAAAATCACAATTTTAGAAAGTTTTTTGTTTCTGTACCCCTTTACATTTCGAATTTTTTTAGAAATTGTTCTGTTGCGGGTATTTACGTCTTAAAAGTATAACGGGCATGTCAAGTTTCAAGTTTCTAGTCTTATAACAGTAACAGTTCCAAATTAATCCTAATGTAGAACGTTTTTAGAACGTTTACCGCTCATTTTACCCGTTTTAATTTTAATTTTTTTAGAAACAGTTTTTTGGGAACATTTACTCCTTAAAAGTGACTACCATGACCAATTTTAAGTTTTTAGCCCCAACAGTGTCACAGCAATTGCAATTTTAGTACTTTTGTGTTCATGCACATTTAAATTTTTTTAGAAAATATTCTGTGTAAGCATTTACTTCTTAAAAGTAACAGTCATGTCAAATTTCAAGTTTCTAGCCCTAGCAGTTCAAATAAACAGTAATTTGGAATGCTTTAAGAAAGTCTTCTGCTCCTTTTACTCTTTTAAATTTCGAATTTTCTAGAAACCGTTCTTACCATCATTTACTACATCTTAAAAGTAACCACCATGCCAAATTTCAAGCTTCTATAAAACCTATATCACATAAATCGGAATTTTAGAACCTTTTTTACTCTTGCACCCTTTTAAATATTGAATTTTTAAAAAACTGTTCTCAGGGAGTTTTTATGTTTATAAAGTAACAGTCACGCCAAGCTTTAAATTTCTAGCTCAAACACTTCCAAGAAAATTGTAATTTAGAACTTTTTATAACGTTTTCAGTTCAATTCACCCATTTAAATTTCGAACTTTTTAGAAAGCGTTCATAAGGAATGTTTACATCTTAAAAGTAACCACGACACCTAATTTCATGTTTCTACCTTCAACAATATCCTAAATCGAATTTTAGAACTTTTTTCCTCCTGCACCCAACTGGGTTATTGTACAGACATAAAATATAACATACGTTAGAACAGAGATGGTTTTAATTTGTTGATGCACCCTTTTAAATTTCAAACTTTTTGGAAACCGTTCATATCTAGTGTTTACATCTTAAAAGTAACCATCACACCGAATTTTAAGTTTCTATCTTCAACAATATCACAGAAATCGCAACTTTAGAACGTCTTTTGCTCCTGTAACCCCTTTGGCGAGTTATCCCACCGACATAATATATAGCCTATGTAGGAACAGAGATGATCAGCAGAAAACCGGCTCGGTAGATCCAGAAATTATCACTTACAAACAAACACACAAATGTTATTTCTTTACAATATTAGTATATATATAAATTAAATGATATATTTACAGGTAATTTTTTTCTCCCTGTCGAATATAATAAAATGTTTGGGCGAATCGTTCAGATTTTACACACTGTCAAAAAAAAAAAAAAAAAAAAAAAAAAAAAGTTTCTTAATTTACGAAAATGTAATATAGCCACGAACGAAAATATTTAATAACCTCTTCCGAGTTACCCATGTTTCCGAAAAGCGTTCTTTATCATTAGAAATGTCAGAAACCAATATCTATATCATTAATAACCGGAAAGAAGTTATTGTATATTTTCGTTCTTGGGTTTATTATATTTTACTAGATTAAGAAACAACTGTCTTTTTTTTTTTTACAGTGCAGGTAATGTGTCATCTAATTGGTTTGCGATAATTAGTATCAATATGTTAGTTCGCGATTCACTGATTAAGCCTTCCTTTCAGAAATGTTTTTCGCAATCCAACTTCTAAAAGATACTTTAAAGAATAGAAAAAAACTTCATATTTTTCAAAGAAGACCATAGGAACGAAAGAGTGCTACAATATCCCTGCCTTAAATAAGTGAAAATGGTTTCAATTCATATACTTACTGTAATGAGCTTCCCCCCCCCCCCCTTCTCTCAAAAACGAAACAAAAGAAACAAGGATACAAGTTAGGTCAAGAAATTAGACTTTTCATTTATTACCAGTATGCAGCTTACAGTTTTTGCTTTAAAACCTACTTTGAAGTCAGGCTTTATGTTGATAATGAAAATGAATAAATTTTCAAATATTCATTTATCACGATTTTTCCTCTTTATACAGCTCCAAGTCAAAAAATTAGAGTAATTCATTTCATTTGTATTTGGAATTGCATTTAACTTTATTTCAGTGTAGTACAATTGGAAAAGAATAACGGTTGATGTTTTAATAAATTTGCGTGCTATTAAAGAAAATTAAAACTGTGAAAGATTAAATTTTGAGTGAATATTGTATTTTTGTAAAATGGAATAATTTTACAAAATAATATTCATTGTTCAAAATATTAGAATACTAAAATAGGTGGTTAAAAAAATTAGAATACTTATGAATTTTCCTGATTGTTTCAGAAAGTTGTATAAATTAAGCATAAAATTAGCTTCTCCGGGACTTCTTCTGAACTTATAAATGCGCTTTACAGCATCATTATTTTCATTTTGTGCGAAACATGGGTCACCATAACGGAGTTTACGAAGCATTGTATTATTGATTTGTATAAAGAATGTCGTAATCGGCAATATATCGCCAGTTACTTAAAATGTTCTTAACCAAGTGTAAGTAGAGTAATAAAGCACTATTTTTACGACGGACATTTTGAAAACAAGCATCTGAATAGCGGCCGAAAGCCAAAAACTACTCAGAGAGATGATAGAAAGCTACAGAGTATTGCTAAAAAAACTGTTTTAGAAGTTTAAGATATTTGCATCGAAAGTGGAAAGAACACGGTGTTGATGTGACTAAATCTACAACACTAAGACGTCTTTATAGATTTCAGTCTCTTGTA
The DNA here is from genome assembly GCA_963932465.1 of Maratus speciosus. Classification (NCBI taxonomy): domain Eukaryota; kingdom Metazoa; phylum Arthropoda; class Arachnida; order Araneae; family Salticidae; genus Maratus; species Maratus speciosus. The sequence goes on from OZ010788.1 coordinate 337,324,226, forward strand.
CCAAAGATACAGCTCTCATGACTATTAAACAGAAAAGTAAGAGAGTAAAATGGTGAAAAAAAATAGCTCTTTTATGGGGTCTAGATGATTGCAAAAAAATATTTTTTAGTGATGAGAGTGTGTTTTGCGTAACATATGGTGATCAAGATGTTCGTGTATGGCGAATGAAGCAAGAAGCATAAAAGCATATGACAAGGACTGAATGAAACTATTAGTGAAATTTGCAGCCAGTGTATAATGGTATGAGCTTGTATGACTGCAGATAGTCCTGGAAGACTATGTATCTTTAACAAAGGATTAATTCGCCGGATTTAAATCCAATAGGGAATTTGTGGAGAATAATTAAGAAAAGTCTGCAAGATATTGCGCCCAAAAACATAGTTGAGCTCCTTTCAGCATAAAGTCGACATGGTCATGTCTGGGCAGAAAACATTGTGAGCCACTTGTAGCTGGCTTGGCAAAGCGAGTTAGTGCTGTTAGAAAATGTAAAGATATGCTACACAATATTAAAGAATAACTATTTTTCCTTTCTTTTTTAAACACGTATTATTTACAATGCATTATTCTAATATTTTGAACTAGCTAAATGGTTATTCTAATTTTTGATTTTTTTCCAAGTGATAATAATTATTTTAATTTTTGTATTATTTCCGTTAATTTTTATGCAAAAATATTCTACAAATTATATAGATTCTTACAATATTAAGTTTTATCCTATATTACTTTTTGTATAAGCGATAGATAAAAGAACCTTTTTTTCACAATTCCTCTTTTTCTATTATTCTAATTTTTGGACTTGAAGCTGTATATACAGCCAATAACACATGATGTAATGGATATTGCGATTTATATATCCATTTCATTTTCGGGATTATTTTTCCGAGAACGCCACACTGATATGTCGATTGCACTTTGGCATATTCCAAGTGCGCCATGTTTTTTTTCTGTATATTCTAGGCGTGCTAGGCCGTTTTTTAGAATGTCAGAATGTGTCCACTTCCGCCCTTCCCTTTTTTAGAATGAGTACTAGATGTAAGTGACTATATTATATCATTCTTATTTTCAAGTAAATATGAATCTAGGGAAACTTATATAAGATAATCTTGCTTGGATTTCGTAACTATAATGAGTAAATTAACGAGAATATTGTAATGAGTAAATAAATAAATAAATAAATATTCGTAAGTAAATGAACATTTTCACCAAAAGATTTTAAATGCTGAAAAGTCTTTTTCATGTTTAAAAAACTAAGTGGATTTACACTCTAATAAAAGGAGTGAAATCTATCGTAGAGTCAAAATATGCCCAACATCTTTAGAGTGACTATCACTCTGAGCAAAAGTGAAATTTTTGACTCTCTGAAAGAGTGAATAGACACTCCTGGAAAGTGAATATTAACTCTAAACAGGGGTGGATAATCACTCTTTCGGAGGAGTGACTATTCACTCTTGCTAAAGGAGTGCGTTTTTTCATCCTGGTAGGAGTGAATAGTCATTCTTTCATAGGAGTGAAAATTTATTTTTTATGGATTCAATTGTTTTTTTATTTTGCTTTTATGGGCATTTTAAAAGAATCACATCTTTTACAGCATGCAATGGAAATAGACACAAGCGTAGTAAAGATTGAAATGAAATACTTTAATAGCAATATATATTTAATTCATAGTTTGTAACACTAATTGAATTTTTAAGGAAAAATTTAGTTAAAATTAGATGTGAAATAAAATAGATTACTGACAGAAAAAACCCCCCACTAAAATATTTTATTACAATCTTATCCCTTGTGTTTGCTTTCATTGCATGCCCTATGAATAGATGAAAATTTTATAATGCCCATAAGGACAAGTAATTAACCGAAATGTTAATCAGTTGATGTTATTTTTTTCTTTTCAGATACCCATTTATATTTTAATCATTCTCGTGATGTACGATAATTATGTTCTTTTTTTTCTTGCGTAGTTCAAATTTGAAATATTAGAATTCATTGCTAATGAATATAAATCTAATCAAACATTGTTGTTTACTGTATTTTAATTACTTTTAAAGTTTTATTAATAACTGTATAATAGGCGGATGTTATATGATTAACAACGTGTGATTTCATTTTAATTTTTGTTTTAAATATAAAATTATCTTTTTAGCGCTACTTTGCAGAACCCTATTGTTCTAAAACATTCTTAATTTTTCCACTAAAAACACAATGCTTATCAACTCACATCTTTTTTTAATAAGCTCTATAAGCTTGATCTAAATGTTAAAAATGTGTAACATTCTTTTTTATGTGTTGTGATCTGTCATTGTTTTATTAAATATGAACATGAAGTCTATATTTTTATGTTCTGTGGCATATGTTTATATTTTTCTTTTAAACATATCCCTTAACTTAAACATGATTTCGAATTTTCTCCCGTTATTGCTGAAAAATGGATATTAATACAATGCTTATTTATGGAATGACATATGATAAGCCATATTTAATTTAAAATTTTTATTTCCGTATATATTGTATACTTTGGGAATATGAGCTAAATAGATTTCGTATGTTTTATAGAAAAGGATTGATCTAAGTAATAGAAAAAGAGAACAAATGGCTACATATGTACTGTTTTTATTGTTTGAAAAACACTTTTAATATAAAAAGTAGTTATTTATCTCTTTAAAATACATTCAATATTATATAAGTGATACTACGAATATTTAAAAATATACTAAAGCAGTTTTATCTATAAACTTCATATCAGCATAAAAAACACTTTACTTCGATGCTTAAACATCACGTTTTATTTTTTAGGGCCAATAATTACGTGTATCATAAACGTTGAAAATGAGTTTACAATAGAAGAAAATTTAATAACTGATTCAAAATGTCTATAATTAAATGTTTTGATTTAAATAATAACAGCAGAAAAATGCTTACATACAATTTTAAAACATAAATATACCAATTTGAAAAACACTAAAAACAATAACTAGTATTTTATAATTGTACTATTAAAAAACAACAATAATAACGTAAAATACTGTAAGAGATTATAATAAAAAAACAGTACAAAACCGAAAAAAGTCCAACCGCACACTATCTCAACATTTTCAACAAATCTCAAAGAAAACAATTACTGATCAATCTTTTTCTATATAACATAAAACTATTTAACTTATAATCGTAGCATGCAAAGTCTACAGTAATAAAATATTAAAATTAAATAAGATATGTATGTTACATAAATAATCACTTTAATAATATTCGTATATGGTAATCCTTGTGGTCTCCTTTCTCTTATCTTAAAAAAAAGCGTCGTAGATTTTCTGTTCTAATTATAGCTGATAAGAAATACCAACCAACACATACAATTAGAGATCGACCAAAAATTCGTTTTTGTTTTCGTCTCAAAATCTGAGTTTCGCCGATAATTCGTTTTCGGCGAAAATCAATAAAGGTATCAATATATCGAAGGTATCAATATTCCAGAAATTTCGTTTCTTCCTTCGGAAACTTTCAATATTAGCCGTTGATTTAATCTGTATCGGCTCAGATAGGACTATCTTTGTTTATTGCTATGAACTTCAATGCGTGTAATTATCAGTCATGATAGCAAGACGGGAGAGAAAATTATAAAGCAAGCAATGCATCTATGACTCTAAGTCGAAGATTTCTCGATCTCGTTAAAAACTCCAAACTTAACAGTAATAGTTGAAACCGCAGATACGTGTTTCGTTTCGAATGTTCTTTCAGATAGTTCTATCATTTCCTTTGTGAATTAATTATGTTTTATTTTATATGAAAAAAAGAAGTTCCATAAATAATCGCTTTAATAATATCCGTATATTTTTATTCTAAAATGGCGGACGTCTTTCTCTTATCTTAAAAAAGCGTCGTAGACTAGACTGTTCTGATTGACTGATTATTAATACCCAGAAACACTCATTCTTGCTTAGAGTGAATAGTGGCTATTCACTCTTGAAAAGGAGTGCGTTTTAGTACGTAATTTCCAAGGTTACATTATGAAATGGAGTTTTTGAAAATTAAGAAGTGATATATTTTGGTGCTTTTTCATTATTTTACTCCATGTATTGGTTCAAAGTTGAACGGAAATTATTTTAAAAGTGTATAATACCAGGTGAGATATTTTACTCTCGACGACGGAGTGACATATTTCACTCTCGACAATGGAGTGAAATATTTTACTCCTTTCTAGGGAGTGGAAAATTCCACTTTTTAAGGAGAGTATTTTTATAAAAGTCACTCCAAAAAGATTGAAAATGCCTGTCACTCTTTCAAAGAGTGAACTTTTCACTCCTCCCAATTTTAGAGTGTAGTTTCACTCAATTTATATCTTGGGTACGTTAAGTTTTTTTCCCATTTAAAAGACACATGAATCATTTTGAATATGCAGTTCATACACTCTTTTAAATTTAAATTCATTTTTTTTTATTCAGTAAAAGAGTATATTTACATCTAAGATAACTTTTGTTTGGTTAATCAAAGGGTAAAAATCATAGGTTTTATCCAATAAAGAAACATCATAAAACGAGACTCTTGATATCATACTTTCCCCATTTTTTAGTTTTAGTATATATAAAACAGGAAAAAAAGTTCGAATGCTAAGCAAGGTAATGTATGGTAACTTCTGATGTCAAGAAACTAAATATTTGCATAAATGCAAAGGATTGAAGTCATGATAAGAATAATAGTAATAGTAATAAAAGTAAAAAATTATTAGCTGTGGTTCATTTCTCAATGCAAAGAGCATTTTTAAAGAAATAGAAAAGAAAAAATATAAATAAGGTGAAAAAGACCGTGAAATTATTTGTACTATAATATTTAAACAAAAATCGCTATAAATTTAACAAAAAATTGCAAATTATACATTGGCAATAGATCGCTTGATTACAGGTCAGGATTCGCGACTATTTTTATTTTTCAATGATATCACAATTTAAATTTTTTTTGGCCCTTGTGGTATAGTTCTCTTGAAAATATTTGACTAATGTATGTCATACGTTTGTATGTCAGAGATCACTTTTTAAAAAGTGAGGCGAATAGAATAAAAAAAAAAAGACCACTAGAACTTACATATTCTGGTCTGTAGTCAAAGGGTTAAGGGGTCTCAGGACTCTTAAATTGGAGAAAAAAGAAAAAAAAAAGACCATTTTCAACATTTAATATCTTAAAATGTATTTGATTTTAAGACGCAACTTTTATTGGAATGAAAGATATAAGTATGTCCTTTCATTTCATACATTTAAAAAATTGCAAGGTGAAGAATTAGCATTTACAGGGGCTCCAAACTGTCAGACTTTTGACGAGCAGAAAATTGGCATAACAGATTACGCGCAGGGTTACACAATAAATTTTGCAACTAGAATGAAAATTTTGGTGCCTACGTATACTTCAGATTTTATAATAATTACCCTGAACCTAAATAAATTTTTAATTAAAGCATTTTCATATTTTTAATACAAAGTTGTATTTAGTTAATGCAAAAGTTACAAAATTTCAACAATATAATCACCTAAAAAATATTTTTTTTGAAAAATAAAAAGAAATTTTAGGTTCAGTTTATATAGATAAACATGAAACATATGTTTTTAAAATTTAATGAAAAAATATTCAGAAGATTTTGAGATATCGTGCGCGTTATGCCCCAAAACGTCATTTGAAAAAAAAAAATGACTTCAAAAATTCGGAAACGCCGTTTTAGATATTGAGCTGGTATAAATCTAAAAGCCATAACTTCTGTTCAAATGGGAATTTTAAGGAAACAGTTATATCACAATGTTCAGAAAAGAAAGGAGTTTAGAAGAGAATGTTCAGAAAAGGAGGAGTAAAAAAAATCAAAATTTCGAAAAATTTAAAGATTTAAGAGTCCTGAGACCCCTTAATTATGTTCATTTTCAGCTTCATAGATACTCAACTTAGTAATACACATTTTCAGAGAATATATAAACTAGAATAAACCGAAAATGAACGTTATTAAGAATGAAAAAATGTTAGGCAAATTACATTGATGATAAATGATTTTCCACTTTTATTGCGATATGGTACAATAAAATGCTTTCATTTTCCGTGTTTGCTTGCCCCACCAGTGGCTGAGAGGTTCTGCTCTCGAAGCTGGTAGACGGGAGGTGCTGAGTTCAAACCCAATCGCGCCCATCGGCCTAATCGTTCGGAGTTTTCGTGGTTTTCTTCGAACCTTGTATTTCCAAGCGTTAATACGGGTTAGGTTCCCTTAGAAAGACCCCCACGAAGGGCACTCCCCCCTGGGCCTATATCCCTCGTGCAGATAATTGACCGTCATAAATACAACCAACCGTGTTTGCTTATGCGCACTGTTATTTAGTTATTGTGAACTATTGAACATTATTTAAATAGTAATAACTATAATAAAAAAATGCTTTTACGTGTCCATGTATATGACGACTATTTCATACAAAATAAATATTGCAATTACTTTATTGTGATACAGTCGGACCCGGTTAAGACGCTCAGGGTTAATACGCGAACCTGCTTAATACGCGGGTTTTTATTCGGTACTTTGAACATCGCCATTAGACTAATGTAAAAATATCAGGTTTAATACGTTCGTGCGTTCATTTTTCATCTTTGCTTATGAGCACTGGTATTTAGTTATTGTGAATTATCGAGTATTATTTAAATAGTAATAACTGATATAATTAAAATATGCTTTTACGTGTCTATGTAATTCAGATTATTTCATAAGCAAGAAATATTGCAATTATTTTATTACAATACAGTCGGACCCGGTTAAGACGCTCGCGGTTAATACGCGAACCCGCTTAATACGTGTTTTTTTTCCCCGGTACTTTGAATATCGCCATTAGACTAATGTAAAAATATCACTCTTAATACACGAACGGTGTTTAATACATGATTGAGTTTCGGCCCCTTGAAACAAAAAATCTCGCTTAAGACGCGAATTCAAGCAGCTGTGATAGAATATTTTTCTTAATTTTTCTGAGTTTTGCTATTCCAACAACATTTTTTATAGAAAGAATTAGTAAGGATAGTTTTTTCTTATTATATTAAAAATTAAGGACTGATTATAATGGTACTCATTATCACAAGTACTAAATATGATTTTAATAATAGGGTTGTGCTTCAAAGACTTAATATTTTTGGTTTGTGTTGAAAAAAATTAGGTTACCAGGAAAATTATTTCTGTTCCTTTACTTTTGATTGTAGTGTATTAATCGACAATAAAGCCGTAATTGAATGCATACTTATTTTCAGTTATCAATAAAGTCGGTCCTATAAAACAAACAATGAGTTAAACTTGAATATAGGTAAATTACTATACAAATATGCGTAAAAAACACAATTTTCGAGAGTAAACATATAAATGAAAGCTCTAAAGTTCATTTAGAGGATTAGATGTGTAAATAAAACTCATTATTATGCTATGCTCAAGAGAGAATTAGGCTAAAAGAACTCTACTGAATCGTTAACATCTAGAGGAATTTCTAAACTTATTTTTAATTATTTATCTTTTTCGTAATTTCTAAGTACACTGTAAAAAAAAAAAAAAAAAAAAAAAAAAAAAAAAAAAAAAATACTGCCAGTTTTCCGGTAGGAATCGGAAAAATAGTTGCCCTTATCGTACCGGAATAATTTCCGACCCAGCTCGGAATAAAATCCGTAAAAATAAGGAAATAGTCAGTAAAACGGTATTTTACGGATTTTATTCCGAGCTGAGTTGGAAATTATTCCCGTACCATAAGGGCAACTATTTTTTCAATTCCTACCGAAAAACTGGCATTATTTTTTACAGTGTAATTTTAGCCAGTAAAACCCACCCTTCTCTTTTTTCTAATATATATATATATATATATATATATATATATATATGTGTGTGTATTTTAATATTCCCTCTCTCTGTTTCTCTCTTTATTAACTTATATATACACCTATGTTATTATCCCTCAATTTATAAACATATTTATAGATATGGAGCAAAAAAGGATAGGGGAGGTTTAATAGTAGATATTGATCTTGATGTTTGTAAAACGCGGAAAACATGACTTCTGCCGTTTTTTTGCTTTACCTTTTTAGAATTTTTAGAAAGTACAATCTCTAAACATGTATGTTTAAAGTAGTATTTACAATTTTTTTTTTTCTCCGTAGTCTATATAAAATTAGTCGTAAAAATAATTAGATGGTTTTTTTTTAAAAATTAAATTACAATATGTAAGAAATATCTCTTGACAATACGAGTAGACAATACGACATACCCCCGTAATATAGCCGAATTTTCCAAGAATAAATTATTACTAAAGATATCTATTATTCTAAATGAAGAACATCAACAATAATATGTAACATTAAGTAGTCATACACTGTAAAAAAAAATACTGCCAGTTTTTCGGTAGGAATCGGAAAAATAGTTGCCCTTATCGTACCGGAATAATTTCCGACCCAGCTCGGAATAAAATCCGTAAAAATAAGGAAATACTCAGTAAAATGGTATTTTAAGGATTTTATTCCAATTTTACGGATGTTATTCCGAGCTGGGTTGGAAATGGGCACGATTCCGGTACGATATGGGCAACTATTTTTCCGATTCCTACCGGAAAACTGGCATTATTTTTTTTTACAGTGTACTTAACAATTTCAAGAGTAACTGAGTGACAACACGAATGAAATAACATGCTAATATGTTGTATCCGAAAAAATATATACATTTGAATGCATTTTACATCCCACACATTAATAGTTGTTAAGAACAAATTTAATTGCACCCTTTTATGCTTAATAGCTGTATTTACAGTGCTTGTTTTTTTTCAATAGAAAACATGTTTTATTCATTTGCGTTTAATATATAAAATTTAACAGTACTCGAGCGTTCTTGCAAAAGTCAAAGAACAGATGAATAAAGAGCCAACAATTGGAATAAGAGAATTTTTTGTTTATTCTAAAAAATTTTTAAATATTTATTTGTAATGCATTGTCTAAGTATTTACAGCTTTCTAGATTTTTGTATTATATTATAGAAAGTAAAATGTCACATTATTTTAATTGGTTGTTATAAACCGTGAAGTATGTCAAGAATCTATATTTTTTATCGGGTAATTGCAATGTGAATTTCAGTGGAAGTTATTGTTGTATTGTTTATTTTTAAAGCTACGTTATAAAAAAAAATATTTCGTTTAAAATAAAATCATTATAATGATATTTTGATTTAATACTCTGTTATATAATCCAAACCCATGAGATTTAAGATGCATAAGATATAGCAATGATATAAAAATGCCACGAAAACAAGAATTAAGGTTTGTGATATTAGCACAAAAATTCAATTAATTAAATAAAAGTAATAGAAATAACATATTTAGTTGTAAAAACAATAAATGCAATACAAAATTGTTTTTTTTTTTTTAAATTAATGTGCGTTTGAAACTTTTGAAATTTTACTAACAAAACCAATCCTAAAATTAATGAGCAATAGTGATTTCTTACCTTCCATAGAAGTTAATGCCAAGATGGGATCAACGATAGCACCTGTTTTTGGACGATGAGCCCCCATGCTCAATGACTGGGGACTATTCATTGAAGAATCGTTCACAGTCGATCTCAGAGCCGGACTGACATTGCCAGGACCGGCAACAGGTCCGTTAGCAATGTTTGACCCATCTGGACTCGGGCTGGTTGTTGAAGACGTTGACAGTACAGAACGTGAAGAGTCATTCTTAGAGTTTGGTGTTACGGAGGGCCAAATCTGTGGCAACCATGGCACAGGCCAGAAATGAGGACCCTCGCGATTTACTGGAGCCATAAGAAAAGGTGACAATGTAGGTGGTCCTGGCCAGAATCCTGCCTCAAGATAAGGAAGGTAACGAGCATGAGCTTCAGGTGGGATCATATGGTTACAAAAATTGTTCACTGTGTCGGATTTACTTGATGGAGTCTCCATTTTAAGTTTATAATAGTTCACATTCGTTTTTAAAAAATGAAAAGTACCGTTGCAAGAGTTACAGTTGTAATAAGTTCATTTTCTTTGCTGATATCACAGAATGTATTGCAGTTTTTTTAAGCTTGAATTTAATTTATCAAAGATATAAATAAATTATTTCCTTATTTATAGACCTTGAAAATATGTTTTATGATAAGTTGTCATGGCTTAGATATAATTGTAAGATCATTCACAGTTGCCTTCAATATCGTACCGTTAAAGAATAAATAAATTATAAATTGTTAAAAGTAAGGAAAGATTTCTTTCTTTTTTTAAATTATCTGTTTTTTTTTGCTGAATAGTTATATAAAAGCTTAATTACTATCATATATAATTTCCAAATTGTTTTTCTATGAAAATTTCAAAGTTTAATTTATTATGTTCTGAAACTTTTAATAATAATAATAATAATAATAATAATAATAATAATAGCTTTTCTTTTATACAACCTGGGAGTTAATAAATAAAAAAATCTCTAAGTAATAGGATTTCCGTCTACGCCCTGCGAAAAAATTTAAATCATATAAAAACAAATTTTTGACCATGTTCTCGTAAAGAAGTTATAAATATTACATCGTCATTCCTCTAATAAAATCAAGCAGAACACTGTTAACAATCGAACACCGATGTAAAAATCAGTTCGGGTCTACCACTGCGATATTAACCCCTAACTGTAATGATCCCATGCACCCCCGCAGACCTCTTGTTTAATGAGTTGTCACCATTTGTTTGGTCACATAGAGTCGTCACACAATGACCATGCGGAGTTACTCACGGCATGAAGAGGGAGGGCAGAAAAAATTGACCCCCCTCATTTATTATTTAGGGTGGCTCTTATTATTGCGCCATTTTACGAAGCGTGACTTGTGTCCGCAAGAAAAGAAGATACAGGTTAGACTTTTAGTAGGGAAATTTCAAGCTCCCGCCTTCTGAAAGGTATTTCTCTGAGGGATCGTGTGCAAATGAGATGGACGTAACTGTAGATACAAATATCATGCTAATAAAAGCATATGAATAGACATGCATTGATTTTTGCCCGCCGATAGGGTAAAAAACTTTTCTTTTCTAAGATATTTTGATTGTTTTAATATAATTTAGGATGAATATTTAATGCCTCTCTGCTTTTTGACTGAAGATTTTAAAATGTGTTAAACAAGATCAAACACATATGTATATTTTACAAAATTTTATATATTTAAATTACACATTTTAATTAATTTTTTTAATGAAATGCTCATAACACCATTGTAGTTTTATATAGGAAGAGCTCAGATGATAAAGGTTGTAAGGGTTGTAATCATGATTTTGAGAAAATGACATGTAAAGTTCCAAATATCTATTTACGTTTACTGTCAAATACCTCCTTTATAAATTAAAATCTCTGTAAGTATTGGGTTTTTTTTAATGTAATTTAAGAGAATGTAGAGGAGCATTGATTATCTTCAATCATATGATTAACTCTTTTTTTTTTTTTGCCACATACCACATTTATCATCTGAGTTCTTCATATGTTAATATATGGAAAAAAGTACAACATATATAAAAACTACTATGGTGCTATGAAGCAGCATTAAATAAAGATCATTATTAGAAAATTATAGGTGTACGAATAGTAAAAGCTGTTCTTATCATTATTTTGTATTTTCAAATTAAGAACTGAAAAAAGATGCTTTTTGAAAATGAGTATGTTTAAAAAACAAACAAACAAACAATTATGTTATAAACTTCGTTTAAAAACTCAGCAGTTTTAGCTTACTTGAAAGGTAATTTTTTATCAAGTGTCATGCTATTTATAGAAAAATAATCCTTTATAGTATGTAAAAGGGATCTCCTTTTTCTTTCAGAGTAGGTTTAAGACTATAGTTTCGGAAGCAATTAGCTAGCGCCCAAACTTTCTCAAGTGCAGCACACAGAAATTAGACCAGCAAAGATAAAACAGCATTTGCAAGCAAATTTTAATTTTTTAAATAAATATGGAAAGAGAAAGGCGTTATACCCCCAAGAATCTGTGTCATTTCAAAAAAGAAAAAGGGTGTGTGTGTGTGTGTGCAGGCGTAAAGAATGCAGTGCTTTCTACGCATATACAGTTTTCTTCTGGTTGTTACTACATCAAAAAATTGAAAATTCGTTCGCAGAAACAATTTTGCTTATGACAATATATTTCAGATGCATTTTTCTGAAAACAAATATTATGATGTCCATGTACATCTTTAAAGTGTATTTTGCTCTATGTGCTTTTATTTTGGTTTACATTATTTTATTTCAAAGGAACAATGTTGATACATCTATAATAACAATGCTAGAAAAAATCTGTACATCCATTTGAGAACATTGGTTTATTTAGGTCCTCAAATTAATAATAAACTCTTTTAACGTGTGAATTTTTTTTTTTTATAAAAATTCAATTTCATGCTAAATTTTATTTTTAAAAATAAATGTCGACCAGACTTTTTTTTTAAGCACATTTTTTTAATAAAATACTTTCAAGTAACGGAGAAATTATTTTGAAAATCGGAACACGTGGAGCATTATTCTAAAAAAAAAAAAAAAAAAAAAAAAAAAAACTTATCAATAGCATTATTATTTTTTTTAATTTTCAGTTAATTGAATTAAAAAAAATATTTATTGAATTCAGAGAACTTCCTTGATAATTTTTTTATTGGAGTAACATTAATAATGAAAAAAATATATTTTTTAATTCGCTGTCTCCTTAAAGTGCAATTAAAACTTAAGTATCGTATATTCCGGTGTATAACATCGTATATATTCATCGTATAACGCACATTTCCTGATTTACAAAGATCAGATTATTTATCAGATTTTTATCTTCATCAGATAACAAATATTATTATTTATTTTCATCAGATAAATATCAAAATATAAAATAAAGATTATTGTAAATCATAATAACTATTCCTTTTATCTGATAGCATAAATGATTTTTTGTAAATAAAAAGCCAGTTCATTAAATTAGAAATCTTAGTTTTTATATCATTCTTTTTCCCCTCTTTTTTTTAAAACTTTTAATCAGTTTTTATGATTATCCGATTTTTTTTTTCTCTTAGTGTTTAATTTTTATAACAGGCGTACAACGCAATGTGAATTTCGACCAATTTTCTTGTATCTAAAGTGCGCATTATTCGCCCTAATATAGGGTAACAAATATTCTAACATTTTTTCTGTTTCTAAACTTCAGTCTTATGAGAAGAGGAAATAAGTTTGCTGCTTGATATGTACACGATCCCTCTTTCCTAACACATGGCATTTCCCCGTTTATTATTGTCAGCAAAACATTATTCCCTACGCAAAGGGACAATTACATTTTGAGTTTTGTTCACGCGTGATCAACACACGGCCCACGTATTATTGGCAAATACAGCAAACATTTCCACCAATCCGAAAAGTGATTTCATTTCTTGTTGACCAATGACCATTTTGGAATTAGTTTTTTTATTTCAAAGACCAGGTGGAGAAATTCTCAGAGTGATATCGCACGCAAAAATCAAGGGGTGGTTCCTCTTAGAAATGCACCGCAGTGCGATTGGATAATTTTATCGTTCAGAAAATCGACTTTGACAAAGTGCGAGTATTACAATGATCTAACGGCAATCTATTTTTATGATGCACTCACTCAAAGGTGAATTTTAATGTTAGGGCCAAGCTCGTGACATAAATTAAGTATTTGAAAATGAAGGAAATTTTAGAGAAATTCAAGCATTTTATTTTATTTTGGGAGGCAAGCAATTTTTATTTGTTTCTGTAAAGACGAAAATTTAAAACAAGATTCTTCTTCTGTCGCACGTGCACACAAACACAAATAATAATAATAATAATAATAAAATTTATTTAAACACCAGAAATAATTATTCTTAAATTCTTAAAACATTGAAATTTTATAAATTTTGTAAAAGTTTTTAGTGTGAAAAGGTGCAGTTTTTCCCAGTTCTATATCTTAACTCTTTTGGGTCTGATTTTTTTTTTTTTTTTCAATTTCAAGAAAAAATTACTTTTACTTCAATAAGACTAATAGTAGCTATCCAAGTAGATTTACTGAAGTTTAATGAATATGTCATAATACGAATTGAATTTTTCCAACTGAGCGAAAAATGCCCAAGCCGGGTCTCGAACCCAAATCTTTAGCTTTGGCAATGTAAGCTAAGGATCTGAGTTCGAGTCCCGGCTTGGGCATTTTTCGCTCATTTGGAAAAATTCAATTCGTATGATAACTTTACCAATCAAGTATGATTGTATTAAAAATAATAGAATATGTCATTGTCTGAAATCTAACGAATGTGGTTATTTTGTGTACTATTTATTTCATATTTATATGACAATAAGCTAAGGAAGAGTTTTTGGAGACGTTTGGTATAAAATTGAAAAATATCGTATTACAACAGGATTTAGCAGAATTTGCCACTTTATAATATTTTTAGCGTTATATCCACACATGATTCTTTCAGAAAAGTAACCCATTTTTTAAATTTAAAGGGTTAAATATATGTTTAAAATAAAAGAATCATCAACGGTGCAAACAGAATAAAGCAAACCTTTTATTATTATTATTATTACTAAATGGCAATACATAAATGAAGTCATAATAAGAAATTCATGGACATATACTATACCTTTACTACCTGTAGATAGTAATAAAAGTAATCGTTAAGAAAAAATAGTACTCAATGAAAAGACATATGTTATTAATAGTACGCCAGACCCGAACGGGTTAAATAATGCAGCATGTTTACTTTAGGGCAGTGGTACTGATTAAGCATCTTTACAGCCGCATGCAGCCCCGAGAGTTGGGTACAATATTAAAGAATATGTCATGAAGAAATTAATGTCTATAGTTACATTCATCTAACATCTTGTCTTGGTATTTCAGGATATATGCGAATATCTTGACCCCTTTGACTCATTGGAAAACTTTATGAATTAAATAGAAAAAAAGCGAACCTATGGAATCCTGCCAGGTGTAGTACAGACAATAATTTTCTGGCGCACAGGCGATCTACACTCTATAGCTAATAAAATTTTCTGAGCTTTTCTTTGTGAAAGTATCTACCGTTGCAATCTTTTTTTGCCAGTATATTTCCATGTTTTAAATTCCAACAAGTGGCAAAAATTGCAAAATTAATTAGAAATTTGGCAAAAGAAAAAAAAACAACCAAAAACAAATTATACAGATTCCAGTTAAAATTCAACTAAAAATATATTTACCTTTTTTCGAACGAAGATTGTCCAGAAGATTGGGAAATCGTTAAGAATATATGAACATGTCTTACAACAGGACATTTGGGTCACGGGACCTCAGTCACCACTATCAAATATTCTCCCCAAAGTTTAAAATATGCCTTGTAAGGAAATAATAACAATAAAAAAAGTGTTCAAACAGTCTTTCAAATCATACGGTGTAAGATAACAAACTAACACATCGGTCAGTATTTAGGAATTTTAATTAAACTCAAAGATTCTTGCTACCGCGGGTATAGGGGTTAGAGGCTATTCTTTATTGAAATTTGAATTATAATTAATGTCGAAACTCAACTGTGAATAATCGAGTTGGAGAAAAAATATTTTGGGAAAGGACTTGATATGAGAAAGTCAAAAACTTTCACTTTACTTAAATTTTACCATCGTTACGAACAACGCTGTGACCCCATTGCTCAAAACATGGGCGAAATTTTATAGTTCCGTTCAGAGTTTCTTAAATCTCTTTTCTTTAAATTCATGTTTCAATTTCTATGTACATAGACAGACTTTACAAAATCCTGGTTTTGACTTGACTAGGACTTCTCTTTGAAGAAAACCATCCATAACCAAGGACTGATTTCCCACGGGAGAAAAGGGGAAACCGCTTGAGCTACCAATCAGACGCGCCATTTAGGAAGTGTAGGATGGGAACCCGCCCACGCCTCAGAGTTTGACTTTTTTTCATTATTTGTTCTTTTAATTATATATATATATATATATATATATATAATTAATTGAATGTTGTAATATGTTGTTATCAATATGTTTGAATCTAAATAATTTACAACGCCAATAATATCGCTATGAAATTAAATAACCAGACTTTGATTTAATAACGCTAAAAAACATTAAGAAACATTAAAGTTAAAATAGACGTTTCGTGTTATACACGTAGCTTTGTTTGTTTGTTGAACACATACTTCCGACTTGTGTGCTTGACATCAAATGCCCGCTTATAAGCCGTCGTCGATATAAGGACGGATAGACACAAGAAAAATAGACAACACCTGAAAATTACATCCGTGAACTCCACAAGGAGTGTGCAACGAAGTCATCGGGAGTTGATCCCTGACCCTTTCCTACGCTTGCAAACGATTAGCAGTAAAAGTATCAATATCATAAATAATTGCAGTTAAAATTAAAGTTACACATCAGGAAAAGCTGTATATTACTCTGGAACGGGGCAAGCCTTATTGAGGGGTGATTTCTCTAATTTAATATACCATCCTTCCTAAAATATCTGTTTGCATATATTTTGTAGTATGATCTCGAAACACTAGCATTCGTAAACTCCGGGATGTGATATGTATCCAGTGCATGAATGACGAATGTCTCCAGTGATCCACATATTTCACGAATGTAAACGGAATTTCATTTACCACATGGGATTTTATAAATCACACCTTTTAATATGGATCTTAGATATTTATACTTGAATCCCGACAAAAAGGAACTGAGAAGATGTTGTGATTTAAATGGCGTATAAATCTTGAAAGTTTTAAAAAGCATTGATAATTTCTGTGATATATTTTTGTAATAGGGAATTGATACTTATCCATTTGGTTTCTCATATTGGAAAGGAGGTTGAGTACACATAATTGAGTAAATAATTTCATTGAAAATCTCTTTTGTGCAATCTTATAGCATAGTCATTATTTTTAAGATCAGGAAATATTCCGTTTTGTCAATATTAAAAGCCTTAATATTACTATTGTGTTTAACAGTTGTGTTCTATTTGCTAAGGTTCTCATTAAGGCAGATTTATGGGATAATGAGTACTCAGACACATAATTCAAGTACTGGCTAGAGAATGTAGACTTCCTATAAACTGAAGTTGTTAATTTTTGAAACTTAGTACCTTCGTCTCTGTGGATGTATATATCATGAACTGGCAAATACCCGCATTATTTTCATGTTCTAAAATAAGGATATCTTCATGAATTTTGGAAAAAAAGCTAGATCTTACGGGAAAAAGTAGTGGAAGCATTCAATTAGTAACCAGAAAAAAATTATAGAAATACTACATAAAAAGTGCAGAACAGTGTAGGCAGCTTTGAGGGGCTTCTGAGTAGCCATCTACTTTACACCCAGTCTATAGGTAACATTCTTGCAAATAGATGAAGCCATTGGGAATAGTTTAACTGTAGCGATGAAATTACTTACAGTGATTTAATAATTTTAAAGAAATAATGTTAATAAAAAATGATAGAGAAAATTTTTATAAGTTAATATAAGTTATAAAGATTAATACAATTTTTTAAAAGTTTATTTTATAGCGTAAAAATAAATACAAAGTTAAGTTTAAAGCGTGATAAAAGATTAAAAAGAGAAAAAAAATGTGTCTTCTACAAAGTACTAGTTCAATACTGGGCAGAGGGCAGTCTAAATGAAAGGAAGTGATGAAAGCCACAGGATAAAAAAGAGCAAATTTAAAACATTATTATTATTATTAATATTATTATTATTTGTTACAAAGTAACAATTATTTCTTTATATATATATATATAATAAAAAAGAGAAAATTTGTGACAAATTGTGAGAATCATGGAGTATTTAGGACGCAGATGCTAATTCTTTTTATGTAAGAACTAATGCAAGCGAATATGAATTTTTAATTAGTTTTCATGATCAAAAAACATTTTTGAATAAAAAAATGCTTAAATTATGTTTGGGTCCAATCATTGTATCACATAAAAATGAAACATTTGAATCGGATGACTTTTTGAGGGAGATATAAAATTTGAAATTTGGGTTGAAAATTAGTATTCCCATATTTTGAACTTTTCGTGTTCTATGAAGATTTAAGTTAAAAAAATCATAAAATATATAACTTCGTAGTTTGATCAGATCCAAGGAACTAAAAAAAGTATAATTTTTTTTTTAAATTTTTTATATAGAATATCAAAGTTTGCGTACTTTTTTATATGGAGACGAACCCCGAAATATAATTTATTCGCATGCACAACATTAAATATTATTACCAGTAGATTGCGACGTACACCTTTTTCTTGCTATTATTTGTAGCAGAATTAGAAGGGGTGATCATTTTTTTCTTTCGAAGATTGTATCTGTAAGTTTTAAAAATTGCCCCGCACTCTTTTCAAATGGTATAATTTTTTTTTAATCAAAAACTTGAGAAAACGGTGCTGTTTTTATAATTGAAAATAACATTTGTTTAAGCTTACATGTCTGCCTCTTTCATTGTAGCATCACACAAATGATTTTTCTTCTTTTTTTTTTTTTTTCTTTTTTTTTTTTTTTTTTTTTTTTAAACTGGTAAAAAATCTAAAAATAAATCTCAATGCGCTCAATATTTTCCGTTAATTAGATAAGATTTGTCTTTATATAATCTTTTCTAATACATTAAACTGTCTGAAATATGTACATATTGTTTATGATGTGAATACTTGACTTTCACTGTGTGTACAGGATATATATATAATAAAAATCATTTTTTTAAATTTATCAAACAAATTATTTAATTTCATAAATAAAAACACAGTTTCGAAATTAATAAGTTAAACATCAGAATAACAGGACAGAATGTTCATTTCGAGTGTGAACGAAATCGAATGTCGCGCTACAACTATCGACAGTTAAGTTACAATAACAGCTTTATATTTTGCAAATTTAAAAAATGAAAATTAGAATAAATAATTCAATGACTTAATTTATAATACTGATGAAAAGGATTTTTTTTTCAAAATTCATTCGCTTAAAAAAGATAGTATGTCAAAGGGTGCAATACCTTGCACAGAACGTCTCCTTTATAGAAACTGCTGCACTAGTGTCTATGAGTTTTGACATGTTGAAAATTATGCATTACAGTCTATTGAGAAGAATATTCTTAAGACATCCTGTGGATAAAGCCTTAATATATAGAATTAGGAGGACAATTAAAAAAGAGTAATTCAGATAAAGTTTTTATTAGAGATTTATTAAAATTATCTGGTAAATTTTCTTTTTAAGAGGGGGGGGGGGGGGGGGGGAGTAAAATCCATGTTTGGTACGGGTACAAAAAATGCTAGTTTTGGCCCTGAAACACATAATTTACTGCTACCAATATACAGAAATTGACATACAAGATTAAATCCGTGGGAAACATTTGAATAATCGGGACAGAACTACGTTTTTCACGGTTTTTAAGAAAATTGAAAAAATTGTCCTATTTTTGAAATGGCGTACTGCGCTTGCTATTGAGTGTATAAAAACGTTGCAAATATGAAAGTTGTAGAGAATTTTATCTTCTTTAATATTGTAATTACCAAATAATATGCTACGACAACTGGTCTCGAGATATTTAAAAAAGTAAAAAAAGCCAAAATTTTGTTGTTTTTTGGCCACAGAAAATTTAGCCTTAACAAATTTTGTTAGAAAACTTGGTTTTTCCATGTTGGTAACATTACTCAGAAAAAAATTCAGAATTTTTTTTTTTCTACCCGACCTTTTGCAAGGTAACCCCCTTTTTTGGGTACATTTTCCCTGGAATAAGTAACTGTGGTTGTGTAGTAGCTATTGTAGTGTTGTGATAGGTGGTAGTATAGATTCAATCAATGGATTTTGAACGCATTTTGTCCTCGGGCTTGTGAGTTCTATCGTGAAATTTCAGCCACGTGTTAATTTCAAGCGGAGTTTCTGATTAGAAGTTTTGATATAGTCTTCGACTGTGAGCTTTCAGTTTGGTAAGAAGTTAAGCTTCCTATTTTCGGATAAACAGTCATTGGAATCCACGGGATTCCATTGTATAGTGATATTATCTACTGATGTGACTTTCTTACGTTAATGCAGAACAAGGCCGAAACTAGCCTTTTTTGCACCCGGAGCAAGCATGGATTTTGGCGCCCCCCCCCCCCTCTTCCGCAAAGTATATTTACAAAGAGAATTTTACTTATTTTCTAATAACCGACTTATTTTAAAATTAAAAATATGCAATCTTAAAATATGTAATACTGAACTACGTAATCTACTATGGCGGATCCAAGGGGGAGGTCATGGGGGTCATGACTCCCCTCTGAACACCAACAAAAATATTCTAAAGATCATTTTTAAAATGAAATATACAGTTAGAGTCCCGATTATCCGAGTCCTGCTTAACCGAGTTATTTTCTTCTGATGGACTGATGGCTTCTATTATTATGAAACAGCCATTATAAATGAAGTGTTAGGTGAAGACGAAAGAGCAGCCATAAAAAGTTAGAACTCTGATTTTCTCGTCAGAATGGGAAGAAAAAAAAATGGCCATAATCTTTTTTGTCAAAAAAATTATGGCCATATTTTTCTTTCCATTCTGACCAGAAAATGAGAGTTCTAACTTTTTAGACTGCTCTTTCATCTTCACCTAACACTTCATTTATAATGGGTGTTTCATAATAATAGAAGCCATCAGCCCATCACAAGAAGTTGATCCATTCCAAAGGTACAATCCTTCATTTGGCGCCCCTTCGTTCTGGCGTCCGGGGCACATGCACCCTCTGCCCCCCCCCTTAGTTTCGGCCCTGATGCACAACGAACAGCGAAGTATTTTGAAACAGAATTAAGAGAGTTAAATTTTAAAAATTTTGGTAGAAGGATTTACCCCCTCTCAGTTGTTCATAGAACTAAACTCATTTCTGATTGGCTAATTATATTTATACATTTTCCAATTCTGTAAAATACTAAAATCTATATTTTAAAGAAAGGACTTGAGTAGTGTTCTAAATATGCCATAAAACCCATTATAAACACCGATTTAGTTTAATAATTTTAATACAAGAAATCTTTCCAAAATTAATTTATTTATTACACACACTAGCAGACTCGCCCGGCGTTGCCCGGGATTTGTAAATAATAACATTAAACAAAACTTAAGTTTGTATGATTTTATATCATTGGAAATGCTTTTAAATGAACCTAATTTCGGAAGCCCCACTGCCTTCCGCAGCGTCTAGTGTGTTCCCATCAAATTTCTTTCCGAATGAACCTGAAATCTAGATCACCACTACATATGGCAGCATTTACCGGAAGTATGCGCACATGCCGGAGACAATCGAAAACCAAGTTGAGTGAGCCAAACCTCGTAGGAATCAACTTGTTACAGTATATTTAAAAATATTCCAGTACCTAAATATTATCAAATTGTATTTATATACACCCCCTATAACCTTGTTAGAACTCTTAAAGTACAATATAGTTCTGCGTATTTGTTTCATGTTTTGGGGCAGAGTAAAAAAAAAAAAAGAAGAAGAAGAAAAGGGAGCAGTGTTTCTCGATACCAAACAAGGGAGTGGAAATGAAACAGGTGCACCCTGTGACCATAGCAACCCCGCTTTTGTTGGTATGGAGTGAGCGCGGGAAAAACTTTGCTGATGCGTTTCCCACACTTTTGTGTTGCGTTCATTATCGCAGCTTAAAAGCCTGCTTGGGTGGCCAACCATATAAATAAAATTTTATGAGCCTTTTAAATAAAATGCTTGGTGCAAATTTATAACCCTCCTTTTAAAAGCTATTGTCATACAGACAATTTTGGAAATTTTTATGGATACTGCCGTGAGAAAAGATAGTTTGCTTGGTGTTTAAAGATGGGTAGCCCATTAAAAGAAATGTATAAGGTGGAAAATGGATTACACTCCCTTTTAGATAAGTGGTTGAACCCTACCAGGTAAGCGAATAGGAGCGTCTGACGTCAGCAAGAGTATTGCACGTGTGAATTTTTATTACACGCTACGGGGAAAAAGTTAGTTAAGGCAGGAGTATCAGAGAATAAAGATGTTATTTTTTTTTCCTTAGTAAGTGGGGGCAGGGGGGAAGGAGGTTTTCTTTTAGCCCTCCCCCTGTCCAGTGGATAGTTCTTTTTAATTTTGAAATGAAAGAAAAGGACGAAAGCGCAGAAGGAGTCTAGATGCTACAGAGAACGGGGATATTTTTTGTTTATCCGGTGAAACGTGGAGTCCCTGTGAACCAAGTAGTACGCCGTGCGAGCTATTTCTGATGGAACAGTGTCCGCAGAATAGAATCAATGATACAGTGAGCCCGTCCGATGACATGCAACAGATTGGAGTCTCTTATGTATACCTTTATGTTGTCATGGCTTTCTATTGAAAAGTTGCTCGAGCGAATGCCGAAAGCTTGTTTCTTTCAAGTCATCGTGTCTTTCTGAAGAAGTGGTTGAATGTACACCGAAAGCAGAAAATTTATTAGCATACAGTGGGTCCACCAGTGAAACAAAAAAAAAAGGGTTGTTTGCTTAATCGTCAACGTACGCTGGACTAGAGAGTGGAGAAATTAATCGTCAGGAGGTGTTTTTGGACTCTATATGGAGTGGCGTTTCTCATCCCAAGGGTTCCAGTGATCGGAAAATTATAGTCGTGCAACTAACAGTGTGACATTATTATGTACCTCCAACTTTCAAGCGTTAATATTCGTGCCCTTAAGAGGACTGCCAACCATGGGATAACAGTGAAGAATGTAAAAATCATGATGCCAGTATAATTCCTGTTTAGCGGTCTGTAATGTAAGTAATTTTTGCATTAATACTTTGATATATTGAAAGATGTCAATTGCAAGAAATGTAAATAATGTGCAATTAATAAGTACTTAAATATCTATTTATATACTTTTACTGAATAGAGAATCCTATGAGAATTAATAGTGACTTCTCGAATTTTTGTGAACTAAATTACTATGAGTTCTATTATCTAAATTTACAGTTGATATTTACACACTAAAGTACCACTACAATATATTGATTAAAAATAATAGTAAAGTTTTAATAAGATCTAAAACTTAATAAATTATGTTAAATGTAATAATCTGCTTTGTTTCTCTTTCTTCTGTTTAACTAATCTAATCTTTAAAAGTGAAGAAGTTTAATAGCAGTGATAAGTAAAATTAATACAAAAGTATCTTAAAATTTTATAACTATGAATAATTATTTAGGGCAAGTATTAAGTGAAGGGTGCTGTGCGAAATGAATTGAGGATTTTGTTACCTTTTGTATTTCGATTTACGGCCTTTATTTTTTATATGCATTTCCCTTCCATTTTATGATTGTTTTGTGGATTAATTTTTAGGTGTGTTACCCCTTTTATTAACTTACTTTTCTGGTTGTATTTATTTTGATTCTTAAGTTCTTTAAATTAGAGTGTTAGGCAATATGGTAACAAGATCCATTCTAGGTGGAAATTCATTCGCACGTGTGTTCCCTGAGTGATTAAAAAAAAGTATTATATATAAGTAATTAACTTTTGAATAGGGTAAGCATTGTTCATAAAAAAATTATAAATACTGAAATTTATGTAGTCACTGGAATAATTAATACAAATTTTGGTATATAAGTGAATGGCTTAAGAGAGAATTTTGTCAGAAGTGAAATTCATCAGATTTTATAGTTTTCAATGCTAATGACACATTATACGATTATTTGGCCCCTGGATTTGAGAGTATAAAGTGCAGTCATAATTTTATTATTCCATTCTTTTAAATTATTAAAACATATTGTTTAAAATTGGTGAGGACTTAAGAGTTTGCCTTTCACTTTTCAGGCTCTGTGGTAATCAAATTTTACTTTTCTTTTTTTATTATGAATGTCTTATATTTTCAAATCCAGTAGTGTTGGTGGTATTCTCTTCATAAGTTGCGAATGGTTGAGGGTGTTGTTACTGTTAAAGAATTAAGGTTTAATCTTGCAATTTCTAATGGTAACATTCTGATATACTTAAAGTTAATTTATGTATTTCCTCTCTATTTTGTTTTTGTTTGTTGGTAATTGCTCTAAATTTCAATTTATTAAATTGGTATTTCTCTAAGCATATTTGCTTATTTTTTTAAATTTCTTTTCTTTGGTAACAACATCTATTTTGTGGTAAGCTGCTCACACCTTGTTTAAAAATATGAGATTAGGTTAATGTCATTGGTGAAAATTATTTGAGTAAATTAAAAGTGGAGTGTAATTAGAAGAAGAGAAAAACCACCCAACAAGAATGGTACCGTGACAATTAAGTCCTGGTTTGGTGTTTTTAAAATTTTGTTGCATTTTTATATAAACATATGTAAAAGGTAAGTGTGTGGTTCTGTACTACTGATTAAGGATTGCTGGGGATATTTTTTCCATACTGGTGTAATTTTAAGAGATTTTCTTGGTATTTTTTTTATGAATTTCCTTTTCTGTGAATATTTGCACCCCTCTTGAAATTTTTCTTGTACTAATTATGGCTCACGACGAACACATCAAAGATTTTGCACTGGTCCAAATGAAGAATGCACTTATGGAAAATATTTCCTCCATTCCACCTTTTAGCGGTGAGGCAAATTCAATGCCCTTCAGTGAATTTTTTGAAAAATTTGATAGTTTGGCTAATTTTTTCAAATGGGAAGAGGAAGAAAAAAAGTTTGCTTTGTTTAGTAGAGTAAGTGGGGGAGCAGCTAGGTTATATAAGCTTAATAAGGGTAAAACAGTAGATGATATTATAAAAATTTTTAAGGAAAGATATACCCACCATATCACTCCGGATGTAGCACTTTCGAATTTTTTCAGTTTCAAACAAACACCCCATATGTCAGTGCAGGATTTCTATGATAGGGCATATGATATGTCGCTTAAAGCATTGGATATTGATGGGCTGCAGGGTGATGTAATAGAAAAAAATAGGAATGCTATTTTGCACTCGATGCTCCTTGGTAACCTTTCCCCTGAAATTAGGAGGGGGGTTATCACAAAAAATCCACAGACACTCGAAGAAATCCTCAGAGTTGCGCTTTTAGAAGAAAAGGCATGTAGGAGTGTGAGTGCCAACCCTTTCTACAATTTACAAAGTGATGTTAGTACCCCTTTTACACCTCAGTGTGTACAACAAAGTGTAGCGTGTGCCGCTGTGCACCCAAAAAGCGAATCGAAACAGTCACAGCAGGAAATAAATAAACTAAGGGAACAAGTAGAATTACTCACAGCGAAAATTGAAAGTTTGGTGCAAAGTAATGATAAACGGAGCGAAATGCAGAGCCACGAAAGAACAAATATGCATAATTTTTCTTGTTACATCTGTTCTGAGGTAGGTCACTTTGCACGAGATTGCCCGCAAGCTAGGTATCAAAACAATTATGGTAGGGGCAGGTTTAGTAACTATAGGGGCCGTGGGGGCTATGGCAACAATTATCGAGGGTATCCTGGCCAAACTGATAATACTTATTTTAGGGAAAATAGAGACAGAAACGATTATAATTATAATGGTAGGGATAGACAGGACTTTAACTATACGGGAAGTAGGGGTAGAAGTGGAAATAACAATAGGGGCAGAAATGATTATAGTGGTAGGGATAGGAATGATTATAACAATAGGGGTACAGATAATTATGATGATAAAGGGAATAGTGATAGGGATCAAGCTAATAATGTAAATATAAATCAACCAAGTAGTGACAGCAGTACACAGGGTGCTCCTAAAGTGCCTTTAAACTAAATAAGGCTGGATCTGAGACGGTCGGACTGTTCCCCTACAAGCCGAACGACTCCACCGCAGTATATAGTGTTTTTTCCCCGCAAGTGTACAGTCTCCCTGTGACGAGTATGATTGTAAATAATAAAACTATAACTGCATTATGCGATTCTGGATCTGCGATCAACCTTTTGAGTAGTGCTATGCTAAATTTTTTTTTGGAGAGTAATGTAGAGGAATGTTGCACACCCATTGTGACTGTAACTGGCGAAAAATTGAATCTAAATCAATGTGTGGTAGCAACTTTTAAAATTAATGATATTCTGTGCAGTGCTAAATTTTTTGTTGTCCCAGGGAAACTGGCAGATGAATTTTCTGCCATTTTAGGAATGCCTTTTTTAAAAAAGTACAGAGTTACCATTGATTGTTCAAATAATACTGTCAGTCTTAAAAGCTCTGAACAAACACAAGGTAAACAAACAACTGAAGATCAGGATCATTCCAAGTTAGAGGGAAATTCAGGTTGCCATAGTATTAGCATAGTAACTAAGGATGTAGAAAATTATCAGAATAGTACCAAAATGTGTCAAAACTTTGTAAATAATGCTGTAAATAATTCTAGTAAATGTAATTGTAAATGTAAATGTAATATAGCAAAAATGTGTACAAATTGTGGGAAATTTACTTGTGAAAACTACCAGTGCAAAAGTGTAAACAAAGATAATAGTGAACAAAAAGTAGTCTGTAGTAGTGGTATAGAGGCAGTTCAGGGTACCATAAGTAATGAGAAGGAAGAGTTAGGTAGTAGAGAGCAAAAGAAGTTACTAAATGAAAGTAATAGTGAGTTGCGAAGGGAGAAAATCACCGAGGAAGTTGAGAGTACCATAGATAACCACAATATACCACAAACTACTCCAGTTCACCAAGTAAACCTTATTTCGCAAAACACAGGTAGGGTACAGCAAGGAGGAGATGAGAAAAAACCTGATGCGGTGAAAATTGCTGAGATTGAGGAGGATTTAAGTGATGAGAATAGTGAAAGTGAAAATAAAGTTAATGAAAATGAGAGTAATGACAAAACCATCATAGGTATAGCCGCATTATGTGATAAAATAACAATCCCTCCCCAAACTAAAATTTTGACAAATGTTAAGTGTAGTAAAGAATTAAATGTAAGCGTAAATGATCCTATAATGTTAGAACCCCTTGCTAGGAGTTTCCATCAAGGCCTCCTTATTTCCAGAACCATTTGCACACAAGAGCATGGTTTGTTTTTATCTTTTGCTAATTTTTCAGACAATATGATTCACTTAA
This sequence comes from Maratus speciosus, assembly GCA_963932465.1. NCBI lineage: Eukaryota > Metazoa > Arthropoda > Arachnida > Araneae > Salticidae > Maratus > Maratus speciosus. The sequence continues at coordinate 337,351,166 of OZ010788.1, forward strand.
ATAAAAGAACGTTTGTAGCTAAAATTCTTAAATGTACAGATAACTTAAATTTAACTCATGATGAATGTAATTCAACTCCAAATAAATGTAACTTAACCTGTAATGTAAATTTTGACACCCCAATAGCAGATTTTGATCACGCTGATTTAAAGTGGAGTTCAGAAATTAATTTGGATCACTTAACACCTCCTTTAAAAACTCAAATGCAAGAATTCCTTGATAAGAATAAAGATGTGTTTGCAGCCTCTGTACTAGATTTACCTGGATGTGACACAATTCCCCATACAATAAACTTAACTTCTGATAAACCGGTTCGCTGCAAAGCTTATAGAGTTCCCAACAAACTGCGCCAGGAAATGGAGGATCAATTGAATATTTTGTTAGAAGCAAATATTTTGTCACCTTCAATGTCGGAATTTGCCTCTCCTGTCATCTTAGTGGAAAAAGCAGATGGTAGTTATGCCTAGCTGTCGATTTTCGAAAACTTAACAAGAACTTGGTAAAGGATGCGTACCCTATTCCTAATATCACAGACTCTGTAGATTCTTTGTCAGATGCTAAATATTTTTCTACTCTTGATCTCACGAGTGTGTTTTTTCAACAAGTTATTAGACCTGAGGACAAGCATAAGACAGCCATTATAACACGTAAAGGATTATTTGAGTGGTCCCGCAACTGCTTCGGATTGGCGAATTCTGGAAATTCGTTCCAAAGACTTATGAATGCCATTTTTGGGGACCTTGGAAACTTGGGTATTTTGGTCTACATTGATGATATAGTGGTCTCATCAAAAGACATTGAGTCTCACATCAAGAAACTCAATCTTGTATTTGAAAGGCTTCGCCAACACAACCTAAAACTTAAACCTAGCAAATGTAAATTTTTAACAGATAAAATTCAATATCTTGGTTTTGAAATTCATGGTGGCCAAGTGTCTCCCATTAATAAAAATATTGAAATTATTGAAAAATTGCAACCTCCTACTACTCGTATAGGTGTCAGATTTTTTATCGGCACACTTTCTTTTTACAGGCGTTTTATCCCAGATTTTACTAAAAGAGCAATTAATTTAATAGATTTAACTAAAGAAACGGGGCCTTTTGTCTGGAATGAGGCAGCCCAAAAGGAATTTGAGGATCTTAAGCAAGCGCTTATATCAAAACCATGTCTCACCTTGCCAGATTTTAACAAAGAATTCATTATATATACAGATGCAAGTAGTGAATCTCTAGGGGCAGTCCTTTCACAACTTGACGAGAACAAGATGATACACCCTGTTGCCTTTGCTAGCAGGAGACTCAAAGATGCTGAGGTAAGATATTCAGCTACAGAGAGGGAGCTTCTTGCTCTTGTCTGGGCCACTGCCCATTTTAAATGCTACCTTGCCAACACTCATTTCACCATTTATACAGATCATGCACCACTAACTTTCATGTTAAAGATTCAGGACCCGACGTCACGAATGGCAAAATGGATTTGTACTCTATCCGACTATAACTTTACTATAAGTTATGTCCGTGGTAAATGTAATAGTGTGGCAGACTTTTTATCCCGTTTTGTTAAGGTAGACGAGCCTACATGTGCAGTCAGCTGCAATTTCAGTATTCAAGTTGCTAAAGAGACATCCTTTGAACCATACTCCAAACTAATGGAAAAAATTAGTGAATGCCAAAAAGCAGACAAGAAGTGTTGTGAGATTGTAAAGAAATTAGAGCAAGGTTTGGAAATTTCACCTAAATACATGAAGTTTTTTTTTAGAGATGATATCCTAGTATGTGAAGATACGAGAGATTCTTTAATTGTAAATAATCCTATCAAATTAGTTGTTCCTAAAGCATTAATTTTACAGGTATTCACTCTAACACACGACTCTCTAGCTGCCTGTCATCAGGGGTTCCAAAAAACGATTGACCGCATCCGAGAGCATTTTTACTGGAAGGGGATGTTGTCAGATATCAAGCACCTAGTGGAATCGTGTATTAGCTGCCAAGAAAAAAGAGCCCATAAGGCAAACCATCTGGCACCACTGCAGCGTCTTCCCACCCCCCAATTCCCTCTTAATAAAGTACACTTAGATATAATTGGAGTCTTGCCACAGACCTTTTCTGGAAATAAGTATATAATTACCTACATTGAATCGTTTACAAAGTGGCCAGAAGCATATGCTGTCAGTTCGATCACATCTGATGTGATAGCAGACACTTTGGCTGATTTCATATCTCGATATGGAGCACCGTGTTATATTACAACAGACAATGGTAAAAACTTAATATCAGAAGCGATTGAACATGTGTACAGTATGTTTGGCATAAAGCATATCAGAACAACTTCCTATCATGCTTCTAGCAATGGCCAGATCGAACGGCAGAATCGTACATTAAAAATGCACTCTCTCATATTGTGAATGAAAATCAATCTGACTGGGATACTAAGCTTAAATTTGCCCTTCTTGCAATGCGTACTGCTGTACACTCTTCAACAAAACTTACTCCGGCAGCCGTAATGTATGGAAGAAACCTAAACCTTCCCTATAGTCTATTTTCACAACCACCTAGAATCAATTACAACGATGCACCATCTTTTTGTGAACTCATAATCCCCGCCCTTCAAAAAGTGTATGCTGAAGTCCACAACAATCTTATTTCAGTAGCTGAGAAGCAAGAAAAGTACAGAGAGAAAACAGCAGTTTGTAAAAATCTAAAAGTGGGTGATCTTGTGTGGCTTTACACACCTAAAATTGAGCCAGGACATACAAACAAATTAAGTAAGTTAAATAATGGGCCTTTCACTATAATAGAGCAGTTTAATGATGTTAATTTTAAAATCGCGCTAGTTGCTAACCCGAAAAATACTCAAGTTGTGCATATTGACAGGCTCACTTTATTCAAAAACAGAACGATTGCAGACCAAAACAATCCACAACAACAACAAACGACTAATAGAGATTCGATTCACAGTCCGCCCATCGATGAAACAGGACCGATTCAGAGTAGCCAGCGAACCACCCACCACCGCACTAGTAGACGTAGGAGATGCTATGCATGGGTACCGCCCCCTGTAGTGCAACGTAATGTGAGTGAAAGCAGCAGGGAAAACGAAACTAATGAAAATAGAGACAGTACTCCCGATGACGCGGGTAGTGATTCAACGGATATTGTTGCTCTTTCCCCGCAACCGCAGGAAGCTCCGGGAGGAGTAGAATCGCAACCAGAGATTGCACCGGGAGGGGAATGTTTAGGTTGCTCACCAGATGCATCTAGCGTTGCTGAAAGGGTCAGGGACGAAATTGATCATCCAGATAGCAACAATGCAGGGACTTCGGGTGATTCGATACGACCTGTCGCGAAATCGAAACGCGTCAGTCGATCCAGATCGACTACACGAACCGAATATTCGTTTCGGAATAGAAGTGTTCGACCAGATTATAGGGAGTAACGATTTTATTTGTTGTTTTTTTTAATGTTTTCTGTACATGTATTTTAATTAATTTGTATTTATATGTGTTTTAATCTGTTTTTAGGTAAATGTGTTTAATTTAAAACTCAATATCGAGAATTTTGAAGCTTCAAAATGGGTTTGTTTTGATTTGTTGTCCGTAAATATTAGTAGCAGTTTTTGGAGCTTTATAAATCCTGTTTGGAAAAATTCTCATGTTTTGTGTTATATTATGGCCTGCATACCGTTTCGCACCAGTTTCTAAAAAGTTTTTAGCAAATTTTAGCCAAAATTTAAGCTAATTTTGGGGAATTTGAAATTTTCAGGTGTGTTTTGAAAATTAGGTGCTGCAACTGAAGCGATATGTTTAAATGTCTACTTACGTTTAGTTAAATGTATTGTGTATTGTGTATCTAATATCTTTTACATAGGTATTTTTTTTTCTCTGAAATAATAAATTTTTGGGGTATGTGCAAAATTTTCGGAATGGTATTATGTTTATACTTCTCTGTGTTTTTGATGTGAGTTATCTACTGCCTATAATAGTACACGCTCATGTTCTTTATGCTTTACATGTTTTATTTTCTTTAGCTGTAAATATGAGTAAATGTATAAATTCTCCTTATTTATTTTATTATTATTATTCTTTCCTGTTAATTTTTTTTCTTTGATTAAATTTGGTAGGCATGTTCATTAGGTGATTATAGACAATATATCACCATCCTTGCATTGTTTGTGTGGTTTATTTTTGCCTTTTTCTAAATTTTTCTAAGCTATGGCTAGTGTATTCCTAGTAGTACAGAACTGCAGACATACACTGTTTGCAAAACTGTTCTGTAAGTGCATTTGTAAATTTCAAGTTAAAACCCCACCCTTTGGACAATGAACTTTTTCACGATAGGGGTTACAAAATTTTTTTCACAGTACAAATTTTACACACCCTGTAATGTTATTGCTGTTTTTCTATTTAAACATATGTATGTATATAATATCATGTTAATGCTGTAAGTTAGTTTCAATAATTTTTTTTAGTTATGAATCAGATACTGTTATGTGTTTTGCAAAAGATTTGATTTTTTTATGTGTATGCATCTGCATCTCCAGCCTGTGTCTAATTGATGTTTATGCATATGTGTAAGTACCAGTTGGCAGTCCTTCACATATTTATTCCTCCACATTAATTTAGATTTCTCTATTTTAGAAATTTTTTAGGCTCAATTGCAGGTAAATGGGCAAGTATGGCCAGGTGTGGTGTTCATTCAGTAAGAGTAGTACAAAAATGAGAGTTCACTGTCTACATGTTTAGGTCAAAGGTATAAACAGGTAAAATTATAGGTAAATGTTATGTTGCGCAGATACTGGGTGCTAGTATGAAGGCTGGGATTGCGATTCAGCTGGCTGTGGATTACTTTTATGGCTTAATATTTAACTCTTTTTTTAGTTTATTCAACTTAAAGTTCCTGTCTGTTAAGGAAGTGTTTAGGTAGTCGATTCATTGTAAGCAGCTCATATTGCACATTCCGGACTGTGCAGAGTGGTGTGTCAGGTATGTAGAGCTTCGAGACTCTTCGAGTCGCTGTTTGATTTGTTCGAGTATCAAGTGCTCATGTCGGTGATGCCCCAGCATTGCAGTGGACGTACTTATATTTTCGCTTCTCCCATTTTTTTTATTTAATAGGCTTGATTAACTAACTTTGAGTGGGAAAGTCGAGTTCTCCGCTGGGAGTTTAGTATTCGTTTCTTTTTAAAACAAAACAAAAAAAAAATTTTTTTTTGGTGTTTCCAAAATTTTTTTTGTTTTTCTTTGAGATAGGGGAGCCATGTTACAGTATATTTAAAAATATTCCAGTACCTAAATATTATCAAATTGTATTTATATACACCCCCTATATCCTTGTTAGAACTCTTAAAGTACAATATTGTTCTGCGTATTTGTTTCATGTTTTGGGGCAGAGTAAAAAAAAAAAAGGGAGCAGTGTTTCTCGATACCAGACAAGGGAGTGGAAATGAAACAGGTGCGCCCTGTGACCATAGCAACCCCGCTTTTGTTGGTATGGAGTGAGCGCGGGAAAAACTTTGCTGATGCGTTTCCCATACTTTTGTGTTGCGTTCATTATCGCAGCTTAAAAGCCTGCTTGGGTGGCCAACCATATAAATAAAATTTTATGAGCCTTTTAAATAAAATGCTTGGTGCAAATTTATAACCCTCCTTTTAAAAGCTATTGACATACAGACAATATTGGAAATTTTTATGGGATACTGCCGTGAGAAAAGATAGTTTGCTTGGTGTTTAAAGATGGGTAACCCATTAAAAGAAATGTATAAGGTGGAAAATGGATTACACCCCCTTTTAGATAAGTGGTTGAACCCTACCAGGTTAGCGAATAGGAGCGTCTGACGTCAGCAAGAGTATTGCACGTGTGAATTTTTATTACACGCTACGGGGAAAAAGTTAGTTAAGGCAGGAGTATCAGAGAATAAAGATGTGATTTTTTTTCTTATTAAGTGAGGGCAGGGGGGAAGGAGGTTTTCTTTTAGCCCTCCCCCTGTCCAGTGGATAGTTCTTTTTAATTTTGAAATGAAAGAAAAGGACGAGAGCGCAGAAGGAGTCTAGATGCTACAGAGAAAGGGGATATTTTTTGTTTATCCGGTGAAACGTGGAGTCCCTGTGAACCAAGTAGTACGCCGTGCGAGCTATTTCTGATGGAACAGTGTCCGCAGAATAGAATCAATGATACAGTGAGCCCGTCCGATGACATGCAACAGATTGGAGTCTCTTATGTATACCTTTATGTTGTCATGGCTTTCTATTGAAAAGTTGCTCGAGCGAATGCCGAAAGCTTGTTTCTTTCAAGTCATCGTGTCTTTCTGAAGAAGTGGTTGAATGTACACCGAAAGCAGAAAATTTATTAGCATACAGTGGGTCCACCAGTGAAACAAAAAAAAGGGTTGTTTGCGTAATCGTCAACGTACGCTGGACTAGAGAGTGGAGAAATTAATCGTCAGGAGGTGTTTTTGGACTCTATATGGAGTGGCGTTTCTCATCCCAAGGGTTCCAGTGATCGGAAAATTATAGTCGTGCAACTAACAGTGTGACATTATTATGTACCTCCAACTTTCAAGCGTTAATATTCGTGCCCTTAAGAGGACTGCCAACCATGGGATAACAGTGAAGAATGTAAAAATCATGATGCCAGTATAATTCCTATTTAGCGGTCTGTAATGTAAGTAATTTTTGCATTAATACTTTGATATATTGAAAGATGTCAATTGCAAGAAATGTAAATAATGTTCAATTAATATGTACTTAAATATCTATTTATATACTTTTACTGAATAGAGAATCCTATGAGAATTAATAGTGACTTCTCGAATTTTCGTGAACTAAATTACTATGAGTTCTATTATCTAAATTTACAGTTGATATTTACACACTAAAGTACCACTACAATATATTGATTAAAAATAATAGTAAAGTTTTAATAAGATCTGAAACTTAATAAATTATGTTAAATGTAATAATCTGCTTTGTTTCTCTTTCTTCTGTTTAACTAATCTAATCTTTAAAAGTGAAGAAGTTTAATAGCAGTGATAAGTAAAATTAATACAAAAGTATCTTAAAATTTTATAACTATGAATAATTATTTAGGGCAAGTATTAAGTGAAGGGTGCTGTGCGAAATGAATTGAGGATTTTGTTACCTTTTGTATTTCGATTTACGGCCTTTATTTTTTATATGCATTTCCCTTCCATTTTATGATTGTTTTGTGGATTAATTTTTAGGTGTGTTACCCCTTTTATTAACTTACTTTTCTGGTTGTATTTATTTTGATTCTTAAGTTCTTTAAATTAGAGTGTTAGGCAATATGGTAACAAGATCCATTCTAGGTGGAAATTCATTCGCACATGTGTTCCCTGAGTGATTAAAAAAAAGTATTATATATAAGTAATTAACTTTTGAATAGGGTAAGCATTGTTCATAAAGAAATTATAAATACTGAAATTTATGTAGTCACTGGAATAATTAATACAAATTTTGGTATATAAGTGAATGGCTTAAGAGAGAATTTTGTCAGAAGTGAAATTCATCAGATTTTATAGTTTTCAATGCTAATCACACATTATACGATTATTTGGCCCCTGGATTTGAGAGTATAAAGTGCAGTCATAATTTTATTATTCCATTCTTTTAAATTATTAAAACATATTGTTTAAAATTGGTGCAGACTTAAGAGTTTGCCTTTCACTTTTCAAGCTCTGTGGTAATCAAATTTTACTTTTCTTTTTTTTTATTATGAATGTCTTATATTTTCAAATCCAGTAGTGTTGGTGGTATTCTCTTCATATGTTGTGAATGGTTGAGGGTGTTGTTACTGTTAAAGAATTAAGGTTTAATCTTGCAATTTCTAATGGTAACATTCTGATATACTTACAGTTAATTTATGTATTTCCTCTCTATTCTGTTTTTGTTTGTTTGTAATTGCTCTAAATTTCAATTTATTAAATTGGTATTTCTCTAAGCATATTTGCTTATTTTTTAAAATTTCTTTTCTTTGGTAACAACATCTATTTTGTGGTAAGCTGCTCACACCTTGTTTAAAAATATGAGATTAGGTTAATGTCATTGGTGAAAATTATTTGAGTAAATTAAAAGTGGAGTGTAATTAGAAGAAGAGAAAAACCACCCAACAAAGACCATAAAATCCAAAAAAAAAAAAAAAAAAAAAGAAAAAGAAAAGAAAAAAGAATGCACCATTAATGTTAGAAAATGTTGGTAACTAAAGCCTAAGATAAAATTTGATAATACAGAAAATAGCTGAATTGTAATCTAAGTTGAAGGAAGCAAATCCCGTTGAAATTGGGCCCTTAAACCCGAGGAAATAACGCGCCACCAAGCGGTGGAAGATGCCCCCTCACCTTGTAAATTTCATGAATTACTTTTAGCATTAACACGATATTTAATAAACGGATGAAATCCATTATCTAAAGTTACCTTTATAGTAACGCGATTTGTTAATTTATGGCTGTAGTGAGTAGACGTAAGCTGATGCTAAAAAAGGAGATTAATGTTCGGAAATGGTGGTAGCTGAGGTATATAGAAAGACCGGGCCCCGGGGGCCAGGGTCTTAACTGGAATGTAATTGGGTTTAAAAATTTTTAGGGGTTTTAAAGTAGCTGGAAGACGCTAAAACTATGTTAAAGAAAATTGCAATAGAATAGGATAGTTTTTAAAGGAGCTGCAACAAAGGCCCCAAGAAGACGATTAATATTCAAAATTGGTGGTAGCTGAAGTCTGCAATTTTTTTTTGTCGTTCATGTAGTAGCTAGAGAGCCTAAGAAGTTGTGAGGAAAAAAAAAGTTCGTGAATAGGACCTTTTTTAAGTGAGCTATAACAGGGGGCCCAAAAGGGCCCAACTGATAGTTGAGAGCAGGGCCCTAACATGGAAACATGTTTAAATGTTTTAGTACTTAGCGTTTTAGACCTTCAATTAGTCAAAATTAATCATAGGGTATGAAATAATCATTAGAATAATATTTTAAAGAAATGCGCAAAAATGGGGTAAATGCTTAAAAAAGGGGCCCTCGAGCCCCAATAAAATTATGAGAGTGTTGGTCTAGGGGAAGAGTCCAAGACTAAATTTTAAAATTATGCAATGAGAAGGTGTAAATTAGGGTGTAAAAAATGCATAGCACACAAAAAGTTCAAGGGGCCACGGATCAGGCCCTAAAGGACCCTAAGTGCCCCAGGATTTTAACTGGAATATAGAAACTGGAGAATAACTAAATGAAAAAATGGTTCCAAAAATGAAAATCGGATTAAGAGGGGCAATTTATTAATACTTTATAGTGCAAAAGCTTCAAGGGGCCCTGTACCGGCCCCCAAGGGGGAAGGGACTTAAGTAGCATGTAGTTTTGTATAAATACACTTTTTAGTAGTTTTTAATGTAATAAGAGGATGCTAGAACTATGGTAAAGAAAATTGCAAGGAATTCGGATAAAAGAAGATACACCAAGGGCCCCAAGAAGATGATTTATTTTCAAAATTGGTGGTAGTTGAAGTCTGAAATATATTTTTGTCATTCATGTAATAGCTGGAGAATCTCAGATGACGTTAGAAAAAAAAGCTAGGGAATCGGACTATTTTTAAGGGAGTTATATTAGGGGCCCAAAAGGGGTCAACTGATAGTTGAGAACAGGGCCCTAACATGAAAACATGTTAAAACGTTTTACTTAGCGTTTTAGATCTTCTATTTGTAAAGATTAAGCATAGGGTATGAATTGATCATTAGAATATAATTTGAAAGAAAAGTGCAAAAAATTGGGGAAATGCTTAAAAAGGGTCCTAGGGCCCCAATAAAAATATGTGAGTGTTGGTCTAAAGAGAAGAGTTCAAGATTCAACTTTAAAATTACGCACTGCGAATGTGAGAAAATTAGGGTGTGAAAAACGCATGGCACACAAAAAATTTAAGGGGCTCTGGACCGGGCCCTACGGGACCCTAGACGGTCTCATGGTCTTAACTGGAATGTAGAAACGAGAGAATAACTAAATGGAGAAAGTATCCGAAAAATGAAGATAGGATAAAAAAAGAAGCAATTTATTAACAATTTAGTGCCCTAAAACTTCAAGGGACCCTGTACCGCGCCCCTTGCAAGGGTGTCAGGGTCTTAACTGGAATGTAGAAATGGGGTAGAAACTAAAAGGAGAATTCACCCCAAAAACGCAGGCGATCGGATAGAAAAAAAGGCATGTTATTTACAAATTAGTGAACAAAAACTTCAAGGGGCCCTGTACCAGGCCCCTTGCAAGGGTACCAGGGTCTTAACTGAAATGTTGAAATGGGGTAGAAACTGAAAGGAGAATTCACCCCCAAAACGAAGAAGATCGGATAGAAAAGAGGCATGTTATTAAGAATTTAGTGCACTAAAACTTCAAGGGGTCCTGTACCGGCCCTTGCAAGGGTACCAGGGTCTTAACTGAAATGTAGAAATGAGGCAGAAGCTAAAAGGAGAATTCATCCCAAAAATGACGAAGATCGGATTGAAAAGAGGCATGTTATTAAAAATTTAGTGCATAAAAACTTAAAGGGGCCCTGGCCCTTAAAAAAATTTAAAATCCGGGCCTCAGGTGCATCAGGACCTGTCTTGGACTAACCTCACTTGAATTTTCAGACTTCTACGTGCGGTAGATTTCGCTAACCATCGCACACAGACAGGCACGCAGACAGACAGACAGAGCGATTTGTTATATTATTAGTATAGATATTCTAACGTGTTTTTAAAAATTCAGAAAAATACAGTGGAAGGTGAAATTTTCATTAATTCATAATTTGGGTCGTTAAAAGTTAAAGAAATCTATCTTTATAAAATTAATTATAAATGTGACATAAACATTCATAAACAATCATGCAAAGTGGCACGAGTACAATTTCCTTTGTATACTGATAGAAACGTAATAGGAATTCTCTGAAACGTAAATAAAAGGAAAATACAGACGTAACGACCGGATGATTATGTGATCGGTGTTAAATCTAAAAGCATATTATTAGAGAGTAAGTAACAAAATTCTACGTACTTATCAAAATTAAACACCTTTAGTTTTCTTCGATATTTTTAAACAAATAAATCTATTATATGGAGATAATAGAAAGATGAACTGCTTGTATTGACCGATGTATTTTACAGTCTGAGGGAAAATGTAAGTAAAATTTTATTTACAAAATGTATGATATCATATCTTTTCTCGAAAACTTAATTTTTAAATGACCAACTAATGGTCATTTGAGAGGTCACTTGAGAGCCGTTACGCATACGGGACATTCATCCCCAAGGGGTTAAAGGCGTATTCATGTTCTTTTAATCAAGTCTCCCATTTCTCTTACATAATTTTGTAATAGGGGATATTGATATTTATTCATTGGGTTTCTCATGTTGGAAAGGAGGATGGGTAGATATAGTTGACTAAACAATTTCATTGAATTTTTTTTTTTTACAGTCTTATCGGGTAGACATTATTTTTAAGGTAAGAAAATATTCTTTTCTTTTGTCAATATTAAAAGTCTTAATATTACTATCTATCTATATTATAAAGGACAAACATATCTGTGCGTAACGCTGACGTCATTTTGCGAATGGCAACACTTAACTATGAAATTTCATTTTTGCTACTGCAATTTATTAAATTTCTAAACATCGCACATTTTCAGTTTTTACACCGTCATACTGGAAAAAAACATCTACTTTCAAATGCAAATTGTTTGAAAACTGTATCTTAATTGACTGATTTATTATGTCTTTTAAAATAATTTTCAAGGATGAATTTTTTAAAATTTATCTCGATCGCGTACAGGTTCCATCAGGAAATAACCCATTTGTATTTAAAACAATATAAATATAGTTTAGCATTTGTCGCCGGATAACTTTTCAAAACAAAATTAAAACTTCATCAATAAATAAATAAAAGAACAATATATATTAAAAACACAAATTTAACATATATGCAATCAGTTTCCATTTTTACAAAGTCGAATTCGGAAAAATATGTAGGGGAGACTGGGTAGGGTTGGCCATAGGGGAGGATTGACTCACCCTTTAGTAGGGATGCACCGAATAGTGATTTTGGCCGAATACAGAATACCGAATATTCGGCCTACAGGCGAACCGAATACCGAATATTCGGCTAGCCGAATAGTAACTGCTAGGCTGAATACCGAATATTCGGCTTGTCGAATACTTTTATATTTCAAAGTTTAAAGGCATTAAAATGTTAAATTTTAAAACAATTTTACTTAATATTTAAAACAGAAACTTTCATTTTGATAATAAAGAGCTTTTTTCAAGTAAGCTTTATGCTGAAAAAATCTGCTTTGAGTTATTTAAGAGGAGGATAGTTATAAAACTTTTTTAATTAATAAAATTTTAAATTTCATGACATCTTCTGTGAATTAAAACAAACGAATAAAATTTTCTTAAACTCTAAAACAAACATTTTAAAATCAAAGAGAAATTGTGAATTAAATTGGAAGAAAAATTGTACAGGATCATATATTATTTGTGTCAGTAAGAGACTAAAGTAAAAGTAAATAAATAATACAATCTATTCAAATTTTATATGGTGGCAGCTCAGCAAGAATAGCTGTTCTACTCCCTTTGATTAAGCAAGGAAGTTTTTAAATGTATCCTATATCAGTGTCTGGAGTGGGGGATCATTTTCAGAGATTATAAACGTTGTTCTTAAAACGTTAGCAAGAAACAGATTATTTACTGAACAATCTTCAGGAACTTGCATTTGTACATAATTAATTCCTATGAAAATCCTCGCGATTGGTTAATTTTCTTAAATAATACTTAACAAACAGCATATAAATAATGTAAAAACATTCTCTTTTATTTAAATATATGATTCTGTTTCTAATTATTCTGAATATCTTTATAAGTTGACTGTTTAACGTAGAAGTGGTATAAAATTTTTAAAAATATGTTTTAAAAGTTTTTTTAAGTATTCGGTTGGGCCGAATATTTTGATATTCGGCCGAACCGAATATTCGGCAGGCCGAATAGTTTGTTATTCGGCCAAGACCGAATAGTTTGATATTAGGCCAAACCGAATATTCGGTAATATGGCCGAATACCGAATAGATACCGAATATTCGGTGCATCACTACCCTTTAGTTTTTACATTTAAAAGAATGTCAGAGTTTTACCAATAGGTGGCAATCAAAGTTACTGGAATGTTCAAACGATAGTCTTTGTTTAATGCAGATAATTGAAACAGGTGTGGAAAAATCAATTGTGAAGAATTTTCAACTTAAAAGGTGTATTTTTTAGAAGTATTTTGTAAGATTTTCCCAGATAAAATATAGCATAGAAATTTAAGTAAGCACATGTTTTAAGTAATGCAGAAATATTGAGCTTTCATTCCAGGTATAAAGATTGCACAGTAAATTAGGCTTGACATAACCATGTGCAAAAAAAAAAAACAACAACAACAACAACAAAAAAAACCATTAATATGACAAGTATATTAAAAGCGAAAAGTCATCTGCAAAATTTTATCAATACCAATTAAGGTTACGTGGGACAACTGGGCCAGGATTTTAGAATGTGACATGGAGATTCTGGCAATTCAGCTTCCAGAAGCCAATGTTAATTTGGAATTAAAGTCTGAACCTTTGTAAATGTGTTCAGGTTCACTCTATCAAACAGAAACTTTTAAAATTACATTTTAAAGTCTAAAAAAATATATATATTTCATCGTTCCCTCTTCATGGGTCCAGTTGCTCCATAAAAACGGGACAAGTAGACCAGGTAGGTATGGGTTCCACACTCGTTCTTTCTTTCTTTTTTTTTTTTTTTAAATCTGGGGTATCAGGTCCTGTTTCTAAAAGTGTAAATAACTTACAAAAATTTAAGCCAGGAAGATCATGTAAATTATATATAAATTAATGAGCGTTGTAAGGGAAATCTTTTCTGTCAAGTTGCCTAAAAAAGCACCAAATACGTAGTTATTAGATTTATTTATACAAAAAACATAAGAATTAAGTAAGTACTTATGCACAATAAGTAATAAATATGAAAGTTACATGGGTATTTTAGAGGGAAATTAACAGATAAATCTATGAACAAACGTGTACACAATTCTTAAGTATTTCATTCTCTTTTTTATTTGCCTCAATGAAAGTTTGATAAGTCCAATTAATATGTAGAGAATGTAACCATGTTTTTGTATCGAACGGAACTATTTTTTATTGGTTTCGATAATTTTCTAGTAATGTCTTCTTGTCTTGCGTGCACCTCTTCATCTATATCGTAAAATTTCGAGGTTTGACTATCTCACTTAAGAAATTTGGTTTGATACCGACCAACACGCCTATTTTAAATTTTATCACATAATTTTTATAATATATTATATAATTTTCGTTATTGCAAACAAACAAACAAACAAAAAAAAACAACAACAAATTAATTTCCCGTTGTAAGAGAAACTCCAAAAAAATATTTATAACTGTTGGAGTAACTGGACCCCACATGGTCCACCTTATGCATTTTCAGTTACCCCATTCTTGAAAAAATTATGGGGTAACTGGAACACCAGCCTTACATTTGAAACATGACGTAAGTATGTATAGATACCTAGCAATATTAATGTATTTATATGTCTAATCTAAAAAAAAATAAGATTGTTTAATAAAAGTATTTACTGTATTTTAATAAAAAGCCGAGGAAGTTTAACCAAATCGATGTTGTTTGTAAAAAAAAACCCTACATTTTCGACAACCTATTAGAGCGTTGTTTCAAGAAGTACAGAGTGGGGTGCAATGTTGACAACAGCTAAAACTTAAAATACATCAACGGATTATTATAAAATAGCCTATGGCCCAGTTACCTGCTAGGTCCAGTTACCCCAAGTTACCTTTGTAAAAATGGCAATGCTGATAATTTAATATTGTCCGGTTTTCTGATAAATTTCTTTTCCATTTTCTGTTCTATGTGCAATTTCCCATATCCATCAAAGGCGTCACAATTATGATGGTCTATACCAGTGGTGCGCAAACCGTGGGTTGGGAGAAAATTGTTGGGGGTTGTCAAATTCAAAGACATTTATTTGACAATAAAAAATGTAAGATACTTTCCTTCAAAAGTATCAGGTTGCAGTAAAATAGTGAAAATAGGTAATATTATTTATAAAAATAGAACTACATACTTTTACGAAAAGAATTGTCTGAATTAGTATATACTCTACCTATACTTCGGCAACAGTGAAGCAAACAGACGTAGTAAAAAAAAAAAAGAAAAAGATAATTGTCAGTTTGAAATGTCCTCGATATTCTCTCGGGTGTGATTGATATGCGACTTGTGTCGTTCTGTAGATTAGTATTGTCCATGTTTTCTATAGATTTTTCAATCTAGGTGTATTGGTTTCTTAAAGAAAATTGCTCCCCATATAAGGTGATGCAGAAGTGAGAACTTTAGCTATTTCATAAATAACAATAAATAGATTTGAGAGTTGATGTTATACTTTATTTATAATCTTAGTTTATTAAGCTAACAAAATAAATTGCATTCATTAACTTATAAGAAACACTTTTGGTATTATTTGAAAAATGATTATGTATTCCTAAATGGGCACTCTTGTATAACCATTGAGGGATTGAGGTCAAGAGTGCGCAGTCAAGTGTGCAAGAGTGCGTAATATAAAAAAGGAAGCGTTTCACTTACAAACGTCAGATTTGTAGAGACTACGACCTGTCTGTGCACCAGTGTTCTTCGTGCCACCAGTCTCTGCAAGAAATACACTTGATCCAATCCTCTACAATTAGTTCTCTATAGATTTCTGAGCAGCATGGACATACCTACAGTTTTTTATTTGGTGCAGTTTTTAGCTTTATAGGTATACTTTTACTCTTTTTTTGGTAAACGTTTTTGGCTTTTTCCCGCAGCGTCATCTTCAAGCTGCCTGCCTTTTGTGTGGTGAACTGTTTAAAATTTCCAACTTTCTGCACGTCTTATTATAGCACAGATGATTCTGGATAAGGGGAAAAGTCTGTTAATTTGTCGTAAGGTGAAGTTGTCGAAGTCGAAGAATTGCGAAATCGAAATTGGGATTATTTCACATTGAGCGTGTGTCTTTTCTTTACATAGCTTTTTTGCCTTTTCTGAAATATCATTTTCTTTTGAAAGCAAATCTTTTTTTCTCATCTTTCTCAGTGTTGTGTGGTTTAAATGACATATGAGGTTCAACAAGCTTAGATTCTAATGGTCTTCCAGTGATGCTGCTTGCTGAAAAATCAGTATACAAAAAAAGGCAATATTCGAAAGGCTATAGAACCGTTATTTTAAATCCTGCTTTAGCAACGGTAGCAGTCTTTCCAAAATCAGGTGCGCACTCTTGCATATTTTGGCACTGCGTACTCTTGCACTATCGTCACCAAATATCATTGAAAGATTAGTAATGCCATCTATTGATAAACAAATCCAAATTACTTAAGTGACAAGTAGTTCAATAATAAACTAATCCATAAACGTTCCGTGCTTTTCAGAAATTATTAAAGAAAATAATACAGAGTTCTTGTTATTCAGAGGCATTATTTCTCCATCAATGATAACGTTGGGAGAAAACTTTTCCAAAAGGGCAAAAATTTTTCCAAATTATGAATTAGGTTTGACGGCCAGAGTGAAGCAAGATCGCCTGATCAGAGATCCAGCTTATACTTATTTACGCTCCCACCCGGGAATCTCCCCGACACGCAGAGGCTCGCAAGCAGAAACCCAGCCCAGCCAGAAGGTGAAGGTTGGAAAGCTGATCAATTTTCGTCTGATATTTTAAAGGGGACACAGTACCTTTTAAACTACTTTTTCGATTTTGAAGAATACTGTAATATACTGAAATATAATGTCACTACAGATATTAGGTACTATAAAGCAAATATAATTTCATATAATTTAAAAATAAAACCTTGTAGAATAGCCTGTTTAACTAAAATTTAAATAAAAACAAATTAAATTTTTTAAAAATCCCTACTTTTTTTAAATATGAATATTTTTGCTTCAATTTTTTCCCCATATTTCTTAGATTATACTACATAAATCTGTGCATGGATTTTTAGATGCATGGGATATTACATTTAATATCAATCTTTTTCTCTTTTGTATAGTAAAAAATCAAGGAAAAATAATTGAAATTCTTAAAAAAAAATAACTATAACCTTGAATGTTAAATCCATGCACAATTTTATGTAGTATGTTTTTAGGACTATGGAAAAAATTTTTGAAGCAAAAATATTCATATTTAAAAAAGTAATAGGGATTAATTTTTTTTTTAATTTAAATTTTAGTTAAATAGTCTGTTCTACAAGATTTTTTTTTTGAAATTATATGAAATTATATTTGCTTTATAGTATTAAATATAATGTCACTACAGATATTACAGTGTATTACAGTATTATTCAAAATTGAAAAAGTAATTTAAAAGGTGCTGTGTCCCCTTAAATCCAATATTTCTTGAAGAAGAACAGTTGAAGACGTGAGTTTTAAAACTCGCCTTATCGAGAAAATCAAATTTTGGAAAATCGCGAAAAACGTTTAACTTCGTCCAATTTACAATCGCACAAATACAGGATAAAACTAGATTTTTTGCAGATTGTAGTGTTTTTTCGGTGCACATTTACCAGTAGAATAGATTGATAGAGAAAACACGATTTTAAAAATTTTGGATAAGGAGAGTTTTGAAACTCATGTCTCCAGTTAATTGATGTTAGAAGCAACGAATTACTTCGCACTCACTTTAAGCCTTTGACTTGCCAAAAATTTTGGTTATCAGTTAGAAACAAATATGCCGGTTTGAAGAAAAGTGTAAATAATATTTTCGATTAAGTTTGCATCGACTTATTTATGTGAAACCATCTTTTCAAAATTGGTTTCCATTAAAGCAAAATATCTATCTCGATTGGACCCAGTGGATGATTTATATCTTGATATTTCCAATGCAGATCCGCGCATAGAAGTAATCATGTGCCCTTTGGAAGCGTATGCTTCACATTGAATTCTAATGATGTAAAGGTTTTTGAAAATATTTTTCATTAAAATAAATTTATATCCATGTGCATAAATAAAACCATTGCTTATTAAAATTACGTGCTTTATTCTTTCCTCTAATAAGGCAAAAACATAAGCGTAAATTCTCAAAGGAATTTTGATTTATCTACAGTGAAGATTAAACAAACATCTGTACTGTCTGTCCTGGGCTCACAACAAAATTTTAGGCAAAAGTGGGGATCGTAATCGAAAACAGTTTGCGCACCACTGGTTACTTATTTCATCACTTAATATGTTTGAAATATTTCAATACCCACCACTAATGATAATGACGGTGTATTCTATTGATTCTTAGTTTAAAATTTTGCTGCTGAATACCATAGATTAACATCCAAGATCGGACATTCCCATAGGGCGTAATGGTAATGCGATTGCGATCGTAGCGCCCTTAGTGACAATGGGGAAGAAACTCCCCATCCTTGTAGTATGCTTATTATTGAGTATCTACCTTATTGTGATCTTTCTTTTTTTAATGTTGAATGTTTACGTTTTCGATAGAATCTTACACCGATACATGAACATAGAATAGACATTCTATTTTATATATCTAATATCTATTCTATGTTCATGGATATATGTTTTTTTTTTTTTTTTTTTTTTTTTTTTTTTTTTTTTTTTTTTTACATGATTAGTGAACGGTTTTAAGTGCAACGAATACTAGATAAAAATTTCGTATTGAATGCTATATATCAAAAGTAATGGTGCAACATACGAAATGTTGAACTCTACAAGTCCCAGAAAATTTCATAATTATTCCCCTTTGGCAGGAAAATTTTTATAGCCCGTGTTTTATAAATTTATGAAGTTTAACGTATTAAACAATCGTTACAATAATCTTTTAAAATTTATGCATTTTCACTTCCTTACAGATAAAATAAAAATATTGTTTTTAATGTAAATAACGTACAATCAATTCAATAATGTTTATAATATTAACATATAAGAAATAATAATAATAATATTACAGATAGGGAAAAATTCCTTTCGACAAATTTTTAGACTTGTATAAATCTAAAAGTTAAAAATAAATAGAGGTACTGACATTACACTCAATAAGATTTTATTCGATATGAATAAATTGACACAATACCTGAATTTGATTTTTTACAATTTAATCTTATAAACTTACATATTTGCATTCTTAACAGAATTTTCTGGCGGCTTTCTTTTATATTATTAGTCTAATTATCATTTTGTAAGTTAAAAATGAACAAGTACGGTAAAAAAAAGCAGCTAAATAAATAAAGTAAGCATGAATAGAATATCGTCTGACACATGCTTCGTTTTAGGAAAGAATAGATATTCAAACCATAGAGGATAAACATATTTCTTCAACACAGGTAAATTTCGGAGGTTTGTTAGTTCTCCCCCCTTGCCGATAGTGACGCTAGTATTGTTGCCATTACAGATTTTGCCGTAAATGTCCCATCTTGGTCCTTAATCTATGCTGAATACCACCTCTGTGCTTACTTCTAGGTTATGGAAATTTTGTTCTAGATACATAGTCACTATCGAAAAATTTATAGGGTCTTAAATAAATAACCTGACAGTAATCACTAGAAATATTTTAAAATTATAACTCAGAATTCTTGAAAAAAATTAAATATTCTTAAAAATAAAGACAAAAATGCAGCCAGAATTATTGTTTTTAATATAAATACACATAAATAAATCAGTATCAAGAAGAGGTTGCTTGAAATCATTTACATACTAATTATATGGGAATTATATTAAAACCTCTTACTACGAGGCACTTTTGTGACCCATAATCTGTCTGCTATTTTGAGTTTCGTTATTAAGAAGTAAAAACCTACACATATGTAGGTGTCGGGGATTGAAAAAGTGTGTGTTGAACACAGTTGTCTGCTATTCCGAAAGTGTCTATGGAAGTTGTACCGTACTGTATTGATACAGTCGGATAAGTGAAAAAAAATAGAACACCCCATACATTTTAATCACCAATCTAAAAAATCTTAGGGGTCGTCTTCATACTGAAATAGTACCAAACTCTAAACCTTTCAATACAAACATCCAATTTTGACAGCATTAAAAAAAACACCAGTCAAGAAGTAATTCGAATAGTTTAATGTTAAAGCCGTGTCACACGAAAGTCTTTCGTCGAATATTTACTCCAACAAAGTTATAGTCAGCAAAAGTTGCTTGATCTTGATGAAGGAGAGAATTTTGCTGGCTATTCTTGTTCACCCAACATTTCACGCATCGCACGGGAAAAATTGAATATTCATTGAGCGCTGGATCAACTAAACCAATAAGAACGAAGCTAGGAATATAGAATTTATATAAATGGATAGAAGGAAGATATGCAAACGTATCTGATAACCATTCCAGATCAACACACATAGTTAACCCTACAAAAAGTTTTAAAAACTGTTTACCGAACACACAACAAGCTGAATGAACATTTTTCGTAAAATGTTTAGGGAAATGTTTCTTGTTTATCGTATCCCGTCTGATACGGCTATTAAATTCCTTTTTAATCCTTGCAAAACAGATTGCAATGTGGGTAGTTTTAAAGCATAACTCAAAAACTACTCAGCGGAATGAATTGTAATTTTGAAATAGCATATATGTTGCTTCTGGAAGACGAAATTTTTATAGTAAAAATCTTTTATTTTATTTATTCATTTACACTGTAACATATTAATGTAAAGGGAAAACTAATTTTTTTAGTGGGCATAAGCCTAAAAGATATTTATTTTATGTTTTATAAGATAAATAATAGCAATAAAAGTTTTTTATTTGTAAAAAAATACTTTTTTTTCCCAAAATTTTCAATTTTTCTAGAAAAAAAAAAAAAAAACTAAAAAAAAAGTTTTTTTCCACCACTTCAAAATTTCTAGAAATTTTACATCTCTGGACTGAAATAAATTAGCTAATTAAAAATTAGATCACTTTATTCCAATTTTCGTAGTTGGACCAGTAGAATAGTCTGATTTATTATTGAGGCAAAAATATTTCACAAAGTAAATTAATAAATTTGTGAAAGAAGCGATGACACATTGTTTGTTGCTAGAGGGAAAAAATAATAAATAACCATAGGAAAAACTACACCACCCTCTTATGTACGTGGTGTTTTAGTGTGCCAATAATAACTTTTACCAATAGTATAATTTTTTTTTACTAGATTTTTTAAAAATGGAGTGTATATATTATTCTGAATTTTAAACTAATGCAATTACCCATCTATTTTTTTATAGGCTTTCCATTCTTAACAGCATGAATGAAAATATCACAGAAGGTCCCATAATGAACGATTCTTACAATGCATTAACAACTGAATCATCTGATACAGTTATCTGGAATGACGTTCGGACGTATTCTACTGGACTAAACTTTTCAAACGATCGAAATTTGTTATTCTTCAATAGGAGCTTTCAGATGGAAAATCACAGGCACAAAAAGTATTTTTCAGACTACCCGGATGCACTTTTAAACTTTGGGGCAGCATGCTCTATTATATTAGCCATTTTTGGCATTTCTGGTAATTTTATATCAATTTTGGCCTTGTCGAACTGCAAACATATTAGAAATGCTACAACTGCATTTATAGTCAACCTTTGTGTTTCAGACTTGTTGTTTTGCTGCTTTTGCATACCATTGGTTGTTCAGGTATTTCTAACTAGAAAATGGTTTTCTAGTGATGTCATCTGTAAAATGTTTGCCTTTGTGAGATTTTCTAGTCCCATGGTATCCATGTTCACAGTTCTTGCAATTACAATAAATCGTTACATCTTAATTGTTCATCCCAATATATACCCAATGTTGTACAAAAAAATACATGTTTTTACAATGATTGGGATCATATGGCTGTTTCCTATTGCAGTACTTTCACTTCCGCTTTCAGGAATTTGGGGCAGACTAGGACGCCACCCCATCACTGGAATTTGTACCATATTAACAGTTATGGAAAAATCTCCTAAGATGTTTATTTATATCATAGGTCTTCTTGTGCCTTCTCTGTTGTTCCTTGTATGTTATGTAGCAATATATATCATGGTAAGAAAAATTGAAGGTAAAACTAAACGATGGAAACTACAAGCCAGTTTGAAGTGGATACGCCTTAAAAGAAACAAATTTTCTGAAGTCATAAATGAAAATAAACCAGAAGTTTTAATCGCTAACAGACATGGAAAAAATAGGCCTCGATTAGTAAGGATGATGCTAGTTATATTTATAGTCTTTACATTTTGTTATTTTCCTATGTTTCATTTAAAAGTGTTTCGTAGGGGAAGAGATATTCCCTTTTTAAACGTTTTCTCTTATATTTGCTTCTTTTTTTCCACGGTTATAAACCCTGTCATTTACATTGTAATGAGCAGAGAGTATAGAAAAGCTTATAAATCTCTGTTTTGTAATTATTAAAAAATATTTGTTAAAAATTATCATTTATATCATTATACATAAAATCCCTGTTTATTCATTACAGCCTTGTTAGTAAGTAGTACTTTTGTAGCCAGAAGATCTATTTGTTAACTATTTTGAGAGTCTTCTTTATTGAAATAAAAAGTGTAACTAAGGAGATTCCAATTTGTTGGATATAACAAATCGAAGTAACTTAATATTTGCTATAAGCGATAAAAAAAAATTTAAAATTAAAAAAATACCTTTATTTATTAACATTCGATATGTTTTATTGCTCCTACGGCAACATTCTCAAGAATTAAAGTGATACAAGTATTTTCGCAAAAAACGTTTTAAATTGAAAATCTAGTAAACAAAAATCACGCCAACACAAGCATAATGAAATTAACTGCAATATTAAAAATGGATATTTGTGAACGTGAATTATTTTATATTATTGCTTCATTATTCTGTAGAGCATTTCATTCCAAATTTTGGCAAACTCCATGGATTCTGAATCATTGCATGTAGTTTCAATGCGTAAGAAGATCACTATTGATTCTCGGATAATGGATGGCAAATAAAATCTTGATGGATAAATTATTCTACTATTTTTTAAATTAATCTGTAAAGGTTCTTTGTTATATAGTCTGGCTAAAGTCAGAGCAATGAAACATGTCGAATGTGAATAAATAAAGGTATTTTTGCCCTTTAAATTTATTTTTATCACTTTTAGTAAATATTAAGTTACTTTGCTTTTTTGACGTGATTTTTAAGTTTATATAAAAATCGATTTATATATTTTTTGTAAATATTTTAAAATTACTATACCATTTTGTTTTTCTGGAAGTTGCGTTGTGTTACAAAAGTTCAGAGATTATTGTTAAAATTAGAATAATTCTTGCAGAAAGTGTCAAAATATAAAAAAAATAGACTTTTGCAATGGAAATAATAGGGAGAAGGTTTTTTGTGTTATTAAAAAAATTATGTGTGAATTTCTTTATTATTTTTAATTTTAAATATGTGTTAATAAAAACAGAGTTTGTTGGATTATAAAATAGTAGTTCAATATTTTTTTTAAATATTAGTTTTTTAAAGCAAATGATATAAATAAAAAAAATCTAAAAGTTGTGCTTTTTGTTTGATGTCATTTTATACAAAGTGTAATAATTTGGAAAAAAAAAATTTTAAATTGTATGCAGTTAAATTTTGTATCCATTACTCTTAAAAATGTACTATTAAAAATATGAATGTACTCAAAACTTTTGACAAAGGATGTTCAAATAATAAAGAATAGTTCTGTTTTATTAATATGAAAAACAGAAATAAAAAGTTGGCGGTAAAAATAAAAAATATATGATGCCGATCACCATCAATATATCTGACACCTGTGGTCCTCAAATTATTTTAACTAGTAAATAAAATGCATTAAAATTTTGCAATGCAAATTATTAATATAATTATTTTTTTTAAGTGAAAAATACATTAATTTTGAACAAATACTAGTTTTAGATTTACAAAAGCTTTTCTTATCAGACAAAGAACTCTTTTTGTCAGAGTTTTACTTTTTAAAAACACGGGATAGAGGAATTTTAGAGTAAGGAAATAATCGGCTTATGTAATGTTTTTCTTTTTTGAAAGAGGTATTGTATTGTGTAATCTGTTGATACCTAGTCTTCATTTGACCTTTTACTTCTAATTCAAAAGCCTGCAAAATAAATAGAATGCATCTTAAACTATAAAGACAAATAATTTATTGAGTAAAATTATTTGTCTCTGTATATTACTCTGTAAAATTATGAGAAATTATATCTAAGATTCACATAACTGTAAAAATTGCTATTAAAATTATCGAAAATATATTTGTAAAATAAAATAGTTCAAATCAGTAACAGTTCGGAATTTAATTATCAAGTTGTGAAGAATTAATAAAACACTGTTTTTTAAAAATGTTCGTATATTCATAATTATTTTCCTTTTACATTTATCCTTTATGCATTCATTAAACCACTTATATACTCGGTATTCATAAACCTCTTATGCATGGTTACCTCATTTGGGTTTGTATTTATAAACAATCTTTAAAAAAATTAGCATGTATTATCTTTACTCCTTTATTACATGTAAACCTTATATGAAGTTCAGTAACGTTTCTTAATACAACAACAGATGGAAGAAGCATTTTATTTTCAAATATTCAGTTGGAAAATCTACCTTTGACAAATTTGTTTCTGTTCTGCGTAGAAGAATATTTTCTCAAAGAATTTCTGCCCTTGGATCGAAATGTGAAGATGACCAACAATTTTTTTTCTTTCTACTTTCCGTTAATCTATCCAAAGTTTAATATTATCACATAAGATTATTTAATAAATATTAATCTTAAATGCTTAGCGTTTATGAACTTTATATGAAGTTGTAACAAATGTAACACCTTTAAAATTTTAATATTAGGGGAGAAAAGGATAAGATGACGAGCTTAAGCTTGCAAGATCGTTCCTGAACTCAGTAAGTGGATTTAAAAGCTGTAATTGATATGCGACACTTCTTACAACCCTTTTCTCCAGCAGACATTTTACAACATCCCACACACAATCATAATTTATTCAAAACAGGTTATAAATAGAAAATTCAAAAGCGAAAATAACATCGCCTGAGTTTGGACCTGGCTTGATCTACATACCAATAAGATCAATCAGCACGAGTCCAAGATTAGCACACAAAGCATTGGAAACAGAGTACATCCTCGCTATGTTTCCATAGATAATGCAATCTTTACTGTCATAATCTGCTATATCATTGTCATTACTGTCTACGTGTCCTACCACTGCTGCATTTGCTTTCACTAGGTTTATCAGTACAACTGTCACTGTAAACAATCCGTATTTCGCATGGAATTTTATGCTTTGAGTTGTATTTTGAAAATATTTTAGCGAAGGATTGAAAAAACTTGTTAAAAAAAAACCTCGCACTATGAGGTTCAAAAATTACAACACACTTGAAAATCGAACTTCGCCTCACGACCACTCATATGGTGCTCTGAAGCGAATTGTTGATAGTGAGTTTCATGAACCACCAGCAAGAGTCTCTGGGGTACAAAACCAGGTACTGCTTACATATAACTAGAAGGCAGAAAATATATTTTTAAATTTGGCTTTAGCATAGCTATAAATTGACCGTTCGGGAAAAAAAATGCAATTTCTCAAACAAAAATTGCTTGGTTTATAAAAATTAGCGTTACTAAAGAGGAATTGATTTCCATGAAAAACAAAATGATCAAAACATAGCTAACTGTAGTACCAAAATTGATAAATAGATAAATAAAATATAAAATACATTGAAATAAGTTCATTTGTTCTTTAGAAAAAGGTACTCAGATCTGTCACTTTGCTACCACTATTTTAAAATATCATTAGCGTAGACTTCTGTTGCAGATGTTAAAGGAATCTACCACGAAGATTTTTGATTTGAAATAATGGCAGGAAATGTAGAAAAATTTATGAACGCTGCGAGCCCTGGGTACGTCATTATTAGGTTGAGCAAAAAGTTCTGGGAAATTTTTAATCTAATAGTTATCAGAATTGGACACGGTTGGACGGCGTCGAAATTCTTCCACACCCCGCCTAAATTCCAGACGTTGCTCCATCCGATAATGGCCTCTTTCGATCAATGCAACAAGTCGTGGAATATGTTGGTCTCTACTGTTAAGAATAGTCCTTGTTGCTTTTGTTGTTAATTTGTGCATAACAATGCAACTTTCAGAAATTTCCCAGAATTTTTTGCTCAATCTAGTATTAGCTTTTTTGAATAGGATTTTGCAATGGTTGTTGCTCTCTTCAGAAGATCCTGCTTTCCATGTAAAGTCAGTTTTGTATTCAAAAGAAAAATAGAGTTGAACAGTGGAAATCAGATTGGTGGAAATCTCTCTGAATGTTTATATGTCATTTTTGTCACAATCTGATTGTTTTTTGCCTTATGATTTTACTTTTTTATTCATTTATTGCATACATTAAAACTTCCAACTTTAAATTTGCTATTTTCTATTTGCTAAGTTACCCGACTTGTGGCGCTGACTCGATTTTTGTACAGAAAGTATAGATGTCAAAGAGTAGCACCAGCTTTGAATAGAAACTGCAAATGAAATAGTAGCAGGAAAACAGGGGGAAAAAAAGATAGCACTTCTGTGGTGGAAAGCATGCAACAAAAGGTTAAGAAATGTAAAATTACTACATGTGTTGCAATATGTGTAATACAAAAGAAGGTTTATTAATTTTTTAAATTATTACTTTTTTTAAACCTTTTCCAACGAAGTTGAAAACTGTTAATGACTTCAACTCGTCTATGTGTGTGTCTGTTTGTTCGCGCTATAATTCCCGTAAACATGCTATTATTACCACGTATTTGGTATTTCATGTATGTTATTGAAGTTAACTATGGAATGTTCTACATTGAAAACGGAATGCATAGAATTTATAGTTATTTAACAGGGAGAAATAGGACAATCTTTTCGTATCAGCAAAGAAAATTTGAAGTATTCGTGTGCAAATGCTGTGAGCTCTTTCTCTGGTTTAAAAGTATTTTAAAACGGATAAGCATCATATTTTCCCTCAGCTTAATAAAGGTATATGATAGAGTTCGCCTCTGTTATTTGCTATAGAATATTACATTATTTCAAGCTAGTCAATCTTAAAATACTAATTAATAACAGTCAGCTGTGTCATACAGGTAAGAAATTACGTAAAGTTAATAACACAGTTCAATTTTGCCTCCGTAAAAAAAAGAGAGATAATAGTGATCCAAGTATTGATTAAATTTAGAGATTAAACAAAGCCGATCCACCATCACACACCATTTGGATCTCTGTAAACTTTGTTCGTCTTTTCCTTAAAGTTTGTTCCCCGTATTTTAAAATTGATATTTAGAAGCCGTGTATGAGGTCTGATATGGTAATAAATCGCATAATCGGAACATATTCGACACGAAAATATGTAATATCAAAGTGAACAATGATTGGTAGCTTTTAAATTATTTGAAAGTTTGAAGCTTATTTTTCTAATATTTTTAGATCGTTTATGAAAAATAAATAAATATTCCATTTTTAAAACGATAAGGGAAAATACCAGTTTAAAAATGTTTGATTTTTTAAAAATTAATTAAAATTGTTTTATTTATAAAAAAAAAATAACCCATTAAGGACAATATATAAAAAAATTGCTTGCATACAGTTTCTTTGGAGATATATTAAAACACATATAGCTTTTTAATTAGGCTGTTGAAAATCATTTCTGATATTAATTCTGACTGAAAGTTTTTTCTCAAATACTATAGAACAAGGTAATTTTTATATTTCAAATAAATGCTTAAAGTCTGAACTGATATGATTAAAAAAA
Organism: Maratus speciosus; assembly: GCA_963932465.1. Classification (NCBI taxonomy): domain Eukaryota; kingdom Metazoa; phylum Arthropoda; class Arachnida; order Araneae; family Salticidae; genus Maratus; species Maratus speciosus. The sequence continues at coordinate 337,378,944 of OZ010788.1, forward strand.
TCCCTGCCGGCAAAGGCCTACAGGCGGAGGTAGATTTCGAAGTTAATAAGTATAATAATTTCACCAACAAAAACTAAATCATGATTAGAGATAAACCCACTTTAACAAATTTATCTGGCCGCTTTTGACGAATTTTTATTTCATTTTTATATAAGAGCTGCTTTTATCAGAATCATGTTAAGGTGGTATTCAAAATAACACTTTTCCATGCTCAACAACTCGAAATTTTCTGGCACATTTTCAGATTCATTTTTAATAGAAAAAATATGAAACTTTTTTGAAGAGATTTATAAGCGACCTGTGTTTTTATTTTTCGTTCAATTAATTAAAACTTGATTTATAAACAATTATTTTTTCAGTAGGACAATATTTTTCGTTTATAACACAATCGCTTCGGGAAATTCTGTTCAAAATGCCCACTTTGACATCCTTTTTTGAAATATATTCTGTCTCTATCAAAAAATCGATCATTACGGTACATTATATAGTTTCTGAATAAGAGAATCTACCAATTGGATGCGTTTTAGAGAAAAAATGAATTTAAAAATGAGTAAGAAAATAAGCAGTTTGAATTTGAATACACCCTTAATAAGATGATTTTTTTTCTTCAACCGCTATGTATTTTTAATTTGTTTTTGCTGGAAGAATTGGTCCTATCAAAAACTTGTTTGTATAAATGTTGTAGGCAATATTAAAAAGATATATTATAAATTCATGGGGATTTTATATCTTGTGAATTGAGGCAGTTATGGATTTTTTTCTTCTTCAACCTCTCCCCCCCTTTTTTTGTTTTCGTTTTTAATTTTTTTTTTTGCGGTACGAATTGGTCCTATCAAAAACTTGTGAATATAAAAGTTGTAGATAATATTAAGGAAATTTATAATAAAATTAATTGGAATTGATACCTTGAGAATTGACGAAGTTATGATTTTTTTTCTCCCAAAAATCCTATTTTTGCGCCCCTTGAGCCCAATTTTAATTTTACCAAAAATCTGTGATACATAAATGTTTAGCCCTATTTTTAGAAGCAATAAAAACCTTAAACTTATTTGATATGTACAAAAATTAAGAAGTTATGGGGTTTTTTCGATTTTCACAAAACCCTTCCCTATTTCCATCCCCTTGGTCTAATTTTATATATATATAACGTTTTTTACTGAGAATGGTTTTGGATTCTATGGGTCATGATCGGTGTAGATCTGCAAAAATTTTTCAGAAATTCCAACATAGGGGAGAATGTAATAGGTAATATTTCATACGAAATCTACCTAAAAAATGTGATTTAGATAGCGTGAAATTGTTCCCAAAATGTAACTCATATTGTAGATAAAGTAAAGTGTAGCATCAAAATTACTTTATAATGTTAATCTAACGAAAACAGCGACTGTGCTATAGCATAATTCACTACTACTAAATGCTATAATAGACTATTTTGGTATGCTTCTTATGCCTTGGGACTTATGTTTTTCTTTTTCTTTTATTGCCTAAAATAAATCCTTTTTTTTTTTTTTTTTTTTTTTTTTTTTTTTTTTTTTTTTTTTTTTTTTAAAGAATAAGGAAAACAAATTGTCTAAAATTCTGAGTTGCACCAAACTGATTCTAGAAGTCGCAGGTCATACGATTTAGAAAAATGCTAGTTTCTAAAAATTACTGAGCAATATTTCTTCAATCTTTAAATAGCAAAGCATTTTTAATGCGCGAATGCCGAGAACCAAAATTTGACTTTGTAAAAGTAGGATATGCATTTATTAAAGGTCTTTAACTCTAGCAATATATCTCCGGCTCTTTTATTGCGATTTATTCACTCATTTTCATATAAATTATTTTTTACTGAAGATCACAAGAAAAAAAAAAAAAAAAGTTTCCAAAAAGCCAGTAACAGATTACACTTCGTTCTAGCCTTTTATTCTACAGTTGTGAAAAAAAAGTAAACACCCCCTATTAACTTTACAACTAATTAAAATAGAAGAAAGTTAATAATGCAAAACTATTGGAAATAAAGCGTACTTTTGAATGACGTGTATAAAATTTTCTTAGGGGCCATTTACAAATCAAAATCAGACCAAACTTTATTTATATCAATGGCAATACCCAATTTGGACAATATATTTTAAATATTCGGTTTAAACTATGCCTAGAAACGAACTTCCAAGTCATTTGTATAAGTTTTTGAATTATAAACATTAAGTTAAATTACATTTTCATATTTTTATTAATATCTCCTGAAGTTATAATCCTACTCTGATATTTATTTTTATCTGATTTTAATTTATTATCTGATATTAATATTAATTATGAAATTAATATTCGAAAAAAAATATGAATTGCAACCTACAATTTTTTTGAAAGATTTATATTTATCACGTCCTGCTTTATGCGAATTCTCAATTTCAAATTTTTCTTAAAAGTAATTTTCGAATTATGATTAAAAAACGTCAAAATGATGGTTTAAGGGGCATTTTATAATGTGATGAAAATCATAATTTGAAAAAAGAAAATTTTACACATTTTATTGAAACACTTGGGCTGGCAATAGTCAAAACATGTTAAGCGTTTGAAATGGTCATACTGGCAAGAAATAATGCATAAATAGAAGCTACGTAGTCATTCTGTAGCATTTCAACAATCAAGTATCGAACTTCAATTGTATACGGCCCCTAAAATAGGTCCAGTTTAAAATAATTAATTTCTCTGAAACTAATCGTACCAATTTCATGAAAATTTGTATTTAGGCTAATTGAAGGGTGTAGAGTTTTTTTATGGGGTCAAACTATGTATGTAGATGATACCTTAAGCAAATTTTATATACATCATTTAAAAGCTGACTTTATTTCCAATCGTTTGATAACAGTAACTTTCTTCTACAAAAATTTGTTGCGGAGTTAGTAGGAGGTGTTTTCCAGGTTAAAATAATTAATTTCTCTGAAACTAATCGTACCAATTTCATAAAAATTTGTATTTAGGCTAATTGAAGGGTGTAGAGTTTTTTTATGGGGTCAAACTATGTATGTAGATGATACCTTAAGAAAATTTTATATACATCATTTAAAAGCTAACTTTATTTCCAATCGTTTGATAACAGTAACTTTCTTCTACAAAAATTTGTTGCGGAGTTAGTAGGAGGTGTTTTCCAGGTTAAAATAATTAATTTCTCTGAAACTAATCGTACCAATTTCATGAAAATTTGTAATTTAGGCTAATTGAAGGGTGTAGAGTTTTTTTATGGGGTCAAACTATGTATGTAGATGATACCTTAAGCAAATTTTATATACATCATTTAAAAGCTGACTTTATTTCCAATCGTTTGATAACAGTAACTTTCTTCTACAAAAATTTGTTGCGGAGTTAGTAGGAGGTGTTTTCCAGGTTAAAATAATTAATTTCTCTGAAACTAATCGTACCAATTTCATGAAAATTTGTATTTAGGCTAATTGAAGGGTGTAGAGTTTTTTTATGGGGTCAAACTATGTATGTAGATGATACCTTAAGAAAATTTTATATACATCATTTAAAAGCTAACTTTATTTCCAATCGTTTGATAACAGTAACTTTCTTCTACAAAAATTTGTTGCGGAGTTAGTAGGAGGTGTTTTCCAGGTTAAAATAATTAATTTCTCTGAAACTAATCGTACCAATTTCATGAAAATTTGTATTTAGGCTAATTGAAGGGTGTAGAGTTTTTTTATGGGGTCAAATTATGTATGTAGATGATACCTTAAGCAAATTTTATATACATCATTTAAAAGCTGACTTTATTTTCAATCGTTTGATAACAGTAACTTTCTTCTACAAAAATTTGTTGAGGAGTTAGTAGGAGGTGTTTTCCAGGTTAAAATAATTAATTTCTCTGAAACTAATCGTACCAATTTCATGAAAATTTGTATTTAGGCTAATTGAAGGGTGTAGAGTTTTTTTATGGGGTCAAACTATGTATGTAGATGATACCTTAAGCAAATTTTATATACATCATTTAAAAGCTGACTTTATTTCCAATCGTTTGATAACAGTAACTTTCTTCTACAAAAATTTGTTGCGGAGTTAGTAGGAGGTGTTTTCCAGGTTAAAATAATTAATTTCTCTGAAACTAATCGTACCAATTTCATGAAAATTTGTATTTAGGCTAATAGAAGGGTGTAGAGTTTTTTTATGGTGTCAAACTATGTATGTAGATGATACCTTAAGCAAATTTTATATACATCATTTAAAAGCTGACTTTATTTCCAATCGTTTGATAACAGTAACTTTCTTCTACAAAAATTTGTTGCGGAGTTAGTAGGAGGTGTTTTCTTTTTTTCCACCAATGTAAATTCATAGAAAATAATAAACGATATTGAAAAAATAATACTCTCTTTATTCTATTTTTTAGTGTTTAAAATATTTACCTGTTTCAGTTTTATAGCTAATTGGCCTGTTTTGGTGAGCATGGTTTGGCGCATAATTAACTTCATAGTTCTTGTAGCTGTTATACAACATAAAAGGTATCGGGTGTCTTATCACCTGCGATCTGCTGACTGATGCCTTAAAATTAATTGACTAATTTATAATTAAGTTATAAAAATATTAATATGTTGTACTGACATCGAAAGCACATCTATGTACGTATATTTTGTGATTCTAGCCTATGAGGAAGTGAGTGAAAAATTTATTATAAAAAATTTTTTTTACATACGAAAATCAAATTAAGATAAAAAAAAAATAGTGTAATTAGGACGCCATTGCATTTAAATTTATCGACATTTTTATTCGAATTTTCCTTCTAGTCGAGATTAAAATTTTAGATTGAAAATGATTTTTTCCTCTTTTTAGTATTTCGATACAAAAATATGAAATGAAAAAAACGTCTAAATGTAATTTTATAAACATAATTCACAAGGTTTTAAAATGTGACTATATACCACTTTTATATTACTTTTTTTATTATTAAATTTTGTATAATATTGTATAGTCATGGAAAAAAAGTAAACACCCCCTACTAACTCTGCAACTAAATATAATACAAGAAAATTACTGGTACCAAACGATTGGAAATAAAGTCTACTTTTAAATGATGTATATAAAATTTTCTTAAGGGGAAATTTACTAATCAAAACCAGGCCAAACTTTGTTTTTTTCAATGGCAATGCCCAATTTTGGCAATATGTTTTAAATCTTCTGTTCAAACTAGACCTAGAAACGAAATTTCAATCTTTTAGATGATATGATTTTGAACTATAAACATTTAAAATTTAGAGCTTCTAATGTCAAATTACATTTTCATATTTTTATTAATATCTCCAAAAATTATAATCTTAATGTGATTAATTTTTTGTGTGGTTATAATACTAAAAATTCCAAACATAAATACATTGAATTTGTAATAAAAAAAATTATGATATATAATCATGCTGTAATAAAAAAATATGAATTATGAAATTAATATTCGAAAAAAAAAGTATGAATTGCAACTTACAATTTTTTGATAGATTTACATTTATTATCTTCTGCTTTATGCGAAATTTCAATTTAAAAATTTTCTTCAAAGTAGTTTTTTAATTATGAGTAAAAAACGTCAAAATGACGGTTTAAGGGGCCGTCTATGATGTGCAGAAAAGCGTAATTTAAAAAATATATAGTTTACTCATATTTTACTGAAACATTTCAGCTGCCAATAGTCGAAACATGTTGAGCGAGTGAAATAGTCCTATTGGCAAGAAGTAATACTTTAATAGAAGTTACATAGTCATTCTGCAGCATTTCAACAATTGAGTACCGAGCTTCTATCTGGATACAGCCCCTAAAATAGGCTCATTTTAAAAGAATTAATTTCTCTGAAACTAATCGTACGAATTTCACGAAAATTTGTTTTTAGGTTAATTGAAGAGAGTAAAACATATTTATGGTGTCAAACTTGGGTATCGCTATTGAAAAAAAAACAAAGTTTGGGTTCGTTTTGATATGTAGATGGCCACCTAAGCAAATTTTATATACATCATTTAAAAGTAGACTACTCCCTATCGTTTGGTACCAGTAACGTTTTTCTACAATAATTTGTTGCAGAGTTAATAGGGGGTGTTTATTTTTTCTTTTCCACGACTGTATTTTTCATAATTGAAACTTTTTGAAATAATTGAAAAGTATTTAAGTTAAAGAGAAACATGTATGTTTCAAATGAATATACAATTCTTGGAACTTATTTCTGAATAAATAAATAAATACGAATAAGAGTATGTTTATCTTTTGCTCTGGAAACACTTTTATCACACCGCTTTCAGGCTTCCGATCTAATTTTTCTAAGAATTATAGACAGGAAAATGAAAAGGTGCAGCATAATTGGGCCCAGATTGCAATAAATGTATCATAACTTTCTGATTTTTGCTTTTTTCAAAGAAATACTAAGCAGGATATGATAAATAACTTTGCAGGAACTTGTTTTCTGTTATGAAACTAGACATTAAGACATAGAAAAAAGAGCTTTTTCTTCATGTATTTGGCAAGTTTTGATTTAGAATATCGAAAACTATTTCTTAAGTTTATTGAAAAAATTTACATTTTTCTAAAGGTTAGAAAAATTATTTGATGCAGGAATGCTATCATATTGAAATTATAGATTTTAAAATTAAAAAAAAAATAATGTAAGCAGTAACCTCATAAAAGTAAGTTTTTATCAGTTTTTGCTATAATATTTTTGCTGTAATAATTTATTTGCATTTTAGTAATTTCTCTTTCATTTGTTTTAACATTAAAACATTTATTAATAGCTGCACATTATGCTTTGTTAATAATTTCTACGTATGCACAGTTTCTGTAATATGGTGTCAGAAAATTTAAACACAGTTTATAATGCCACAGTCGATGTTTTACACTCCATGAATTTCAACGAAGTATTCTTTGTCTTTGCGTTTTTATTTCAAAAGATAATAGGAAATCCGCTAATCCAAAATGATAATGATAAACACGTCATAAAACACTTTATTGTTAAAAATTACTCCCCTTTTCCCCTTTTAATATCTTTTTGCAAACAAAAGGCATTAAGGAAATTAATATTGTTGAAAATAACAGTACCTTAATAAAGTTCTGCATTTGCTTGAAAAGCATTTTAATATTGTTTTATTTGTCCAAACGGAAGGAACTTTTACCTATTTGATTGTTAATTCAGTATGTCTTTGAGTTTTTTTCAAGATAATGAGAAATCCGCTAATCCAAAATGATAAGGATGAACATAATATAAAACACTTTATTATTAAAAACTGCTCCCTTTCTCCCTCCTTTAACATCTTTTTGCACAAAAAAAAAAAAAAAAAAAAAAAAAAAAAAAAGACGTTAAGGAAATTCATATTCTTGAAAATAATAGTACCTTAATAAAATGCTGCTTTTGTTTGAAAAAAAAATTAATAGTGTTTTATTTGTACAAATCGAAGGAAGTTTTAATGTTCTACTTGATTGTTAATTCAGTATTTCCCCCCCCCGCCCCCTGTAATTCTATTCTTCTTCTTATTTGCAGATCTGACCGCGCTTCCAATTTCCAGGAAGGCGTTAGAATTGGGACAAAAATAAATCAAGTCTCCAAATCGAAAGAACGTGTAGTTTATTGAAAATAGTTATTTTGACGCTTTCGCGACGAGCATCTTTTACAGAAGTTTTAATATTTTCCCACCGTGAATTCAAAACAGGAATTTTTGCTTATTCAATTGCAGAAACGCTGTGATTAAATAAGACAAACTTTGGTGCTCAAATTTACCGGTAGGAATAACAAAGAATATTGGGTACATTGTAAATCATGTTTGAAAAATATTTCTGTCTTTCTGTCAGCTTATTTGCATTTAAACTTTCTGGACCATATTCGAATAGAAACAAAATTCAGCAAGTTATCTAAGACAAGTAACTCTGTATTCTATTGAACATGACCATTTTTGTAATAACTGTATCATTTCTAGGGAGCATATAAAAATTCGAATATGTGTTATATGTTAAATATTATTGTGTTGTAAGCGTAATCAATGATGTTTTAATATTTCCTAGCACCAAAAAATTTTAGAAGATTACTTGGAAAATATTTATAACGCTTGGCTGTATGTCTATTTACACTTTCTTTCATGCTATAAGTTTTTCAAAATCGCTTGATTCTTGGCTATTCATGATTATGTATTTTAGGTAGACCCCTACATATTCTTTAATGAAAAGTATCAATGTTAAATGGATAGTTATTAAGGGGTCTCAGGACTCTTAAAGATTTAAAATTTTCGAAATTTTAAATTTTTTAGATGATAAACCCCTATCTTTTCGGAACATTTGATATAATTGTTTACCTGAAATTCAGATTAAAACATAAGTTAGAATTATACCCGCACAATAGTTGAAGCGGCTTTTCCGAAACTTTGAAGTCATTTTTTTTCAAGTGACGTTTTATCTCATAACGCGCACGATATCTCAAAAACTTCTGAACATTTTTTCATAAAATTTTCGAATCATAAATTTCATGTTAGTCTGTATAAACCGAACCTAAAATTTCCTTTTTATTGTTTTTAAAAATATTTTTTTAGGTGATTAAACTGTAGAAATTTTCTAAATTTTGCCTTAGCCAAATACAACTTTGTATTAAAAATATAAAAATGCTTTAAAAACAAATAATTTAGGTTCAGGGTAATTAGTATAATCCGAAGAATAAGTAGGCACTAAATTTTTCACTGTATTTTCAAAATTTATTTTGTAATTCTGCGCAATCTGTTATGCCAATTTTCTGCTCGTCAAATTTCTGACAATTTGGAGCCCCACGTAAATGCTAATTCTGCAATTTTTAAAATACATGAAATGGAAGATCATACTTATATATTTCATCCCAATACAAATTGTGTCTAAAAATCAAATACACTTTCAGATATTAAATGTTGAAAATGGTCTTTTTTTTGCATTTATTCCCATTTTAAAAGTCTTGAGACCCCTTAACAGAGTTACTTAAGGTATATAGTAACAGTCGTGGGAAAAAAAAAAGTAAACACCTCTTACTAACTCTGCAAAAAATTATCGTAGAATAAAGTTACTGGTACCACACGATTGTTAATAAAGTCTACTTTTAAATGATGAATATGAAATGCGCTTAGGAGGGCATCTACATATTAAAACGAACCATAACTTTGTTTTTTTCAATTTCAGTACACAATTCTGACAGTATAAATAAACTCTACATCCTTCAATTACTCTAAAAACAAATTTTTATGCAATTCGTATGATAATTTTCCGAGAAATTAATTATTTTAAAACGAGCGTACTTTAGGGGCTGTATCCAAATTGAAGCTCGGTACTCGATTGTTGACCGAGAGAGGCCCCTTCTTGATCATGGCATCTTTAGCTCCACTCAAGCAGTCATTGAAGGCAGCTAGATTAGAGGATAGCATAAGAAATTTCAAAATATCTAGTCACTTCTATCATAGATCCCTTAAACCATCATTTTGCCGTTTTTTAAAGCATAATTTGAAAACTACTTGGAAGAAAAATGTTAAATTTTGGATTTCCATAAAGCAGGACTTAATAAATCTAAATCCATCCAAAAAATTGTAGGTTGCAATTCATAATTTTTTCAAATATAATTTCATAATTCATAATTCATATCAGAAATTTATAAAAATTGCAAATTCAATGTATTTATGTTTGGGTATTTTAGTATTATTTCTACACAAAAAATTAGCACATTAGGAGTATAATTTCAGGGGATATTAATGAAAATATGAAAATGTAATTTAACATTAGAAGCATTAAATTTTGAATGCTTATAATTCAAAAACTTATCATTCAAATGACTTGAAATTTGGTGTTTAGGCATAGTTTGAACCGAAGATTTGAAATATCTTGCTAAAATTGGGTATTGCCATTGTAAAAAATGAAGTTTGGGTTCGTTTTAATATGTAGATGCCCCCCCCCCCCTAAGCAAATTTTATATACATCATTTAAAAGTAGACTTTAATTCCAATCGTTCGGTACCAGCAACTTTTTTCTACGATAACTTGTAGAGAAATTAGTAGGGGGTGTTTTCTTTTTTCCCCATGATTGTACCTACATATGGAGAGTATTTAAAAATGTGCAATATTGAATAAACAAACATATTTTTAATTCTTTTTAATATGTTTAATTTTTAATGTAATACAGAAGGATGAAAAAACATAAATTCGCAATAATATACTCATAACATTTAAAAAATTAGGGTTTTTTTTGCCATTTTTTAAGCAAATTTTCATGCTTACGCCAGACAGCGTACACTCAATTGAACTAAATATATTTCGATTTCCTTTGTACTGCATACTACTATTATTCTTACCTGTGCACTGAACTAGAAGTTTTATAATATCTTCAAAATTAACTGAAATAGTTCAAAATATATCAAAAAATACATATTTTTTATTAAAAACTACCATTTTTTAAAAAAAATATTTGAGCTATAAAATAATTACATTGTCATGTAGAGATTCGAGTCCAGTTCAGAACATAGTGAGTCATATGGTAAGCATTCTGAGAAATTTTCACTGAAGTACGTTTAAAACATTTTACATAATGGAGTTTATCGAATATGGAAAAAACGAAACAATTGATTTTCCCGAAATCGCATTTAAAGCATATTATTTCTTAGCTATAAAATTAATCTAGAAGTGTCAATTAAGGTTTATTAGTGTTTTTATATAAAAAGCGTAACAAAATCATGGATAAAAACATTGTTTACATTACTCCTGGCCTTCTTACTCCCACTTCCGGTAGTTGACTCATCCTATTTATTAAATTGGCCATAATTCTTGTTCTAATAATTGGAGGAATAAAATTGAAACAGATTTGGAATAGTAAAGGATTGGTCTTTCAAATAAAACAATGAAAAAAATATTTAAAAAATTTCACCAAAACGGTCATTTTAATGTAAGCTTAAAATTAATAACTCAATTAAATGTTAAAAATAAAAAAACACGACTGCGTAAAAAGCGAACTAATTAATTATTTTACATCAATGTGAAACTATTTTTTATATTACTTACCTATTTTTTTATTTACTTGTATTGATGACTTTTAAGTTGTGTTTAATTGCTAATTCCTATATATAAACACTGTTTTGATTAGGCCTATAGATATCTATGAAGGTTAGAGTTACAGCCAGATATCCTACCTACTCAACTTCCCGGTTGTGTAATATTTAAACGGAGCTTCTGACTGCAAAATAGTCAATGAAATATCGTCTTCATTTTCAAAGACCTATCCAATGTCAAGCCACTCAATAGGATGCGTAGTTTTTTTCGTCTCTACCGCCATTTTGTATTTTACGGTAGCCATTTTGAATTTATAAAAACAAAATCTAGCCTATAACCGTCGGACGGTTAAAACAAATAGATTTAGACCTCATTCATTAAAATCCATCCAACTGTTGGGATGTTTCGAGGGTATAAAGAAATCCACATAACCAGGTACGCGTGAAACACATAACTCTTCTTGGCAGTCGGGTAATAAATCTGCTACATTATTTAAAATCAAACCGAACAATTTTATTTTATTAGTAAACTACTGTTTAGTAATCGTTTCTTCAGAAGATTCAATCAGCATGTCAAAAAAGATATACCTGCCATAATTCACAGACCGTTTACGATAAAATCACACCAAAGATATCATTATACTTAAAATGGTTTCTTCTTTCAGAATATGAATACAATTTTTGATACAGGGGTCGTCTACATACATTTTATACGTTTATACAGTTTTATACAATATACAATTTTATATGTATATACAATTTTATTTTATTAGTAAATTACCCCAGCAAACACAGAGCTATCAGTAAGCAATCGGCCGACAGCCGCTTGCCACTACCAGCGCTATTCGCACGATACCGGTTCCGTATCTTTTTCATTACGCCGCGCGAATGCAGCCCGATTCATGAGGCACGCAGCCGGTCCTGTATCGGCAGAAAACTATGCCGACAGCACGCCGATAGCTATCCATATGAATGCCGGCCGCAGCCCGACACCAGCATAAATTGAAAAAAAAAATCTGTTTTGACGGCGCCATCTATGAGCCATCGTGGAATGTATATTTGAAAGGAACGCGTGTTGGATATGGAAGAGGTGGGGTTTGATCCAACGTACCCAAGGACAGGAAGTAGAAGCCTTAACCACTTAGCCACTGAGACTTGATCAGGGGAGGATTCTTTGAGGCAATAATTGAGGAAGACATGTCGATAAGTAATGGTTGTCGTTGAAGGTAAGTGGTAGATGGGAAAATTAGAATTTTGAAGTGTTTTTATTTTATTCTTTATTTATTTATTTGTAATTGTCTTACGCGCTTGTATTTAAAAATTAATTTAATATTTAAATGAATGAAATAAATATCTTAGCAAATTCGTTAAAGCAAACGAATTTAAGAATAAATTTAAGAATAATTAAGATTATATATATAATTAAGAATATATATAAATTTAAGAATAATTAAATATTAAAAACATTTTTTAGAGGTTTTGTTCAGTTAATCAAATTTCCATTTTAGGAATTATAATGTAATTACACGAGTTGCGTTAATTTATAAAATATATTTTTTTAACACATTGACTGCCGCAAAAAGTAAGAATTTTCAAAGTTTTCTTGAAAATCGTTTGCCACCTCAAGTTCTGAAAGGTAAATTTCGCTTTACTAATACAGCGAAATTTCTGCCAATAAATAAGGCAATTTTTTTAATTTTAAAATAATGGTGAGAAAGTAATACATTAAAGCCACAAATATTAAAGCTACGAGTATACTCGTAGCGTGGCAGTCAACGTGTTAACATGGAAAAATTTATTTTAATAAATAAAAAGTTAGTAATTAATTACTTTTAATTAGGATAGGAATTCCTTTTATGTCGTCGATGATTTAAAGTAGAACATATATTTAATGAGTATGTTGCAATATTAATTTGTTACTCATCAAGAGTTTTAATTTAAAAATAAAATAAAAATATTAATTTACATATTTTTTTTTGAAGATAACTTAGGTAACTTTATTTCTGAATCATTCTTATAAATTTAACAATGCTTATTAAATAAAATAAGCGAATTTCAGATGTTTTTGTCTTAATACAATTTTCTCTTTAGGAATTATAATGTAATTAAAAGTGTTAATTCAAGAAATATATATTTTAAACAAATAATAAATTTATATTCATAGAAAAACTAATTTTAATAAAAAATAAGTTGGTAATTAATTACTTTTAATTAGAATAAGAGTTCATTTTTTGTCATTTGATGATATAATGTAAAATATATTTTTAGTGATTATGTAGCAATAATGATTATTTTATTTATCAACATTTTTTAATCATCAAATAAAATAGAAATATTAATCTATATCTTTTTTTTGGGGGGGTGGGGGGGGGGTGGTAAATGATTTTTTAGAAGTTGGCGATATCTGAATCTTTCTTTTAAATTTTAATGCTAAAAAGTTGGGTAGTTTTTTTTATATTTTTATAGCTTGTAAAATAAAATAATTGTAAACACTTTTTTAATATAAAAATAGCAAATAAAGTCTTTGTGCAACAATATTAAAAAGCAGAAAAACCAACGTTTAAAAATGCACAAAAGATACATGAAAAGCAGCAAACAGCTGTTTCGAATCTACTAACGAGATTCTTCTTCAGTGAAAGATAGGGAAAAAGGAACAGCGTGCTAGAAAAAGCAAGGCTGAGCAAAATTTTGCTCAGCACATCTTAAAATTTTTGCTGCTTTTTAATACTTTTTAAATAATTTGATTTTTAAATAAAATAAGAAACATAGCTATTGCTTTTAAAATGAATATAATAGTTAGAAAATAAGTTCAATTAGTTTATGAAGTTTTTTTTTTTTCTACGATCAAGTTTATAATGAATAATAATTTTAAGGAGCGATTTAAAAAACTATTTTGATGATTCAAATAATTGTAAGTCCTTTTTAAAATGAATTCAATAACAACATTTTTTAAATAAATAAATATAGGCTATTTTTGACATTTTTTTTTGTTTATCACTGTTAGAATTTTATACGAAATACATCAAATATACATATCTTATCAAAACTCAAACTCAAACCAAATTAAGAAAAAGAAAAAAAAATGTCGGCTGAGACTAAAAATTCCGAATTCGGACCGATGTTGGCAAATCTAATCGGGCCACTATCAGAAATCACATATCGGTCCTGCGTCATTTGCTGGTATAAGTCGCTTGGCGATATATAACCATAAGGGGTCCGATTACGGTTACCGGCAGTCGAAAAAGCAGATTCTTAGGTTTCAGTTGCCGACATGGTGCCGACACTTCACCGAAACCACTGTGCCCATGCCGACGCTTAACCGACAGTGCCGTCTGCGGTCCAATCGTGTGCCGAAAGGTGTGTGTTTGCTGGGACTGTTTAGTAAATATTTCATTAGAAGGTTCAATCAGTATGTCAAAAAATATATACCTGCCATAATTCACAGACCGTTTACGATAAACTCACACCAAAGGTGTCATTAGACTTAAAATAGTGTCTTCTTTCAGAATATGAATACAATTTTTGATATATGGGTCGTCTATATATTAAAAAGTGCACGAAGTTAGATTATTTTAAAATGATAGCATTCACTAATGGCACCGATGACGGTACGCTGGATGCTACCAAAATTAGTCTGCTATAAGCTGAAAAGTTCTGTTGCTAAAAACGTTGTTTTATCTGTTTACATTGCATTGCGCCAAGTATATCATCTTAATTGTCATTCAACATTCACATTTCACATTTTATTTGAGTTTCTTGGATGAAATCAGCACGGAAAAAGAGGAAGTTTATGTACTTTTGTTAAATCTTCGTGCAGTTTAACAAGGTCAACATTTGAGGATACTAATGTTAAATTCATAGGACAAACTTTAATTTACGTCTTCTCAAAAAATCATGCTATTTAAAATTTTTGTTTTAAATGAGATGCATTGAAAGAACCCAAAAATATTCCACAGAATATTTTTTTTTACTCAAAAGCATAATTTTAATTGTGAAAATAGTTAATAAATTCTTATTAAAATATTATGAAGTGTGCCTTACATAAATTTTTACATAAACATAATGGCCATCATCAAAAACATCAACCAGAAAATTTATTTGGAAAATGAGAATTTATTTCGTTTATTTTATCCAATTTTCAATCTTGCACAATTTTACACGTGTCATTGTGGAAGTTTTTCCTTTCAGATCTGAATATAATTTTTATAAATTTGTGTATATAATCTTAATAATTTTTAACACTTTCCAACATAGTTGAAAAGTCTTTATGACTTCGGTTTGTCTGTTCGTCCATACTCTAACATTCGTAAATATACTCGGTGTTTTTGTCGTTTACTATAGCAAGATCCCTATTGAAAATGAAGTGTGTAGTATTTATAGTACTTTACAGGAACAGACAAAAGTATTCCGTTACTTTACGGTGAATGGAAAAAAATCGTTTGAAGTGCATTTTTATCATGTTGCACCATTTCAAAAATAATGAAATTGCTATGCTTTTATGAAGTGCACTAACACATGCATTCTGTGGAGTATGGGGAGCAAGGCATTTATTATTTATTTACAGAACCACACAAAAGATTTTTATTACATAATGGTGTACGGAGTTAAACTGTTTGCCGCGTATTTTAATTATGTTACATTATTTCAAATATACTGAAATTGATGTACACTATTGGTCTCGTACGAGGATTTCGTACAGAAATCTTTGAGATTATTTGCTGATATAGCTTATTTCATTAATTTTTAATAAACGGCAATTTTCTATCAAACAACGTGCTTTTGCGAAGTGTGCGCACCAAAAACCTTTCGTATGGTAATCCCTTCCTTGTTGTGGGTTTTGTATGAGCATGAAAAAAAGGATGTCGACATAAAAAAATAATGTGCATGATATTACGTTTTTTCTTCCTTTAAAATATGACCTGTGATTTCAACAGCAACGACTGAAGTTTTACGATATATTTATAATTTGTGAATATTAGATTGTTAATGGCAACATAATTAACATAATTAATTTGTTTAAATAATGCGTAATATATTTTTACAATTATTATTTTCTATTGCAATGGTACCCTAATAAAACTCCTTCATATACCTGGTGTCCTAAAAAGGACTGACTGATTTTAAAAATCAATAACTTCACTGTAAAATAAAAGTCTGTAATTTATACAAAAATAAAATGTATTTTTTACAAAAAAAAAAAAAAAAAAAAAAAAAAAAATCTCTTTTAAAGAAAAAGTTTTTTTTCCTGTAAAAAAAGTTGGATTTTGTAATTTTTACAGAAAAAATATATTTTTTACGGAAAAAACTGTTTTCATGCAAAATTACAGATATTTACTGTAAAATAAACGGTTTTCCACTGGCGTCAAAATTGACAGTTTTTTCCTGTCAATTTGAGAGATTTTTTTTACAGCGTTGCAAACGGTGACAAATATTTAAAAAAGTTCTTGCAGGAGCGTTTTGTATGATGTCAGGCGTTCTTTTACTGTGATTCTCGAATTTAGTTCGAATTACAAACAATAGATGGCGCTGCGAGAGCTATATGCGCTAAATCTAGGCCCGATTTTTGACCCACTCAATACATTTTAATTTACTTATTTGGCATGGGAGAAGAGAAAGGCCAAAATTCTAGTTTGAATTTAGCGTCTATTCCTTGTAATCTATTGTTTCTATTGTTTCTAATTGTTTCTAATTGTTTCTTATTGTCTCTACCATCTATTGTTTGTAATTCGAACTAAACTCGAGAATCACGGTAAAAAAAAAAAAAAAAAAAAAAAAAAAAAAAAAAAAAAAAAAAAAAAAAAAACTCTTGACATCATATATAACCCTCCTGCAAGAATTTTTTTAAATATCTGTCACCGTTTGCGAGTTATTGAATTTTAAAATCAGTCAGTCCTTTCTAGGACACCCGGTATTAATGAACAGAACATTTGACAATTGATAACAGAATTTTTTTTTTACACAAATTATTAAAATGGCGAAATAAACAGTAAAATTGCTTATTATATCATTATTGATATTCTATTTATTTCATTTTAGAAACTGCCAAATTACGGGAAACCTTTTGGATATTTAATGGGTTTTCTTTGTTTTTTATACGCGTTTGATAAATAATTTCTAGACAACTGCCAAGTAAAAGAGAAGAAAATTAAACAGTGCAATTAATTTTTAATTAATTGCAATTTTTAATCAAGCACTGTATTTTAGCAAATGTGAGTGTACAATGTCAGAAGCCAGTTCATAAACCTTTCAAATGATATCTCATTCATAGCTGTGTGTTTTGTATATGCGTAAAACAGGATGTTGACAACAGAAACTCGTCAGATGTGCCAACCCCAAAACTTTCTTCTATCCCATACACGTTAATACTTTAAAATTCGCTATCGCAGTGCCAAAATTAAATGAAAATCTATGCCTATTATGAGGATTCTACAGGTATAGGTTCGTTGAATTGCGTGTTTTTTAAAAAGGAAATATAAGCATCGCATTTTTCAAACATGTCACTGAATTTCGGCACCCATCTCCTTAGATGTCTGCAACCAAAATTCCCAACCCAAAGAGCATAAAAGCGACACCTATAACGCTGTATGCATCCTAGTCTAATAAAGATCTATTTATGTGAAAGTGTAACAGAATATGAAGTTTGATTAAATTCCGTGGATTACTTTTTGAGATACAGCTACAGCCACAAGCGACTATTTTTTAATTCTACCCCACCACTTTTATAAAACGAAAAATTTTCACATTTACTTTGACAACATCTGCAAGAGAAATATAATGCAAAATTTATTCTCTTAAATAATGGAACGAATAGAATATAAAAATAGTCGCCTGCGGCAACTATAGCGAAAATCGGGAAAAATACAGCATAGCAGTGTGCTACCTGCCATGTGATTTACAGGAATACCTAATCGGCACTAATTTATGTAAAGGTCTAACAGAATAGAAATTTGATAAAATTCCGTAAATTAGTTCTTGAGATAGGACTACATAAATCCTGAAAAATGCAGTATAGCAGCGCCATCTGCTGTGTTATTTACACCAAAACCTAATCAGTAACAACTTATGTCAACGTCTAACTGAATCTGAAGTTTGATGTCAATCCGTGCATTAGTTCTTGAGATACACTGTAAAAAAACGGGCTAAAAAACGGAGATTCTACAGGCTATCTATACGCCAGTGCTATTTCCGTATTTTTACGGAAAAATTTCCCCATAAATTACAGAAAAATTTTCGTTTTTCTGATTAAAAACGGAAAATTTTCTGTAATTTATGGGAAAAAATTTCCGTAAACAAAAAAAACGGAAATAGTACTGGCGTCTAGATTGCCAGTAGAATCTCCGTTTTTTAGTCCTTTTTTTTACAGCGTAGAGAAAATTGAGAAAATTATTATATATTGCGAAAATTGAGAAAAACGCAGCATAGCAGTGCCACCTTTTCGACGATTTACACCAAAAAGTAATCGGCACTAATTTACATTAAGGTATAACTGAATCTGAAGTTTAACGAAAATCCGTGCATTTGTTTTTGAGATAGGGCTATTTCGGAAATCATGGAAAATGCAGCATAGCAATGCCACCAGTAGGCGATTTTCACCAAAAAGTAATCAGCACCAATTAATATCAAGGTATAACTGAATATAAAGTTTTATTAAATTCCATGCATTAGTTCTTGTGATAGAGCGCCCACAAAATTTGTGTCACATACAGACAGATCAAATTGGGTTCAGAACCTTTTCAAACATATAAATCAGTCGAGTCCGGAAGTTGAATTTTTCCAATACTTTCTTGTAAAAATAGAATAAAGTAATAATATATATTATTACTGAGGTTTACTATAGCAATGTAATTTGCGTAGAATGTGATATGCATATCAGTTATCGAGCATTTACAGGGACACACAAAAGATTTTGGGTACAGTACTGTATCCGAAGTACTGCCTATTACCGATATAATTTTTGAAAATGCGTTCTTAAGTTTAACCAAATTTTGTATATTACGGGGTATGTATAAATGCCATAGATCATATACAGAGCTACACAAAAAAGTTCGTAACCATTACTGATTACGAGCGGAAATTGATTAAAGGCGGCTTATAATTATGTATTTTCAAGCTGAACTATATTTAGCATACTAAGAGATGTTTGTAGAATGTAAATAAAATCCTATAAAGGGCAACTCAAAGAACTGAATAGAAGACCGCTTATGGATGATAGTTTTTAAAAGTGTGATTTCAGTCATTCTAAGCGTGTTTTTAGCCTGGATTAAATTTTAACTTAATACGAGTACGTGGCATGTATAAAAATCTATAGGTAATATACAGTACGGCTCAAAATAATTCTATTATTTTTCCACAAAACAACTGAAGTACTATTTCTGCTATGAATGATAATTGTTGAACCCCGTTTTTCAAACATGTTACACGTTTTCTAAAACGATTACTTAAGTAACTTATTTACCTTATTAAACAGAGAAGTATTATTAAAGTAGTCTGGAAGTGTTGGAAAGTGTTTCGTAATCTATGCTTGACGCATGATTAATTTTTTTTGTTCTTTTATAATTCTATGAAGATGTAATAAAACATGAATAAACTATGTCTTTCGGTCTGCCTTGATCCAAAAACCTCAGATATGGTGTCAAAAAAGCGTGTAACTATTTAAAAAGAAAAGTTGGTACAAATTTTAATATTTAGACAACCTCTATTTCGAAAATTATTTCGTATTCTGGAAGAAGGTAATATTCCGAGTCTAATGATATCTTTAGGGTGATTTTATCATAAACGGTCTGCGAATAAAGGTAGGTATATCTTTTTTATTATATGCTGATTGAATAATGTTTCAGAATGACGGCTGTTTTTTGATATAAGAATGTTAAATAGACAAGTCTTGACACTTTGTGAAAGTGTTTGATTCTCAACTCAAACACAATATAGTATTGTGTAATACTATCTTGTATAATCGGGCATACATGATGTTTCATAAAAGGACTCTCTAATTTTAAAATTTGATGACGCATAAACTAAAATAAATACAAAGAATTAATAAGTGGCATGTATATCAGGTACCTCATATATTTTGTACATAGTACTGTAAAAAATAGTTAAAATTTTCGTCAACAGACGGTGCTGCGCTGTCTCAGAATTCTTAAACTTACGTGTAAAGTACATTGGAAGTACTGTCATTTTTTTTCTTTTTATTTCATTTAATTAACAGGAAAAATGTTTTGAAAAGTTGAGTTAATAAGAGCATTTTTACAGTTCTACTTTGACGAAAATTTGAACTATTTTAAAAGTACTGGTCATAAAATTTTGAGCTATATCACTTATTTCATTTTTATAATTATTACAACTAATTCATTATTGAATATTAAAATCTGAAAGTTCTTTATGAAACACTCTGTCCTTTATCAAATATACATTGTGTTCGTGTTAGAATCAAACAGCGAATAAATATTGTGTGTGATTAAATTTGTATGTCAAACCAAGCCAACAAAAGAGTCTTTTCGGCGTTGAGATAAATCGCAACTAATTTAATTTTCTGTCTACGTTTGCATAAAAATGATTTTAGTGTGGTATATTTTCCTTATCAGAGTGTTAAAAATATAAAATTTTGATATCAGTTGAAATTATTGTTAAAATAATAAAACCAAATACTCCATTCTGACTTAAAATTCAATTCTTTCTTCATTTAGAATCCCCCCCCCCCTTCTCTTAATTACAAGCTTGACCATAAAATAAGTAACGTCATTTAGACCAATCTTACTTAAGTTCTATTCTAGATGTTACGATGAAATTTAATACCTGAATAAAATGAACCATGGGGATATGACTAGCGGGTTTTAAAAAAATATTTAAAATTTCAACAACGAGGACAAAATTTGGAACTTCCAGTCGAAAAAATATAGATAGAGATCCAAATTTACGATACTGCAGATTTATTAAATACATAACTCTGACAAGTCTAGTTCAATAGTCTGTGCTCAGTTTACATGTAGTTGAAAACTATGAAACATTCAGGGTGGTTATAATTAAAGTGACCCTACTCAGATTTATGTAGAGTATTCGGGTTAATGTAAATTATTTTAAGCGATATACATATTGGTATATTTGTTACATGGACTACAGGAAACAGAAATCTACAATAAAAATAATAGTTCAAACTTTGACCATTAGATGGCTATTACAGAGAATAATAATAATAAAAAAAAACAACAAATTATAACAAAAACAATAAGTTGCTATCCAATGTACACTTTATTTCGAAACTTTAAACAAATCTGTAAAAATTAAAATCACAAAAGCAAAAGTTATACTCGACGCTTCGGTTTATCTTTAAAACCATCCTCAGGAGTTAATTTTCTAAAAGACAAATCGGACAAAATATATTTACATGCTACATAATCGAAGACATATTGAAACTGAAAGAAGTAACAGAAATTTCATAAAAACATGTAAAATAACCTCAGTGGCGCCATCTCGTATCCAAAAGTAAATTAAAACAACCTTACTGGAAATATTATGTAAAAACTCATAGTCCGCGAGCCAGGTACAAATTTCGTCAATTATTTCCTCTTGGCCGATAACTTGTAAAATGTTTCAGAGTGTTGTATCATGAAGCTCTGTGAACGTCAGCTGCTGTTCCGTGGGTCGGTTGAGCAGTGGTAGCCTCCCACGGACGTAAGAAAAAAAAATAGCCATTTCCTCCCGATTGAAAATTTATCAAATGATAGTTAACCAATATCTTGAAGAAAAAAAAAGTCAGCTGATTATAAAATGGTGGTAAATACGTCAGCTGGTCACACGAACATAAAAAAATATATACATAGTCAGTGATTTCCTCTCAATTGAAAATTTATCAGATGGCAGCATATATGCTGTTTTAAATAAATAAACATGTCAGCTGGCTATATCTCAGTGGAAAAATTGTCAGCTGACGCCCTGAAGGGTGTAATGCAGGAGCTAGACAGCAGCCCCTATCACTTACATTTAAATGCACAAGCTGACGAGTTTTCCTTCGGCATATTGCTAGCTGAATTTTTTTATTACGTACAGGATCATATTAACTATCAGCTTACGGATATTCAACCGGGGATAAATAACCTATCTTAAGTTATTCGACATCACACTACATGCTCTAATTGTAAGATATAATTTTATTGTGATGTTTCATTTACATCAATATTCTTTATAGATACTTTAAAATTGATAAACATAGAAATAAATAAATGATGAAATACTGTGATAAGCAAATTAATTAATTAATAATTTATTGAAACTTAAATATATAGTACATAACATTTATTTTAAAGAGTTATTCAATTTAATTTTGTAATTTAATCATATTCATTTTCGCGTTGGCTTGTGCTCTGATCTCTTGATTCACTGTCACAGTCGTTGTCAAAACTATCTGTCACCATGTCCTCATTATCGTCATCTGTACAAAAATAGAAAGAAAAAATATTAAATATGTATGTTTAAAGTATAACATAATCGACATGATTAAAATTAAATAAAAAAATGTTACCCTTTTCGGGCTGAACAGTTATTTGATTAATCGATGATGGTAATTGAGTTCCAGAAAACCAATTGAATTCATATTTGTTGCCGATTTCCACCCAGCCATAGTCTGTAGGTTCATCTGTAGTTGGGGCTTTTAGATGTGTGTGTGACTAAATTTGCGCTATATAACATGTTCGTAAAAAATGCTGATATAGTTCTGATTTGCATGGAGGTAGAGACGAGCCATCAATTCCTTTTTCGGGTAACTGGAACGAGTCATCACCGTCAAGGAATTTGTATGTTTTTTTTTTTAACCGTTCTGTTTTTCCTAACCGATAGGGCTGTATCTCGCCTTAGGTGGGAATAAACGTACACAAAGCGGTAAGAATAACATAACACGAGTTGCCACTATTAGCGCTGACGGCGGAATGTTACAGCGGAGAGTATTTTCTCCGATCCCAACCGTTATATCTAGAATAAGAAATTGCGCATGCGTGTGGACTTAGACTGAAATTTTCTTACTAGAAAAAATGTACAGGGTTACCGAGTTTGCTATATGTCATCATGCTAAATTACCGATTACTTTTTGACTTTCGAAACTAAAGAGAGAAAGTTAAAATTAAAATAAAAACATAAGAAAAGTATTTAAAAAGTTAAAATAAATATATTTTATCAATAAAAAGGTAAATAAAATCAAAACTGAATAACTTACATCCATAAAGAATGAAAAAAGAAAAGGAAATTTTACTGTGTTGCAAAATTTTACTGTTCCCAGTGATTTAAACGAAATTGGTTATTAAAAGAATTTTACAATTATCTTAATAGATAGCTTTGAATTGCTTATAACTGAATAATAATAAAAAAAACAGTTCTAAGAAGCTGTATTTAAAAAGGAAGGGAAGGCCACAGTAATAATATTCAATAAAAAATGTTTTTTATTATATTTAGTAAAATTACATAAAAAGATAGAACAGGATGTAAAAAAATAATGCATTATTAAATTTAAAAATCATAAACTATTACATTTAAATGTATATGTACTGCTTAAAATAAATTAATAATGTTTCTTCAAATATGTACTATTTTGGCAGCAGAACATACAAGATTTAAAAGAATATATTTTAAACTTGATATTAAAAAATAAATATATAAAGTAAAAATAAAAATAAAAATAAGATAATCATTCTTCTTCTTATTATCATTAAGTGTGGAAAGGCACAGAATGTATTTACAGCTGCATTTTTATTAGTAATACGTTTAAATGACTCAGCTCATTCGCAAAATTTAACGCTTTATTTGTTGAGTATTAAATAATTTCCTAATTGCGTTAGTATTAAATACTTTAAGAAAATCACATGAAGCTATTTCTAAAGCAGTGTTGTTTGTTAGTAAAAATAAAATAATAATGTAATTGACATATGAAATTGCAAAAGAAATAAAAATAGAACATTAAATCGATGGTAGAGGCATTTTTATTTATTATAAGCCATTGGCTTACTACCACATTTACAAAAAGTTTTGCTCAACTGAAAAAAATGAAAAAAATGTTGATACAATGAAAATGTCACGCCTGATATGATAAAAGCTCCAATCTGGTAACCCTATACGTTCAATTTTTCTAGTAGTAAGAGAATTTCAACCTAAGTCCACACGCATGCGGGGTTTTCTTATTTTAAATATAACGATTGGGATTGGCGAAAGTGCGAGCGGAGACAGCGAATTAGAAGGGGATGAGATTTTAAAAGTATCTATAAAGGATATTGATGTAAATGAAACATCGCAATAAAATTATATCTTTCAGTTAGAGCATGGCGCGTAATGTTGAATAACTTAAGATCAGGGGTGTAGTGGAGGGTATACGGGGGTATACGCCGTATACCCTCTGGATATTTTTAAGGAACACCGTATACCCTCTGTTTCTCAAGAAAGCTGTAGTATATACACTCTAGGGTATACGCTCTGCCTTCAGCGTATACCCTCTGCTTAGAGCGTATAGCCTCTGTTCTTTTTACGACTACACTACTGCTTAAGATAGGTTATTTTCTCCGGGTAAATATCCGTAAGCTGTTGCTGTTAGTTAATATGATCCTGTACGTAATAAAAAATCAGTTAGCAATACGCCGAGAGAAAACTCGTCAGCTGGTGCATTTAAATAAGCGATAGGTAGTGCTGTCTGGCTCCTGCGTTACACCCTTCAGGGCATCAGCTGACAATTTTTGCACTGAGATATAGCCAGCTGAAATGTTTATTTATTTAAAATAGCGTATATTCTGTCATCTGATAAATTTTCAATTGAGAGGAAATCACTGAATATGTATATATTTTTTTATGTTCGTGTGACCAGCTGACGTATTTACCACAACTTTATAATCAGCTGACTTTTTTCTCCCTTAAAGGTATTGGCTTAACTACTGGGGAACACACATTTTGTTGACTTAGATTTGGGCACCTGTTTTTGTCTAATTATTGGCATCTAAATCCAAAAATGACCTCAGTTTTTTTTCTATC
Organism: Maratus speciosus; assembly: GCA_963932465.1. Taxonomy (NCBI): domain Eukaryota; kingdom Metazoa; phylum Arthropoda; class Arachnida; order Araneae; family Salticidae; genus Maratus; species Maratus speciosus. The sequence goes on from OZ010788.1 coordinate 337,403,923, forward strand.
ACGTCAACTTTTTAAGCTGCAGGATACCCCAAAAATCATACTTAATGGGGATGCAAAGGAAAATAAAGAAAAAAATACCATATATGTTATTCATACAACGGCTGTATATACTTAATGTGTACTACATTGTGCTCATACAAGTAATAAAATCCTTTTACAAAACGAAAAAAGTACATATTAAGGTAAAAACTTTCGCTTGTAGCTTTCCCTGGAGTGTTCCATTTGTGGACAATCTCGATTGATGCTCCAACAATAGTCAGCCATCATATGTTCATCCCATCTACCTTGATATCGTTCTTCCATGAGCTTCAAATCTTGGTGGAATCGTTCATCCTGCTCATCACTGACTACATCAATATTTTCCGGGAAGTCATCAAGATTGCTATGTAGAAACTGAAGTTTGATGCTCATGTTGCAACCAAGCCTTTTGAAGCTCTCTAAAAGTTGCTGGACAATTTCGGTGTAATTTTCTACTCGCATATTTCCAAGAAAATCTTTGACAAGGTTTTTGAATGCCAACTAAGCATTTTTTTTGGAGTTCTGCCATTGTTCCAATGAAACGTTCATCTCTAATGAGCTGCCGAATCTGTGGCCTGTCAAATACACCTGCCTTTATTTTTTTTAAAGACAGGTTTGGGAATTTCGAAATGATATACTTGAAACAGTCTTCTTCAATTGACAAAGCTTTCACGAACTACTTCAATAGATCCAGTTTTATATGCAGAGTTGGAAATATTATGTTCTTTCAGTTGACAAGTGGCTGATGCAAAATGTTTGGATCAACATGTTTGAGGTCAGATCTTGGAAGCCAATTCGACTGGAACCAAGCTGCTCACGAGCTCTGCTGTCCCACATAAACAAAAACAGGGATACTTGGTATATCCATGCTGCTGGCCAAGAAGGAAACACACAATTTTAAGGTCAACGCAGATGATCGATTCGTGAATATGATATTACAATAAATCAATGGCTTTCTTTATGTTCTCATATTCTTTGTGCAAATAAAATGAATGGCTTATTGGGGCTGCTCCAAATAAATTTAAATTGTGAAGGAGCATACACTTCAAGCTTCTCTTCGAGCTATCGACGAACAGTCGCAATTCAGTTGCAGTATAGGATGGAATTCCCAACTCCTCCATTAAATCATGTACGTTATGGCAAAAAATAAATCCACCGTTACTTCGAAAGTATTGAAGAAATTCACTTTTTCTGGATCAAAAGTACGATACATTAACTCCCTTTTCAAGAAAAGTTTTCGCCTGCAGTGTTGATGCTAAGGGTTCTGAAGCTTTTTTTTTCCTATGACTCACGCCCGATTCAGCGTAGAGTGGTGACATTAATGCAAGCTGTAGAGAAACAACTTGACGTGATAGAAGAAAACTGATTGCAGTTTTGAAATCAGCACGCTTTTTTGACTTAAAAACAGCTCAAAAATCGAAGTCAACAGAAATTGAGTTAAAAATTGTTCCCCAGTGATGAATTTTCAATCGGGAGGAAATGACTACGGAACCGCAGCTGACGTTCACGGAGCTTCATGATACACCTCTCTGAAGGATTTTACAAGTTATGGGCCGAGAGGAACTTAGTCATGAAAATCTGTTGCTGGCTAGCGGACTATAATGTTCTTTCAAAATACTGACCCAAATTTCTGGAATAGGGAAATGAAACATTATAATTACGTATTTCTTAACGTCTTAAACAAATCCTTAAAGATTCTCGGATAATTGCTTTAAACGGATGGAGTTGTTTTGAAAGAATCCTGGTATAGTAAAAGTCAATAAACGACAATGCAATGGTAAGTTTATTATATTTTAAATTGTTTTTATGCTCTTTCAACCTTTCAAAGTAGCAGTGCTTTGTCATCCCACTAAATGTATCAAGAATCTGTACCGTCAGTAAGTTTAAAGGGTATTTCATAAACGCCAGAGTAAAGTATACGTGGAACAGGATCAAATTTTCGACTCATAACATTAAACAAAGTCCTTGAATTGGATACTACAAGAAATCCTTTTTAACTTTTGAAAGAAGATTGTGATATATGGAATTGTTCTGTAAACTTGACACGGGGTATAATTATCGGTAACCTTTATATTGTTATTTTTGTGATTTTAATTTTTACATTTTTGTTTAAAGTCTCGAAACAAAGTATGCGTTGGATGCAACTTATTGTTTTTGTTTTCACATTTGAGTATAAAACGTAAAGTCCTTATTTATTATTAAAAAAAAGATTTAGTAGCCAATTCATTTTCACTGTCTATTCTTTCGAAGTAGATCACTCCATTTATTTGGCACGTGGTGAAAGAGAAAAGGGCTAAAGAACGCAGGACGTATAGATAGGGTTCAGAAATTCGTTGAGCGTGTTTCATACGGGAGCGGAAAATTTTCCAAATTGGCTGCCAAATTTATTTTTAGTGAAACTTTTAGGAAGATACTTAAGAAGAGGGTTACAAATCCTAAGCCTGGTTTATGAGTCTCCGCTTATATAAAAACGTATACATATATATATATACATATAAACTTTATTTATCAACGTATTTATGTAAAAACGTTGTTATAAGTAATAAGTTACATGTATCTATTAAAATAAATTAATGTAAAAGTAAATTATACTTTTCACTATCCAAAGAATAGGAAAAAATAAAACTTACCTTCTTTTAGGATACTAACTTTCGAAGTGTACATTATCTTCTCCATGCTACTTGTTTGGACATTTTTTACAGTTCACTTTGGGATAGTAAACTGAAATTTTTAATCAGTCACAGATAGCTACACGCATGCCAGCATTATCTCTATCCAGATGCTTTAGATCCAATTGGTGCAAACGCAATAATCTCAAAACCATAATCAACGCAACGTGCTTACCGATTTTTGGCGAGAACAGTCATTCATAATGACCTTAGAAAATTTTGGTAGTTAGACAAGAGGCATTTTATCTTAGATTCTAAACGGATAGATGAATACTCAAAATTGTCGCATATGGTTATTGCACGTATCAATAGAATGGATAACAGCCTCGCCATTATGATTACGTCGTTATACGGTATGGATTTATTGCTGAGTTTATTTTTGGCCCTTTTTTCTTCGAGGAGCTCTTAAAGGCCCTAAAAGATGATATGACTGCCTGTTTCTGCGAACTAATGAAGCAAAAAGTAATTCCTACCTTACAGAACACTAATATTTAAAAACTACTGTCCTTAAGATGTCTGGAAAATGATGAAACATATAACATTAGCTCACAAATGTAAGAACAGCTCCATTCTGATTTCATTCTGATAAGTTGGATAAGTTTTCCGAATGCCTAGTTTCTTCGTTCTTCAGATTGGAATTCCTATGAGTTCTGGTTATGTGTCACAACAAGAAAGATCTTTCAGTAATTCTTAAAAGTTCTTGGGATAACTGAAAGATCGTGACTATGGAGGGAGCATACAGACTCTGCTTGAATTAAAAGCAAGCACACGACGTCACGTTGTTGCAATTCCTCAAGAATCTCGCAAAACTACCGTTAAACATGTTTCTATGGAACACGTGTCTTAAAGATGTGATTAACGAAAATGGAATTCTCACTAAACAAATTGTGTGGTTAAATATATTTTTATGTTTCCGATATCTTTTTTTCCCAATGCGTCATCCTATCATCTGACTATAGTTTACGTTAAATCACTTTGAAAAGGGTATCATTTATGACTACTTTGTACATGGTATGAACTACCGAAAGTATTTGGCAGTTAGTACTTAACTGAAAATGCATTGCTCAATGATTAAATTATTTGATACTTCAAAAAATGTCAATTGATAACGTCACGGTAGTTCCCATCATTACTCTAATTTGTCTGTTACCGTTTCCTAATGTAAAAAATGCGTATTTTCTTAAATTAAACTTCGATTATCAAAAGAATGTTACACACATCTATTATAATTTTTTTTAATTGTAAATTTAAGACTAAATAAACTAGTCGGGTGTTCCAATCCCAAATTTTCTTCTATCTTAAACATGTTAATACTTCGAAATTTTCTATTGTAGTGCCAAAATTGAATGACAATCTATGCCCATCATGAAGATCCTAAAGGTCTATACCTTTAGAATCCTCATGATGGGGTATGTGGGTAAAAAAAGGGGATTTAAGCATGGCAATTTTCCAACAAATCATTGATTTTCGGTACCCACCCTCTCAGATGTTTGCAACCAAAATTTCTAAATCAAAGACAATAAAAGCGACACTTGTTGGGCAGTATACAACCATGCCCAAGGGTCCATTTATGAGAAAGTGCAACAGAATTTGAAGTTTTGTTAAATTCCGTGCATTAGTTTTTGAGATATAACAATAGCGAAAATCGTGAAAAACGCAGTATAGCAGTGCCACCTGTTAGGCGATTTACACCACAACATAATCCGCAACAAGTTATATAAAGGTGTAACTGAATCTTAAGTTTGATAAAAATACGTGACTTAGTTCTTGAAATAGAGCTATTGCGGAAATCGGGAAAAATGCAGCATAGCAGAGACACCTGTTGGGTGATTTACACCAAAAATTAAACAGCACCAATATATATCAAGGTCTAACTGAATCTAAAGTTTTATTCTTCCATGCATTAGTTTCTGAGGTAGAGCGCCTAAAACATTTTTGTCGCATACATACAGACAGACTCACATACAGACATTTTCTCAAAACAGTGAAATCGTGTTCAGGACCTTCTAAAACGTATTAATCCACTAAAAACCGAAAGTTGAAAAAATTCACGAACCCAATACTTTCTTCTTCTAAAGGTAGAAAAACGTAAAAAAAATAATACTCTCTCCGTCCCAAATTAGTTGCGACATTTATGTCGAAAATTTTGTCCCAAATTAGTTACTACATTTCAAGTGGGTGGAGTCATAAGTAACTTCCGATGCAGTTTAGTAGATCGACACCATTTTTTAAGGACCCTACCACCAGTATACCATAAAGATCATTTTCTTCCTAAAGAATTAACGATTCATTAGCTAGAAGGTAATTTTATGGGATTACTGGTGGAAGAATCAAAATGGGGCGCGCTTCAGAGCGCGCGAACCCTGTATTTTTTAAACTAATTTGGTACTTGTTTAAGGAGAGACGGAGGGAATGCTTGGTAAGTAAATGTTGTTGATTGATAGCATAGCACCTTGAAATCTCTGAAAAATGTTCAAGCAAAATCATAAAATCATCAGTATCAATAATCAGCACAAAAGTAATGAAATGTAGCAACTAATTTGGGATAGAGGGAGTAATAAACTAAACTAAATTATTTTTGAATTAGAATTTCACTTTTAATAATTTGATTGTAATGCACTTGATGAAATTAGGATATCATGATTAGTTCGAAAATTTATTTTTTAGGACCAAGATGGATCACCATGATGGAGACATCCACTGATTTCTTTGAATCCCATCACAGTAACGGTCTCACTCAAGTCTTTATAAAATATGAGTGTCATCAATGATGGACGAAATCATACCGAAGAAAAGCTTTCCTTTAGCATTGATGACGACAAAGATGAGAATCCTTGTATACATATTACTAATATTTCTCAAATCCATATATGCAATTTGACGGTATACTCCTTATACCCATCTGAGCTCTTATGGTTTGCAACAATATGTTGCATTGTTTTCACCATTCTGGGAACCATTGGTAATTTCATCTCTATTTTAGCGTTAGTGCGCAGTCCAAGACTGAGAAATGCTACCACTGCATTTATAGTGAATCTTTGCGCATCAGATTTGTTATTTTGCAGCTTCTCAATACCCCTAACGGCGGTTACTTATATCGATCGAAAATGGAACGGCAGTGACCAGCTATGCAAAATGTTTGCTCTTGTTAGATTTACCAATGGAATAGCGTCTATATTCACTGTTGTTGCAATTACCATAAACCGATATGTTTTGATTGTATATCCGAACATTTATCCTCTTTTGTATACTAAAAGAAAAACGGCGCTAATGATTTTCTTCCTTTGGTTTCTTCCTTTATTTTTACTTTTACTGCCTTACCTAGAAGTTTGGGGCACATTACGCTATGACCCAGAAGTAGGGGACTGTGGTGTGATGGATCTAAATAACAGATCCCCAAGAACATTTATTTTTGTTGTTTCTTCTGTGTTCCCGACACTTTTATTCATTGCTTGCTATGTGAGAATATATTTCATCGTGAGCAGGACAGTTAGAAAAGTATCGAGAGTCGAACAACGCAGACCAACAACATGCGCAAGCATGAATGACATTACCGTAAACGTCGGCCAACGTAAAAACAGTTGTGTTAGCAACAGTAATATGTATATCAACTTTAGAGACAGAAAAGATTTTCGACTTCTTCGAATAATTTTAGTCATCTTTATACTTTTTGTTCTTTCAACATTTCCTTTAGCCTATGTAAAGCTATTTCGCAAAGAGTATGATCTTCCTGTAATGAACATTTTAAGTTACATGGCCATTTATTCTTCAAATGTTGTTAATCCCCTCATTTACATTGCAATGAGTGAAGATTATAGAAGAGCTTACAAAGAATTATTTTGTTTGAAAAGTGTCCCAATATCCGAATGATGAAAATATTTTAACGTTGCAACTATTCACTTTTGCTTGAGAAGTGTCTCAATTTATAAAAAGTTTAAATATTACTTTGAATTCCCAATAGTAAATTTTGTTTGAAGTTTGAAGTAATATACGAATAGTGAAAATATTTTGAATTATTCACGTTTTGTTTAAAAAGTGTCTCAATATTTGAAAGCTGAAAGTATTATTTTCAAATCACAACTATTAAATTTCGCTTGACAATTGAATTAATATCTGCTTTGTGAAAATATTGATTTTAATTTGAATTATTCCTTTTTGTTTAAAAATGTCTCCTGTTTCAAAGCTAAACCTATGTTTTGAATTCACAATTATTTAATTTCGTTTGAAGATTGCATCAGTATCTAAAGGAAATAATTATAAATTTAATAATAACAATAATGAGATGAAAAAATTCGCCTGCCATTATGAATAAGATAATAAAAAAATATAATATATAAATGTAATAATAACTGTATCATTTGTTTTCTAAATTTTGTGTTTTGTAAAGTCTTGATATTTTATGTCTAGTACTTTACTGAAGAAAGACGTGGGTATGACTTTATTTATCTATCCTCTTCAGATAATACTTAAATTTATAATCTATAAAAAAAAAAAAAATAAAATAAAGAAATAAAGAAAAAAACTAGAGAACAGGAATTCTGCTTTTTCAGAATTTACTGTCGCCCCCGGTATTTCCATTACTTCATTTTCTTCTGGTGGACTGGTGGTTTCTATTATTATGAAACAGCCATTATAAATGAAGCGTTAGGTGAAGATGAAAGAGCAGCCGTAAAAAGTTAGAACTCTGATTTTCTGGTCAGAATGGAAAAAAATTATGGCCATTTTTTTTTTCCATTCTGACCAGAAAATCAGAGTTCTAACTTTTTACGGCTGCTCTTTCATCTTCACCTAACGCTTCATTTATAATGGCTGTTTCATAATAATAGAAGCCACCAGTTCATCAGAAGGAAATAAGTCGGTTAAGCGGTACTCGGATAATCGGGACTCTACTGCAAAACATATTTCAATTTTATGACTTAAAGCACACGCTTTTATTTTATGTAAAATGACGTCATTTGCATTAATATAGATATTTAAAATTAAATATAGTTTTTAATAGCTCCATGTTTTATCATAAATCCTTCATTTATATTTTTCTCAAAATAGCACGTATTTTAATTATTTTTTTTTCAATTTTTATGAGAAAAGGGCAACAAAAAGATATAATTGCTATTTTTCAACAATTTTTGCTTTACTTTCTACAGAAATGGAGAGCTTGAGTTGCCAAAATGAAACAAATGTCGCTAAAAACTCCAAAAAATTAATATTTCAAAAACAAATGAAGATGCAGTTTTCAAACAAATTGCATTAAAAAGTACTATTTTCCCCAATACGACGGTATAAACATTGAAAATGTGCGATGCTTAGAAGTTTTAAAAAATGCTGTAGAGTAATTAATCGCACAATGAAACATCGGCTTTTGTTTTACTGCTAGCGTACACAAAATAACGTTATTTATTGGAGACAAAATAAGCTGGGAGAAAGAAATACATTCCGGGGGATAATTAAGGAATCATGTTTATTAAATTTTATTTAAAAAGTATGGCAGTATTTGAATACTGAAAGTCTTATTTTGAATTAAAGAAATACTTAAATTAATTTGAAGAATGCACCAGTATTTGAAAACAAAAATCGTATTTTGGATTTATGTTTATTATTTTTTTGTTTCAAAAATTCTCAATGTCCGATAAACAAATATATTATCTTGAATTCATGTAATTAAATTTTGTTTGAAAAATGTCTCAATATTTAAAAACTTAAATATGTTACATTTGAACATTTTGATTTTTGACTGAAAGTTGTCATTTTAACCTAAAAATTAATAAATTACTTCTTTAAAAAGTATATTGGCATACAAAGGACATAAATATTATTTTTAGATATTCTTGTAAAAAATATAAAATATTCATCATTTATAAAAGTAATATTACACCGAATACAGAAATTTTAAAAGCGAGCATATTATTATTTTAGTTTTATGTTAGTGATTTTGATAAAAGAATGAAGAAATTATAATTAGAATTATGAATAAATATCCATTTCCCCCTACCACTTAAATTATCTTTGATTTTAAAATTAAATTCCTAATTCCTATTTTCCTAGTATAGGGTGGTCATAAAAAAACTTCCCCGACATATGTACCCCTAGCAACCTAACCGCTCAACCAATCGAAAAGAAATTTCAAATTTATTTATTAAGAGGTATGCGCTCGAGATCGCGATGATTTAAAACAATAGATCTGCCACGGTTACGGTTACAGTGAAAAAATTTCGAAATTGTCGAATGGCAACAGCCTTTTTTTCCTGCGCAAATTCATCAGCTCATTGAAAAACCATAAATGGCATTGGAACGATACACGTATGACTAAAATTGCCGGTGTAATATCGTGGCACTCAATCCTAATCAGTTCCTATGTAACGCAATATTCAGCACTCTAAAACAAATTATTACATTTTTATTTTCATTATGCGTGCACAAACACATCTCAAAAACACATTTTAAAACAAATCTTACAACATTACTCAGTTCACAAGAGAAAAAAAAAAAAATCGGCTACTGAAAAACATGTCTTGTAGCCACTTCTTCGTTCCTTGCAATGGCCTTTCTAGCGTTTAGTTTAGTAAATGTTTAGAAAGTGTAGTTTAGTTTATGCTGGCAATTTTCATCGTACGTGCATCATAACAACGCCATGTATGGTTTTTCAATGCTCTGATGAATTTGCGCATGAAAAAATGGGTGTTGTCATTCGAAATTTTTTTACTGTAACCGTAACCGTGAGAGTTCTATTGTTTTAAATCATCACGATCTCGAGCACATACCTTCAAATAGGTATATCTAAAATTTCTTTTTGATTGGTTGAGCAGTTAGGCCGCTAGGTGTTCATATATCGGGGAAGTTTTTTTTATGAGCACCCTGTAAGTTTTAGATATAATAACAACATTACTAGGTTTTAAAAGATTTATGAAAAATTTTTAAGCTGTAAGAAATATTGATATCAAATGAAAGTTGACAAGCAGTTATAATAATGTTACTCATAACTAAGTACTTTGTGATTTCGTTTTAATATTGTTCAAGCAAATTTCAAAACACATTATTCACATTATTACTTAAAATATTTTATTATAGGTTTTCTTAGGGTCACCTTACGAATGACTGTGGATACGGTAACAGCTCGGTAACAGTTAATTTGGCGTAAGATGAAGTTGTTGAAGTTGAAACTATACCTTGCGAAACCGAAGCTGGGTTTATTTCACAGTGAGCGTGCTTCTATAGCTTTTCTGCCTTTTTTGAAACATCATTTTCTATTGAAAGCAATGCTATTATAATTAAAATTCAGGAAATTACTTTACTGAGAAAGATATAGTTGAATTGTAATAAGAAAAGCTCTTAAACCAAACTGTAAGTATCTTAAATCCGTTTTATAGCTATAAGTGACAAGTAAAATTGATAACAGATATGTTGGACAAGAGTGCTTGCGCACTCTTGCAAACTTCGGCACTGGGCACTCTTGCATACTTCGGCACTGCGCACTCTTGCGTACTTCGGCACTTCGGCACTTCGCACTCTTGCGTACTTCGGCACTTCGCACTCTTGTATACTTCGGCACTTCGCACTCTTGCATACTTCGGCACTGCGCACTCTTGTATACTTCGGCACTTCGTACTATTGCATACTTCGGCACTGCGCACACTTGCATACTTCGGCACTGCGCACTCTTGCATACTTCGGCATCGCGAACTCTTGCACTATCGTCACTAAAGAACTTTGAAGCGTCAGTAATGACATCTACTGATAAGCAAATCCAAAATACTTAGATGAAAGGTAGTCCAGTAATAACCTAATCGGAAAAAAAAAAAAAAAAAAAGATTGCCTTTGTAATTTTTATTATGATCCTGTTTTCAAAAAACAAAAATATTATAACGAGAAGGCCCAAATCAGTTTTTTTCTTATAAATCTTTAAAAATTCCATCGAAATACGCAGCTCTTTTTCACCGTAAATTTATCGAGTCATTACACCATTTACAACTGTAACTAAACGCAAAACTCTGTTATCGGATTGGATAATCCCTCTGTGTACTCTTGTACTCCGCGCACTCTTGCATCACCTTACTGTAGGGTAAAGTACCCATATTTCGTCCTCTCTCCTAATTTCGCCCCCCTTAACTTTTCAGCTTCTGCGAAAGTGGAGCCATTTATGACGCAAGGCACATGGGACGGGTGGTAAAAGGAATCAGTGTTGAAAGTTTCGTTCGCCAAGACGCATACATAAATTAAAGACGGCGAATTTCCTACTTTTTAAAAGATCCGAGTTCGTATTACGTCGTTTGTAGAACGTTATTTACTGTACTGTAAGTATTTATTTCTTATTCATTGCATGTATTTTACGTTGATAAGATGCTGAAAGTAGCATACAGTGAGTTTTAGGACGCTCAGTTAATCTTACGGGAACTGAAGCTCTGTGATATTGGGAAGTAGCGTGAACCCAATTTCGTCCCCCTTGCAGTTCTTATTTTCGTCCCGGGGACAAAATTAGGAATGTTTTTTCAGGACATTTAAAAAAAAAATTTCCTCTTGTTTGGATGGCTAATGTTTCGTTATGTTAATCTTCCACTAATAATTAGTACATTTCTTTGTGCCTTACTTTAATGTCAATTAAATTACTTGCTCATTTAGAAATAAATTTTGATTTAGTTATAAGTTAAGCCTCGTATTGGATTTTTGGAGGGGATGAAATTGGGACCATTTATTTTTCTTTTGCATTTTTTAGATACTTCTAAAAAAACAGTTTTTCGGATTGTTAAAATTTTTTTATTCGATATTTGGCTATGTTTCTATGTGCGAGGGTAGTTAGTCTATCTAAAATCCAAATTTGGTAGATTTTCACTGAAAATTACAACTTCCATGGGCCTAAAAGTGACTGGGGGACGATAATAGGGCATCTTACTCTATACTTCTATTTTGTTATAAGCACTTTTTTGCGATATAATTAAAATTTAAATAAAATAAATTTAAACTTCCATTTTTCTCTTAGAAAAAAGGAGTATAATTCTAGTTGTTAAGCAAATACGTCACATGGGTTATATCGGTAGTTTATCAGATGAGTGTTAATAATGATATTTTCAATAGCACACATACAGGTTTAGGAAATTCCGCCTTTTATACCAATATTTGAGAACTTTCTTGTAAATATGTAGATTACTCAAGTTTTAAAAAGTAAAGATGATTTAATTGATTAACAATTTTTAAATTTTTTAAATAAATGAAAATTAAAACTTGCGTGGAAAATTATACATGGTATATTTTTTCCTCTTTTTTAAAGTAATAATACAGAAAATACTCTTTCTGCTTTAGTGTATTATAATAATTGTTTAAAATTAATTTGAGTAAAAGTTTATTAGGTACAAGTTATATATATTTTTATCAGGTTGTATTTTTGCTACAAGTTATGTAGTTTCTATATATACTACACGATATTTTTTAAAGCTCAACGGAACTTTTGTATGGTATTCAAAAAGGTGTATGATTTACATGTATTACATTTGTTTTTCTATCAGTCCATCAGTTTGTTCATCTAGTTGGTAACTTATTTTTAAAATTTATTAAAAGGATTGCTAATATTGAGTTTTAAAGGAAATTTCAATATGTTTTAGAGATAAAAACTGTTTCAACACTATCAATATAAAATGATTTAAGGGTTCTCAAGACTCTTAAAATTGGAAAAAATGAAAAAAAAATGACTATTTTCAACTTTTAATATCTTAAAATGTATATAATTTAAAAACAAAATTTTTATTGGGATGGAAGATATAAGTATGTTTTTTCATTTCAGGTATTTAAAAGATTTCAAGATGCAGAATTAGTATTTATAGGGCGCTTCTGTCAGACATTTGTCGAGCAGAAAATTGGTTTAACAGCTTACGCGCAGGATTACAAACTAAATTTTGCTACTAGAATGAAATTTTTCATGCCTAATTATACTTCAAATTGTAGTAATTACCTTGAACCTAAATAAACTTGTATTTAAAGCATTTTTATATTTTTAATACAAAGTTGTATTTAGCTAATACAAAATTTTGAAAATTTCAACAATATAATCACCTAATAAATATATATATATATATATATATATTTTTTTTTTTTTTTTTTTTTTGTACAGTAAAAAGGAAATTTTAGGTTCAGTTTATACAGATTGACATGAAACATATGTTTTGAAAATTTCAAGAAAAAATATTCAGAAGTTTTTGGGATATCCTACGCGTTACGCTCAAAAACGTCATTCGGAGAAAACTGATTTCAAAGTTCGAAAACGCCGCTTCAGCTATTGAGCGGGTATAATTCTAAACGCCATAACTTCTATTCTAATAGGAATCTCAAGGAAATCCTTGTATCAAAATGTTCAGAAAAGATAAGAGTTCAACATCTAAAATAAATAAATAAATAAATAAAATTAAAAAAATTTTGAAGCTTTAAGAGTCCTGGGACACCTTAAAGTTTTTTTTGAAGCGTCACACTATTGCATTAACATAAATTATTGTGAAATGGAAAATTATTAAACAGTTACTTTCAACATAAAACCGTAATATGGCATTTAAGAAGTGATTATGATTTTGGTGTGCCTTTCTCCCTTTTTTTCTCTCTTTCACTATACATCTATTTATTTCAATTTCAAGGTCAGGATATGTGTTTAAACCTATAATGTATGTTATTCTTTGTAGAATATTACATCATTAAAAATTGTCCAGCTTTGTTTAAAAACTGTATTTTAAATATTCGCACTTTTTCAAACAAGTTCAAAAAGTAAGAATATTTTTCAGCTGAGCTCTTGTTTCAGCTGATTAAAACAATCATTATGCTGTAAAAGTATTTATTTTTTGCAGAGTGGCTATTATTTCCGTTTGTTGAAAAAGGTATGTTATAAAAAATTATATGACATTCCGATTATATGAGATTCCTCAGTTTAAATATTTATCTCCTCCATTTATATAAAATTTTAATATTAAATTGCAGTTTAATTATTATTATATAGAAGGTTCTACATAGAAGAAGAAAGCTCTTCCTTAGGGATAGAACATTCATTATTACTTTAATAAAAAACAACAACAACAACAACATTGTTGTACGTATTGTAAACAATGTATTTAGTCATTGTATGTATTGAGGGCACATTCATTTTATGCATATTGTATGTACAGTGCATTGCATAATAATAAGTCCACCCTTAAAAAACCGGCTTATTTTGTGAAAAAGATGTAATCTTTTTTGTGAACAAATTCTATACATTTTTTTAGCTACAATTTTGAGAGTAAGAAAGAGGAATATTTTTATGAATCATATAAAAAATATAAAAAGGCCATTTTTTATTGCTTAGGAGTTCTCAAAAGATTTCGATTGTTTTTAAAATTTAAACACGATTATTCTTCATTTATGCAATTTTTAAATAAAGTAATGGACACTCATGATCTTAACTTGACTTCAATAATCTTAACTTGTTAACTTTAACAATAATTCCACATCTTTCATTATCCCTTTATCTACTGACGGTACTTGTAAGTACCATTAAAATAACTTGTTATAAAATTGATTTAATGCATCAATTAGTAGTAGTACAGTTTAGAATGAGTTATAGATACATTACTTTATCTTGTTCCAAAAGCATTATTGGTTACACAAAGCAAAAATATTTTTAAAAGATGATTTCTTTTCCCTTTGTATCTTTTCAGCTTTCTTGGCGTTCGGGGGGGGGGGGGGGTATTTTTTAATTCGGAAATATTTCTATATTTCCATTGTAAGAAATTTATATTTGTACATTTTCCAATTCTTCAAAATACTAAGAAAAATACTTAAAATAAAAGATTTGAGTGGTGTTATAAATATTGCACAAAATCCCTATAAATCCAATTTTAATTATTTAAATCCTTCAATCTTTCTAAAATCCTTCGAAAACTTATGAAATGATTATATAAATTTTCTAATGTAGTTTCAAAAGTTCACGAAAAATGCTTTAGAGATAAAATTTTCATGAATTCATAATTCAATAGATTAAGGGTTAAACCATAGCAAATTTTAAACTGCAGGTGCAGTGTGTCTCAAAAATTAACTTATGGGAAAGGAGAAAGGTGAAATTACAGTCTTTAAAAAAGGTGGTAAATGTAATATTGAAATAGTACGTATTTTAAATGGATAATACGAGTTGTGAATTTTTTTTTACGATTGAAAAATCTTATGAAACTAACAAATCTCCTTCAAGCCCCCCCCCCCCCCCCCCAAAAAAAAAAAAAAAATCTGTCCATCAAATGAGTACTGCGCTAAGGAGGTTAATTCAGACTAAAGTTCTATGGTATCTTCAAGCAAAAAGAAAATATATTCCAGCCGCCAATTCTCCAATGTCTAGAATCTTGAAATAATTAATGTTTTGTAAATAGAAAAGGAGGAAAGCAACTTGCAATTTCTTAAAAAAAAAAACACACACACACACAGAAAGATATTAAAATTCACACAAGAAATAATAGCTCGAAAAAAAAAAAAAAAAAAAAAAAAAAAAAAGGAAGACAGCAATATTTATTGATAAAAAAAGGGTTAATTTAGATAGGTTAGATGACTGACAAAACTGTATTGTTATGACTTGCGAAAGGGAAAACATTTTTTTTTTTTTTTTTTTTTTGAAACGTCAAGGAGGAGGTTGTTTCAAAATGGTTTTGGCCGGCGAAGAAAAAATAGAACATATGTCTAAAGTCCTCAGATACTTTCGATTTAAGACGTATACTGGTCGAATAGCTAGAGAAATACTTTCGGAATTCTTCTGGAGATATATAGAAAATGTTTGACGTCTTATTTTTCAAAGAAGGTTTGATTACGAGAGCTATTGGGAGATCTGCAACAAACTGAATAAAAAAAAAATATTTGCAATCAACCTGCAAAGTAAAATGCTTGAAATGCTTTATAGCTGTAGCACATGAATACATTGATCTTGTTCAACATTTATGTTCATTTGTGTAAGTATAGCACGTACATGCATGGCGATTAAAGGTTTCTTCAACAAATTCAAGAAGTTCCTGCATGTTATTTTACAGGGTGATCGCAATTAATATTATTTTTATTCAATTTGCTGTTGTATTCTAATTGCTCTCGTGATCAAACCTTCTCCGAAAAATATGAGATCAAATAATGTTCTTTATATTTTTGAAGTTCCAGAAGAATTTGTCAAGTATTTTTCTAGCTATTCTACAAAATATCTAAAATTCAAAGTGGCCATTGACTTTTGGTCATATGGTGTACATCGCATTTTTAAATTTTCACACGACTGCTTGAGATTACCAAAATGTACTTAATAAACATTTGATACCAGTTTCTGGAGGTATAATAGAGAATCGAATTTTTATGATTCAACACGAAAATGCACCTATTTAATCTACATATTATACGTTTGAGTGGTTTCTGTCCAATAGTTCGCATATTATTGACTGGCCCACTTAAAATATTGATTAAAACAGCCTGGAACAGAGGTTCCCAACGTGGGGCGTTCGTCCAACCGGGGGACAATTTGACCTTTTAGGGGGATAATTCCAAATTTGTAATTCACCCATTCGCTATCAGTTTCTTTTGTCTTTGTTTTTTGTTTGTTTTGGGGGAACAAAATGTTGTACACTTAAAAAAACAAACAAACATACAAAAAGAAAAAAAACAGAATACACGCAGAATTAAAAAAAAAAAACAATTTTTTAATTGAATAATAAAAAAAAATCCAAGGAAAAATTTAAAATAAAATTATATCAGATTAATTATGTGAATAATCATTTAAAATTTTTTCAGCTGTATTTCATTTGGCGAACCTATCATTTTACAACATCCATTTTTCATATATTGCTTTCATTTTTAACACTCTCCAACACAGCTGAAAAGTGTTTATAAATTTGGTTTGTCGTCTGCCCATGATCCAACTCGCATAAATGCATTCGTATCTCCATGCATTTCATACATGTTATTGAGGGTTACCATGTAATGTCTGGTATTTAAAAGGAAGTGTGTAGCATTTGTAGTTCGTTTACAGGGTACTCAAAAGAATGCCGTTACATTATGGTCTATGGGAAAAAATCATTTGCAGTGTATTTTAGTGTACTCTATTTCAAATATATTGAAATTGATATACATCACTGAGGTAAGTTACAAAATGTACATAGGTCCGAATAAGGTGTTCATGGCATTTATCGTTCATTTACAGGGACACAAAAAAGAATTCGGTTACAGTGCGTATCAGCAGTTTAAGTACACTAACAATTTTAAAATAAAACTTTAAATATTCACTTTATTTCAATATCCGTCTTGTATATGTTAATAATAACAGATTTAACACCATATTCATTAAAATTATCTTTTAAATTGCATTTCAGACCATGGCCTTGGACCGGGAGATGGTGGTATCCCGTCTATATCAAATACATAAATATTTAATAAGATATTTAATTTCGTAAAAGATTATTTTATTCAACTATATACATACCAAAACCGCATAAAACCCAATTAAAGCTATATAGAGTATAATATTACGTTAATATAAAGTATTTAAGTAATGTTCGGCGATTAAAATTAGCGAAGAACTAACTGTTTTGTGTTATCCATAGTAAAAGCGAAAACAGAATGTTTGATTTCATAAGCAGACAAGATTGTACCGGACATATTTAATATTTAAAAAATCCCTTCCGGCCCGGCCTACAGGCAGAGGAAGATTTCGAAGTTAAGTATACTAATTTCACCAACAAAAACTAAATCATGATTAGATATAAATCCACTTTAACAGTTTTATCTGTCTGCTTTAACGAGTTTTTATTTCATTTTTATATAATAGCTGGTTTTATCAGAATCATGTTAAGGCGGTATTAAAAAAAATACATTTCCATGCTCAACAACTCGAAATTTTCTGGCACATTTTCAGATTCATTTTTAATAAAAAAAATATGAAACTTGCTGACGTGATTTTTAAACAGATTTATAAGCGAGCTGTGTTTTTATTTTTCTTTCAATTAATTAAAACTTGATTAATAAACAATTATTTTCTCAGTAGGGCAATATTTTTCGTTTCTAACAAATCGCGATTTAATATCTTGTGAATTGACGGAGTTATGAAAATTTTTCTTCTTCAACCCCTCTTTTTTGTTTTCGTTTTTAATTTTTTTTGCGGTACGAATTGGGCCTATAAAAAACTTGAGAATACAAAAGTTGTAGATAATATTAAGGAGATGTATAATAATATTAATTGGATTTGATAGCGTGAGAATTGAGGAAGTAAGACATTTTTCCCCCCCAAAAACCTATTTTTTGCGCCTCTTGAGCCTATTTTTAATTTTATCAAAAATCTGTGATGCATGAATTTTTGGCGCTTTTTTTTTGAAGTAATAAAAACTTTAAACTGATTTGATATGTACAAAAATTAAGAAGTTATGGGCTTTTTTTCTGTTTTCACAAAACCCCTCCCTATTTCCATCCCCTTGGTCCGATTTTGTCCATTAACGAACTTGACCGAGATTTTATGTCTCTCGATTTTATGTATCAGTTTGGAAGAGATTTGTGCAGAATTGTTTAAGTTATCGTGTTCAGAAGAAAGTGATATATACATATATATATATATATATATAAAGTTTTTTACTGAGGGTGGCTTTGGGTTCTATGGGTCTTGATCGGTGTAGATCTGCAAAAAAATTTCAGAAATTCCAACATAGGAACGATACCAATAGGTAGTATTTCATACGAAATCTACCTAAAAAGTTTTGAAAATAATTGCTATTTCTTAAAGACACTTAAATTCCAACGATCAATCTCGAGAAAATTGTCTGCCTCGCAAAGAATATAATGGAATTGAAGAATATATGTTCAAAGTATAGAATAGAGCACAGAGAAATTTCAGATACATAGGGGTAAATTTCGGAAGTTTGTTAGTAGTTTCCCCTTGTCACTAGCGACGTCAGTTAACGGTGTCACGAGGCTAACGAAAAAGACAGGCTACCGCGGTGGGTCCGATTCTTCTTGTTTTACAGAACGCTGGAGTCACGTGATGCTCGAATGCGCCAATGAAGGTGTGCGAAAAGAGCCCCACGTGACTCCAGCGGTCTAGTTTTCTGATAATCGCAGCGCTATAACTTCAGAAATAATTTGAATTTTCAAGTGGTTAAACGTTTAAAATAGTCTTTAAAAGTATAAATAATTTATGCAGTCAAAATAAAATTTTCGATTTTTTGAAAATCTCTCCACCCACCCTTCAAGACGGTGTAAACCCTTAATTCTACTCTTTCTGACGGGATTTTAAAACTCCGATTAAAAAGAAACAATATTTTTGTGGCTTGATTTAGCGATCATTCTGGAATTGCAGAATGTGATCGTCATGAAATAAGTTGTTTTTTTAATATATTAATCGAAATAATTATAATAATAGCACTAAAAATAAATAAAAACAAACTGTTATTCAGTTTATCTATACAAATTATTTGTTTTGTTATTATTCTTTTAATGTTTGATTAAAAAAAAAAAATATGACAGCTTTACAAACCTTTTATTGATTATTTTCTGTAGCATTTGCATTCAGAATGTGCTTATTTGCTACAATTATTTATCTTTTTTCTGAAATCGTATATATTAAAACGCAAAGATAAAAATTTAAGTAGACGGGAATCAACACATTTGCGCATGTTTCAACTCTTTCTCGAACGTCTTCAATTTAGAGAAACGTAGAAAGAGTTCCTGATGACGAAGCGGTCTAAAGCAGTTTTTTAAAACTTTGAATTTTGTAGAGGACGCAGGTTTGAGCCCAACACCCGGCAAAATGATTTCTGTAATACTTTTGGCGATAATTCATTTCAATATTGACACATTTTATTAGGAGGAGAACTTATATGATTTTTATTTATTATTATTACTTGAATGCTTTATAATAAAATAAAATTTAACACTTAACAATATATTTTTTAAATAATATTTTTATGTTTAAAATATTTAAGCTAAAATATTTTGCAAGTAATTTTCAATTAAATAAATTAAGCTGATCTACAAATTTTGATTGTAAATAGTTAGCTGCATCAAGTTTCAAATTTTAACTTTTAGAGAATGAGACTGATAAAAATAAAATTCATGGCAGCTTTTAATAGTTAAAAAAAATAAAAAAAATATTGTTATTTAAAAAAAATAAATAAACCGTAGTATGTAAAAATAAATGCTCTACCTAGTATTTTAGGACAATTTCTGATAAAAAGCAAGCATAATTGGTTGTAAATTATAAACTTAAAATTCTTTCACTTCATTGAACAGGTTACAATGACAGCACCATCTATCGCCTTAAAGAAATAGGAATCACTTGTACAATATAGAAATTTGTCACGGTTTCATTAATTAATTTAAAAGCAACTAATTAAAAATTCTAGAATTTTTCTAATGAAACATTCAAGTTATTTACCGTCAAATTTTGACGGTACTGTCTAGTTATGTATTAAACAAGAAGGAACAAAAATCATGCGTTACGCATAGATTATAAAACGCTTTCCAAAACAATGTAACAAAAAATGATGTAAAAAATCTGCACCGTCAATAAATTATAATATGTCTAACCAACAATATGGAAACGCACAACGCATTTGAAAACCTAATTTCAGCTGTTCCCATCTATAATAGGGAAATTATTCGAGTTCTTTGAGAAGCCCTGTATATGCTATATTGATTTGTATCTATTAGCTACATGCATACCTAAATACTTCACTTAAGAAATACATATACCTCAGTTGAAAATTCCCCTTCAGCAATTTCCTCTAAAAAAGAGAATGGTACGTGAATATTTTTGTGAAGTTCTGTATATGAGATATAGAATTCATATACAATGGGCAACCTGCAAAAAATTAGTTTAATTTAAAAGCGCATACCGAATTGTACAATGCACTTCCAGCAATTATTACTCAAAGACAGTACTGTAACCGATTTCTTTTGTCTGTCCCTGTAAATGAACGGCAAATGCTATGAATGCTCTATTCTGTCGTAATCGTGGTGAAATTCAGTGATTTATATCAGTTTCAATACATTTGAAACTCTCTGCAAACGATTTTCCCCCATATACAGTCAAACTTGGATAATTCGAAGTTTAAGGGACCAGAGAAAAGTTCGAATATATTCTCTCAAAAAGAAAAGATAAATAAAAAAGATTAACTACACGATCAAAGATTTAACACGTAAACTTTATCTTAGAATACTGCTGCATTTCTTTTCATTAAATCAAATAATTTTTACCAGCTTAATTATTTATCCCTTTTAAGAAAAGTCAGATATTTTTTGATTGCTTCTTTGAATGCAATCTTTGAGTCATAGCATATGATTCCTACCTAACAACTGATACAAAAATACGAGTAGAATCTTCTACATTAGACTGACCTGTAAAAAAGCGTCGAAGTTCATGTATATGCACCATAGCCTCTTTTTCTACTAGGTAAGACTTCTCTTGCATTTCCTTATTATCTCCACCCTCAGATAGTCCGTCCTGAGCTTCATTGTTCTTCCCTTGTAGAAAAATAATGTATGCATCAGTTGCCTCGCCACACACGTCCACATTTTGGACCACGTCGACATAGTCCCCATATAAGATTTGATGGATCAGATTTTACATCTTCCGAATTATCAACAGCCAGCTCAGGATCAATTTCATCAAAGTTTTCCACTACATTTTTACTTCCCGTTTCTTTCTTTACAAATCGCACCCTATGAAAGCATTTCACAATCTTTCCCTCACTGACCTTATCCCACGAGTGCCTACACATTCGTGAAACGTGAAGAATGTTGAGATTCTTAATATCAAAATCTGCGATGAGGATGCTTTCAACAAACAGACGCCTGTAGATAAGTTTAAGGTTTTTGATGATTCTTTGGTCCAGTCTTGGGATTTTGCCAAGTAGGATTTTGTTTGGGTCAGAAAATTCCTTGGAAATCCCCACATAGTCATATTGCAAATCATCGACTTTCTTTTCTTTAAAAAGACTAAAAAACTGTTAAAACATTTATCCTCTTAGCCTAAAAAAGTCTCAGGAACAATTTTTACCCCAAAACAAAAAAATTCGAATTATCCAAAATAAAATTCGAAATTTCCACAGTTTTCTTTACATTATTTTAATACAGAATTCTAGGGACCGAACAAAAAATTCGAATTATTCAAGTTGCACTGTACCATAATGTTATGAAATTCTTTTGAGTGTCCCTGTAAATGAACTATTTATGCCACATATTTCATATACAATACCAAACATGCCTGGGTGATCCTAAACAAACTTTATCAATTGCATGAAAATCCGAGTGTGTTTACGGGAGTTAGAGCGTGGACAGACGGATAGACAAACCGAATCCATAAACACTTTTCAACTTTGTTGGAAAATGTTAAAAACACATAAGCAGTATTTAAAAAATCTATAGGAAGATTTTATTAATCTTTATCATTTAAAGATCTACAATATAACATGTTTTCGGTCAAATGCAGATCCTTTAATGGAATTCTGATTAAATTTAGTAGAATTGCTGTTGCGGAAATGCAACAGGATAATTTACAGGAAGGTTCGGTAATGCACTCACTTGCAAGAAGGAAAATGATTGAATGTTGTTTTTGGTATTTTATAAATGAAACCCGAGTTTTAAAAACTAATCTCAACAGTTATACCTGTTTTTTTACAAGGATATGCAATAATAAAATCTCACTGTATATTTGAAAACGAGAAAAATCCTTTCAATGGAAAATTGTAAGTATATAAAATTATCTTTGCTTTTGTTTTAAAACACAAGTTCTTTCCAATCTATACTAAAAATTGCTAATAGTGATAAAAATATACTTAAAAAGCATATAAATACTTCTCAGACGCAGTCAGAAGATTTCCAATAATTCAGCCTCCATTGAGTTGCCTAAAATTTGGAAAGAGATGCTCTGCAGAATAAGAAACAATAGTAGAAGTTAATTCACGTTCACAACTATTCATTTTTATTTTATGTTTGCACTTGTTTTTCATTATACATGTGATCTCGTGATTTTATTTACAAATTTCTTGCTTTTAAAATTTTTTGCGAAAATATTTGTATCAACAAAGGTCTTGAGAATGTCGCCATTTGAGCGATGAAACATATTTCGATGTGAATAAAGGTATTTATATGCTTTTTAAATGTATTTTTTTTAAATCACTTTTATCAATTTTTAGCTTAGTTTCGATGATTTTAAGTGATTTTCATACATAATTTTATAACATATGTTCTTTATTAATATGTGAAGATTTTCCCCACTATTAGAATTCAGTATTTATTAAGCATGAATGAAATGTGATATAAACAATTGTTCATGTTATAATTTAGCATACTTTTGTGCGAAACTAGCTAAAGTACCCGGCATTGCACGCAGTTTTAAGAATATTTGTTTTGAAAAATCAGCGATTGCGTGTTAATTTACTTAATTTTCACTCTTTTTCTTCATTTAATCCGGACGACAAATTACCTACTTATTCAGTAAATATAATTTTGATATGATTTGGATTGAGACCCAGATTAAAACTTTTTGATGCAAAGTTGTTTCCGAGTATTTTGTTATTTAAATAATTTTTTCATGATTAAATAAAAATTGGCAAGTACAAAAATTCTGTGAATTTTATTTTTAAAAAATCTGAAATTTTTACGTCAGTTCTTCACTAAGAATGAGCTCTAGGGACCTAAACCTTTGGGGAAATTCTAATATACATACACGCATACACGCACATGTATACTCGGAATAGATTTAAAAATGGCGAAAACAAATTCAGAGAGCCTCAAATGTTAAAATATTCCAATATTTCCATAATCGGGTTTTTATCATGTTTCAGTATATTTTTTCAAACTCATATGACGTTATATATTCACCTGTCCATTATATTTCGAATATGGCGTAATATTCACGTTTTTTTTTAATTCGTTAAATTATTTATTTCATTTTCCTTCGTCACGTGGAAATCTTGCAATTAAAAAAGTCCTTCCGGCCAGTGCCGGGAGGAAGAGGTAGCTTTCATAATCCTTATTTTAAAAAAGCCAAATTATATCATTCAAACACACGAAGCTCAATTTAGTGGAAACCGAATATAGGAGATTCAATACTAATTTTTATCAATATAATGAATGAGAATTTCGCGAAATTAGTCAGCTTTATCCAAGCTGCTTTTCTTTAAAGTAACATATATTTGGCTGCCAAATTCGGCAATTTCTTAAAGTGCCTGTCATTTTAAGACAACATGGTGGATGAGGCTAAGCAGTGAACTTGGTCGAGACCTTAGTAATTGCTGTGCACATGCTCACTCACATCGGAATCGGTTAATATATAGGAGTGCTGTCGCATGCAAAATATCAGATTTTTCAAAATGTCACCCACAATAGAAATTGAAACTGCTATATCTGAGCCATTTTTTAAGGTAAAGACAAACAAAAAATGCTCCTGAATCCTTATATCAAGGTCAAATACTTAAGAAAGAAACCTTTTTCAATTTCTAATTTTTTTGCACCTCACTTTAAATATATATATATTTTTTAATTTAATGGTCGCCATTTTGAAACAAGATGGCTGATGAATCTGGCCAGCGAACTTGGTCGAGGTGTTGATGTATACTATCCACATGCCTTCTTACATCGAAATAGGCGAATACGTGTGTTATCGCGTGACAAATACAAGAACGTTTCAAAATGTTAGCCATGATAGAAATTCAAAGTGCTATAAATCAACCCTTTTTTAAGATATAAACAAAAGAACAAATTTTCAGAAACAAAAACTGCTCCGGAATCTTTGTATCAAGGCCAAACACATAAAAAAATCTTTTTCATTTTCCAATTGTTTAATACCTCATTTTGAATTTTAAATGTAATTTTTTTAAATGGCAACCCTTTTGAAACAAGATGGCGAATGAAGCTGGCCAACGAACTCGGTCGAGACATTGGTATGTACTATGTACAGACCAAGTTACATCCAAATAGGTTCATAATTACGCCTGTTATCGCGTGACAAAAATCAGGTCGTTTTAAAATGTCAGCCACAAGAGAAATTCAAAATGCTATTACTCAGCCATTTTTTTTAGATATAGACGAAAGAAAAACTGTTCCGGAATCTTTGCATTAAGGTCAAACACATACAAAAAAAATCTTTTTCACTTTCCAATTTTTTGGTATTTCATTTAAATTTTTTTATTTTTTAATTTTTTTAAATGGCCACCATTTTGAAACAAGATGGCGGATGAAGCCGGCCCACGAACTCGGTCGAGATATTTGTATGTACTATGTACACACCAAGGTACATCCAAGTCGGTTCATAAATACGCCTGTTATTACGTGAGAAAAATCAGGAAGTTTCAAAATGTCAGCCACGCTAGAAATTCAAAATGCTATAACTCAGCCATTTCTTAAGATATAGACGAAACAAAAACTGCTCCCGAATCTTTTTATCAAGGTCAAACACATAAGAAGAAAATATTTTTTCAATTTTTAATTTTTTGGTACCACATTTCAAATTTAAAATTTTCTTAAAAATTTAAATGGCCACCATTTTTAAACAAGATGGCGGATGAAGCTGACCAACGAACCCGGTCGAGACATTGGTATGTACTATGTACACACTGAATTACATCCAAATCGGTTCATAAATACGCCTTTTATCGCGTGACAAAATTCAGGACGTTTCAAAATGTCAGCCACGCTAGAAATTCAAAATGCTATAACTCAGCCATTTTTTAAGATATAGACGAAACAAAAACTGCTCCGGAATCTTTGTATAAAGGTCAAATACATAAGAAAAAAATATTTTTCCATTTTTAATTTTTTGGTACCACATTTCAAGTTTTAAAATTTTTTAAAAATTTTAAATGGCCGCCATTTTGAAACAAAACGGCGGATGAAGCTGGCCAACGAACTCGGTTGAGACATTGGTATGTACTATGTACACACCGAATTACATCGAAATCGGTTCATAATTACGGGAGTTACAGTGTGACATAGATCAGATATATATATATATATATATATATATATATATATATATATATATATATCAATTTTGAACGGAGGGTGGTTTCGGGGTCTGGGGGTCATGATCGATGAAAATATACCAAAATTTTTTGAAATCGCTTTCCTCCGAACGGCTGCAATAGGTAGCTTTTTTGTAAAGAAAGCTACCTAAAAGTTATGACTAAATATTAACTTTTTGTAAAATTCGTCAAACTATTTATTTCATTTTAATTTTTCACGTGGTAATCTTGTAATAGAAAATTAATTGTAGCGGTAAGAATTTTATTGTGGATTTTTAATTGTTGGCAACTGGTATAACGAAAAATGTTTACATTTCATAGGAAACTGCTGTTAAATTGACGGTTTTTTATTAATTAAAAATTAGCTATAAATTATTTCGATTCTGGGTTACTTTAGTTTTCTCGGCCGTGTTTTAATACACATGTACGTAACATTTTACAATTCTGACTTACAAACTGTGGATTTGTATAGAATTACAGACACATAGACAAATTCTCATTTTTATATATTAGATAACTGAAATTATACGTGCCACGCTTTAATAATAAACTTGCCTTATCTTTAGTAATAAAAAGTTCATATGTGAGTAGTTGTGTACAATTTTTCTCATGCTTATTAACCGTTAACTGCTGTGACAAAATTGTCACACACATATTGTGAGCGGTCTCCGAGACTGCTTGGTGAAAATATGAATAAAAGGCTCGATTCACTCATAGGATACACAGAAAAAAGTTAGACCGAAAACGGGTAGAAAAATACTCGAATTGGGTATAAAGATTCTTAGGTATGAGGTTACGCAATTTGGGTCCATATACCTGTTCTGGTTACCACTGTGTACCCATTTTAGGAACTGTTAAATACCCATTTTGGAAATTTTTTTTTCAAAAATGGGTATTTAATTGTGCCCAAATGGGTACGCAGTGGTAATCAAAAAAAGTATATGAAACCAAACTGGGTCGGATTTTTTTAAAATGGGTATTTAACAGTGCTCAAAATGGGTACACAGTGCTAACCAAAACAGGTATATGAACCCAAATTGGGTAACCTAATACCTAAGAATCTTTCTACCCAATTCGGGTATTTTGCTACCAGTTTTAGGTTTTTTCTATTTACTGTTTCTGTTCTAAACTTTATGTACAAGACTATTATAATTAAAATACATCTAATCAGAAGTCTAGCGATAGTAACAGCTCTCCAAACAAAACAAAATTCCACTAGTACCTATAGCTAAACTGAAAATTGCAAGTTAAAGTGTGAAAACTGAGAAAAGAAGCAGTCTGTGAGATGGCTAACATCAGTTAAAGGTTAAATACAAAATTTCAAGATTCCAAGGAAAGAAACACTCCATTATGCTTTCGTTAAGAGAATATTTTAACCCTTTCAAGGGTGTATTCGTAAAATGTTGAAATAATCAAATGACACCAGGGTACATTAAAAGTGTTCATGGTAGCTTCCCATCTTTTTTGTTCAAAATTGGGAAAAGAGCTAACGATAAGTGTAACTGCGGTAAAACTGGAGACGTTATGCATTATATATTTGGTAACAGTGTTCTGAATCTGATGAAGACCTGGTTTAGATTCAACTCTAATCTTATAGTGAGACAGAATTTTAAATAGGTTCTTTTTGATGAAAATAATTATTTCAAGTTAAAGGAAAATTATAACTTTTTGAATAGTCTATACTCATTTATAAAATATAAGTTTTAGAAAGTTATTTTGTATTTGATCAGGCTGGTCATGATAGTTTCATACTGTTATCGTTGCTTTTGTTATAGGTAGGAGATTTATCCTGTATTTTATTTCAACACCTTGATTCGAGGTTTTTTTTAACTCATTTTAAGTATATAATTTTGTGAATGAGATGACTTAGCATAGGCATCCTTATACAGATCTATTTTTGTTACTCAACTAAGTATACATAAACAGATTTATGAGAATCACTTTTTCATCTGAAGTGATTTGAGTTACATCATTGGATCTTGGCATTGGTTTCCTGATTTAGTATCTATCATTGATGGTATACTGTGACTAGTTGGAGCTTGGTTTTTAGAAACTATTTTAGTGACTCTCTCGCTGAACTTCCTTATTAATAACTATTTTTACTATGTATTCAATCACATGGCTGGACATGTAGACCACCTTTATTCCTTGGTGTCTGGTTGCTTTTTGACGTTTGCTATTGTCATTTATGGTGTCTGTTTATCTCTGAAGCAAGGAAACATATTGTTATTAAGTGGTTGCTGGGAAACCTTTTAGTGATCTTCTTGAATGACATTTTCAGATACTTTCTCAGAAACTATTGTAACTCTTGGTCATACTTGGTGGTTAACTATGCTAACCATTCATCATGTTCTTGCTCATCATGCTGTATTATCACGGCGTTCTTCCTTATATCAGTAATCTCTGTCGCTGAGTACCTCGTATCGGCTGAACTTACTTGCATACTACTTTATTTTATAGACTTTTTCAGAACAGTCATCATAATATTTGATGATATCTTACCTGAGAGGAAGTGATTTTTTGGCTTGAGACTGTTCGAATGATGTCAGACTTTTATCGATTTTTATCATCCGGACTTTGTTGAACATTATTTTCATCGAAGTTATTTGGTGACTTTTTGAAAGTGGACTATTTGTTCTCACTGGTCAAGTTTTAAGACATATCAGTTCAAATGGAACTGTCTTATGTTATGTAAATTATTAGTTAATACTTCTTTCACTGTGTGGGATTTGTGCTTTTATTTTAGTTTTAATTTAGCTTGTTTTTATATAAGATATAGTTTTATTTTGGTTAGTTATTTTTTATTTTAATTAAACAGCATGCTGTCTGCATTGACATATGCCATTTATGCTTGCGTATAGTCTGAATGAGACTTTGTTGAATTTTATTGTGAAATAATTGTCGCTGTATCCAAGCCGTCCAGGCTTGGCTTCTCTGGGTAATAGTGGGGGTTTTGCTGCCGGGACATTGGTTCACAAACCTTTACAGGTTGGCGTCCCAGCTAGCTGATTCATTGGTTCGTGACGCACATTTATACTTATTCTCGCGAAAGTAATATTTGTTGAAAATGGTTCATATTTTACCGGCTTCGTTAAAATTTTTATATCAGGCGGTAGGTTCGCTAAAGTTTTTTTTATCGGCCTGGACCGACAGGCTCGTTCAATTTTTTTGCTGGCTCAGGCCGTCTATTTTGTTTATCGGCCCAGCCCGGAAGGTTGAAAAAATGTCCTAATTCTGCGGGCCTGGTCCGGCCCGTTTGAAAGTTAGTCTTCATTTTGCGGACGGCATAATTTCGCTTCGATTAGATCGTCTGTCAGTATTTGATGTCTGTGACCATCAATTAGTGCATGAAATTATGCATAGAACTGAATAAAATCTTTTGTGTATGTATTTTGTTGCGGCCAGCAGTTTCTCATTGAATTTGAAAATATTTTGTCGGAAGGGGTTACTGTAGTAGCGATTTTTGTGCCATTTTCTTTATTTTACCATCGGATAAGCATAAATATGCGTTAAAATATTCCTCGAGATAAAAAAGATAGAAAAATACTGATCTAAAATTTGTCAAAGCCTCGTTTAAATCAGCAATACCTCTGTGAGTGGAAGTCGCAAATAATCTGCTGCTAAAGTTAAGCATTTTAAAAACACTTTTACCTGCAAATGTTCAGTTCTTTGAAAAATAATTTCTGATGGAATTAATGTGATAGAATTTCACACAGTTCGGATCATACTAACAATAATATCAAATTGCAAATTGGTCCCGTGCAGACCTATAGAAGGACAATCTGAATTTGTCTTTGAAACAGATTTTGGTACCTTCGTTGTAGAAAATGTTTTCTATAACGATAAATTTTGTTCAGTTGTTATTAAGGAACCATATTACATTATCGTCTATGATCTCATACCTACTTGGGAAGATTTTTCAAAAATATACCTTAAAAAATATCATTGCGTTAATAAGAGCATAAAGATATTAATATGCTGCTTATTATTTAAAAGATAATTTTGTAAATTTTATTCTAATAAAAATTTAGTTAAATAATAATAGGTTTACATTTAAGTAAAACTGCACAAAACTTCTTGATGAAGATTAGTTATTCCTAACACCACAATTAAGTTAATTGAATAGAGAAAATATTCAGTCTCAAGCGTTGAGGTAGCACTTATCTGTAAGAAGTTTGGAAAATCTTTAAAAAACCCTTCTTTGTACACTTTCTTATATTTTACTTTAAGGTAAATCAGCGTGTAATTCAGTATTTTTATTATTTTTTCTACAAAATATGGAAATTGTGCATATATTAGTTGGAATATTTTACCTTAAAACTTCGACATAAAACTATCATGAACGTGAACGAATGTAACTGAATGGATCCTGGGAAAATATATTTTTAAAGTTATCATGCAAAATAAAGTTCTTTAAAACAACTTTGTTTTGATAAAAATAAATTACTTCATTTTTAATTTTTTTTACTTTCTTCCTTCTTCAATAGAAGAAAGTATTGTAATCGAAATATTTTTCGACTTCCGGTTTTTGACGGATTCATACCTTTTAGGGGTCAGAGATCCCTAAAATCATGTTTATGCAAAATGTCTGTCTGTCCGTCTGCCCATGTGTCGCCATTGTACCATCGAAAAGTGTATGAAGTTATGCATAGAATTGAAACAAATGCTTTGTGTATGTTTTTGGCTGTGGCCAGCAGATCCTTCTTTAGTTTGGAAATATTCCACCGGAATGGGGCGCTGCAATAGCGATGTCTGTGACCATCAATTAGTGCATGAAATTATGCATAGAACTGAATAAAATCTTTTGTGTATGTATTTTGTTGCGGCCAGCAGTTTCTCATTGAATTTGAAAATATTTTGTCGGAAGGGGTTACTGTAGTAGCGATTTTTGTGCCATTTTCTTTATTTTACCATCGGATAAGCATAAATATGCATTAAAATATTCCTCGAGATAAAAAAGATAGAAAAATACTGATCTAAAATTTGTCAAAGCCTCGTTTAAATCAGCAATACCTCTGTGAGTGGAAGTCGCAAATAATCTGCTGCTAAAGTTAAGCATTTTAAAAACACTTTTACCTGCAAATGTTCAGTTCTTTGAAAAATAATTTCTGATGGAATTAATGTGATAGAATTTCACACAGTTCGGATCATACTAACAATAATATCAAATTGCACGTTTCCCCTTCGCTACGCTCATGTTTTTATTATGGGCACCCCTTTTACCAGAATGTTAAATTGAATATAATTTTTAAAATATTGTTTGCAAATTGTCAGTTCTTTGTCACATAACTTCTTGTAGAACTAGTTTATTGAAATTTAACACAATTTGGATCATATTAATACTATTAGGAAATTAAAAGTGACACTACGACCATGTTTATATGTGCACTCACCTTTATCAAAATTTTAAATTAAATATAACTTTTATAATATTGCCTGCAAATGGTCAGTTCTTTATAACTTCTTGTAGAATTAAGGTAATGAAATTTAAAACCATGCAGATCATACGAATAATTTTATAAAATTGCAATAACACCGTGGTTATCATTTGTACAGCATATAATGAAAGAAACAGACCCCGATAACTTTTACCTGCTTTTTCTGTCACGTGCTACAGATAGGGTTGTTCCCAATATATGTCGAACTGTCATGTGATAAATATAGACTGGAAAGAAGCCGAAATCGGTGGAGTATCGGCCGAGATCGACCTGCCTCTTTCGTAGTCTGCTATCACTATTACGTGTACTTCCTTTAAACAAAAATTTAACTTGGATATAACTCTTATTATCTGTAAACTACAATAATAAAAAAAGTGCCAAATTTATTTTTATCTTATTTTGATAAGCTTGAAAATCTGCATTATTTCCGGCAATCTTCAAACTTTACCCTTGTAATTTTAAATAACATAAAAGTGAAATTTTTTTTTAATTTAATGTAACAAAAAAGTAGCTAAAATGAATATTGAAAGCAAAATAGTAATTTTGTTCAGATAATTATTTGATCATCCTTTCGTAGAAATTCTTTAGAATAAGTTAAGGAAACATACTACAGTCCAATGCTTAAATTTTATTTTTATAAAGGTATATTTTATTATTTTTATGAAGATTCACATATGACATTGCTATTTTACATAATACACATGTTTCTTCTTTCTTTCACAGGATGAAGAAGGCTAGGATAGATAATTAATTTCACCAAAATATTTGGAAATCTTCACGATGAAACAATACCGTACGCTGAGAGAAATATTAAATACGAATAAAGCGAAAATTCTTCTCAAGATGCATTGACAGTCATGTTCAAAACAGCAGCAGGGTTGACGCGGTCTGTTCCTTGATACCAGTTATCATGTCGGTTAGGCTTTTCATCGGCGCCGTCAGCGATCACTATCTATGTACCGAAGATAGGTAGAATAAAAGCAAATTCGAAACAGACACTAAATAAAACTGCTACTGTACATGCTTAGCAGCATGTCTTTTGTCGATGATGTCCATGATTGCAAAAACCAGTCTTTGTACTTAAACAGTGTTAATGCGAACTCCACTGTACAAAATTGTAGTATGACAGTCTATTCTCTGTATCCTTCAGGATTTTATTATTTGGAGCTGTCTGCTGCATTCTGATTTCCATCGCAGGTACAATAGGCAATTTAATTTCAATATTAGCAATGGTAAGATGCAAAAGGCTTGGCAATTCAACTACTGCGTTCATTGTAAACCTTTGTGTTTCGGATATGTTATTTTGCGGTTTCACAATGCCCTTTACAGCGCTAACTTTTTGAACAGAAACTGGTACTATGGTGATATACTATGCAAGATGTTTGCACTTATTAAATTTTCAAATGGATTAGTGTCTGTCTTCACAGTTGTTGCGATAGCTGTAAACCGCTATATTTTGATTATCTATCCCCGATCATATGAACAAATATACGGAAAAAGAAGTACATTAATCCTTATTGCTAGTCTTTGGTTATTTCCTTTTCTTCTCATACTTCTACCATTTTTCAATGCATGGGGTACGCTTGAATTCGATCCGAAAATCGGTGATTGTGGTGTTATGAACTTGGATGGCAAATCACCCAGAACTCTCATATTTGTATTGGGAATGGTTTTCCCCATAATTCTGTTTGTAGCATGTTATTTGAAAATATATTTTGCTGTTAAGACATCTGATGATATTATGCAACATGAAAATCAGGAGAAGCAACAGGATAAAAAGAAATATGACCAACATAGAAATCATAATGTAAAAAGTTCTAACGTTTTTATCATAAATAATCAAATTTATGGAAAAAGCACAATTTATACAGATTTGCGAAATAAGAAGGTATTCAGAGTATTTCGCATAGCATTAGTCATCTTTATATTTTACATTATTTCTACATTTCCCATTGGTTTTATAAAACTACTTCGTAAAGAAGGGGATTTACCTGTGATGAACGTCTTAGCTTATGTGTTTTACTTTTCTTCAAGTTTTGTAAATCCTGTTATTTATATAGCTATGAGCAAAGAATATAGGAAAGCCTATAAAGATCTATTTTTATCTCATATTTGTTCACATTAACTTATACATTAAAATATCCAAAAAGATTATCTATCACAAGGTTTTAGAAAAATTTCAAAATGTTTCAAATATGACAAGAAATTTGCATTTTGATTAAAAAAAAATGTTCAACTATAACGCATAATACACATTTAAAATTTCAAAAATTTGCTTACTTATTTTCTAGTGATACAAGAAAGTGGATATTCTGTGCTATTAAAGATAAAAAAACAAGTGGGTAAGTGTGGTCGCAGATCGCACAGAGGGTTTCATTTAATATCTCTTTTGAAACACTTTATCCTTAAATTAATAAATCAAAATTGTTAATTTATAACTGTTAAATCCTTACACAAAAGGCAGTACCATTATATTTAATTTTAAAATAATTATAAAAATAGTTTTAAAATCAAATTAAAAATATTCAAGTAAAATTAAAAAAAGCGAGTATTTTTAAATTAAGCAATTTCAAAAATTTAGCTAAGGCTTCACTTCCTGTAGTTATTCTTCATAGCCAGCTCTGTAGCCAAATACCTTTGCGTGTCCCTGTCAACGAACGATAAATTGTAAGTACCACAGATTCTACAATAAGCGCTTTGTAGTACTCCTCAGTGATATCCATGAATTTCAACATGTTTAAAATTGTGTAATATTAATAAAATACACCGCAAACGGTATTTTCCCATAGGCTGTAATGTAACTGAATTATTTTGAGTGTCCCTGTAACTGAGCCGTAAATGCTACACACTTCATTTTCAATACCGAATATGCCATGTTAAACCACAATAACATACCGTAATTCCCGGCGTACAAGCCGTGGCTAATTTAAGTTTGTTTCAAACCGGAAATTTTAAATTAAAAATTAAAAAATGAATTTAAATTAATGCTAAGCAGAAGCAAGTTATATATTTTTTAAATTCTTGTAGAAACAGAGTTATCTGAGTCGCGGCTTATAGGCCAGAAATTGCGTTACATTAATTTCAGGACAATCTGACTACATTTACGCGAATTAGAGAACGTGCAGACAGACGGACAGACAGAGATACTGAATTTATAAATCTTTTGGGTTCTGGAAAACGCAATGATTAACCTACTGATCAACTACTAATATCGGGTCTGCAGATAGTTTCCACTAAGATATGACTTGGTGGACCAGTTGCATTTTAATATGGTAATCGAGTTCTGTCTAATCTTGGAATTTCAGCCGTAAATTGGATGAGGTGATGGTATGTGCAGCCTTCTCCAGGTCTATCAGTATTTTAAAAAGTTTTCTTTGACTTAGGGGAGACTGGGGGGGGGGGGGGGGGGGTAGTTGATCCATTTTCTACAAAATGAATTTTTTTTTTTTTAATATTGAACTTAGAATAAAACGTTACACATCATTTTATTCATTAAGCAATCATCTATCAAAATAATATTGCAACATAAGTGTAGTATATAAGAAACTTGAAAAAGGATGGATTTTAAACACGAGAAAACAATAGGTCAAGGCTCCCCACATATGTGAGGCTTGACAAATTTTATTTTATATTGAACTATTTGTTAAGGGAAACAAAATCAATTTTTAAAAAGGCAGAATAACTTTATGCTACAAGTTTTAATTATTATTAAAAAATATTTGGGAAATGTGTAAGCAAACCTGCTTAGACGGAATTGAAGACACAGGAAAAAAATTCTGTTTTAAACACCCACATTTTTTTACACTCGAGCTGGCAACACTAGTTGCCACATAGTTTGATTTCATCTCATTGTGTTCAGCTTGGTGAAATTTGTCTACATACCTTCCTAAAGTGTTTTGATCAATGTTATGTTCTTTTGCAGAGGAATGAATACCTAACATTTCTTAAGGCTGCTGCTTTCGCCCTTTTTAGCCTTTTCCATACTTTTTATTTACCGACTATGGGTGCTATTTAAAGGAAATAAAAGTTTCCATCAACTTTACAATTCATATTTCATTAAATTTTTCTTTGCTTCTGATAGCAATTTTTTTCATCTTTATTTAATCAGTTTTAAACATTTTCCTTTCTATCGTCCCATTTTACCGTAGCTTTACAGAATAAATTTACATTATTTTAGAAATATAACCATTAACCCTTTATTATGTACAGTGTGTAATAAAAATAATTTTAAAAACACTTAATTTGCTTTGACCATCTGCTCAAACCTCCCCACATTGATTGGTCAAGCCTTCCCACATTGCCACTTTTAAAGTATAGCACATCATGGTTATGTTTAGCTTAATTTCGTGTACAATATTTATGCCTGGAATGAAAGATTAATATTTATACATTTCTTAAAACCTACTTAATTAAATTTTTATGATATATTTCATTTGAGAAAATCTTACAATTTTTTTTCTGAAAAAATACACTTTTTAAGCTGAAAACACTTCACAATTTATTTTTCCACAATTGTTTCAGTTTATCTTCATGAAACAAAGACTGTTGTTTGAACATTTCAGTAGCTTTGGTTTCCACATATTGTCAAAATTCTGAAATTCTTTTAAATATGAAAACTGAAGGGTAGGTCTGAACCTTAATTCGGACCTTTTTTGAAAACTTTTGCAATTTACATTATCTACAGATCTCCAACGCTTCAATCTGTTTGGTACACACTGTATAGAATGACAAATTATCTGGAGCAATGTAAACAGTTATGTAGTCCATGCAAATTACTTTAATTAAAGCTTTTTCTTGACTTAGAGAGTATTAAATGAACATTCTATTAACTCACAACTAAAGGGGATAAAAACTTTGTTTACACTTGAAGAGTCAAAGGAAAAAATGATAATAGTCCACTTTTGGGAAATCAGTGCCATCTGATAGTTTGAGAGGCGTATTATAGCTTGATAATCGTAGACAGGGGAAAATGAATCGAATCCTTAGGAAAACACGGCTGTAAATAGGAAATACAGATTTAGCTTTTCATTTCGGAGTTTGATGAATAAAAATGACGTCAATTGTCCCATGCATGGAAAATGTTTGTTTTATAAATTAAATATGTAATGCTTTTTCGTACTTTTTCATTTTATTTCTTTTTCTGCTATTCATATATGTAATTTTGTTTAGTTAATAAAATCATTAAAATATATTTTCTTTTAAATTTTAATAAATATGGTATTAATACAAGTCTGAAAATCACTTTTTTGTCCTTTTATTCACCACTACGGAATAACTGAGTTATCTCCATTACACAAAATGTATTAAAAATTTAAAATAATTGATATTTCAGAAAGTAATTTAAATTTTGAAATTTCAAGAGTTATTATGATACGGTCGGACCCTTACGAATAATTGCTCATTTCAACTCGTAATTCATCATATTCCACGAAAAGCAGCAGTGAAATACAAACACGCAGCCAGATTTTACTGTAATAATTGAAGGTTTTAGTGAAGTTCGGATATTCTGAAGTTGTAATACGTTGTTTTCTAAAAATACGACTAAGTCTATTAAGCGGACGGTGGACGTTAAAATATATTTTTTAAATTTTCATCATAGAGATATGAAATTTTGTGGAAATATACATTTCACCGTAAGTATATAGAAAACCTTAAAGGAAATTTCCAATCTTATAATTTTAAGATTTTTTGAAAAATTAAAAATATTGAAACGAAATTTTAAAATGCTCCATGCGACTAAATTTTTGAGATATTTCCCCGATTTTGTATATTAATCACTTAAAATTCTATCACAGATAAATCTGTGCAGAGATTTTATAATCTCTTGAATAGTTAATTTTTTAGAATTTTTTTTCTGAATTCCATATCGATTTTCATTTTAAAAATGCCATTTAATAAGTTAAAAATCAAATTTAATTATCTTAATGAATTCGAATTTAAAAATTCATACACAGTACCTTTGTAAGCATTATCAGGATTCTTCCTAATCAATTTCATGAATTGTGATAAAAAATTGAAATGCATTGAAGCATTTCAAAAATCTAAAAACGTTGAAAAATCGGTTTTCAGAAAAACAGATTTAAAGTACATTTAAGGACCTAAAAAGTGTTCGTGCTGAACCTGAGTGGCTCCTGTTAATGCTATGCGAGGTAAATGACAAAGCTACTCCTGTAATAGGTTAATTTGGATAGTTTATTATACAAGTTAGTCATATGGTAAATCATGACTGGTATGGTTAGTCGTACATGTAAATTTTAACTTAAAAAATGAATTAACCCTTTCACTACCAACATTTAAAAAATGATATAAAACTCATGAAGTTTTCACACATTCTTAATAATGCACCGAATATTTGTTTTTGTTAAAAAAGGGACAATTTAAATAAAATTTTCGAGTTTTCTTAAAAAAATAACGAAACCCATTTCTGATATTAACTTATATGAAAATTATATGATTTTAAAAAGACTCACCGAGACGGTAGCATCCACCTTGATTCAAAAATTTTTCGGTGAAGATTTTTTATCAAAAATACCCTTTCATCTATTGGTTTGATTTCTAAATATTTGTGCTTTTGTAGGAAAATGTTTAACAAAATTCAGACAAAATTTGCACAATTCTTTTAAATTAGATTACACACCTTAAAAAAATTCTAAGAACTATGTTCTTGATCAAGGATACCAGTAGCAAAAGGATTAAGTTCCGCTAGATTGTGAAAAATTCGCAATGTGCGAAGTAATGAAAAACTGCTTTATACCCATCATACCTGTGCATTCCACCTACTTCTTTTCGAATGATTTACGTCTGATAAATTAAATGATTTAATAGAAGATGACTCTTGAAATTAAATTATTGGATCTATAAAATAATTTTTTAACGAAATTTGTGGGGTTTTTTCGCCATTCTTTGAAAATATTTGCATTTTTTTCAAGATTTTTTTAACGAAATTTGCGTTTTTATGCAATTTTTTGGCAAAATTTGTGTTTTTTCCGCAATCTTTTCGTGAAATTTGCGTTTTTTTCACGATCTTATGACGAAAGTTGCGTTTTTTTCCGCGATCTTTTCTCGAAATTTGTGTTTTTCCGCGATCTTTTGACGAAATTTGCGTTTTTTCAGCGATCTTTTCACGAAATTTTCGTTTTTCTGCGATACTTTGAAGAATTTAGTGATTCTTTTTCGCGATTCTTTGTCGAAATTTGGGTTTTTCCGTGACCTTTTCACGAATTTTGCGTTTTATACGCGATCTTTTCACGAATTTTGCGTTTTTCCGCGATCTTTTCACGAAATTTGCGTTTTTTGCGCGATACTTTGAAGAATTTTGTGATTTTTTTTTTCGCGATTCTTCGTCGAAATTTGCGTTTTTTCCGCGATCTTCTCTCGAAATTTGTGTTTTTCCGCGATCTTCTCTCGAAATTTGTGTTTTTCCGCGATCTTCTCTCGAAATTTGTGTTTTTCCGCGATCTTTTGACGACATTTGCGTTTTTTTCCGTGATTTTGTCACGAAAATTGCGTTTTCTCCGCGATCTTCTCACGAATTTTGCTTTTTTCCGCCATTTTTTCACGAATTTTGCGTTTTATCCGCGATCTTTTCATGAAATTTGCGTTTTTCCGCGATCTTTTTACGAATTTTGCGCTTTTTCCCCGATCTTTTCACGAAATTTGTGTTTTCCACGATCTTGTCACGAAAGTTGCGTTTTCTCCGCGATCTTTTCACGAAATTTGCGTTTTTTCCGCAATGTTTTGACGTAATTCGCGTTTTTTACGTAGTCCTTGGGCGAAATTCACGTTTTTTTCGCGATTCCCAGCTTTTAAGCATTAGTGAAAAACTTTCCCAGCTTCGTTCTTTGCACATGCGCGGAAGAAAACTCCCGTTCGGAAAGATATCGATAGTTATTCAGAAAGTAGGTGAAATAGGAGGGAGGGTGAAAGATTCATTGCCGCGCGACATTCTTATTTCTTCCTAAATAGATTCGAACACAACGAAAGTAGTTGTGTTAAAACGTAGTTGTGTTGAAAAGTAGTGTGTTAAAAAAATAAGTTAAAGTTTGATATGACATTATATTTATGTGAAGTTTGCGACGAAGTCGTTCCAAGAAGTTTTTCTGGTCTAGAGTTGAATTTAAATTACTTAGTTATTTCGTTGTTTATAGAATCAAAGAAAATTCTTCTCTTAACAATTTACGAAAATGCTTGAATGAACAATACTGTTCTACCACAATTTGACAGTTTTTGTAACCATGAACTAGAAACAAACTAAAAAGGTATATAATGCACTAAATGAAAAAAAAAAAAACTATACGCCGAAATAATGAATAAGATGATACTTGACGTAATATAATATAAATAGAAAAAACAACGTTGATAGCTCCAGAACTTTAAATTTTAAAGCATACTACTTTCGGTAGCATTAAGCGTACTGCCCTCATGCACTGAGGACGATACACTTAATGATACCAAAATTAATGTGCTTTAAAATTTAACGTTCTGGCACTATCAACATTGTTTTTTTAATTTGTAATACGCTGAAATATTTTGAATTAAAGGTGTTAAAGATCTGAATCAGTTTTAATCCTTGAACTAAATTTCAAATTTCTGCATGAAATAAGCAGTTTTGGATATCAGGATCAGAACTATTTTTTTAAACATTTTTCCATTTAATAAAATTAAATTATAATATTTAAAACATTTAAGTGTTAAAATTAATGCAAAGATGTACACTAAAAAATATGTGAGGATTTGAATTTCAACCACTGAAATAAATTAATAATTGAAACCTAACTTTATATTAACTAATGTTGTTCTTTCTAATGGTTTCTAATTCATTAATATTATTGATATATTTTTTTCAATTAAAAATTGATATATTAATGCTAAATTCTCTTCATTAATGTATATGTGAGTGTGAGTTTAAAATCCGTCTCCCTGTGAAATATAGTACATGCCGCCACTGCTTTTCTATCTATAGGGTGACATTTATTGAACTATCTATAGTAATAAGGAAAGAAGTTTGTGTGTGAGTGTGTCGACGGTGTTCTGAAGAGACCGCTGCACGTAGAGCTACAAAATTTGGGGAAAAGGTAAGTCTATACATGAAGTTTTGCACCTCGAAGCCCGATTTTCGATTTTTTGATTAGATTTTTTTTATTTAATTTTTTATGCGATTTTTAGCATCGGTTTTTTAAGTTTCGAGGCAATTTTTCCACATTAGTGAAAAGAATACGGTTTCTTTCTTTTAACCCAATATAGTAAATTTTGTTCTCCTTTCAAAAAAGTTTATTGGTAATTCGTACAGCGATTTTTGAATTTTTAGCGAATTTTTTATGCGATTATTAAACAGCATTTAATGCATCTCCATACCTATAAGGGGCTTACCGTAGGAGGGACACAGTTCTGTAGCCAAATGCCGCCAAGTTTGTCGCCAACTTGGCGATATATCGCCAAATTTGGCGGTCAAAATTAGTCGCCAAAAGTGACGCCAACTTGGCGATATCTCTAATATTTCGCCAAATTCCCATAGACTTCCATTGTAAACCAATAGGGATTACTTGCTTACAGAAAATCAACAAATTGAGATATTTTAATGCAACAAAAACTGATATTAACTTAAGGTATTATGTTAATTATATTTAAGGTAATCCAAATAAATTAAATTATGAATAAAAGTAACATGATACAATGCTTAGCATGCTTTCCCAAACATAAATTTTAACAGAGCCCGCAGGTCAAAGGAATTAGATTTGAAATTTTTATCAAATTATAGTAAATTTTGAACTTTTTGTGATTTTTAATTCGATTTTTACGTTTCTTCGCGATCTGCTGCAATTTTTTGACATTCCATTT
The DNA here is from genome assembly GCA_963932465.1 of Maratus speciosus. NCBI lineage: Eukaryota > Metazoa > Arthropoda > Arachnida > Araneae > Salticidae > Maratus > Maratus speciosus. The sequence goes on from OZ010788.1 coordinate 337,444,852, forward strand.
TTGACCTATAATGCTAAAGTAATTTCTGCCCTCATTTCAATAAAGTTTATTCGGATTTTGTATAGCAGTTTTCAAATTTTTCGAGAATTTTGTATGTAATTTTTAGTGTATTTTAGCGATTTTCTCCATTTTTCCACATTAGTGAAAGGAATCAACTTTCAATCTTCGAACACAAAATATAATTTTTTCTTTCTCTTTTCGAAATTTGTGCAGCGATTTAAAAATTTTTCGCGATATCTTATTGTGATTTTCAGAGTTTTTTCGCAATTCGTGCTGTTTTTGACATACCCGAGCAACGCCGGCAAGTTAGCTAGTATGAAATAAAACGTAAATTATTTAAAAACTACTGAGTGCACAAATTTTATTCAACCTGTAAACGTCACTATAGATATTCGGATTTAGGTTATGACATGTTCGATATGGCTGTCATCATTGGCTATGATGTGGCGCAGACGATAAGCAAAATTCTGCATGACCCGCTGAAGTGTCGGAACGTCGATGCTGTCGATGACCTCTTGAATGGCAGTTTTCAGCTCAGATATGGTTTTCGGGTTATTTCTGTACACATTGTCCTTAATGTAGTCCCACAAAAATGAGTCACATGCGTTCATATCCAGAGAATGTAGCGGCCAAGCGAGTTCCATTCCAGTGGCCTCTGGGTACCCCAGAGCCAGAATGCAGTCCCCAAAGTGCTCCTCTAGGACATTAAACACTTTCTTGGTCCGATGGCGTCGATTTCCGTCTTGCATGAACCACATCTTGTCGAAATCAAGGTCAGTTTGGATAATGGGGTGAAACCATTTTCCAAAACCTTCATGTATCGTTCAGTAGTTATCGTGCCGTCAACCAATATCGGACTGATTATTCCGTTACTGGACATTGCACACCACACAGTCACCCGTTGAGGATGGAGAGACTTCTCGATCGCTAAATGCTAATTCTCAGTCTCCCAAATGCGCCAATTTTGCTTATTGATGAAGGTGCGTACAAGTTGCGTGCGCATACGCATACTAATTCCCATCATGCCCTGCGGCCAGCCAAGAAGTTTGAACTTCTCATGCGAACCGTTCAGAAGGTATGACGGTTTAATTTCATATAGTTCAATAATTGTCACCCTGTAGATACAGCTACTGGCTACTGGCTCCGTGAGATTCGTTATTTATTTCAAAAAGGATTTTTCTGTTTATAAAACTGTTATACTTTGGCTATAAATAACTCCACTTAATACCATAGTAACTATATATAACCTATACACTAATAAAAATCCCAGTTTTATATCTCGATATAGTTTATAGAAACGTGAAAAGAAAAATAAGGAAAAGTAATCTACATCTGTTTTGTCTGCTTAAACATTCATTAAAATAATTTCTCATGCGTTAATTTTTAAAGGTCACGGAAAATAATAAGTAATATTTTTATTTATAGCACCAAATTATAGTATCGGGATTTCGAATATTTATTAATTATTTATCAGCTAAGATGACTGCCTTATGCGGAATAGCATATCAACTAAAATTTCTGAGATCACTGAATCACTTGAGGCATAAATGCCGAAACTAGATGCTTGAACAGAATGTTTTCCCTGTCTGCAGATACTTTTGACCTTTACATTTGAATGTAGTAGTTAAAGACGGGATATGGACAGCAACTGTTGAAAATAGATTTTTACTGAGATATGTGTTTTTTGTTTAATTGTATATTTAATATTACATTTTATTCCATTGTATGGAAAAATAAAATTTCTTAATAATTGTGGATACATCGAATATCCGGCTCCTGTAGGATATCCTGCTTATTCGGAACTCAAACCGAATATTCGGTCCGGCCGAATACTTTAATGCCCGATTGCCGAATAGGGACTTGTTTTTTAAATCATATTGTTAACATTATCAGCAAAAGTTAGTGCAAAATTATTTTGCTCCTTACCAACATAATCCAATTTAAAATCAATGATAATAAAAATAATAAAATTCATATACTTTTACAAAAGTGAAATTATACGACTTATATATAAATGAAAATATAATATTTAAAATATGACAGCTATGACTTAAATCTTATTAAAGGCAAGTTATCATGTACGAAGCATTTATCTATTTGAGTTCTGTTTGAAAACATTTGCCACAGGAAAAGCAAGTAATAACATGTATGTAGAAAAAGAAAGCGTTACTTCATTTAAATATTTACTAATCATAAATAACACAGATTTATAAGTGAGAAAAACAGAAAAAATACTTAAATGTTTATTTTTTATGTACAATGACCCTGAATAATCTGTAATAATAAGGAAAGAAGTTTGTGTGTGAGTGAGTGTGTCGACGGTGTTCTGAACAGACCACTGCACGTAGAGCTACAAAATTTGGGGAAAAGGTACGTCTATATGTGAAGTTTTGTACCTCGAAGCCCGAATTTCGATTTTTTGATTAGATTTTTTTTATTTAATTTTTTATGCGATTTTTAGCACTTTTTTAAGTTTCGAGGCGATTTTTCCATATAAGTGAGAAGAATATGGTTTCTTTCTTTTAACCCAATATAGTAAATTTAGTTCTCTTTTCAAAAAGTTTATTCGGAATTCGTGCAGCGATTTTTGAATTTTTAGCGAATTTTTTATGCAATTATTGAACAGCATTTAATGCATTTCCATACATATAAGGAGGTTACCGTAAAGGGACACATTTTTGTCGCCAAATGCCGCCAAGTTTGTCGCCAACATGGCGGTATATCGCCAAAAGTGACGCCGATTTGGCGATATCTCTAATATTTCGCCGAATTCCCATAGACTTCCATTGTAAATCAATATGGATTACTTGCTTACAGAAAATCAACAAATTCAGATATTTTAATGCAACAAAAATTAATGTTAAATTAAGGGATTATATTAATTCGATTTTTCCACATCAGGAAAAAGAATATGGTTTCTTTCTTTTAACCCAGTACAGTAACTTTTGTTCTCTTTTCAAAAAAGTTTATCCGGAATTCGTACAGCGATTTTTGAATTTTTAGCGAATTTTTTATGCGATTATTGAACAGCATGTAATGCATCTCCATACCTATAAGGAAGGTTACCGTAGGGGGGATACTGTTCTGTTGCCAAATAACGCCAATTTGGTAATATATACCGCCAAATTTGGCGACCAAAATTAGTCGCCAAAAGTGACGCCAACTTGGCGATATCTCTAATATTTCGCCAAATTCCCATAGACTTCCCTTGTAAAACAATAGGGTTTACTTGCTTACAAAAAATCAACAAATTGAGATATTTTAATGCAACAAAAACTAATATTAACTTAAGGGATTATATTAATTTTATTTAAGGGAGTCCAAGTAAATTAGTTACGAATAAAAGTAACATGATCTAATGCTTAGCATGATTTCCAAAACATAAATTTTAAGAGAGCCGACAGGTCAAAGGAATTAGATTTGAAACTTTTATCCAATTATAGTAAATTTTGCTTTCGTGATTTTTGAACTTTTTGTGATCTTTAATGCGATTTTTACATTTTTTCGCGATCTGCTGCAATTTTTTGACATTCCATTTTTGACCTAAAGTACATTCTGCCCTCATTTCAATAAAGTTTATTCGGATTTCGTATGGCAATTTTCGAAATTTTCGGGAATTTTGTATGTGATTTTTAGTGTATTTTAGCGATTTGCTACTATTTTTCCACATTAGTGAAAGGAATCAACTCGCAATTTTCGAACACAATATATAATTTTTTTTTCTCTTTTCAAAATTTGACGAGCGATTTAAAATTTTTTCGCGATATCTTATTGTGATTTTCAGAGCTTTTTCGTAATTCCTGCTGTTTTTTGACGTACCCGGGCAACGCCGGACAAGTTCGCTAGTAATAAAATAAAAGGAAAAGGGCCCATTTAAACTGATGGCATTTAGCACACAGTCTATTCAAACTAATTGTATATTATACCCTTATTTCAAAGAATAATGCCCCTCGATAAATAAATTAAGGTGGGAATTAGCCACCCCTGTTCCCCCTCCTTTATACTTAACCAATGAAATCCCAAATCTAATCAGGGAAGTGCGTTATCAGAATAAACCGGTATACCAAATTTGAAGAAAATCGGATAATTCTGCATGAAAAATCCATTTATCTAAATTAAGGGAGATTATCCCCCGTTTCCCCCTTTATACTTAGCCAATGAACCCCCAAAACTAATCATGGAAGCGCCTTATCTGAATGAACCTATTTACAAAATTTGAAGAAAATCAGATAATTCTGCATGAAAAACCCATTTATCTAAATTAAGGTGTTGGATTAGCTCCACCCTTTCTCCCTTTATACTTAACCAATGAACCTCCAAAATTAATCAGGGAAGTGCCTTATCAGAATAACACTAGAAAAAAAATTGAAACAAATCGGATATTTCTATCAAGAGTTATCGCGTTACATTCATACACATATACGAATATACGTACATACAAAACCTTCGGGCACATTAGCTCTCAGGCTTTGATAGCGAGCTAAAAAACTATGAACATTAGGATAGGCAAAAAACACAAAAATTGATGAAATTTCAATGTTTAATTACTGAAAAGCATTTGTTTTTAAGTAACTTTAATTAAGGAATTTAAATCTATTGTTACTATGTTAATGACATAAAATTATAATAATTTAAATTTTTTCTTCTTTAAGCACGCTGAAATAGAAATATTACTATTGAAATTAAAAACGAGAAATATTCGGCCGGATACCGAATATTCGGTAAATTTTTGTACCAGCTATTCTGTATTCGGTAACCGGAAAAACGCAGGTGCATCCCAATTAATAGTATTCTGTTGGTGTTGGAAAGTGTTTCCTAATCTATGCTTGATGCACGTTTTTTCTTTCTTGTTTAATACTGAAGTTATGCATGTTTGATTATTTAATATATTCATGATTTTTTATAGAGCCAAAATTTCTTAGTATAAGATAATTTGACTTTTGATTCATTAAAAAATATACACTGCTCAAAACAATTAAAGGATATTGAGGTTGTGGATGGATCTTGCGGCTGGGGAATTATTTAGATGATTGATACATGATTGACAGACGTGGTAGACTATACGAGAAAAAAATTACACATGTTTGGCAGAAAAAAATGCATTGTATTGAGCATTTGGGTACAAAAGAGGAAAAAAATGTGCATATGAAAAAAAAGAATAAAAAAAGGTGTTTCCTTCAAAGAAAATCGCTTTTAGTAGGGCTTGTGGTTTTTCCGTAGGGGTAACAACGTTGAACACATTTGAGGTATGGAGACAACGAGGCTTTTACTGAGGAGCTACGGTATTCTATCGCTCTCCTCCAGAAGTTTTTTTTCCAGATCTTGGAGAGTTTGTGGGTGTGGTAGGTGGCCAACAACTCTTCTTCCTAGAATGTTCCAAACATGCTCTATTGGATTCGTGTCCGGAGAACACGCTGGCCATTCCAGTCGTATGATTCCTTCCTCGAAAAGGAAATCATCCACTAAGTGAGCACGATGTCGTCCATTAACATGAAGCCATCTCCATTGCTGCAGTGCAAGGGACTACAATAGGTCTAAGGATTTCATCCGTATATGGCTGACCGGCCAGAGCTCCATTTCGAATGATGTGGAGGTCGGTGCGGCCATTAATGGAGATGCCAACATAGACCATCACTCCCTCACCGCCGTGTCTGACACTTCCTTGCACGAACGCAGGCTTGTTTCTAGTGTCATGTTCCCTTCACTGTAAAAAAAAATGGTAACGTTCCATGTAAAATCCAGGAACGTTTCGCCTTTTCTCAGGTTTTCAGAATAATTTAGCTCTTTCCTGTGAAATTCTGGTTTTCTTATCTGAAACGTTCCTGAACAAAAGTTGGAAACAGCAAAACGCTGCGGCCGCCATTTATTATTTTTTTGCTATAATCCGTTGCTCGCGCGCGAGTGTCGAAAAGGAATTCTTTAAATGAATGTAAAAAAATCAATATGGATTGCAAATAAATCAATAGACGACATAATCCTTTACGTCTCTATTGTCAACACAATTCAGATGAGAATACAATACCTCTGTGACATCGCTAAGAGTTTATCTCTCGTACTTGTCTGTGGAATGTTTAACGAGCAGACAGTGTAAAAAAAATACACCTATTATTTGGATCTCCATTAACCAGGGGACCATCAAACATGATTCTCACCGATTTTGATTAATTTAAAGTATGTCTTAGAGTTCTTATCTCTAATGTTTCTTGTGAAAGGATTTCTTCAAATGGGCCTTAGATTTTCAGAAATTAGATGCCGAGGTTTAGCATACGTTTCAAATACCCATTAGTTAGCAGCTCTCAACGTGTCTTTCGTGGTGTGGACGCAGAAAGCTCGCAAGCCACCCGTACGGCCTGAGTTCCATGCTACCTCTTGACTTTTTTTTTCTTTTTTAATTAATTTTATATTTTAACACTTTATTACAATTTGATTTAAATTTAATATATATTTGACACTTTGAATTGCTGCAAATTTGAATTTTTTTTTATTTTCGGAAAAAATAAATTACGTTTAGGTTTTTTTTTTTTTCATGAAAATTTATATGTATTTTATCTAACTTGTAAACTAACATAATTACTGACGAAAATCCAAAATATTTTATGTCTAGATTTTTTTTCTAATTATTATTTACATTTATATATTTTTATATTTTAAGCAAAGTTCAGAAACAATATATCATATATACATTTACTTTATTGAATTTTAACTGAAAATTTATTTTTTCGTGTAAATTATAAATAATAATTTTAATGTCAATTTCAAAATATTTTTTCATTCTAAGAAATAATGATAATAAAGCGAAAATTGTCAACTGGAAATGTAAAAATCGTCTGCGGATCCCGCATGCTGTGAAATGTCAGTAATGTTTTGCTGTCAACAGAAATATTCCTGGTATTTCGCAGGAAGCTTACTGGCATTTCTGTAGAAAGTTTTTAACATATACAGTAAAGTTCCAGTCATTTTCAAGAAATGTTTCTTGGAAATAATGGGCAACTCAGCTGCCCATTTTTTCCCAGGAACGTTGCGGAATTTTTTTTACAGTGTTCATATGAAAATACGACTATTATCAGGATGAACAGAAAAACTGGACTCGTCAGGGAAAGGAATATTGCGCCATTCATTTCTCCTCCAGTTCACATGCTCTGTTGTCAACTCCCTGCGGGGCCACGGTGCCTTGCTGTTAACGTAACACATAACATTGGTCTACGAGCATACAGACCTACAGCTTGGATCCAGTTTCGGGCAGTTTGTGTCCAAACAGTGGTGCCAGTAGCCGAGCGAAGGTGTTGTTGAAGAAGAGTGGCATTCATATTGAATGTCGATCATTGTTTTCCGCTTTGTCTTTCAGTAAGTTGAAAGCCAGATTTTATTCCCTACCACTAAAGTGTCGTTTTTGACGTCGAACTCAAAATTTGCATACTCCGAAGTTTGAAAATGAGAAAAATTTGCATTTGTGACTCTCTTCTGCAATTTTCTGGAAAAAAAAAAAAAACAAACAAAAAAAAAAAACGCTTATACCGTTATTTTATATAAAACTTACAATATCCTTTAATTGTTTTTGAGCAGCGTATGTTTTTTGTCTTTTTTTCCTTGCTTTTCTTTCCTGAAATTGAACACCCTATAATATATCTATCTGTTTTGGTTAAAAAACGTGATATCTTTTTGCTTTATTATTACTCATTTTTTATTTTGTCAGCATTTTTGTTAAATGAATTAGATAAAAGGACATATTTTCTTGAATATATTTTGAATTTTGAATTTCTAATGAAACTGATATTTCTACTTTGGCAAGTCATACCATTTTCGGTTAAAACTTTGGCGTAAATCTTTTCTAAATTTTGAATAAAATTTGGTTTTCTTTCTCCCAAACTAGAAAGATCTCGTATACCGCAAATACAACTCATTGAGTTGCCACTCAATAAAGGAGGGAGATTAGCTTTTTTTCGGTCGAAAATTGTCGATTTTATTTTTTACTTTTTTACATTTTTCTATTCTTTTATAGTTTGTAGATTATCCCTCTAAAACGATTTGGCCGAATTCAAAGTTCTTTCCTAGTTATTTGGTGCTTTAGCGCAATGCGTCAGTAGGCTTACGATATTTTGGTAAATCAATCTGGTAACGCAGTTTACGTAAAATAACTTTTTCAAACTGCGCGGGATCAGAACGCAAAAACTATTAAACTGATCTTGCTATTTTTTTTTCAATTAAAGGCAGTATAATTTATTGGAGTTTGAACCATTTTCAGCCATTTTCATAAAACATAAATATTTTTAGAAGCACTCCAAAATTTGAAACAAGTTGGAAATTGCTCGTCAAACGTGGCAAATGAGGTGCGTTCGTACTATAACTAGTTTTATAAATTTTTTTTGCACCGTATAGTGTACTGAATATATATTTTAGTGCACTTCAATACGTGCATATCGATTTCATTCCGTTCGGAAGGCTGTAACATCATTAAAATGCACTTGAAATAATTTTTTTTCCCAATGGCCGTCATGTAACAGAAAACTTTTTACTGTCCTTGTAATTAAACTATACATCCAATTTTCATAAAATTTGAAATGACTCGACAAAATTTTGCAGCAATTATATATTTAAACTTTCAGACCATCCGGAAGGCTGTAACATCATTAAAATGTACTTGCAATAATTTATTCCCATTGGCTGTAATGTAACGGAAAACTTTTGACTGTCCCTGTAATTAAACTATACATCCGATTTTCATAAAATTTGAAATGACTCGACAAAACTTTACAGCAATTATATATTTAAAATTTCAGACCATTCGGTTGCGTAGTTTTTGCTCTGTTATATGCGGACAGACGGACTGAACGACGACTATATGTGATACGTGTTTATATAATTACGAACTCACCTAAAAAGGGGTCAGAAATAGAACTTTTTTGAAATGACTGCTACTTTGTTGATTTTCAGCTTTTGACCTCAAAGTGCTTGAAGCTCCAGAAAATATTTTCTACTTTCATAATCCTTAAATAAAATTGATTGCAAACCACTCTGGCGATCTATCAGATCCCGGCCGATTTGAAGTGCACGGCGCACACGCTAGGACATCCACCCATGCAACTCAAGTCACATGAGCAATTTATATATATATATATATATATATATGTATACAATGACATGTTCTTCGCATGATAATACATAACATGCAAAAAACCAGGAGCTAAAGTCTTTGTTCCCATTCTAGGGGAAAAAGCCAAAAATCACTATTTTTGCGGCCTTTTAAATGCAGTCCCCCCCCCCCCCCCCTTTATTAAATGTTATATTTTTAATACAACATTTTTAAGTGAAAATAATAACCATATTGTACGAATGTGGAATTTAGTTGGTCATTTATGGGAATAGATGTAAGTTTAAATTTTGATAAAGTCGAAGAACATTTGTATGCATTAATAAAATAAAAAAATAAATATAAAATCGGTATTTGTCTTCAGATAACGTAATAAGATAACATTTACATTTCTTTTTGTTGCAAGAATATAATATAAGGTAACTTGCTTTGAATTTTCTTGAAAATTTATAATGCTTGTGTCACTTAGAAATTTGATGCAAACAAAGCATTTTTGACAAAGCATACAATGAAAGAAAAATTCTACTAAAGTTTCAATAATTTTAACAACATTCATTCAAAATTTTACGTTTTTTTTCATAGTTGCCTCCACATTATATCGAAATAGGACTGGTTCAAGGTGGTTCTCAAAAAATTATTTTTCCTTGTTTAACAACGCGTAATTTTCTTACTCTTTTTTAAACATAAAAGTATGATACTTAAAGGCATGATTTTTGAAGCAGTTTGTAAACGAATAGTTCATTTAATCTTTTTCCGATAATGAATAACATACTGAGTTATAAGCGATTGTTGCGGCGGCAGCATTTTTCCCTTCATGCGCTGTCGGTTCCCAAAATTTGGTTCAAAACGTACACTTTGAGAGCATTTTCTAAAAAAACTCCTGCCTTTACCTAAATACTGAAAAATAAGCTCAATTACATAGTTTCTTAATAAGAGCATTTGCCAATTTTCTAAGTTTTGTGAACAAAAATGAATTAAACATTGCGTCACAAAATTGAATTTCAGAATGACCTTAAACAAAATTCCTCTGAGTTTAGATACCAGATTGAATTTATTGATTGATAATATTATAGTATATGATAATATATGACAATATACAGGGTGTCCGGTCTCAACGGTGTCCAATGGCTAATTCCTAAACCGTTAGTCATAGACATATAGTTCCAATTACAAAAATGTTTTAAATCAGGTAAAGAAATATTTTAAAAGCGATTTGGGTCAATAAAAACATTTCTTAAAAAATTACGAAATTTAAATTTTTATACGGTCCCCCGGTCCTATAAGTTATATTTAGTAAAATTTTCCAATTACACTGACAAGTAATATACAAAAAGTCCCGTTATTCTACGATTAAAATTGACCGAGTAATAGCTGTTTAAAGTTGGAGCATATATTTTTCTGCAAATTGGGGGTCATTCACAAATTTAGTCGAAATATAATTTCGTCAGATATATTAAAAAATAGTTGAGAGTAAGATTAACATTGCAATATAAATTTGAAATCTTTAGTCGTTCTGACATATTAATGCAAAATATACAATTTGTAATACACATTTAAGAAGAAAGAAAAAAACAGAATTTTTGTTAAATAAAATGATGCTAAATTAACAGCCTCAATTCTTTACAAAATGATACGTATTTTAAAATATTATTAGATTACACTAGCCTGCAAAAGTTGGGTTATTTCATGTTTTTTAGCTTTTGATAATTGATTCTTATGTATTCTGTACCGCTGAATCCGGAACTGACCTTCATTTTTAGCCATCACATCAAGAGTTTTCGCAAATTGTAAATTTCAAAGTTAAAAAGTTCAAAGTTAAAATTTAATCTCCTCCCCCATCTCATCACACCACCCAGCTGTAAGAATCCCAAGATAAGCAAAATATCGAATAAATTATTTAATAAAATAAAAAAAAATGTTTACATATGTTTTATAGTATGAGATTTTCGCTATATTTTAACTTACACATTTGCAAAAAAATTCTAACGTAATGGTTAAAAATGAAAGTCATTTTCCGATTTAGTGCTAAAAAGTACGTAAAAATCAATTATCAAAAGTTAAAAAATATAACCATCTCCTCTACTTTATAGTATCCGATTTTTGTTATTCTTTAAATTCGACAATTTATGATTTGCGAAATATCCTGACATGATGGTTAAAAATTAAGGTAATTTTCGGATTCAGTGCTAAAAAATTCATAAAAGTTAAAAAACCCAACAATCTCCGTCTTGTATTATCTAATCTAAAACTTTTTCATAAACTTCTTGGCGGTAATCTATCCGAAATTTTTTGTGTTATCCTATAAAATAAGTATAAATGATGACCACCGAAAATCCTAATAATATTAGATTGTTATCGGATTTGCGCCAGTATGTAAAATGTACTCTCGTTCGGATATTTGAAAGTGGGTTAAAGTTTGAATACAAATTTTGAACTGGAAAAAAATAGATAAGATCGTTGGAGTAACATAAAAACTTATAAATATAACATAATTTTATTAAAAGAAATCATAAAAGAAACAGTCTCAAATCCTGACAAAATAAGACATATATTATTTCAGCCAATCTGAAACTTAATAAATGTTAACTTAATTGTAATACTTGTACAATTTTTTTCAAAGCGCAAATACACATGAAATGAGATCTTCGAATACTTTAAGCACTTGGAATATGACCCCTCAAAGCCAAGTCGAACTCATTTGTTTTCAGAGCAGAAAAGTGGCATAAGTCATGCATTTTTAAAGTTACATAACTGGCACAATTTTAGTGTTATATAAATGGGACTTTTTTTTTGTCTTACTTGTCAGTGTAATAGGAAAATTTTACTAAATATAACTTATAGGACCGGGGGACCGTATAAAAATTTAAATTTCGTAATTTTTTAAGAAATGTGTTTATTGACCCAAATCGCTTTTAAAATATTTCTTTATCTGATTTAAAGCATTTTTCTGATTGGAACTATATGTCTATGACTAACGGTTTAGGAATTAGCCATTGGACACTTTTGAGACCGGACACCCTGTATATAACTGATAATATATGATAATATATATAACTGATAATATATGATAATATATATAACTGATAATATATGATAATATTATAGTTCAAATAAATAAATTTGTATTATTTGAAAATACATAAAGAGATAGACATAATTCTTATTTTGCATTACGTATTACATATTACTCACGTAACATTACTCATTACATTGCGATTGACTGAAATAATAAAATTAATAATATTTTGAAAAGCTACTTAAATTTCAATGTTAAATCGTTTCAAAAACTGGATTTAAAACAATCTAAAAATCCGTTTGTAAACCTTCTTAAAAATATTTAATTACTTTTTATTGTTTGTTTATGCGAAATCAAGGAAAATTCACTTTTGATGTATGCATTTCTTAATTTTTTTTCTTTAAAAATTCATTTTGTGAAATCAATATTTGATCAAAAATAATTTATTTAATCTTGTTTGTTTAATTGGATTGTAACTATCATGTTATGGAAATTTATTCATCGCCTTACTAATTTTTATTTAACGCGTATGCACCTTTAACTTTTTACAAGGAAGAAAAAAAATAACTGAAGGGCTTCAACTGCTTCATTATCAATGCAACATAATGTCGAGTTGACATGAAAGTTTGAGAACAAGAATAAGAAAAAAATAATAGCAAAGAGATATTTTGCTTTAATAGGAATTAAATAAGGGATACATGCCTTGCATTTGTTTGGCTTTTTTTTTTTTTTTTTTTTTTTTTTAACGCGAATATGTAAATTATTGTTTCGTTTTAAAAATGTTTAATGAAACTTTGTTTTTCTATTGAGAATGTTCAAAAACGGGCGTTTTTTGAAGATTAGTATAAGAACGTTTGCCATTATGTCTATACCTTTTTAAATCCACTGTTAGTAAGTCTAAAGAATTTTAGAATTTTATTTAAGTGAGAGAATATAACTTGAAATTGGTGTGAAACAGTAAGAACTATAAGATCTTCTTAAAACACCATAAAAAAATATTAAGTGCGCTAGGCCTTTTGAAAGATCTTAGTTTTTCTTCGTCAGGTGCAAAGAAGAGGGAAAGGAAACAAGCTGAAGAAACAACCAACAGGAAAGTAGAAATCAACAGCCAATAGGAAAGCAGAAGACAACAGCCACTCACAGAAGAGCATAATCAAAACAAAATAACAAGGATTAGAAGGGGAATGAGGAAGCAAATTAGAAAATAAATAAATAAATAAATTCATAAAAATAAAATAAAATAAATTAAAAATAATTTATAATAAAAGGAAAACACATATAAAAAAAATGGGAACGCATGAAATAAAATGGAAATGAAAAATAAGTAATACAGAAAAATATCAAAATAATATTAAATAATACAAAAAACAAATTATATGGTAGGACTGAAAAGGTTTTTCCAAGCTGCAGAGAGCATTGTGGGATCAGATTTATCATTAACAAAAACTTCACGATTAAGATAAATAGCTAAATTTTCAAGAAAGTCCAATTCAGAGATACTATTGGCATTAAAGATAATTTTAGCATTTTGAAAATTAAAATTATGGTCGGAATCCCAAGAATGCTTGGCAATAGAAGATTTAGAAATTTCTTGATTATTTACATAACGAGAGTATTCGTTTAAGCGGATTTCAAGATTTCTTTTAGTTTGACCAATATAAGATAAATCAGAGGCATCAAGGAACATTATAAATTTTACATTTTCCAAGATGAGGACCAGGATATTTAGTGGAGGGGAATTTGAATGTGTTGTTAGGTTTAAAGATAACGTTAAAAAATTGAAATCGTTTCAATTTTCACTCCAAAAAGAGTGAAAATTCCTTTCACTCTTTCAAAGAGTGGACTTTTCAACCCTCCCAATTTTAGAGTGTCTGCATTCACCATTTAATAAACTTGTGATTTATTTTCTTTTCACGTTAATAATTGTAACTTTTTTATGGTGTAAATGTCCAGCTTATTTATTATGTTAAATGTAGTTAGAAAACACATAGCGTAGTTTAAAATGAACTTTTATCATTTTTTGCCAATAGACATGGAATCAGTGTTCTACAAATACACATTAAAAGAAAATAATTTAAACACAAATTCACCACCTGAAAAATGAGTTAAGTTCGAGCTCGAATTCAAAATAAAACGAATTCACTCAATTCAAACTAATTTTTAAAAAGGAGCAAAACTCACTAAAGAAAAATAAAAGAATAAGTTTGAGTAAGTTTGAGTAATGGTAAAATAATGAGTGTGTTGCAAATATAATATGCATTTTTTTTAAAGTTTTGATTTTATTGGTGCCTGTCTGTGCTTTATTTTTTATTTATTACGTATGCATTAAAATAAGTTTGGAGTCAATTCTTTGGAAGTTTATAAAATTTAAAAATAATATGTTTAATATAAATATAGTTGATGTACATGCGAATGCTGGAAAGATTTAAGACTTACAACTAAATTTGATTCTATTTAAGTTTATAATGTGTGATATGCAATAAAATTTAAGCTTTAAACTTTAAAATTATTTTGCAAAGCAAGATATCTACGGTATTTTTTAATTTTAAGTATAAATAACGGAAATTATAAATAATAGGATTTGAAGTTGAGTTCTTGTATTATTAAATAAGATATTGCTACCTGTTAAATAAAAATAATATGAATAATTTTAAAATGATAATGGTAGAAATTTAACCCTTTCAAGGGCGGTGGATAGACGGTGTAGCCACCTAATTTTAATTCTTAAACTGACAAATAGGAAAAAGAATTTTTTAATAAAATTTTGCTTTTGTAATGAAAGTGCAAATTAGCAGGTTTTTATTTTGTAAGAAATTCGTTTGAATATTCTGGTGTCAGTCAATTATTTCATCAGTTTACAAACAGAATTCTTCTGCCCCTGAAAGGGTTAAATCTAAGTAAAACTTATTTTTTTTCTTTTTGCTTAAACGTTAGTATTTTCTTTGAAATCAGACCCACGGAATTTTATGACTAAATTTTAGTATTCCAAATATTGCTTTGCTTACTATATCATGGGATTAATTATTTGTTTGGGTCATATTACTCATAGTTTGAAGTAATTTATACATTTTAGAAAAAATACACATTAGAAAAAAAGTATACTGCAAAGTTGAATTACTTAGGCTTTCAGGCAGATTAAAATTATAATGTATCTAGTCAAGTGTATCAAAAAATAAAATAGAAAGTAATTATCATGATTAAATCTGTCAAAGCCTATTGAGGAAAATCATTTTGAGATTTTCCTAATTTTTTTTTGTCTTTTTTTTATGCAGGCAGAAAGAGCTAGGTATTCTCTAAATCACCTTTTAATTAATTGAAAGCCATTGTTGTGTGATATAGAAATTTAATTAACTTATTTTCGTATTAATTCATACTATATTTGAAGTTTTGGTCAATCTTATTTAATATAATTTCTTATTACTAATTTTTTTTAATTTACCGGCTGATTTTCACGTATTTTTCTTAATAAATTATTTCCCTTTATATATAGCCCTTTATATGTAAAGAGGAAATGCAACTGCCTCTATTTGTTTACTTACTAACTCGCAATGCATGAAAAAAAGATCTGCGTTATAAGAAAGGAACAAAATTCTATTTATGTATTCTATTCCTCACTATATAATCACAGCCTATTAACCCCTTGAGGGGCAGTGGGATAAAATATATCCCACCTAATTTAAACAAGATTCTCACCAGAAAATTATAAATTTTATATTTTTAACTTTGGAGGAAAGTCGCAGAAAAATTGCTTTTCCATATTTAAAAATAAAATTTTTCAATTATTCCGGTGAGAATTTAATATTTAGAGCCATTTTTGCTTGCCCCTCAAGGTGTTAATAATCTAGTCTAGCAGAGCATTCCATGTTAGAACTGTAGTTACTACAACCCCCCCCCCCCCTTTTTCTTTTCTTTTCTGACTTTACCTTTTCAATGATGATTGTAGAATTTGTGTTGGCATAAATTATTGATGAAAAGGGTTTAAAATTTCCTTTCCATTCTACATCTTGATATGACATCTTCAGAATACCAAGTTTGAGTATTGAAGGCCTGTTGGAGGTTTAGTATATTATTGTGTTGTATGCTCATGCTTTTTCTATTTTGATAATATTAAGTTATGTACATTAAGTTTGTTTTATAAAGACATTTCTTCAAGATTTAACTGTTATGTTTATACGGCATATTTGCCTCTGAAAATTCTTTTGGGTATACAAACTAGAAAGGAAAGTCCACAAAAATGCCACCATAATATAGTTAGAAAATGCATAACACAGTTGAAAATTCACGTTCATCAATTTCAGCCATTTACGGAAACGTACTCGATTTATTTTTTTATAGTCCTGTATATTACTTATAGATTTATATAAACGCCTCATATTAGGTTATAATTTAATTCAGACAATAAACGCACAACACTAATAAAAACAAGCTTCCAGAAATTATCATCCATAGACGGTAATGCATCCAGTTCTTTGCGTAGCCCTATATATGAATATATTCAAGTTCTACAGACATCCCTTAACATACTAAATATAGTTGAGCTGGAAAAGGCATAACTCAATAAAAAAACTAATTTTAAGGCATTCAATAGTCATACACAATGATGCATGCGAATTGTTTTGTGTAGCCCTGTATATGATTTATAGAAAATTTACGCATCGCGTAGTATGCCAAAATTTAGCTAACCCCAAACACGCATACTATAACTAAAAACTCACTTACGGAATGTATCGCTAATAGACAGAACTGTAACCGAAATCTTTTTGTGTGTTTCTGTAAATGAACGATAAATGCACGTCATTCTTTGAAAAGTGGCTGTTTTATATAAATATATATGTTACATTATTAGATCTAATTCCGCGATTTTCTTATCTTATTCTAAATTACTACTTTATTTTCACTAAATCCTTATCCTTAAATAATCTCTATCGTTAACTCTGTTAAATTCCCTTTAATTTAATATCTCACTTGTCTTAATCGCTTAAATATTACGCTTTTAGTATTCTTAAATTAAATGTTCCATTCCCGCGCTTTTTTCTTTCGAGAATATTTCTTTAGCTTCTATTTTTACTTTCCCGCGCATTTCTGATGTTATCCCTTTTTCCTTCAAATTCATCCGCTAGTTCTGTTCGCACTCTTTATATCACGTGACATTCTTAATTATTCATTGGTTGAGAGCGCGACCTACGTCATATTTGTATCCATACATTGAAGGAACAAAAAGTTGATATTCGCTGTGTTTCAGCAGATTTGAGTTGTATTTCCAGTTTTCATCCATCCCCTGGTCACCAGCCTGTTATTCGATTATCTGGAACTTTGTTTAAACCTAATTACTACTACGGAGCGATGGCTCATTATCTTGGTGGAAACTGCACTTTTTGCAAGATATTCTAATAAAGTGCTTAACTGATATTATGAGTTGTTTCCATTTCTTCTGGGGAAACTTCACGGAACGATGCATTCCATTGTTTTCACTCGACAACTGCATTTCAGCAATTGGTTCTACTAACATAACAGATTCGAAGTATCTGTTCTGACCACTTCTTTTACGCCATTATCGCTGCATGTGATCCACAGCTACTATCGTGACAACCAGTACGGCATTTTCAACGATAAAGCCAATCCAATGTTGCTAGAATGCAACATATATGTAAAATGCGGCCTAATGAAATTGCCTCAAAAATCTCAAAATTTAGCCTACAAGTACCTCATTGCTATATTTATAAAAAAATAATATGAACCAAACAGTATCTCATAGTTCTTCTGCTATTTTAATTTCAAAGTACTTCCATTACTAAAATATTCAAATAAATGATTGGCACCGGAACTTAAGAACAGATTTATATATAAATAAGAAAAATGCTATATTCAGTGTTGCCAAATTGGGGATTTTGTCCCCATTTTGGGGGATTTTGAATCTCCAGGGGAATTTTTTGGGACAAGTAGTTCATGGGGAATATTTTGGGGACCATCAACATTTTTGGGGAAAAACTTGGGGAATTTTTCTCACTATTTCACTTTTTTAATCTTCTGACAACACTGGTTCTAACTCGATTTTGATTTGGAAAACGAAAATAAAATACAGAAATCGGAGATATAAATCCTATTCTCCTGGTCGTGCTCGTCGTTTACAACAGTTTACACGTATCACAGATGCATAACGATCTGCCTTGGATTATCTCCACGCAGGACTTACCGGAAACATTCTTTTACCGCGCTTTTTAAAAGGTTTAATTAAAGATATGGAAAGCAGCTATTTTTCTTTTACTATTGATGAAAGCACAGTGATTGTTACAACGAAGGTGCGTTGCAGTACAATTAGTTCTTGAGTAGGGATGACAAAAAATTGAAAACAACGTTTTTCAGATTAAGTCAGATAGAAGCAGGCGATGCAAACACCGTCTCATGTCAGATTCATTCAAATCTCAACTGATTAGAAGTGGTCTAAATATTGAAATACTTATTGGCATAAGCGTAGTTGGAACTGTAATGTACTGACAGGCCAGCGTTATCTATTGTCAACAGTTTTTTAAATAAAAAGAACTTGTTGTTGTAAAATATAGCTCTCATTCTCTTCGTTTAGTTGCGAATATGCATGCCAAATTCTGCCGAGTTTAAATGTTTTTTTTTTTTTTTTAGTAAGTGGGGAATTTTTTTAAAGAAAGACTTGATTTGGGGAAAAAATTTAAGTTTAAATTAGTTAAACATTTTTTGTAGTGCTAAATTGAAAATTGAAAATTTACTTTTTACAGTAGAAACTGAGTTGGGGACTTTTTCGGAAAAAAAAACACTCATTTGGAGAAAAATTCAGAAATTTTGGGGAAATCGACTTTCGACTATCTGGCAATACTGGCTCTATTTCGCATACATGTTAAATAGATAAAAGTTTATAAAAAGTCTGGCGCTATTGTGGCGCTTGGGAATTAAAATTAAGTGGTTTCATAAATATACCACCGTCCTTGAAAGGGTTAAAAAAGAAAAGAAATTATAATTAGAAGTCATACTGTCAGTAAATAATATGCTTTCCACTCTATGTCAATTGAAAAAAATAAAGATAAAGCGTTAACGTTTAGAAAAGTTGATGTTTATTTGAATTAATACAATTTTTTTTGTTTATTTTTAACTTCTCCCTGTAAAATAATAAAAATTAAAAATGTATTATCTTTACTTACGGTAATTAAAAGTCTTATGAGTTTTTTAATGTGTATTTTATTGTATTAGATTTTCTTATTTTACTGTTTAGTACATATATAAATGGAATGAGATCATTACCTCGAGGGAATGACGAAATACTTCTATAGTGCGTCCCAAAAGTATATGGACATGCGATTTTTTGAAATAATAGTTCAAAAAATGAAGCCATAATCACGAAAAAAATAATAAGTGTATGTAATCATAATACAAGTTTGTGACAACAAAGAAATACAGTATAGGTTTTACAGAATTTTTGTAAAAAAATCAAAATCAAAATAGGCTGTCCCAAAAATATATGGACTTTTCGAGAATTTTGTATTTAAATTCAAATTTTCGATCCGTTCCTTTGAATTATCATGAAAACCTTATCAAATATGATCCAAAATAATGTTTGGAGAATGTGTGGCTGTAAAGAGACCCAATTCTGCTCTACTTGTTGCTTTAATTCCTGAATAGTAGAAAACTGACGACCATGAGCATACAAATCTCGTGCAAGTACTCCCCAAAGATTTTCATATGGATTTAGGTCTGGGCTGTTGGCTGGCCAGTCTATAACAGTCACTTGATTCTGCGTAAACCAATCTGTTGTTAAGTGGCAGGTGTGAATCGACGCATTGTTCTCTTGGGATTTTCAGTTTTCCCTTCCTAAAATGTTTCCAAATGGAAGTAGATTGCTTTTAAGGACATTTTATTAATCCTCAGAGCACTGTCGACATTAAGTAAAGCAATATCCATTGTTCCATTGAAAAAAATCACGCCCCACACGATGAGATAATCCCCTCCTTGTTGTCGACTAAAGAACACCCGAGATTCAAGTCGCAGATCATGCCGATGGTATACCCAGCCACTAGGGCCATTCAAATTGATTTTGTTTTCGTCACTGAAGAAACACTTAACAATTCATCTTCCCAAGGCGTGTGTTTTTTAGTTCAAAGAACGCGTGCATTTCTATGGTGCACTTTCAGCATAGATTCCGCGCACGTTCTGCGATATTTATGGATTTTTCATACCTGTATGCAACGGTGAACAATAGATCTCGTAATAGGAAACGCTAAAGTCTTCGAAATTTCACGAACAAACTTCTTTTGGATTGAAACTGCTCGAAAAATCTCTCTGGCTTGTCATAGAGTTGCTTTTTTTGGTCGACCTGAACGTTGTTTTGCAATCGCATTGTCACTTTTTGATAAAATGTCATAAAATCCGTAACTGTTACTCTTTATTTGTTTAGCAATATCAGAAATTTTAACATTTGAGTCTTTAAACGCCAAATTTTAGCTATATTGGCAGCAAAGAATTGAACGTTGCGAGGCATTTTTCTACAATTCTATAATTGAAGAATGAGCAGTGATTTTATATTTCGCAGTGGGTAGTTCACATGTACAGAACACAGAAAATACAATTTCTTTTGATACGCTGGAAATAAAAGCAATTCTTTTCATTATCCATATATTTTTGGGACACCTTATTTTAAATTTTATTTTTTTACAAAAATTCTGTAAAACCTATGCTGTATTTCGTTTTTGTAACAAACATAAATTATGATTCCATATGCTTATTATTTTTTTCGTGATTATGGCTTCATAAATTGAGCTGTTATTTCAATAAATCGCTTGTCCATATACTTATAAGACGCACTATATACAAAAGTGATTAGTCTTGGGTATATTTTCAGTTACTAAATATCTTTTGAAACACATTTCTAATAATATAACAACATAAAAAGACATTTCATTAGTTTTTATTAATGAAATGGATGAGGATAATGAATATAATAGATGAGGGAACGACGCGTAATAAAAATACTTGCATCGATCTAGTACTTCAAAGCCATATAGTAACTATTCAAGAACGTTTTTGAGCAAATAACTAGATGGATACTTCACTGTACTCTTTACAGACTGTCCTAGACATACATAAAGCATGTGCTGCTTTCTACTAAGTAAATAATAGCAATTTATAGTTATGTGAGGGAATGACGACAAATGCTAGGGACATCATTAAAAAGTGCCCTAATTCATTCATTATATAAAATATAAATATAATTAAATGGCTAAATATGTATTTAAGTGTGTTTAATGGATTGAGAAAAAAATAATTATAAATATACGTGCTGCAATGGCAGAGAAAGCATTTTCTTTCCTACATATGTGAATGGGGACATAGTGAGGGAATGATATTTGCATTAAAATATACATTAAATTTATCAAATTTCAATTTCGATAAGCAAATAACTACAGTTTATATGTATAACTGATTAATATTGATAGTTTAAATCACTTTTTCTTTTTGTAATTTTAAAAATATATCTTCAAGACCCCTGGGACATAAAATTGCCACCAAAGCGATATAGGTAAGCGTCTTATCTTAAATGGGAGAGGTAACCGCAAGATTAAAGGCGAGGTCACATCAATCAAGATCGCACGCCACGTAGCGGACGGAGTGAACAACAGAAAGATGCCTAACTGTTTTCTTCTTTATGGATAATCTATTAATTGCACATCTATGAAATAACTGCGCAAGCGCCAACATCGTGTTTTCATTTGTTTGTAGCATTTATATTCTGACAGTAATATAATGTTCTATTAATTTTTATTCGTGTTTTTTGACTTATTTATTATAGTTAATTATTTAAATGAAAACAGTTCTTTTTAAGAACTAATATTATTTGTTAAAATGGCAAAATGTTGGCAATCGAATAACTCTAGTTTTCGAAATTGTAAGAAAATTCTTTTTCTTACAGAATTCATATGTCCTTTTCCAACGAGCAAAACAAGTTAGTTACGTATTTTAACTTTAATTTATTAAAAAATAAATAAAATATTATTTGATATATATTATAAAATGTTGTTGACTTAAATACGCTCGATTTTAATTATTTTCTTTTAATGAAATGAAAAATGACGCATAAAAATTAGTAAGTAGTTAATGTGTAAAGATGGAATTTTGTAGTCTTATTTGTTACTCAATTCTTGATGTGCAAAAGTTATAAAAAATGATATACACGGTTCTATTCCAGATGAAAATAGAATGTTTATCAAGGTTTAGAATATGTATAGAATTTAATAATAAATAAAATATTCAATTTTAAGTCCTTTTCTTCGTTTATCGAGTGCAGACGATACATCGAAAACTTATTCCAATATTCTTTTGATCGTATTGTATTCATGTTATTTAAATTACAAATAGTTCATTTATTTAATTTAAAATTAATTTTATTTTATATTCAGAATCACTTTAATTTAAAATGGATGCATTAAATGTTGTACTATTAAACGAGCAAGTATTGTTAATTTAGTATTTGTTTAAATATTTTGCGAGTCCAGACAATAACTGCAAAAATTTTCCTAAAATCGCCAGATTAGATTTTTTTTTTTCTTGAAGCAGACAAAGCCATTTAGAGAATCACTGTTAAAAATTCTATTACGAATTTCAGATTGTTACTTACTCACAGAAGATGAATCTTGTTTGCCAAATATATTGCAAAATATTTTTGTTACAGCTTGTTTTGATAAAAATATGTGTATTTAAAAAAAAAGTCGCAATGTTATTTTAGTTTAAGGGCTAAAAGCGGTAATGCTTTCGTAGCATTAGTGCTTTTCTCCCGAAATTGAAAAGATATTGCGATTTTTTTTTTTTTTTTTTTTGAATGTGCATAATCTTATCAAAACAAACTGCAATAAAAATATTTTGCAATAAAACTGGGAAACAAGATTCACCTTCCATAAGTGAGTAAAGAATCAGAAAATATGCGCAAGAGATGCGCAGATAGTATATATTCTGTCATATATGACGTCATACTGAAAACCCGCGTATTTGCATTATTCACTCCGTCCACTAGATGGCGCAGATGTGTCAATATACTCCAGATTCCAGTATTGACATTGTACGCTTACCTATATCGCTTTGATTGCCACTTTTCAGAGAATGACTCATATACGTTATGTTTTGTACTGAACCTCAGTATATAAATTTCATTTGATTAGATTAATTTCTAATGCAATTATAAAGTTGGTAAATAAATCATATCAGATGTAAATTTCCAGATGGGGGGAAAGTCCGGGCCAGGATTCAAACCAGGGATGTCTTGGCTGGAGTCGCCATTCAGTCCCTAACAACACCCCTATCTCGTTAGGATTACATTTCTGACCTTGCATTACTAAGTAATTCCGAGTCATCTAGGTGTACCCCACCCCTCCTAGAAGTTTGTTCCTCTAGTTTTGAATGACCCTGTATGCATTACATACTACCTACTGAGCCATCCCGGACGAATCTGGAGGACTAATTCACCCAGCTAACCTTTCACGATCACAGCATCTGATCATCTGAATCAGCTCAACAGAATAAATTGTAGTTTTTTTTTTTTTTTTTTGAATTGCAGTAAACGTTGTATGCGTAATTATATTGGATTAGTTTTTAACACAATTATACAATTGGTAAATAAATCATTTTAGGTGTACGAGATAGGTGGGGGTGGGCGAGGGGGTTGTGTCGAATCATTGTTATAGCAAATTGACATTTAAAGACTATAAACTTAAAATAAGTCATGACTTTTCTGATAATGAAGTTCACCGATGTTTTCTACCTACGTGCCTGGTTCTTACCATCTACACTTTTGCACATTTGAGGTAATAAGGGCGTTTCGAAATGACGCACCTTCGCTGCTACCGCGAATATCCGACGGACGACCAGAGTATTTCAGAACATCTGAGATTAAGTGTTATAAATGTTTCCTTCCCACTTTACGAAACATCGGGAGACTTCAGTATCAGGAAAGTCATGACTCAGTTTAAGCTTATGATCTTTAAATCTCAATTTTAGATCAGGATAATTCAGTCCCTAACAGCACCCCTATGTCGTTAGGATTACATTTCCGACCCTGCATTGCTAAGTGATTCCGAGTCGTCTAGGTGTACCCCACCCCTCCTAGAAGTTTATTCCTCTAGTTTTGAATGATCCTGTATAAATTATATACTACCTACTGAGCCATCCCGGACGAATCTGGAGGAGTAATTCATCCAGCTGACCTTTAACGATCACAGCATCTGGTCTGATATCTGAATCTGCTCAACAGAATAAATCGTAGTTCTTTTCGGAATTGCAGTAAACATTGCATGCGTAATTATATTGGATTAGTTTTTAACACAATTATACAATTGGTAAATAAATCATATCAGGTATAACGAGATACGAGGGGGAGCGTTGTATCATTGTGCTAGCAAATTGACATTATAATAAGTATATTTACGAGAGTTAGAACAGGGACAGACGGCAGGCAGGCAAACCGAGGTCATTAACACTTTTCAACTTTGTCGGAAAGCGTAAAAACAAAACAAACAAACAAAAAGAAACTTTCGTAATTCGTAGGAACTTACGCAATGTCACTACGTTCTTGCCATAAAACATAATATGAAACGAACTCATTGTGTTTAAACCTTATCGGTCCTAAGTCACTTCATACATGACATCGGTACTCTGTCGTATGGCACGTCTGAGTCAGTGTTGCCAGATTGGGGACATTTTTGTCCCCAGATTATTGATTGTCACTGCTTTTTTGAAATAGAAATATTCGGCCTATTTAAAAATAGATTAAAAATTCTGAAAAATAAGGCGAATTATACTATTTTTAAAAAGTGGTGACAGTCAAATAATTTGAATTAAAAAAGTCCACAATCTGGCAACACTGGTCTGATGTGACAAGATTAACCCGTTCAAGATTAACCAGCATCTCTTACACGATTTTTATTCGGTTTGCTCCAGTTTTTTTTAAGCATCAATTTCAATTTTCCTTTGACATGAATAATATACTATAAAATTTATTTTAAAAATACAGTGGTGCAAAAAGAATACAAAAATAGCCGTCTGTGGCAGTCCTGCTAATATTCACTGAATACAATTTCAACCTAGTCACGAGTCACATATAAAAAACCTGCGTCCGATAAGGGTTTTAACACTTAAACTGGTGAGGTGGGGTGTTTTGCACCCCAGATAAATTTAAATTCTGAAATATTTCCATTTTACACTACATGATGGACGGTAGTTGTACAAATGTATGTGTACACTTATACAGTACTTTTTCAGTTGTTTTTATACAAGCAAATAATGCAAAATTCACAGGAAATTTTCCCATTTTAATTCGCTAAATTTTGTGGAGTGCACAAGAAATCAAATTTCGGGGTTACATACACACTACCTTAGAAATTACGTTATAATATATCACCTCACCACTTAAAGGTTACTAATTTTATGGTATTTTTAACGTATTTTTAGCGTATACGGCGCGCCAGACTTTTGTCGTTTATTTACTTTTTTTGTGCATTGTATTTCTTTCATAGAGATATTACTGACGTTACTTTTCTGTTGTTTATGTAGTCACTCTCTGTTTATGGGGTGAAAATATTACTTTGTAATCTGCTCTAGATTTCAAAATTATAAAAAAAGCATATTAAAGCAACAGCAGAGCATGTTCCTTTTTAAAAATCATAGTCAGACATTATTTCAAAGAATTTTATTCGATTTTTGGTACATTATGAAGATATATGATTCATTTCAATAAGTGAATAGTATATCTTTTTATTTACAATAAAGAAATGATGAGAACCTTTACATTATATCACATAGTCGGTAATATACAAGGACGAATGCTGAATCAATATTCAACTCAAATCATATCTATTAAAGAAAAGTTGACAGAGTCCATTTTAATACTTTTTGTGCAAACAACATTTTTCTGAATTTAAATCTTTTTATATGCTACGAGGCTAACGAGAAAGATGCTCCCGGTCCAAAAATTTCATGATAAGTTTCACGAGGTTACAACATAACTAGGTCATAAATCTAAAGGTGTCCGTGCACGCTGAAAAACCCAAATGCAAACCCAAAATACACAGCAATCTCTTAACATGCGAAAAGCTTACGTTTTAAAAAAAAATCTTCGCAAACAAGGCAATGAAGTATTTTATTTTTAGGAATTTTTTATTGTATTAAAATTATTATAGAATAGTAAATGTAGTGTATTATTAATAATATTGTATTCACCAAATTGAATACACTATATTAAAACTGAAAAATAGACACCCCTCTCCTCTGAAATATTCTTATGCCTACGACCCTGTTCGAGAATGTTCATATTATAGTCCAAATTCAAAACAGTGGTTAAATTTTATAAAATGTTTATTAGAGTAGCAAAACTTTTAAATGAAGAAAATCTATATTTATGAACAGTACTTGCACGTTAACATATATGTGACATTTGCTTATATTTATGTAAACATATTATGTGCATATATTTTTATTATACAATTCAAAATAAATAATTAATTTCAGAAAGAAATGCAGGTGTAAGGGAATTGCTTTCCTGCATAGTCCAGATGAAATGTGAACTGTGTGGACAAAACAATTTTTTCTGAAATGCGACAAAATCTGCGATGTTTTATTACGTACTTTTAAGTATTGACAATAAAATCATGCATTGTTTGTATATTTTCCGGTAGTTTGTTGTAGCATCAAAAAGTAAGTTAGAATCACTGGTGAATACACAAAAAAGAACTAACTGATACCCCGGCCAACGAAGGTAAGTCATTTCGCAACTACAATCGTTAGGCAAAACCTTCATTAACCGAAATGTGATTTAACGTCCAAATAAAACTTAATACGGTTGCGTTATGTTAGCGCGTGTATGCTTACAAAATGTTCGTTAAAGTCGAGGAAAAGCGAAAATAAATCTTCGTTATACGAAAACATTCGTTAACATAAAAAAAATTCGTAAAACCTTCGCACCATTCGTTAGTAGATACACTCATTAGCCTAGGTACCAACGAATTTTGTTGCATTGAGTGCGATTTCAGTACATTGTAATCTGTTGTGTATTGAAAGTGTGAGTAGGGTTTTTTATATGTAAATAAATGGTGATTTAATTGGTAGTTCTTATCGAAGGATACTTACGTACACACATATAATAACTCAGAGGTAATGCAGTCAATTTTTTAGACTTTATATATAACTTCACCAGTTAACACCTAAAACACTTAATCACTTTAAATAAATGGAGGTAAATTTGGCATTATATTACATTCAACTTCCAATACCGCTGTTGAAAAAAAATAGCTTTATGGCTAACAGAGTTTACTAAGAGACTGCTCTGCAACATTTGTCTTTCTTCGTAAATTGGTATTATAAAATTGGCTGATAAATGTTTTTACAATAAGGTGGGGGGGGGGGGGGAGGATTTGCCTGAATACTGCACCTACTGTTATGAATTCAGAGAAAGGAAGGGATAATGGAGAAATAATACCAAATAACCAAATCCCTTACTTGTAAATATCGATTTCAGCGTTATCTTTGCGAATAATAAAAACTATTAAGACAGAGAATGTTAAGGGATTACTGAGCATATTTTAAATCCTTTTAGTGGATAAACTAAATAATTAGCTTCAGAAAACAATCATATTATTAATTTTACATCTGCTAAAAACTGAGATATTGCATTATAGAATCAAGATATCTCAATGAGTAAATACATCTAAACCCTAAATGCATTCTGATCATAAAACGGTATAACCATGTACGTAGTAAGAGAAGAAACTTCGAGGGTATTTGGGTGAAGCACTTCCTCATTATTGGGTAAGGCATGGCTAATGCAAACAATATCGGATCAATATTATTTTACTACTAAGGTAGAGCGTACAGTTATACTTGATTTCGGAAATCACATCAAATATGATCATAACATGCCTATACTAATAAAGGAATTTTTTCAAAAATGTTTTGAGCGTGCATGGATACCTTAAGACTGAGGATATAAATTTCCACAGCCTAAAATAATGTGAGGCAATAGCTGTATCAAAAATTTTTGACTGTGTGATAAAATACAGATAATGACATCCTTAGGAGTCAGAGCTTTTCTGTCTCATTAGTCTCTTCACTTATAGAAAAGACGATGCTATAAATTTCCTGTATTTTTTTTATAACAACACGAAGTATAGTCTTGTAATATAGAAGACGTATTGCTACAGTACAATGTCAATTAAAAGTAAATTTAGGAATAATTACGGGATACTAAAATTTATTAATAGCATTTAAAACGTATTATAAAATTAGTGTATCATTTATTTTTGTAATGATTTTTAAAACTACAGCGATATTAAGAAAGAGAAACACAAGAGGAGAAGAGAAATAGAAGAGAAACATAATGATTTTTCAACATTTTCAAAAACATTTTAAATTTATTTAAGTAAAGATAATTAAAATATCGGATTTAATTTTTTAATTTTTTTTTTCATAAATTAATAAATTAATGTATAATTATAAAAAAAAGTTATTTTTATGCATTATTTTCTGTAATTTCTATAAAAAATTATATGTATTTATTAAAGTAATTTGAATATTCAATTTGAATGCTCTTTTTTGATGAAGGTACTTTAGTTGTACAAAACAATTAAAACAAATATGTCAATTATCCATATTTACCGCAATTTTAAGAAGTACTATTGAAGTACTATTTGAGTAATAATTTTGATACATAAAAAGCAGAAACATGATAATTCAACAACATAATATCAAAACAGGCTAAGAGGAACAAACAGGTATTGAAATGTCTAAAATTATAACTGTACATTTTTTATTATAAGAAATGTTTTGTTATACCTTTCATAACATAGCTTTTTACATCAAATATCAATTAAATACATTACAGAGTCCCGTGCTGCTTGAAATCTAGCTTTAAAAAAGATAAGTACACATTAATATTCTTGAATAATAATAAAAATTGTAGAGAAAACAGACTTATATAGAAGCGGATTTTTTTTTTTTTTTAAACTCAAAAGATAAAGTAGTGTAAGTACTGAGAAATTATCATTTATAGATGTAGCAGATCATATTTTTTAAATAGAAGATTCTGATATTTTAGAAGGCAAAAGTACATCGTGTTACTGGCTTAAGCTAGTAGCCTACTCGAGTTGGGCTTGATTACTGGCTATTCCCAGTAGATCTGACTTAGAGTCAAGTGCCAGTTTCACGTGTCATTTTGTAATAGTTAAAATTTTACACTTTAAAATTTTGATCACTATATTCCTAAAAACAATTTTTGAAGACCAATGTGTTTTTTTTTTTTTTGTACTTTTATGACATGGATTTTGGTATAACGCACATATCAAAAGAAGTAGCTTAAAAATATCGCTAATTTCATGTTAATATCAACATTTCTTTTTTATAAATGTCAATAGACACAAAAATATACAGTAAGTCAAAGGTTCTTAGAGAAATTTTAAGGGGTGATAAAGGACACTAAAACAAGCAATTTTTCTATAGGAAACCAGGGTCGTGATCTATCAATTTCGAGCAAAAATTCTGACTATTGTACTCCAATTCGAAGGTAACTCTATTGTTCATAGATTTAATAAAAGAAAAAGAAAATTTACTTAGAAGAAAACTTCAACAGGCGTGCTTTGCCTGAAATACAATGACATCACGAAAAGGACCATTTGTGTAGTGAATTTCGATCAGTGAGACCTAATATAACAGCAATTACATTAAAGTATATGAAGAGTCTAGTTCAGCTCTTTTTGGGAATGGATGATGGTCAAGTCTACCATTTATCGTGATATTGTTTAATGCCACATAAAAATAAGAAGTTTCTCACAAATTTCAGTAAAAAATTATTCGTTACTATTGAAGTTATGAACAAAAATTCATTCGGTAAATTTACTTGCATTTTTAACAGAATAGGTGGATTACTAACCTGATTTCTTGTATAAAAAAAAAAAAAACTGCTGTAGTGTACTCTAACACGAATTAAAGCTCGTTTAAGGACTTCTTAATCACTCTGTATTAAGAAAAGAAATACGATTACAAATATTTATGTTATTAATGTTAATGTGATAATAATGTCCATGTAATCGTGTAAAAGATTTTCACAAGGTACGCCTGCCTAAAGTTATTTGAATGATTCACTCAGGGGTTTGAAGTAGCGAACTACAATTACCGAGACTACCAGTAGTGGCTTCTCTTCTAGTAATTTGTAGTGCAATGCTGTACATTTTGAAAAGTGTAATGTAATGAGAAGAGCGATAAAAAACAAACAATCTTGTAATTCTTAGAGAACTGATGCTACTTTTAACGTTACTTTAGAAATAAAATGTACCATTCTACAAATCACGTGGCCGTAACTTGTTTCTTTTGCGCAAAATTTTTCTGGACAACAATCTGTGAATCTCAGCGGCAAATCTTATCTGCAGGTAACGCATTGCATAAAATCATAATTTTTTCCCATTTATACTCACTGCTAAAATCCAGTACTAACCCACCGAAGGAATTAATTTTCTCGCTCGCAACACAAGAGATCCCCTTGTTATATCGCTCGATCGTATATATAGCTTTCTTTTGGTACCTCCCGAAAAAATATGCTGCAGCTAAATTGCATTTTTACTTTCAGTACACATACAGTGTGCGAAAAGCAATGTAATCATGATAAAAACTCAATTATTGAAATGTTGAAATTTTTTTACATTTTGAGGTCCCCTGAATCCGTTTTAGCTATTTTTACAATAATTACATATGTATGCGTGCATATTGGAAATTTCCCATGTTTTCAGGCCAAAAGATATTCCCTTTGTTAAACTATGATCTAAGTTTTATTTATTGATATATTACTATTTATTTGAACCCACAGTATTCTATAAAGTATTCGGAAAATCAAGTGTAATCGTTCCAAAATTTTTTAAGTAATTGTACTTAAACATTGATTGTTATTAATTATATCTCCCTTAATTTTGATAAGAAATTTTTAATAAATGTATAAATTAACATTTTGGCGAAGAACACAACACATTTTCTTGCATGTTATCTTTCATAATTTTTGCGTGCTTTCGGTTATATCGCACTTATTTAATTGTATTCCGGAGGACGCGATATAAAGAGAGACCACTGTATTACTTAATGCGTGTCCTTAATTTTGAGTGTATCTTGAATCCTTTGAGAAAATCTTAAAATAGTGATTACTTTTGAAAAGTAGTTTGTAGTCGCTATACTTTTTAAAACAAGTAATTCCAGTTGCAGTTCACTACATTTTCGACCGAAGTTGTATTTAGCTACAGTAAAAAAGTAGCTTTTCGAACCCCTGGATGAACTTTATTTTTAACATCTTGGATATATAAAAACGGTGATGCTTTTCATAAACACTTCATATTGAAAGATAAAATCAAATTGATATCTATACTAATAAAAGAAAGTTTCGCACGGTGTGTGTATGTGTGTGTCTGTTCGCGATGACTAGCAAAATCTACGGCACGTATGAGGCTGAAAATTTGTGTGAGGGTAGTCGAAGGCCTCTCTTGGTGCACCTGACAGTCATAATTTAAAATTTCTAATAATTAGCTGAGTTATTATCTAAAAACCCCAATTAAAAGAGTGGAAAAGTATTCATAATTCAACTAAAGAATAGATTTTTATCAAACGCAAAATTCATTCTCAATCAGAGGGGACCAGATGTCAAGCATTTTCTCAGACAATGAGATTCGTTCTTCCAGCGGGACACAGAAATTATTTCAAAGAACACGTAACTAAAGAGAGTAGACAATTTTCCATCGCTATATAATTTTTTTTAAATATTACATTTATCAATTTCAAATTAACACATCTGCGCGTATTTTTTAACGACAAATCCAAATATCTAATTTTCTTTGAAATCCGGCTGCAATTAATGAAGATACATAAATTAACAATTTTAACTTATTGTGCGATTTTATCTGAAATCAGAAATCAATTTTTTAAAGGAGCAATAAAAGAAAGCAATCAATTTTTTATATGTGTTATATTTGCGGTAGTTGTAAAGGGGGGGGGGGAGAAATACGCAGTCGTCGAAAACATACCCCCCCCCCCCCACTTCGTTTCCCGTGGTAGTTATCTCCAGCCTTTTTACCGCTAAATATCAGGGTTTTTTAAAAACCGCTTTTCCACACAGTCAGCAGGCACGCATTTCAGACAAAATCTAGTCAAGTCAACGCAGGTGCTTGTTAAAGATATAAAATCATGCACATTTAAAGTTCATTTAAGAATATCATTACGGACCCTGGCAACACCGGGAGGGTCAACTAGTAATTGATGTATATTAAAATTTGTAAACAACAAGGTTTCTGGTGTTGAATAAGACATCTAAACAATCTTCAAACACAAAATTAATCACCCAGACAGTAAATATAAATGTTAAATTATAGTAAAACAAACAAAATTTAGAAAAAGAAAACAATGCTTATTTCGAAATATATTTTTCACCTTTGCTTATAAAATTTACCGCCGATATATAGAAGGGAAAAGGGGCCGGAGGAAGGCGGTGACCCAGATATTCTGAATCAGGTCCTGCATGCGAGAAATTTTGAAAGAAATTCTAATATTAGAATCTTTATAAAATCAAGTACCACTATTTTTCTTTTGAGTTATAAAATACAAGCAATATACAAGAAATTATTAATTACGAATTATTTAAAAATGAAACATTATTTGAACTTTTATATCATTTTAAATATAACTGAGAGAAAAGGAGATTAAAATACATGTTTAGTTTTAATAATCAAAAGAATAAATAAAAAAAAATAATCAAAAGATTATCATGCCATTCACTAACTATGAAGTGTTTCTGAATAAATATTGCTTCTAAATAGTATTTCTAATTAGAATTTTTAATGACAAATGTGGATTGCAACTACATTTAAGTATGTTAAAATAAAATCTCTTTCTTTTGAGCTTGGGATATATATAACATAGAAATTATACTTAATTTATAAAATGTTAATAAAGTGTTTCTTTTTTAAATTCGCGAACAAAACAATAAATTCGCACATCGTA
The DNA here is from genome assembly GCA_963932465.1 of Maratus speciosus. NCBI lineage: Eukaryota > Metazoa > Arthropoda > Arachnida > Araneae > Salticidae > Maratus > Maratus speciosus. The sequence goes on from OZ010788.1 coordinate 337,477,983, forward strand.
ATTTGCCAAACTTTCTGCAATATGAATAAATTAAAAATATAAGATTTCAAAACAAAATGTTAAGTTTAAACACAAACTTTCTAGAAATTATTTTAGTTAGATTTTGAATGAATATCTTAAATTTGAAGAATTTTTTTAAGAACAAAAGCTGAGTTTTAAAAGTACAAATATAGTAATACTCAAAAACAAATTGTTATATCCACTTTTAAAACTAATTTAAGTAAAAATGATTGAGTAATAAATAACGAAGTAAACAAATTTGAAAAAGATGGATTTTTGTTGGTATTTTATAAGTTTTAAAGTCGTAAAATTCCTATTAACTGAAAATATGTAACCGTAACAAAGATGAGTTATTTCAATATATATAAATTTCTATTATTTCTAATTTTTTATCAATTTTTTGTCTAAAAGTCCCCAATTACAAGCAAATGCAGTATTTTTGCATTTTTCGATAAAAAAATGATGCACGTACCTCAGTGCATTTTATAATCTTTTGATTTTGAGTAAAAGTATATAAATCCAACAACAAAAAATAATCAGTAGATCTGCTTTATAAAAATACCTTTTAATAATATGAAAATAAAACATTACAATTAAATGAGAATATTAATGTTTCAATCTCTTTAAAAATTATAATTTATTTTGATCATTACGATGCAGTATCTTGTCTAAATGCCTTCAGCTCTTCCAGTGAGTTTCATGTTATTCATTTAAAATATATAATTGCAATATATTTTATGACATATATATCTTGCATATTATATCTCACTTTAGTCTTATCAAACGTTATAGATCTTTTATCTTAAAAAATATATTCATATTCTATTCTGTTTGAATCTAACATTTATAATTTATTACTACATATAACTTAGTAATTTCTTTAAAACCAACTCCTCTAATAAAATTGCGTCTGCATTATTACTATTAAAAAATGGCCTACCATATAGCAAAGTGCTCTTTATTTCTCAGTCCGTAACTATTGTTATGCTCTTCCTAAATATAATAAATGATAATTATGCGTATTATATACAACAGATATGATATTATATATGACTTTATTGATATCGTAGTTTGATAAATGAAGCAAATATGATCACTGTCATTAAAATTTTGTTAATAATTATATTATAATAAAGCTATGACTTTTCAAAGATTTATTTTAAAAAATAAGAAATGGAATTTTGTCTACCAATATTTTACTAAAACATCGCGCCAAAAATGTTGTCCCCAAAAGATGATGTATTATTCTAAAGTATTAGTCATTAGTACCATTCTAAAATTCGGTACTCCAAGTTTGAATCTAAAACTTGTGTTAGAAGAACCATTAACTGGTAAAGGTTTAATTATGACCTGGTAAAATGTTGAACTATAAATTGGTTACAGTTTCTATATGCAAACGAGGGCTAATCAGTCCATAGACACTGTTTAAAGTGGACAGACATACCGCGGAAATACAGACCACCAAGAGATGAAAGGTGGTAAATGGGATATGCTGTATTCGAACCCATCTCTCGCTCGTTGCACTAATCGTTCGGTGCTTCCTGTAGTGCATTTCAATCTTCCGTGACTACGTGTTAGGATTCTTTAGAAGGACCACTACGGATGGCAATCTTCCCCATCCCCGTTCGCCTGTATCCGTTGCACAGATTATTGGCCCAAACAAACATCACCACAACCACCAAGGCCATACTAGAGATTTGAACCTGAGACCTCACGACTTGTAGTCTCAGTGTTTTAATGGTTAGACAAGCATACGGGTATATAGGAGCTATAAAGCGGCATATGGAGAGTACGTAGAATTATTTGTTTTTTTTTTTTAGCTGCTACATATTGACATAGAATGGTGAAAAGTTTCTCTACTGTTGAAGTTTCATCATTATCACGAGTTTTGAAAAAAAATTAAGTGGACCATGTTTTGGTATTTCTGTATTTTTTTAAACCATCAAAGGGTTCAAGGTTGAACTGAAGTTGTTTGCAGTGTAGATATCCTTGAAACTGTCTATCTGCTCTGATGGTGATATTAGAAGACGTTAAAGATAAAAAAAAAAAAACCATTTAGACACAATGCAGTGGTTAACACATCCGGCGGCAGATTTTATCGGGATGGGATCCAAAAACGATCATACGATAAGTGTCTTACTATAGACAGAAATTATATTGACAAGTAAATTAAAATCAAGGCTTTCGCGTAAAAAAAATATATTTTTTAAATGGCCTTGCGTTTTTTTTTAATATCAAAACGGCATTTCCTTAAAAAACGCGTCTCGTAATAACTAATGACACTTTATGCCAATTGTTAAGTTCCTATAACACGGATGAAAAACTTGAAAAACATATTTAAGTCAAACTTTATTATAATAACGCTTACTTTAAAATATATTTTATAACTATCTATTACACAGCTGGCTAGTATGTATTTGCCTACGTTTCTTATTTTAACAAATTTAATTTAAATCCAACACGGTTATAAAGAAATACTTTTTTCGAAAAAAAAAAAAGAGCACTTTGCTTATTTTATTTTAATTAATCTATAAAATAATAATAAAACTGGTGATTTACATACAGTGGCTATACTAGGTTTGAACTACCGCATACTTGATTTCTTGAATATGAAAAACAAAAAATGCTTAAAACTGTATTTAAAACTAGAAATATATTCAAAGAAGTAAGCAATCTAATGTCATACATCTTACATAATAAGATGAGTTAGCATGAATATGCATCTAAAGACAGTTTTCTTTCTTATTTCTAACATTTCATGGTAAAGATATGCATAGATTAAACTGTTCAACTGGAAAAATAGCTAAAGAGAATGATCCCAGTTTAGCTTTTTAGAAAAAGGGAACATATATTTTCCCTGAAAAGAAAATTTATTTTATCAATTATTTTTATCAGTATTTGACAGAGACAAATAATGAAATTTTTACCAGCATTGACTAGAAGAATCTGGCAGTTTAATGAAAATTGACTAAAATGTAAGTTTTTGAAAATACACAATTGAAAACAGAGCCACTGTATTAGAGATCAATGTATGTGCGGAGTTTCAGTGGTTGTTTTTCAGTTAAAAGTATAAAATAATATAGACAGTTAACCCTCCGACTGCCAAAATAAAACAAAACAAAAGACTGTACAATAATTATGAGTTGGGTCCATTGGACCCATATGTAAACATACAGAATTACTAAAATACAAATGAACTCCTGATTTAAAATGAGTATACTAATAAATAATACAATATTATCTACACAAAATAGGAAGAAACATATTGTAATTATTAGAAAACTTTTTTAAATTAAATCTCTGTACATGGCATATAAATGAATAAAGGTACGGGTCCAGTGGACCCGCCTTGAATGTCGGAAGGTTAACTTAGTGAAGATACATAGAATGAAACTATTGAGAACCATTATGCACTAAAATAGTTAACTTTGTTTACAAGAAGAATAGTTAACATTCTCACAAAAGATAATATTCTTTCAGTTTGGTTTCGGACAATCTATTTGAATATTATAATCGCCAAAGTTGTAATACAGTCAATTAGAAAACAGTTCAGTTTAAGATGGTGTTTTACGTCATTTCAGCTGTGTTCTCTTCTATTTGAGCAACTGTGTAAAATAGTTATATTTTATGTAAACCTTATTTAATTCCACTTCAACATTTATGATATGCCAGACGATTTTGTTTTTAACTCGCTCAAGATCTGAAACTTATTCAAGTTGAGGCGATAGAAAATATTACATTTGTAACTATGATTTGGGACTTTGGGATTTTTATCTTTTCATATTATTTCAATATCGTATGTGACTTCAGCATGACGTAAGTAAAGGTAGAGAAAAGGAAAACTTACTTTGGTCTCGTTTCATTAGGTTATTTGGATGTCCCATACGATATGGAAAGCATAATGAGATGCAAAGAGAAGCTCTCTACAATAAGTTTATTTCATAAATACTAAATTTCCTCGTTGTACGGATAATGGGAATTATCGGAATATTCTTAACAAACTTATGCATAGATTATTGCGAACTTTATGCTAATGCTTCAATAGAGGATAAATTTATAACTACTCATGGTTTATTTAGATATAAATGATTAATCATAATTTTCATCAAAATATATCCATAAATAGCAACATATTTTAAAAATTAGGAAACCTTTCAATTGAATTCAAAGCTTTTCTTTCAGTCTTGCAAAATGGAACATGCCATTTATAATCTATATAAATGTAGTATTTCTCTCAAATCATCCATTGCTAGATAAAAAAAAAAAAAAAAAGCAGGTTGTATTATTTCATTTTAAACATTTAATGTAGTGAACTAATTTTACCGTATGATGACAAATTTTGTGTTTACTTTGAATATGTTTCACCAGAAACACATTTTTAGTGATTTAGAACTAGGACCTGAATTGAAAAAAATTAGTGGGGCTTAATGAACTGTTTATTCCGTTTTGCGATGTTTTACTCAAAATGAATTATATAATTGAAATTAGTGCAGGATTATTTCAGGTAATTTCCAAATAAAATAAAACGAATCTTCGAAATAAGTGTATTACATCCTTTCCTTAGACAATGGTTTAAATGAGAATTTGATAAAAACTATTCAAACATTCCCAACTAATGAAGTAAAGTAGGCTGGTATATTTCATCCTAGTAATGACGAATTCAGTTCAATTCAAGTGTTTCTATCTCAGAAAAAATATTTATGTAATTAAAAAAGTATGCTTTGGAAAGAAAGAAAATTCGTGTGAATTATTGATTAAACTATTTAAATTATAAATAATTCCTTCTGCATCTGAATGTTCTTTTTTATCATTTCTTTTTTAGCAATACTTTTAAATTCGTTACTCGCACATTTTCTTATTTCAACCAAGTACAATTCAATTTGGTCGCTAATTCCCGATATCATAAATGGAAAATTTTATTATAGAAAAAAAATATGACTATGTATAACCTATTAAACTTCAAAAGATGAGATTGAATCTAGAAAGGTTTTATTTATTAAAGAAAAAAGAAAAAAATCACTTTGTATTAAGTATTAAAAAACATTATAATGAAAAATAAACCTCTTGAAACTGGAATTAAAATATGCTGATTAAAAATTAGGAATGTGAGTTTCGTTAGAATTAATGCTTATACATCTTGAAAAATTAATCATTTGATCTTTTATTGAATTAAAAAAAATTATTTATACAGTTTTAAATACACCTTTCAATTTTTAGTTGTAATATTTAGCACCCAAGTGTTTCCCTTTTAAGTAAGTTATTTTATCTTTAGGTAAGTTAAAAGTGAAGTTAATCATTTTTCAGAGATTCAAGGATTAGAATACTGTTACTGCAAAGTTAAAATAACTGTATTTGCCTAGAATGCATTTTCTTATGCCGATAGTATTCGATTGCAAAAGCGGGAAATTACTGTTTGTTAAAGGTATACGGGTAAATTCAGTGAGATAACAGATCTTTATTTTCTCAATAGTGTCGACAAAGTTTCTCTTTTTTCTTTAAATTTATTATATAAATCAGTGATGGCGAACCTTTGACACGGATGGAAATTTTGATTACATACAAACATGGGATAACTATTTTTTAGATTAACCACTTTTTCTTTTCCCGATTATAAGTAACTAATTAAAAATAAAACATTGTTTAATTCGGAGATGGTTACGTATAACGGTGAAGCGAACTGTACACCAAGCGAACTCATTTTTTCGAATTAAAAATATTAAGGAAAAACGCATAAATTTACTATTGTACTAGCAAATTTTAATATAATAATAAAACTTAACATATTCCCTAAAGAGTTTAATGGCAATAATAAAGTGGAAGGTGCTCAAAGGGGAATGGGATTCATGCCTATGTTTAATATAAAATAACATTTAAACTAATTAAAAAGAAACGAGAAAAAAGAAAGGTGCGAAATAGGAAAAAAAAACAGTAATATTTTTAAGTGAAGGAAACAGGGTACGTCGTCAATTTCTTACAGATATGAACCTCGAACGACAGTGTAGTTTGTTATTTCAGTGATCACTATAACCGAATGCTTGCTGATGCACTTCTCGAAAAAAAAAAAAAGAAAAAAAAATGGAATCGTTTCTATATTTATTTATTTTATTTTTATATTTTTGTGTTCAAAGTGCAGCATGTACCCGTTCGTAGCGATTTCTGGAATAATGAATGAGACCAAACTTTCAAATTTCATATCTGACATCAATCCAAAAAAAACAAATTTCGAACGCTAATGTGATTTGTTGTTTCTATAATCATTATAGGTAGGGCCTTACTGTTTACATAAAAAAGTAAATGAATAAGTCAAATTAATTTAGAGTCATTTATTCAACTTAGCTTTTTTGAAAATCTCTAAAAATGTCAGTTTTTTTTTTTTTTAATAATAATAATTGATATCAATCCAAACAGTTGGATCAATATCCGACTGATATCAATCTAAAAAACAAATTTCGAACGCTAATGTAATTTGTTGTTTCTATGATAATTATAAATAGGGTCTTCCTGAGCTTCATGTTTACATAAAAAGGTAAATGAATAAGTCAAATTAATTTAGAGTCATTTATGCAGCTTAGCTTTTTTGAAAATCTCTGACAATAGAATGACAGGGTTTTTATAATAATTGATATCAATCCAAACAGTTGGATCAATATCCGACTGATATCAATCCAAAAAACAAATTTCGAACGCTAATGTGATTTGTTGTTTCTATGATCATTATAAATAGGGTCTTCCTGAGCTTCATGTTTACATAAAAGAGTAAATGAATAAGTCAAATTAATTTAGAGTTATTTATGCAGCTTAGATTTTTTGAAAATCTCTGACAATAGAATGACAGTTTTTTTTTTTTTTTTTTTTTTTTTTAAATATAATAATTGATTTGCTTGACGAATGATTTCCATCAACCATGTTTTTTTTCACCTCCCCATCCCCATATAAGAAATTTACCAAAAGATACAGCCATTTACATATGAATTAAAAAATTCTAAATTTTTTCACGGGCCCTTTACAGTAATTTTTCACATCAGATTCTTTGACCTATATAAGACTGCGAAATTATTTTGCCTTCCTAAGATGTCTTAATTTAAAAATGATTTGTACAAGACCGCCTATATAATAAAACGACTAACGAATTTATTTTTGAATCCATATTACTAAAAATGTCAAATATAACCATTTCGGCGGGTAAACAACAGAAAAAGCTAATAAATTAATAATATAGTTACTTTTAAAATACAGCAAGGGCCGCTATAAATTAGTAGTTGAATTTCAATAATTTTACTTTATTATACTATTTAAGTAAAACTGTATTCTTTATACACTTTTACTATCTTTGTTAAAGTCTGACATATTGGCAAATAATGTCTGTAAATTTTTGAGTTGAGCGTAAAAATAGTTTTTTTTTTTTTTTTTTTTTTTTTTTTTTTTGCTTCATGATCAAGCGTCATCTATTAAATCAGCAAATTGGTACCAGATGTAGGGATTAAAAATTTACATAAAGTAATCGAATTATTAAAAAATTTTGGTACTCTTGTTTTTTCATCTTTCTTTGAAATATTTCTCTACTTTGAACGTTTGCTGCTTTACGTGTTTTTGTTTAAAGTTCTCGAACGATACTTGAGGATCAATCCATAAATAATAATAATAATAATAATAATAATAATAATAATAATAATAATAACCACAGTATTTGTAAAAATCTTTCTAGATTTTCCAAGTGCTTTTTTCAAATGTATTCACTTTTCATATATGTTAAGCACCAATCATATTGACGCATTTTTTAGGACTTTAGAAATAAAACCAGACAAGACTAATTGTAACCATAACCACTTAAAACTCCCGAGCTGCATAAAGAAAGAAACATAGAAATTTTTTTAGAGATCTGCTCTCTACTTTTATGAGAACTTTACGCACACTTCATTAAGAAAGAGAAAAAACTATTGCTCCCAAATTTATTCGCTTACTTAAACAATTATGAATCATCTATAGTCCTTGAAATGGTCTCTCTTTATTTGGGGCACCACTATTTCCAAACAATAATTTTCATTTTAGATTTCTGTTGTAGAAAACTATTTCGTGATAGATATTTCTTGCAAATGTTGTGTAAATTTAGAAAAAAGATTATTGTCAAATAATAGTGTCCAAAGAACGGACAATTTCGTGTCTATTCCAAGATGTACTATGAAGATTATTGTTTGGAAATAGTGGTAGTAAAAACAGTCACCAATGTCATCCCCACTATTCTCCTTTAACCTTAAAAAAATGGTTGATTGACTCTTCTTACTGTGTCTAGACGCATTGGTTTGTTGGTATTATAATTAGGGAGATAAAACTGCCAGATTAAAATAAAAATATAATAATTTTACGTTATAACTATTCTGAAAACTTTGGACGTCATCCTTTGAAAATTTGAAAAATATACAGATCAAATTCTGTAAAAAGCATGATTAACTATTACAATAGCATTTAATCAAATACATATTTATAAATATATGTTCCATGGAAAAGTGTAAGGTAATTTAAGATCAAGGTGAAAACTCAATCACAATACTTGATATTATGCAGAATTTGGGAGCACTTTTAGAATATGAAAACTAAAAAAAAGAGTCTCTGGAGTTTTAAGAAATCATGGTTACAATTGTTTTTTATTCCAGCCATTTCGTTGTCGCAAATAAGACTGGATATGCGATTTACAAAAGATTCGATTAAAAATAAACCGAAAAACTGTTCATAGGAACAAGACTTAACTTTGATGGTACCGAATAACAAAGCCTTATATTTATGAATCACATTAATGTAAGAATCTTGATCATTTAAAATTTCCTCTGTGATGTTCCTTGTGATGCTCCCTACGATGTTCAAATGTTCTTGATTTCCGTAATTTTTTTGGTTCTGTCCGTGAACATTCTGTTCGTGAACACTCGCCAGTGGTGGAACGAGGACTTGTTGGCATACGTTGTTGAGGACGTGGTTGGCGGGTAAGACTTGTTGAAGGATTAGAGTGATAAAACTTCCCTCTTTCTATCCTCATTGGGTAGTTCTCTTGGTACGACGTTGATTGCTCATTGTCGTCTTCTATTAAAAAATTACCTAAAATGTCAGTGTTTGCTATATGTGATTGCTTAGATGATTCACATTTACAGTTGGAACAGGGGAGTCCTAGAAATAAAACAGAACTATTTTAGAAATGTGCAAACATGTAAGCAAATAAAAAACTGAAAGAAGCGAAATATATGTTTGGTTCATTGAATGATTATTTTTTTTATCTTATAAATTTGTAAGATAGCATTATTTAAAAGTCCTTGCTTACAGGGTCTGATTTTGGCCTAAGCAGTGACTCATTTTAGCAACAATGTTTTTAAAAAAATGAGAATTTTAATCTAAAACAATTTTCTTTAGAAATTAGACATAATCAAAAATATTTTAAAATATTTAAAATAAAATTATTAAGTCAGCCTCTACCATCAAATCAATACGAAATGATGAAAAAAACTTCATTTCTGTGAAATCTTCTTTTGCAAGTGATTTACTCAATCCAAGCGACAAATCTTGTATAAAATTTTTGCTTAACGAAATTATAGTATGACAAAAAGAAATGCCTAACAATGAAAAATAATTATTTACTCGACATACCCTATGTCATGGTTAGAAATTGGCTTTCCAATAGTTTAGATATAAAAAGAAATTCTTTTCTGAATCTGAAAAAATATTTCGAGCAATGTATCATTTTTTTTCTTATGAGTTTAATATGAAAAAAACATGTCTATGTGTCTTTATGTTTCATTCAGAGCTGGGAATTTAAGTCTACAGTGGTTTAAAATTTAGACTTGGATTCAAATATTAGAAAATGCTTCGAGCTTGCACAAGTCTTAGTGCAAATTTTATCTTTAGTAGACAGGCAGGGAGTTCGCAGAGTTTAGAATTTACTTAAAATAGTGATTAGAGGTACTTTACTATAGGGATGCTGTACTTTGCTTTTAGAAATGCCTTAAATGGACCTTGCTTGTTTCTTGCAACATGTTAGCTCTTTTAATTATGCTCAGAAGTCGAATTGAAAACCTATTCAAAAATCTGCACATAGTTGCCGAGATAGTTTAGGATTATAAAAGTATTTTATTATACTTCAATTGAAAAAGATTCTAAATTGAAAGTTTTATTTTTGTTGAGAAGCGAATGCAGCAAAGACTAAAAAATATCCAAGATTGTATGGAAGCGTGTTTTACTATGATTGCAGTTATGAAGCAGCGGAAAATCGTTGATGGCGTGCTCATATTGCATGGAAATATAGGTTCACGTTCTTACACAAATTCTGTGATGCTAATTTGCAATGAGAGTTGAATCGAATGGGCAGTATAACACCACCTCATTTCAGTAGATGTGAAGGAAGATTGCTTTAATGAAACTCTTCCTATGTGTAGTGAATCATGAAACAAGATCATTAAATCATTGTATATATACGAAGTCATGATCATTTAAAGTTTACTATCAAAACTTTTTTTAAACTAAGTTTTTTTGTTCACATGAAAGCCGAAACTCGGTTAAATAAAACTGTATCTTGAATATATATCATTTATTTTCAATTTTAATTAATCTGTGAAAAATAAAGCTATGTAGTGGAAATAAATTGGACAGCTGAGAAAATGATCACTATTATATTAAATTAAAATTCAATCAAGTGAATTATTTTGCCTTATTTCACATTTACTTTAGGTTATTATTTTTTTATATACAGTCTAATTGATTTTTATGAATAAAAGCACATACTTAAATAGAAATTGCCCAGTTTTTAACACCAGAAAATATTTTTTTCTCCCCCGCCCCCCCCCCTTTTTTTAAAACCTTAATCATGTAGCAGGCGACTACTATTTATTTTAATATTTGATGATGTCATAAATATTTATGCACTCACCAGCAGATTATAATTGCCGAAAATTGTTTAAACAATTCCCAATAAACTAAATTAATTTTTTAAGATTGTTTAATTTTATTTCTGTTTTAAAAAATTACCCATCATACATGATTTCGGCAATTTAATAAACTTTACTTTTGGCAATTTAAATTCTCATCAAAGAATTAAAAGGTGAATTAAATTTCTAAATAGTGTTGCCTAAAGAGTGGCTATTATTGTCAGCGCATTTATCTATTTCAAAATACATGATTTTGGGAGATTTAGAAACAGATCCTTAGACAGTGGGCGAAATCATACTATTTAGCAGATATGAATGATTACAATTTTTTATTCAGCGACCAAAGACAAGGTATTTATTTATTAACTGTATTATTGTTACTTATAAAATTTAACTTTGATTAAAAAAAAGAAAAATAAAAACATATTTGTCATTATATAAATTCAGCGTAAGCTGCAGTGCGTGTTGGAAACGGAAATATATTACGTTAAATGTTTTTCTTTAGAAAACACATACACTGTTCTTATTCCGATTACCTTCGAAATAAAGGTGAAGAGCTAGTTTAGTTACAATGAGATATGCGTATTATATTACAAGGAATATATTCGGTAAACAGGAAAACATTTACTGACGTGTCATCATTTTACTAAAAATATTTTAGAGACAGAAATTTACTCTGAGTTTTGTGTAAAGAAATAATAATAAAAACAACACACTTTAAAAGAAGAGATTAACTTATTAAAAAATTATTTTAACCGTACGCTTATTTTATACATATGTAGATTTAAGTTATTATTACAAATTAATAATAATAAAATATACCATTATAAAGTAGATTATTATAATATATAATAAAAGGAACGTATAAAACATACAACATAATCACATTTATTAATTTTTTGTTTTTTAATTACGTTAAATGAATCTTTTATGTATTAATCAAATTTTACTTGAACAAGTTTATCAAGCCATTTTCCCCAACATGTATAATTACTCAGTGAAAATTTAAGACTATGTTTCTCATGTGATTAGAAATAAGTTTATTATTCTTATTTTTATTATTATTTATGCTCTTATTATTATTATGCTCTACCAGTTTAAATTTTACAGAAATTAACAGAAATTTAGATTACATCAAATTATGTAATATACAACATTTTGTCAACTTAGCGCAAATAGAAATCTGAATTCTATAAAAGAAAATCCTTGATTATTGTTAACACTTTTTAATCTTTCAAAGACACGCATACTTACGCTTATATCCCATCGCACATATACACATCTATGTGTCAGTACCGATTCATACAATTAAATATAACACATAAAAAGGCTATTTTTTAGTCACACATACATACGCGCACATCATATAGACATATATATTTATCAATTATCAGTTAATACAATTTCATGTAACAAATACAGATATTATTTTTCAGTCACATACAAATAAAACGTCGCATAAGTATGTTATTATCGTTTCATGAAATTTCATGAAACAGATGTAGATGTTATTTTCAGTCATTTAAAAACATGCAGACACTTCCCATATATTCAGTTTTTTCAACTTATACAGTTTCATGTAACAGATACAAACAATTTATATAATTTCAAATAACCACTATCACAATTAGGATAAAAGGCTTAGGAATCTAAATTGGTTTTACTAAGCATTTACAATAAAAACAATAAAGAAATTGGGAGTTTTACAGCAGTCACTATTAAAGCTTTCTGTAGTGATATTTTTGAAAAATATAATTATTGGTGTCTGCAGAAAAATAATGTGCAGTTTGCTAATTTCTAAAACAGTTTCCATTAATGTGATTATCACAATTGTCTAAAATACCTTAGGTTCTCTCATAAGCTTTAGGAAGAGGGCATAAAATGAAGCAATGACTGTTAATGACTGTATCAGCGATATTTTGTAGATTGTAATAATTTATCAGAGATGTTTTTAAAGATACATAAACATGCTATAATTATTATAGATATGAAAATTTGTATTGTTAGTTTCAAATAACGGGGTTTTTTTCGGCATTCAAATGTTATACTTTAATATATACGTTTTTTTACAAATGTAATTTCTGAGTTTGCGTTTTACTCAATGTATGATTTTAAAGAATAGTAGAACACTGATTTATCACATGAAGTCATTTAAATAAAACATTTGTGTACTTTTTATGAGAAAATCATCTTAAAACAGACTACTTTAAAAATTAGTAGGATCATATTGCTAGAATTTCTTCATTAAAATAATAATAACTTATGTTTAAAAACTTATGAGAAAACCTACTATAATTGTGGGAAATAAACTATTCCAAATATTAAAGAATTATGCATCTCTTATATGTCTACACCTCACCATATTCATTGTATTTTAAAAGAAGTCTTTAGATTTCAAAATCTTGCTTGTCTAGATTGGGAAATATTTGAATACAAGAATATTCATATAAGAATTTGATTAATAATCATGTTAAATTAAAGAAAATCAAACGAAAGTCTTTCAAATATAATCTTCATTTAAGTTAAGGTTCTGAACCTATCTGACAGACATTTAGGCCTTTCATCACGAATTTGAACCTTCCATATATAGATATTAAAGGATATAATTACAGTATGAATGTTTTAAGGAGAATAAAGATATAATGAACATGAATTATTGGTAAGGCAAGTAATTTACTCTGATATTAAACTATCAAAATGCTAGGGAGTAACGAATGTATCATTTAGACAGCTTGTACGATGGTGAGTTAATAAAAAGGTTACAAATTTTGAAAGTAATTATTGTGGAACTAATATTTTTTCCAAAGAGGGGAGACAGATGGCGTTAGTTGCCTTAAAGTGATTGTGACGGTAGGTAGTGTAAGTTTACAGACGCGTTAGCGCGCTTGGAGTGGCAAGACGTTTAGAAAAATGGTTTCGCTTGTACCACTTTGACACGGTTACATAAAGCCATCCTATCCAAACGCCCTGGTATGTTGAGTAATGGTGTCATCATCCTGAATGGCAATGCAAGGCCCCATACTGCACGTCAAACTCAAAAATTGCTGCAATAGCTCAAGTGGGAAGTTTGGAGCTACCCCCATACAGTCCAGATTTCGCACCCAGTGATTATTCCTTTCTCCGAAATTGGAAGAAGACTTATCTGTAACAAGGTCCTCTTAAGACAGTCGTGTAAAATCAGCTGCCAATAACTGGCTCAATGGGCAGGGACGTGATTTCTACCAAGCCGAGTTAAACAAATTGGTCCCCTATTCAAATAAATGCCTAAATAGATTTCATGATTTTTTGGAAAAGTGATTGGCAAGCATGCTTCTAATTAATTTTTGTATTTTCTGTTTACTGTTAATAAATAATTTTTTATTACTCTTGTAAACTGTTTTTTATTACAAAACCTTTGTCCATGTTCTGAGGAATCTTTGCACAATAATAATCATGTATTAATTGGATTATCCGGAAAGTCTTTTCGCTTTTTTATAATAATATAAAAAAATTTATGCATTGAAAAGTTTTAGTTTGTTGAACATTTTACATACCTTCTTTAATCTAGCTTCATGATCCCCCATTTCATAAAATTTTTAGTCTTCTTAAACAACAAAAAAAAAAGATAATCTAGGTATGTTTTTACATTATTGTCGATGGTTATCGATGGTGTCGATGGATAAAGTGTGTAGAGATAAAGAAATATAAAACTAGCTTACTAAGGGTAGACAGCATACAATGTAAAAGGCTATGTGATGTCATGAAAGCTTAGTAACAACCGTAATCAGTGAACTTAGTTCCAGTAATTTTTGCCGAATGACAAAAAAAGTTATTTTGATTCAATACAATACCCTTTTGATTAGACTAATTATGAATATTTCTGTTACAAAAATTATTTATCTTGGTTAGTTTCTAATAATACATAATAGGTGGTGATAGGTGTATTAAGTGATAAGAGCTTAAATTATGCCATATTCTTGTAATCCATCGTGTTGACAACATAATCTCTTTTTTTATCGCCTTTTGATGATGTTTCAGAGGACTCATCAGGCTTGGACCTCTACTTTTTGCGTTGATCGCTAGTATATATAATCCATTTTCAACGTTGATTATCATTTTCATAAAAATTGGATCGCTTTAGTCACGTTTAAAGAGTCACGTTATATTACAGATAATATAACGTGGCTTTAAATGATTTTCTCTAGATTCATGTAGAATTCAAACTTCAAGATTCTTGTACCCACCTTTTAAAAGTAATTACAAAGAAATGTTTTTCACGAATTGAACTTCTCTGCAATTTTCCAAACCATTATGTGCTGATCATTTTCAATAAGGGCTTTTATTTGATCTTTACCGATCTCAGTTAGCCTATTAAAGTGCGGTTGATTCTTGGATCCAGAAATTTACAGAATTTTCTTTTCCCAAACTGGAATTGTTTGAGCAAGTGTGCTTGGTTACAGTCTCAGTCGTATATGCAGCAACAAATATTTTTCTGTGTATTTCCGTCGCTCGCTTACCTTTTTTAGGAATTAAAAAACAAAATGTCACGAATACGTTGTATTTTATTTTCTGTTCCGCTACATTAAAATAGCTACATAATCGTTCTAGAATTTGGAAACTATTTAAAATGCAAAAGGATATGATAATTGATACAATGAATGATCAGAAGTTTGTTTCAAATAACCCTGTAATCGACAGTAGTTATGCTGTAGAAAAAATTAAGCAAAAGACTTTCCGGATTATCCAATGTATAAGTGCCTATCTGTGCATATAATGGACATCTCTATGATTTACATTTTAAAGGTATTGATGAGGGAAAATATTATTTGTAGTAACAGTTTAACTTATCACTTACACAATTCAAAAATTTGACTAAATTAACTAGCATATAAGATTACGAAAGTACAAAAAGTAAAATAACATTAATAATAGATTTTCGATCTCATTAATGCTTACAAAGTTTGAGCACAGAGTTAAAATCATAAGAAGATTCTACGCATAGATTTTTTAATCTAATCATGTAATTGCATTAGTAAATCTAATAATGGACTATATAAACTATTACTATTCAAAACATCGCTTTGGCCATGCGGGGAAATTTTAGTATTATCGACTCAAAGTTTCCCGTATTCATAACAAGCGAGTAGGCTTACGAAACCTTAAAACCTGAAAGCATTTCTTACTTTCTCAAATTCTTAAAAAGTACAAGTGCTAATAATTGAAAGAGACGGATCACTAGAATGCATTATAATGTCTGTCCATACAGCCTAAGTACGTTGAAATATATTTCGCTCAAAGACAGTCAGTACATCGGTATCGCTTTTTCCAGAATTCAAGCTTACAACATATTTATTTGACCTTTTCCTCATGAAATTCTTGTATATTCCAAAAGTATTTGAAGTTTCATCACGAAACCTTATTCCGAAATGCTGAATTAGATGAGTATTTCGGAAACTAGCTTGTAGATTGTTTATGTAATACATATAAGAGATGCATTATTTTCAGGGCTGGGGTACCGTACTACCACTTTCCGATGCTTATTTCAGGAAGATCAAATCTTATGTGGATGAGGCTACTGAACAACTCATGCATGCACGTGTTATACCTGCTGAGGCTGACGTATTTCGTTCTCCAAATTGAAGAAGAACAAAAAATATACTTGCTTACATCCATGATGTCTTCATCGTCCACAGGACTATTATGATGTAGTGGGTGATTATGGTGGGGCACCTTGCAAGGGCTAGTAGGCGCGTACTGTGGAGAGGATTCAGCGGGAGATGACAACGTCCGCCTTACTGGGTCGCGAGAATAGTACCTGTATCCCCGAAAAGAGGACTGGGTGCGGAAGGACAAGCCTGAGCGCATAGACGACGAACTCGGACGTCGAGAACCTGTGAGAACAGAAAATGATGTGGGTACATGCATTTCGATTCAGCATCCATATTGCTTCGATCTTCAAGAGAAAAGCGAAAATATATTTTCATAGCATATTTATTTAAGCAAATAAAATATTTCTTGCATTTGCATTAGCTTAATTAATGCGAATTTTAGTAACATTATATTTTGACAGCGTTGTATTTTTTAATTCCGCGCACTAGATCTATCTTTAATATCTGATGTCCCGTAGATATGACATCATTCCATATAGATGATAATTACTCTACTAAGAGTATATGTGGTAAATGCAAACGTTTCTGCAAAATTTTGAGCATTTAAATTAATAACATTTTTAAATAATAAAATATTATGTTAATATTATGAAATGTTTTAAAAAGGAAGGAAATTTTTTAAACATGTTTTTAATTACTTACAATATAAAATTGTTTTTAAATCTCAATAATTGCTGAAACTACATCCGGTAGGTGCTTCAAAATGCGGTAATGGGGTAAAAAATACGTCAGGGTAGACTGCTCAAAAATAAAAAACTAACTGTATCAATAGCTTAAAATAGATAACCTATAAAACCCTTCATAGTTTTGTTAAGTTTCGATTTAAGGCGGAAGTAAAATACAACCATACATTATTCTAGGTACAAATATTTCAATTTTGAAAAGATCATCTCGTATCATAAAATAAATCCATCCATGAACTGATCACGAGTTGTAAAATTTCAATATTTCACTTAATTTATTATATACTTTCAAAGATGTATAAATTATTACTTCTGAATAACACGTAGCATATGATGAGCAATATTAAAATTGATTCTTTTTACAAGAATTGTAAATGCCTTAAAAATAATCGCGTTCAGCACATAATAAAAAAGCAACTTACATTTAAAATAACGCCACCAAAGAGCTATTTTTCATAAATGCAATCATTTTTAACATTTAAGAAAATTTTTCGATGCAAAGAAAATATTTTATATTTTGCTTTTTGAGCAATCAGCATTTTATTTGAGAATTTTCGTATTAATGTTATTTTTAAGATTTAAAAAAACCAAATTTATATAATTGAAAATTTGAAAAGTACTATAATTATTGATTATTTTAAAAATTTGCAGATAACTGTATAGAATGAATGTCCATAGGTATTTTATTGCCTGAAAAATGCAACAACTCTTTAAAAAAATTTACATATTTAGCAATTTGCTTTAAAAAGTAACGCCCAAACATATCTTTAAAAAGAAAATAGTTTACTCATGAATAGTGAAAATAATTTAATTTGAAAGTAATGTTACAATTTTTAGAGAATATTTTTTTAGGTTTGCATTGCTATTTAAAGGGCTTTAAACCGTAAGATTTTTAAAAAAAGGACTTGACTTAAATATAACTTTGTGACTTGTGCAGCTATCTTGAGACTACTGCGTGAGTGTCTAGCCAAAATTAGGTTTGGGAGAAAAAGGTAGTGTCAAATTCGTAATATTTCTGTTTCTAAAATGAGAGGTAAACTATAGAAAATCATTTGCTCAAACATTTGCTCAACTGAAGAATTGGTCTTGAACTAAACCATTCACAAAGAAAACAAAACCAATCAGTTATTCAAATAAAGAATGCTGTTTTCATTGCTCATTCAATATGTCAAATCTACCAACACATGTATTTTTTACTAGTTACTAACTCCTAATTCATGACTGACGAAGTACAGAGCACTGATTTACCTAAGCTAGATTTACCTAAACTAGAAGGTGGAGCTAGCATACTGTAACTGGCTCTTCTGGAAGTTGGCAGATAATCTGTACTAGCTCCACTACTAGCTCTAGATGGACGCCGGGACTCCAAGACATGGCTACCTGTGAAAGCTGACAGCATGGTAGGTGGAGAGCCTGCACTCGCCATGCGGTCTGAGGGCCTGTCGAACCTGGCTCTAAAATCCGGGAGCAACAACAGAAAGATTAAAGGTTAAGTAATGAAAATTACATCCTGAAAAGAATATTACTATTCAATTTAAAGAAAGCTATTTGAAAAAGGACCACGCAGTAGTTGAATCGGTCATTTTGGAAAGGGATCAGCTCCTATGCAATAGCATAGCAGTTGAACCCTTTTCAAAATGACCGATTCAATTATAGGCAAATGTGGCCTGTGGTGAAAGTGAATGAAATTTTGATATGATGTAATTGATGCGATTGTGATCAGATGTCTCAACAGAAATCCTGAAAAATGGCTAGTTTTAATGCTATGACCATCGAAACATTAAAAGTATATTTAATTCATGTTCACTATAATGAAATAGGTGCACAACAGTTCGTAATTATTTCAATTTCTTGTTGAAATAAAAAAAACAGTTTAATATGGTCATAAACAATTGATATTTTGTCATGGTTAAAGGACATTTGTAATGCGTCATCAATTATTAATCATCGATAACTGACTACCAGTAATTAGGTAGACATTGCTCAAAAGTTCTTGGTCATCATATTAATGGTCAGTATCATCAGATGCATAATCAACTAAATACTAAACTATTGCTTGTTTTAGCAAAATAATACAAATGAATTGTAAACTTAAGTGTATAACAAACACACACATACATACATATTACACTGGGACTAAAATAAATTACAGAAAATTTTCCGTTTTTCTGATTAAAAACGGAAAATTTTCTGTAATTTCTGGGTAAAAATTCCCGTAAAAAAACGGAAATAGTACTGGCGTCTAGATTGCCAGTAGTATTTCCGTTTTTCAGTCCGTTTGTTTTTTTACAGTGATATATATATATATAATGAAAACAAATGTACATATCCTGCATCATACTATGAAATACGATCTTTAGACACTCATAGCAGCAAGAAGTGTCTATTTTTTTTCAGGATAATGCCTATTAAGACATTTGATCAGCATCGCATGAACTACAACATGTAAAAACTTCAGAATTTCACCGGGGCCAAACAGCAAGGTAATTAGTGTGTGTATTTTTAAAATACAGTCAAACAGCTTTCATGCGCTGCTAACGAAGGCGATGCAAACAGACGTGCAAATCAAAAGACGTGTAAAACAAACAACAAAAAGTATATCAAATGATGTCACTTGACAATGTATTTGCATAGTATCTAAACTCTGAAATGTGTTTTACTCCGAATTGTGACTGGTAAAAATGTTTCAAAGAATATCCATGAATTTAACGAAGCTTGATTAAAATTTGGAGAATAAACTTATGACAACCAAGCTTATGCCAATAATTCAGATTATTTAAAGAATTTTTTATCCAAAACAGAATGCAATCTTCAGATCAGTTGTCCTTATATGTAGCTTCCGAAGAGGTAAGATTTAGTTTAACCTAGTTCAATTTAACTGTACCCCTTACTCTATTTTGATCTTTTTAAAAACAAGGAATTTACTAAACATATCCAGAAAGTTTAATTAGCATCGCAAAATATGTTTACGTAACTGGAATTAATTAGAAGCCTAAAAAATATTTAGCACAAATAAAACAAACAACTTTCTAAAGGGGCTTTAACAATATGCTTCGATGGCAGTTTAAAAGTATCCCAGTCAGAAATTCTCATTATGTCAAAATCTGAACCATTCGTTTTCATCTATTTTCATAAAAATACAATTGCCTCATTTCCCTTAATATACTTTTTTCTAAGTTCTGAAAATATCATTAGCTGCTGATTTGCGCGAACTATACCGTTTAAATTATGCATCATAGCGCTTTTTTATTTTCATTTTACCGCAAGTAAGGAAATTCGTAGCCAGAATAAAATAATATATGGCACAAAATCTATGACAAACTTCCTATTAAATCTGATCAGCGACAAGTTTGACGAAAACAGAAGTTAGAAAGTAAAGAAAATAGTATTTATAAATGAAATTCTTTTCCTAGATGGATAGAAAAAAGGCTGCCATTTTAAAAGTTTTTTCCACCAAAACTGTTATGCAGACTTTGAAGCATAACAGTTTTGTGGTTCAGTCTTTTTTACCTTTTGAATGAAGATGGCAAAAATCAGTTTTATTATATGAGTTATCTATATTATAAAGCAAAAAAAAAAAAGGTCCATGAGTAATTCTGACATCACATTGCAGTAACAATAACCTGACCAATAAATTTCTGTTAACATATAGCAATTTTCTATTAACATCTAAACATCGCATAATTTCAATTTTTTGTTTACCGTCGAAATAAAAGGCGTTCTTTCAAATGCAATTTGTTTGAAGACAGTATCTCAATTTAATGATTTTTTATGGTTTTAAAAAATATTTTTAAGTATGAATTCTGTGAACTCTATGCCTATCAAGTGCAGCCAGAATACCGTTTGAACTTAAAACAATATAAATATTAGGGTTTATTTCTGGTATATATTCCATAACGAAATTAAAATTTCATGAGACAATAAATAAAGTAATATAAATAAGACAAAATTTAAGGAGTTTCAAGACTCTTAAAATTGAAAAAAAAAACAAAAACATTTTCAACATTTAATATCTTAAAATGTTTTTGATTTAGAAACAATATTTTTACTGGGATGAAAAATTATAAGTAAGATCTTTAAATACAGTCATGTATTTAATTTCATGTATTTAAAAAATTGCAAAATGCAGAATTAGTATTTATAGGGGGCTACAAATTGTCAGACATTTGTCGAGCATAAAATTGGTATAATAGCGTACGCGGAGGATTACAAAATAAATTTTGCAACTAGAAGGAAATTTTCTGTAACTAATTATACTTCACACTACAATAATTAGTCCGAACCTAAATAAATTTGTATTTAAAGCATTTTTATTTTCTTAATGCAAAGTTGTATTCAGCTAATACAAAATTTTGAAAATTTCAACAGTATAATCACCTAAAGCACTATTTTTTTAAATAATAAAAATGAAATTTCAGGTTCATTTTATACAGACTAACATGGAACATATGTTTTGAAAATTTCACGAAAAAACAATCAGAAGTTTTTGAGATATTCTGCGCGTTATGCCCAAAAATGTCATTTGGAGAAAAATGACTTTAAACTTTTGGAAATGTCGCCTCAGCTATTGAGCGGGTATAATTTTAAGAGCCATAACTTCTGTTCTGGTAATTTCAAGGAAACACTTATATCAAAATGTTCAGAAAAGATAGGAGATTAACATCTTAAAAAAATAAATTTCGAGAATTTGAAGCTTGAAGCCCTTGAGGGGCGGTGGGATATATTCTATCCCACCTAAGTTTAAAAGGATTTAAACCAGAAAATTTTAATTAAGTGTTAATTTTATAACTTTGGGGAAAAGAGTTGAAAAATTGCTTTTCCTTATTTTGAAATAAATTTTTTCAAAATTTCCGGTGGGAATTCGGCATTACGCAAACGTAATTGCTTGCCCCTCAAGGGGTTAAGAGTCCTGAGACTCCTTAACGAACATCTAACTATGCGCTTCAATCACTGGGATGATCGGTATCTGAGAGGCTGCTGTGAGTAGCGATCTTTGGCGAATTATTTGGCTATTAACCCTTTATGCCTCGATGGTACTTTAAAGTACCATTAAAATAACTTGTTATAAAATTCATTTGATGCATCAATTAGAAGTAATACTGTTTAGAATGAGTTATAGATACTTTCCTTTATCTTGTTCCAAAAGCATTATTGGTTGCCCAAACAAAAATATTTTTAAAAGGCTGATTTCTTTTGCTTTTGCATCTTTTCAGCTTTCTTGGCTTTGGAAGATTGGGAGGGGGAAATTTTCGATTCGGAAATATTTCTACACTTCCATTGTAAAAACATTACATTTGTTCCTTTCTTAATTCTAGAAAACACTAAAAAAATTATTTACGATAAAAGATTTGAGTGGAGTTATAAATATTGTACAAAATTCCAATGAATTAGAATTTAATTAATTAACTTTAATTGGCAAAATCCTTCTAAAATCTATTAAATGGTTGTGTAATTCTTCTAATGTAGTTTTAAAAATTAACGAAAAATTCTTCAGAAGATGATATTTTCATGAATTCATAGTTTGAGACATAAAGAGTTAATATCTGGCATGCGGCTAATATGAAAGTATTGCTTTTAATAAATTTCGAAACTTTATTTGAATGTATTATAGATATTTTTCATATAAAAATGCTTTTTAATGATTTTAGTACACAATCTAAGAAAATATTATAAATGTAAAAAAAAAAAAAAAAAAAAAAAAAAAAAAAAAAAAAAATGTGTTCGAGAAGAAGGGGTTGAATCCCATAGCTTAAGTAATTTGAAAGATATTCTCTATCAAGTGTTGCAGTTGTACGGTAATTCGATTAATGACACCATATCTTTCTCAGCCACATTCCTAATTTAAAAATGGCTAACTCTGAGGTGCTTAAAAGTGAAAGATGTGCATTTATAGTACTTTCTGTTATTTCATCAAATTTCAAAGAAAGCAAAATAAAATCTTGAAACTTTCGCTGCAATATATACTTTTTTATTAGAGTTGTTAACGAAAATCAAGGTTCAGCCCTGTATTTTTCATTAAAGGGGATTGAAGTCCTGGTTTCCTATACGAAAATTGTTTCACTTGATATGTGTTATCTTGATATCTTTTACAATTTATCAGCTCTTCTACATACACCTTGTATATTTTGGCATTTTACCATTTAGAAATTCATCGATTCAGTAAATATTATTTTTTAACTGGGAAAACTCACGGCTTTCCACGCGTGAAACTTCTACATCCAAATAAAATTTATTGAAAACAGGAGAAAATTTACTATACTTTGTATAAAGTTTATAAACGTGTCTCTAAAAAACCAAAATTTTATATGAAAGATGTCAATTATTCTCTATTCAAAAACTAAATTTTTTAAAATTACTTTAAATCTGTATGCTAAAATGCTATAAAAACAGCCAATTCCATTTCTCGTTGCTAGTCATAAACCACCATGCTTTTATATACGAAGTTTAAAAGAAATTAATTCAAATATTTTGGCGAATTTAAATTAGTAGAGTTTGGGACCTATGACGCCATGTGAGCAAATCCTTTCTACTGGCTATGCGAGAAACTATTACCTTTTTCCTTCAGAGTTTTATTTATAAGATAGTAAAAAAAAAATGTTGAAAGAAAACCTTTTTGGCTGAAATTTAGCCCCCCTCGGCCGCCCCCCCCCCAAAAAAAAACTAGCTGTCCAAAATCGATTTCCTGACGAATGAGCAAACTTTTAAGACATGTGACGTCTTCAAACTCATGATTGTCGAGCTTTGCTTGAAGAGAATTCAAAACGGGCTACAACTAAAATTCTGCACAATGTTTTGGATCACAGTGGCAGAATTCAGAGAGCCAACTTCGGCCCCGGTGAAAAAGTTTCCGAGTGGCCACATAGTATATGTTTTCACATAAGAGAGGGAAAATTTAAAAGGTAATTATAATATTTATTAAATTGAACTTAATTTACATGTTTATGCAAATTTTTTTTTTATTAAATAATTTCAATTAATATTTAATAACATTTTGCTTTTAAATCAAATTGATCATTAATGACTAATTATGTACAGTTTGTGATTTCTATAGAAACTACTGTTTTAGATAATAACATGTACGTTTAACTGACTGTACTTTTGTTTTATGAGCTGTGTAGGGGAAAATTGGATATAACTTTCTACACCAACTTAAACAGATGTATTGCATATCTTGAAATATATTATTTTAAGTCACAATAAATTTACAAATTTCCAGTCTCGGTCCATGTATTTTTTCATTTCTATTTTGTACAAAAATAAGTTTGAAAGTTTGAAAGTTATAAAACCAAAAAAGTATTCTTCCATTAAATTGTAAGAAACTTATAGTTGTAGGAAATCCCTTATTCTCGGTGTCCCGGGGATTTCTCCCTAATTGTCACCTCATCTTTGCGCAACTGAACAGTGACAACAAACAACAGATTGAAACTAAATTTGCGTGTTTTTTAAACACACAAAATTATTTATATTAAAAATATTATGATACATTGCAAATAGTTCTTTGGCAGCCACAGCTCGTCATTTTGTTGCAACTAATAGAAAAATTCTTTGAACACTTTTTGTTGAAATCCATTTTAAATATTTGCGAATCCTTTTTTAAAGTTGTTTAACATTTATTGCTTTCCAATTATTTTTGCTGACGATTTAATTAAAAATTCTAAAAAGATCTTGGACGCAGGCAAATTTATTAGGTTTTTGTCTTTAGATAGAAATGATACCTTTTGTGAAGTGAAGTAATCTTGGGTCTTTCTTGACATAATAAGACAAAGCTTTATCAGGCCAAAAGCATATTTTGATTAGAATGATATTTTTCAAAAAAGCAACGAAAATTATCTCTTGGTATTGCTTCTGGTAGACTTTTATTTGATTAAATGCAAAGCATCAAGGCTTGATATGAGGTTTGGAGATTTCCTTGTTCGATACCATAAAACAAAGCATCACTTTGCTTTAAAATTTCTTCTTATTTTATGTTAAGGAAAGTATTTTGTTTGTCTTTCGAGTATTGAGTAGCATTTCCGAAAATTTGGGATTTACAAAAAGCAAAATAATTACGCTATCAAACAAGCATGATTTTTGCCTAAAATTTTCTGCCATCAAACGGCAAGTCAATTTAATGAATTTTGTTTGTGCTTCTGCATACAATGTAGGCTTTTCCTTGTATTTAATGCTAATCAATAAATATTATTAGGAGCAACTTTTTATATATGGTGTTGTGAATAACTAAACTTAATAGCAATTTACTTTTGGCTTATGTTGCTACTTTTCTGAGAAAGTGTGTTTATGTTTTGGCTTTTTAGTCATAATGATTGCTGTTTGCCTTCTATCTAGCTTTGTTTTAATTGTTCCATGTTTAATTTTTGAATAAGTACTCACTGTTGTGCACCTTTAACAACAAAAGGCATCACGCAATGTGAATTTTCAATTTTAATATTGTTTTCACACAACACGACTATGCAATTTCTTTTCTTTTCACACTAATTATATTTGTTTACATCGCTATTCTAAGGATTTTTTGATTTATACATATTAAAGAGAAGCTGGGGGTGCAAATATATTACAAAACATTGATGAATCTAATGTTAGATCTTTTCCTAATCGTTTAACAAACCAATTGAAGATATTAAGTTGTAACCCGCATGCATAAATACATACGCTTGACATCATTGAATAGAATATATGGAAAAGTCAAGTGTGAGATAACATACAGTGGAGTACCGCTTATACGTTTCTCGCAAAAAAGTATAAGTTTTTATCATTTATACTTTTTTTTGAATGGTCCCGACAAAATACTATGGATATTACATTAAATAATTTCATTTATACGTTTTTCCTTAAATCGCAAATTTCATTTATACGTATTTTCAACAAGTCAAGAAGAGAGAAAATGCGCATTTCAACCGCATATTCCCAACTCCCGATTGACCAGTCTTACTAAAGGTACGTGACATTGACCAACACCCGACCAGTTGAACAAAAGCCGTACACTATGACGCAAAAGTTTAGACAATGACGTCATTCAGCTTTAAAATGTAGAATTATGACGTCAGAATTACAAAAACCTGTAAATATATTCAAAAACTGATTTAAAATGCTATGTACAAAAGACAGTCGTTTTATTTGCTATAATACTAATTTTTGTCATAAAAATTCAAATGTGCTTGTCGCAAAAGTTTAGACACTATTCTAAATTTCTTTGAATATTCGCTGGCATATGCAAATTTAGAATCGATGATGTCACAAATTTGGAGTACTTAAGTTCTGCAAACGATTGCGCTTCATAGTCGACATGCCGAGAGCTAAAGAAATTCAAGTGAATGAGGTTTCAAGGATTTGGCAGTTGAAAGGTGAAGGCAAGAGCGTTTCTGAAATTTCTGCTACTATTAATAGGTCAAAAAAATCTATTTAGCGAGTTTTATCGAGTGGTTCCGAATATAAAGCAAAATGTCGGTCTGGGAGGCCACGTGTGACAAATGTACGAGAGGATCGCCTGATACAAAGACTAGCGAGTACTCAACAAATGAGCGTACGTGGAGTTCAAAGCTCATCGGGACTCTCTGTATCAAAGGATACGATTCGTAGACGAATTTTGGAAAAAGGAACAATCGTTTATAGCAAAATGCAGAAGAAACCAGCTCTGAAACCACATCATAAGTTACAAAGACTTATGTGGGCTCGAAAGCATATGCCATATGGAGAGAAATGACAGTCAGTCATATTTAGCGATGAAAAAAAGTGGAATCTGGATGGTCCAGATGGTTGCTTATCGTATTGGCATGACTTGCGGAAGGAACCTCGACGTTTTTTTAGTCGCAGACAAGGAGGGGGCTCGGTGATGGTTTGGGCAGCCTTTTGCTATAATGGACAAGTATCTCTGACCTTCACCAGTGGTCGTCAAACTTCACAGCATTATACACAGACATTAGAAGAAAACCTACTGCCATTTGCTGAGCTTCTAGGGGGTCCTCAGTGGGAATTTCAGCAAGACAATGCTTCAATTCACACTGCAAAACATTCAAAATCTTGGTTTAATTCCCATAATATAAGAGTTCTCGACTGGCCAGCATGTAGCCCAGATCTTAACCCTATAGAAAACCTTTGGAGCATCATGTGTCGCAAAGTTTATAGCAACGCTAGACAATACTCTTCTGAAAAGGAACTTAAGACATCTATTGAGAATGCATGGTACGATATCGATCCACAAACTATGCAAGATTTAGTTTCTTCCATGCAATCTCATGTATATGACGTAATACATAAGCATGGATGCGCAACCAGGTTTTAAAAATTGTTTATTTCGATTTTATTTAATTTGTGTCTAAACTTTTGAGACAGCAGTTTATTTTTGTTACCATTTAATTTATTGCAATATGCACAATTCCACTTTTCTTTGTTATAAATATTGTTTATATGTACAGCACATTAATTTCAAGCAGTGATTTGAAAATTGAATAAATATTTTTCAAAGTATGTAAGAATTTCTTCATTGTCTAAACTTTTGCGTCATAGTGTACCCCTAAGGAATGCGAACATCTCACTTTCCATAGATAACGGTGCTCTCTCCAAGCTCAGCAGGGCAAGTTCTTTTCCTGGCAGCTTCAGTGTCTGGATTTGTATCGTTCACTAGCGGTTCACGATAACTTCGCGTAATAGAAAATCTCTGTCGTTGAAGGAAAATATATGCATTTTAAAAAAAGTGGATAAAAACCAACATTTAAAAAGAGTGGATCTTGCCAAAGAATTAGGTTTACCAGTTTCAACTTTAAACACGCTAATTTATAAGAGTAAGATCATCGAGGAAAGCCATCATCAAAGTGGATGTAGTGCTTCAAAAAAAAAAAAAAAAAAAAAAAAACGGAAATTAGCTGATGTTGAAAAATTGCTTTTACAGTGGTTTAATCAGTGTCGTAGTGTAAAAATTCCCATCAGCGGTTCTTTTCTTATGGAGAAAGCACGAGAAATTTCGAAGAAGCTGAATGTTGAATGCGATGCATCATTTTCTTCAGGATGGCTTCACAAGTTTAAATTAAGACATGGTATAACAGGCAAAACTGTAAGTGGAGAGTCTGGAGATGTTGATTGCGAAACAGTGGATGATTGGATTCAAAATCAATTGCCAGTTAATCAAATCGGATACGTGTCATTGTGAAAAAAGGAAAAAAGTGCGATTAACAGTGTTATTGTGTGCCAATGCGGATGGATCAGAAAAATTGCCTCCTTTGATTATTGGGAAATAAAAAAGCCCCGCTTCTTCAAAAATGTGAAAACATTACCAACAATGTACCTGGCCAATAAAATCATAGATGACAATGTCTTTCTTTACCGATTGGTTAATAGAAGTAGATGATAAAATACGAAACCATAAGCGGCGAATCATTTTATTCATTGATCAGTGTCCAGCTCATCCACCTGATACGGACTTTCTAAAAAACATAACTGTTAAATTCTTCCTTGCAATTTGTACCAGCAAATTGCAGCCACTGGATTTAAGAGTCATAAAATCCCTTAAACAACATTATCGAAAACTTTTGGTGAAAACTGCTATCGCCAGTTTAGACCACGGTGACTTAAAAAATGTGAACATTAACATCTTACAAGCTATGAATTTCATAATGATGGCTTGTCAGAATGTTTTATCCAAAACGATAAAATACTGCTTCGCCCTTGGCGGATTTTTAACACCAATGGATGTCAATCCTATTGAAAACGCCGAACCTGATCATTTTACTTCACCAGAAAACTGGCCAAATTTAAGTGATGTTACTACATTTGAAGATTTTGTGCAATATGATTCGGAACTTGCAATATGTTCTCTTAAAACAATCGATAAAATGATCGCAAATGAGGAAATTACACTGTAAAAAAAATCTGTAAAGTTAGGAAAGTTTTTCTAGGAAACTGGGATTCCTAGAACTTTTTATGTAACGGCAACAACAAAAATTCATGTAACAGACACACTTTTGAGCCGAAAATCAAAAAATCTGTAAGGTTACTAAGAATTTTTTAAGAAACTGGGATGCCTAGAACTTTTCATGCAACTTCAACCCGGGTTACAGATAAAATTTTAGTAAGATTACTGTAATTTTAGCAGATTCATTTGTAAAGTTACAGATTTCTGTAGCTTTACAAAAACCAGGTTTGTAGATTTGTAGCTTTTTTGTACAGTTACAGATGAAAGTTTAGTAAGCACGTAACTTTACATCTGTAGAACCACATATTTTTTTTTTTACAGTGTAGCAGGCAAGAAGAGTATAACTGCACTGAAAAGCTATTGCCAAGTTTTCAACAAGCTTTGGCAGGTTTTAACCAAAGCTATATTAACACCATGCAAGAATACCTCATTAGCAGTGATTTGAATGATAATGTTAAGATGGCACTTTTAACTGTGAACAATGAACTTTTTTCTCTGCATTCCAAAAATTCCGTACAACTTAAAATAACAAAATATTTTGTACATGGTGAATGAATATGAATAGCAGTAAGTTGTAAATTATATCCGGAATAAGAAGTTTAGTATAACATATCTCTGGTATTTCATGTATTTTAATTTATGATTCTTCTTATTGTTGGTAATTACGGAAATGTTTGTACTTTAGTGAATTTCATTTATACGTTTTTTCATTTATGTTTTCTTTTTTTGGTTCCTTGAAAAACGTATAAACGATGCTCCACTGTATTTCTTTTAATTAATATGAACTTAAGACTTGATTTTTATATAAATAGCAGCCGAAATATGCCGAAATGTACTTACTTGCTAAATAACCTTAGAACTAAACAAAGCAAGGCAGTGACGATGACTAATCCAGCGACAGCACTCACAGATGTCATCAGGTAGCTGTTCTCAAGGAAGGTCACCGAGCTGGCTAGAAGATATAGAATTTAAAAGAATGAGAAAATTTTGATATGTTACTGAGCAACTATAATTTGATTCCGGGGAAAGAAGCTTCAAAAGAAAAAAAAAATACTTGTAGTGGGCATAGAAGGATGCGCTGAACATTATGAAAAATATACTGTAATTAAAACTTTAAAAATAAATTATTTACAAAGTAAGAAAACACATCTTGGCGCCGACAACATTCGAATGTACACAAACTCTCCCGTCGATCTGAAAACGTCGGAGAAGAGTTGTTTCGATTCTTCTCAATGATCGTCTGCCGATGGAATAAAAAAAAAATTGTCTTTTGCTTTGCCACATACTTTACAGATCTATTTTCTGTTGTGAACGAAAGATTTATAACAGACTGTTACATTTTTGATATACATAGTCAATATCTGCTTTTTTGTTACGAATCTGTGTAAAATTTGCCCTAGTACAAGATGGTTGAAAAGTTCTGTAATGTTTAGAAATGTAGGAGTGAACAAAATGCATAATTTTAATTTTATTATCTTACTAATAATCATAAAAATAATAAATTATCAAGTAATTTCACCATTACTGTTTTTGGTCTTGAGACAGGCTTTCTATCTTTTAGGAAATCAGTCTACTGTATAATGCAGCGCATCTCGATTAATTTGATCCCATGCTGATTATTTTAAAAGTTAGTGGTTTTAAGATTTTTCAACTTGTGGGGATTGCAGCAAGATTTTCTTTTATAAAAATAGATCAGATGCAATATCTAACGTAGTTTGAATTCCGTTACCCTGATGACACCAAAACAGAAAAATGGTCAACACAGAATTACTTATTTATGGTTGCTTTGTGGGCATGAGTCATATCATATTGAAATTCTTAAGATAATTCTTCAAAACATACAAGATCTCAGAGGTCACGAAGAAATTAGTAATTACTGCTGGTAGCCACATGCGGTTACTTTCATTTTGAGGTTTGAAAATGAGAAATGTCTTTTGATTGGCATTGAATCTTCCCAAAACCATAAATGATTGTCGGTGTGATTATCTTGGAACAAGTCTATCCTCCAATTGTAGCAAGCTTTTCTTTTAAAAAATAGACCAGATGCAACATCCAATGTAGTTTGATTGACGTTACCTTGATAAGACCGAAACAGGAAAATGGTCAACACAGAACAGCTTATTTATTGTTGTTTTGTAGACAGGAGCTGAATCTTGCTGAAACTCTTATGATAGTTCTTAAAAAGTACAAGAGCTCAGTAATCACGAAAAAGTTATAAATTGCTGCTGATAGTCCTATGAGGTCAATTTCACTTTGATGTTTGAAAATGAGAAATGTCTTTTTATTGGCAGGGATTCTTCCCAAAACTATAAATGATCTCCGATGTGATTATCTTGGAAAAATTCTATCCTCCGCATTTTCAGTTTGACAACAACAATCTAGCGTTAAAATCTTATCATTTTCTATTCAGAATCAATTTTGCAGAAATACTCGGCTAATAAAAAGAACGCTTTCTTGAGCCTTTCGAAGTGTCACGGGTAAACTAAAAACTAAACTGTGCGGCTATACAATTCATGAAGGATCTGGGCCGACAGTGCCCATCTCTGTTTTCTTGACCCTGTGCCCCGAGGTGCTATACAGCATGCGGCCAGGTGGTCAACCTAACGCGAGACACTCGGTGTTTAGTTCCCAAGCAAGCTTGGTACTAATCTTATCGACCCCAAAGGGATGAAAGGCTGAGTGAACCTTGCCCAGTCGGGGGTCTAACTCTCGACCTGCGGTGCGGCAGTCAGATGCCCTGACCACTACACCACTGGGCTTCGTGTCGCGGGTAAGCAAGTTGAAATTTCTTTGAACGCTGGATATTTCCATTTTATCAGTTGGGCAATGAACTTTTTTGAACTTACAGAAATTACGTTCTGCTTAATATCTGTCCATGCAGCAAATTCCATTTCTGCTAATCTTAAGATCAGAAACCAACTTTCTGATTACAGCAATTTTTTCTCCGTATCAACCTATGCATCTGTGGATTGTTTGCAATCTGAGGTCTTCCATTTCTTAAATGATCATTGTGCTACCAACTTAAACATAGCGTTTAATTTTTTGGGATATATTTGAGAGAAAATTTGTGAGAATTTTATTGTCGTTCCATCCAGCTTCATATAATTTTATAATCGTGAATCTTTTGTTTCATTTTCTTGCAATTTTCAATACACTAGAATTTATGAAAATAAATTATATGCCATTAAAAGCAGTAATAATGGACA
Organism: Maratus speciosus; assembly: GCA_963932465.1. Classification (NCBI taxonomy): domain Eukaryota; kingdom Metazoa; phylum Arthropoda; class Arachnida; order Araneae; family Salticidae; genus Maratus; species Maratus speciosus. The sequence continues at coordinate 337,510,329 of OZ010788.1, forward strand.
CGAAGATGATAAAGAGAATTAATCTTTTTTCAATTTCCTTCACATAATCTTTAAGTATGACTAGAAAACAAGGAGATTGAACTTTCCATGATAAATATCTCGGAGAAAATATAGATAGATCTATTATTTTTACACACAATTGTTAACAGCATTTTTGTTAAAATACTATTACTTTTATGATAATTGGTAATTATTATGATTATGTTTATTAATTTTTTATATGTTACGGGAATCCTGTGTATTAAAAAATGTATTTCTCTTTCATCGATGACGAGATGGCGAGAGTCAACGGCTAAAGTTCAATGGGGCTGACAGTTTCATAGCCCCTAATTTACGATAGTAGGAAAGTCACTCTGTGTTTACTGAAGGTCATTACGATGTAGACAATAATATACAGTGAGCAAAAAAAAGTATTTGCATGCAGACGATTTTTTGCATAAGTAACCATAGAAAGCAAATTTGATACTATTCTCTTAATTAGTCATTTATTTAAATAAGAAGAAAATAAAAATAACTAACCATTTTCCTTAAACAGTAATATTACACATTTTAAAAAATAAATTAATATTTTCTCATACCAAAAAAGTATTTGCACAAGAAGCATTGACTGTTAAAAAAGGCATTAAAAGTGAACATTATGCAAATGTTTAGCATATCAGTCCCACAGTACATTAGCCCCGCACTTTAAAGTCACGTAATATCTTAACTGGAACAGGGATTCTGGGGAGTTTTTGTTCTAATGGCGCCGAAAACGTGTGAACTGTCTGTTGCTACCCGTGAGAAGATTATATTTCTTCACAATTCTGGATTAAGTTCCCGAGGAATAGGTCAAAAATTATATCTAAACTTTTCTATTGTTCGTTATGTAATTAAGAAGAAAAAAGAAACTGGTTCGACAATAAATAAGCCGCGAACTGGGCGTCAAAAAAAGCTAAATACCAGGCAAAGGAGAGCCATCATAAAAGACTCTTCAAAAAACCCTTTTCTAAGTGCTCGAGAATGGGCTGTTGATGTCGCTTCAACGTCGGGAACAATAGTTACACCACAATCAATTAGAAATATTCTTCATGATGCAAATATTCGAGGAAGATCCCTTCGAAAAAAACCATTTATTAGTGAAACAAATAGGGTGAAAAGACTTGAATTTGCAAAAGCTTATGTCAGCAAACCACTAGAGTTTTGGGAAACTGTTATTTTTTCCGATGAAAGCAAGTTCAATATTTTTGGCTCAGATGGTAAGAAAACTGTACGGCGAAAGCCAAATACTTCTCTTCAAATTAAAAACTTGAAACCAACTGTAAAACATGGCGGTGGTCATGTAATGATTTGGGGATGCATGTCTTTTAACGGAGTTGGCGAAATGACCTTTATTGAAGGCAATATGAATGCTAAACAATATATTAATATATTGCGAGATCATTTATCTAATAGTGCTCTGAAATTAGGAATTCCTAATTCATATTATTTCCTACAGGATAACGATCCGAAACACACTGCATATATTACGAGGTTATGGTTGCTTTATAATGTAAAAAAATCAATTTAAAGCGCCACCACAATCACCAGACCTCAATCCGATTGAAAATTTATGGCATATTTTGGATGTGAAAATAGGGAAAAAGAAAATTTCTAACAAATCAGAACTTAAGCAAGCTCTTAGGGAAGAATGGCTACAAATCAGCAGTGAAACATGTCACAAATTAATAGAATCAATGCCCAGACGATTACAAGCTGTAATTGAAGCAAAGAGCATGCATACTAAATATTAGCACTGTTTTTAACTTATAAATAATTCCTCTAGTTCTATTTTTATTGCTAGAGTGCAAATATTTTTTTGGCAGTACAAATGCTACTTTATTATGTTTTCATATTTTAAATATAATTATTAAGTCAGATATTAAATACGTTTATTTGTTTTGTAAAAGTGTTGGTATTTTTAATTCTTAGTTGCTTTTTATTTATTTATATATATGCTACAACAAATTTACCTGGTGTGCAAATACTTTTTTTGCTCACTGTATATTTTAATGAGCTAACAGGTTGCTTGTTTAGACAGAATATGTAGATTTTACTCGTTATGAAGTAACCTTTAGAAAGCTTTGAAAATAATTTCTCGCAAGTTCTTTAGAGCCTTGCTCGAAGATGCTCGTAGAGCTTCTTCTCGAGTATAAAGTATTTATCATGCTCGTAATTTAGAGGTTGATATACACCCTATAGCCATAGCCCAGTAATTAGGGGTTGAATTCGGAATTAATTAGGGAAAGCTGGAAATTGTTTCAATTCCTTCAGTTTTGGTTTAGAATGAACAAACTACATTTTGCTTCTTTTACTAGGTGATCTTTAGCCAATATGTACAGATTTATAGTCTAAAAACGCGTTTTTTAGGTTTAATTATATAAATACATAGCACCTATAGTCGTCGTTCAGTCCGTCTGTCCGCATATATCAGAGCAAAAACTACTCAACTGAATGGTCTAATACTTTAAATATATAATTGTTGCAAAATTTTGTCGAGTCATTTCCAATTTTATGAAAATCGGATGTATAGTTTAATTACAGGGACAGTCAAAAGTTTTCCGTTACATGACGGCCAATGGGAAAAAACTATTTCAAGTGCATTTTAATGATGTTACAGCGTTTCGAACTGAATGAAATGGATAGTTCACATGTGAAGTGCACTAAAATATACATTCAGTACAATATGCAGTGCAAAAAATATTTATAAAGCTAGTTATAGTGCAGAATGTGGTGCAATTATTGGCTTTCAGGTGACAGAGAGATTACTGTGAAGTCACCATTGTGCTCTTTTGTGAATAGTCACCATGTGACTATAATGGGATATTATTTGGTGACTTATCATAGTGCAACGCACATGATGACTTTGAAATTGAGTCTAAAAATGACAGTCACATGAGAGTCACAATGTAACTACATTGTAAAGTCACCCGGTGACTCGGCACAAAGCAGCAGTGACATTGACGTCTCAGTGGAGTCACATATAGTGATCATTTGTGACTCATAATGAGACGTGTGGAATTTTCTATTTTTTGTTTCCCTGTAGTGACTGTGACACTTGTGACCATGTTTGACATGAATGAGATGCTAAATGAACTAGCTGTGCTGTAGGGATAGTAATTATTTGAATTATATTATTTCCTTTTGAGTATTCGCCTACTTAAAAATTAGCATTTTGTGACTTGTCCTTAATTTTGGACACCAGTGTAGTAATTCCACAGGCCGGGTCAAAATTCCTTGACACATTTTAAAATTCAATAAAAAAATTCAAACAATTGGCATATGGAAGTGAGGTTTCGACGAAAATGTTTCTAGGAATTGAAGGTATTGTTTCAATAAATTAAAAATTTAGTTCTAAAAATTTCCTGTAGAGGGCTGTAGAAAGCTGCAAAGAAGCATAAAAATAAAGAAAAATAGTTACAGACCATTTACTTTGTACAATCGACTACCATAATTCAAAGTGGCATCCTTATTAGCTCTAGCCACATCCAAAAGGTAACCATTTTCATTCAATACGTTCAAATAATGCAGTAAATTGTACACTATTGCTGGTTTATAGCAGCTTATTTTGAGTTTTTTATACTCTTTCTGAAGCTTTGAAGGTATAGTGCCATCTATTGACAAATTTTAGAATAAATTTTTTTACTTTGCTTAAAAAAACTTAAAAAAAACTCATTTGCTTCCAACTCGCACTCTCGTACGCTAATTACTCGATTTTTTTTTTTTTTTTTAAATTTTAAAATGTGTCAGAGAGTTTTAGCTAACCCTATATTTTTGTTTTTGCCTATTTTTCTTCGAAAATTCAGCACATATTCTAATTTGAAGTTTAAAATCTGCCGATTCTCAACTTTACATTAGGACAATACTATTTAAATATGTTGCTGAATTACTGACCGGGAAGACAGATAGCTGTGCCCTTGACATGTTGGCTGGGCTGATATCCATCAGAGCACCGGCAGGTGCTTCTAGTGCACACTGCGTTGTCGTCGAAGAAGGCACATGCGTTGTCGTGCTTACAGCTGTCGCCAAGGCGGGAAGCTAAAAGAAACGAAAAGAAAATCTTTAGATAGTAATCAGAGTTAGTCATTTTGGGTCATATGAATAAACAGTTCTCAGCAAAAAATCAAAATTTCTTTTATTTAAATACCTAAATATATATATATATATATACTTTTTAAAGTTTGTCTCTAGCTTTGTGTGCATATAATAGTACTTAAAAACATGGTTTAAAATTAATTAGAGCACCTAATTTGCATAAATAAAAAAAAATATGTGATACCCTCTCCCTCTCCCACCCCACAAAAAAGGTGGCGCATAAGCAATGTCTGCAGATGACTGTGATAAAAATTATGAAATAAAATTTACATTTGCAATTATTAGAATTCTGCCCTAAAATTGTTGTGTTTTTCTTTTCTTTTCATTGTTATTTTTTGATTCTTCTTTTGGAAGGTCTATTGTACCTTTTACTAGTCGAAATGCCTATGAAAAAATTTTCAGAACACATCTGAGTCTTTTCCTCTTCTCTTTTTCTTTCTCTCTAACTTTTATTCTTTTCTTTAACACAACAGAGGATGGGCTACTTTCGCAATTTTAGATGCAAAAAATTTGGAATTCTGAGTAATTGTGATTATTATGAAATGTATTTTTTGAAAGCGCATAGCATATCATCAAAGTATTTAGCTTTCATAACTGCAGTAAAATGGCACTTAATGTTTCTGATTTTATTTATTTGTTTATTTATTTTTACGATTCATTAGTTCCAAATAGAGCATTTTTGGATAAAAGACTTAGGGTATAAATGAGCATAAGATAAATTTTGGAATTTCAGCTAAACCATCTTCAAAGGTACAGTCGTGGAAAAAAAAAAGTAAACACCTCTTACTAACTCTGTAAAAAATTATCGTAGAAGAAAATTACTGGTACCACACGATTGGTAATCAAGTCTACTTTTAAATGATGTATATAAAATTTGTTTAGGGGGGCATCTTCATATTAAAACGAACCATGACTTTGTTTTTTTCAATAGTAGTACACAATTCTGACAGTATAAATAAACTCTACATCCTTCAATTACCCTAAAAACAAATTTTTATGCAATTCGTATGATAATTTTCCGAGAAATTAATTATTTTAAAACGAGCGTACTTTAAAGGGCTGTATCCAAACTGAAGCTCGGTACTCGATTGTTGACCGAGAGAGTTCTTGATCATGGCATCTTTAGCTCCACTCAAGCAGTCATTGAAGGCAGCTAGATTAGAGGATAGCATAAGAAATTTCAAAATATCTAGTCACTTCTATCATAGACGACCCCTTAAACCATTATTTTGCCGTTTTTTAAGCATAATTTGAAAACTATTTGGAAGAAAAATGTGAAATTTTGGAATTTCATAAAGTAGGAGTTAATAAATCTAAATCCATAAAAAAAATTGTAGGTCGCAATTTATAATTTTTTCGAATATTAATTTCATAATTCATTTCATAAAATTAAAAATATTGCAAATTCAACGTACTTACGTTTGGGTAGTTTAGCATTATTGCTACACAAAAAATTGGCAGATTAGGAGTATAATTTCAGGAGATATTAATAAAAATATGAAAATGTAATTTAACATTAAAAGCAGTAGATTTTGAATGTTTATAATTCAAAAACTTATCATTCAAGTGACTTGAAATTTGGTGTCTAGGCATAGTTTGAACCGGAGATTTGAAATATCTTGTTAAAATTGGGTATTGCCATTGAAAAAAATGAAGTTTGGGTTCGTTTTAATATGTAGATGGCTCCTAAGCAAATTTTATATACATCATTTAAAAGTAGACTTTATTCCCAATCGTTCGGTACCAGTAACTTTCTTCTACGATAATTTGTTGAAGAGTTAGTAGGGGATGTTTAATTTTTTTTCCACCATCGTACAGTAGCATATTTATGCGACTTGTTAAATTTTATGCATTGTTTGGTGACAAAAAGACAGTATTTACATTTTAACTGACTAGGAGCGTGGTTCTTTTTTAAAAGGAGTAGGTTTATGGATAGTCAACATGTTGTTGAGATCGCTTGCATAATCTTTGGTCACTTGTGAGGACAAATATGTATACAGGGTCTTTCATGAAATTGTTTATACATTTTGGTTGAAGAGAAAAAGGTAAAAAAAATTGTTTATATAAAGATGTTTTCTAACCGAAATTAGTGCTATGCCTGCTCAACAGATAGCACTATTGATATATGCATTAATATAAGGACGTAAGAGTAAACTTCAGAAAGAATTTAAAAAGGCAGTGGTTAGGATGCAGATGCCCGAAAGAGTTCCGTTCTCGCACTCTTGATCTTACACTAGGATTTTTATCTATGAGGAACAATAAATGATAGAGTGCATTGCATTAAACTAGGTAAACTGAACACACTGTAGATGTAATGTAAAATGACTTCGCAGAAATCCCTCTCCGAAACCTTAGTGAGAGTTACTGAATCAGTAGTTGCCAGAACTTAGAAATCGATGCTGATGTTGATAGTCATCGTTTTGAAAACTTATTAAAATTACTGCATTGGAATCTTAAATTTCATTTTTAACCATGAATTTATGCCTGTAAACATCTTTGTATGTGCCGTATTTTTTTTTTTTTTTTTTTTTTTTTTTTGTTCAAGCAAAGTAAGTAAAAAAATTTTCTGAAACACCCTTTAAATTTTCAATTACTCTGGGATAAAACCGTCTAAAGATAGACTGCTAAAAATGGTAATTTTCTTGAATTAAACTGGGAGTATCCCTAAATGTAAAATAAAATCATAAGAAGAAACGCAATTTTTTACCTTGATTCAAACATAAAATATATAAATGACAAATTGACATTTAGTTATTAAGATATTCTCTGATGATGAGCCTGGAAGGCTTGAAAGTACTAAGAAGCTTTAAATAAAATGCATATTTTAAACTTGTAACATCTTTTTCATTACATTACTCGCCTTTTAAGTAAGATTGTGGACCTTTTTAATGTTCACATTGTATATTTCATATAAAATGGTTAGATTAAAATATTCAATTAAGTAAGATTATTAAGTAAGATTTACACTCATACTCAGAAATTAAGAATTATGACTGGACACTTTCAAATTTAAACTTAAAAAAAGATATCAGCAGAAATGCTTGACGAATCGTTCTTGGACTGTGGCGATATAAAGTGCATGTTTGACCTCATATTTTTCAGTGCAGATTTAATCACTAGGACAATAAGGTGGCCAACAATAAATTAAATTTAAAAAATAGTATTAACGATCACACTGCAACAGAAAAAAGCTCGAAATGGTTTGTCACTCTAGCAAAGGATAATGTGAGGGCATGGTAAAACACTTGAATACATTTTTCTAAGAAATGCATGCGCATGCGCATATTCGTGAATATATAAATGTTTTTGAAAAAAAAAAAATATCAAACGTTTTTTAGTTTATAGCATGAAAAGTTTTCTACCGAATTTAACAGCACTTTTCGAAAACATGACAAAATGCTGTAGAAACATTATACTGCAACTAAAAACCGATTACGTTGCATATTTTATGAGCATTTGAATGAAATAATTTTTAACTGCGCATACGTAAACGACACTCTCTTTTTGCATGATTTGGTAGTCAGCTATATCTTTACTTATAAAATAGTTAGTTTAAAATCGTGAAAATTCAGAGATATACTATATGGCCAAAGATGACCGGTCACTTGCGATTTTAGACGTTTTGTTAAATATCTAGAAAAATACATGAGGAATTAACCTGAAACTGCAGGTGTGTAAACAGTATAGCATAGGTCATAATTTTCCGCGAAGATTTTTTTCTCGAAACACTATAGAGGACCGTCAACAAATTGAAAAAGAACGAATATCTTTTGGATAACCCTGTAAAAACTAATGTAGCAAAAGCGTTCAAACTCGAGATTATTAATAAGTGGCATATTGTAATATACTGTGTTCATTCTTATGAGGATAGCATGTATACTCGTAGGGAAATTAAGGTTTTTATAAAAACAGTCCCAAATTTCGCCAAGTTTTTTGCTTATAATTTGCAGAGTTCTTAATATGAAAAAAAGTTATTTTCAGAAATTATGACAAACAACGTTGTACAGAATACTCTGCAATCAGAGTTAAAAAATAATAAAAATTAGATGAAAAATGAGCAGGTTTACTAAACAATGTTTCATTGCGCATGCGCCAATGCAATCAAAATATAATGTATTAGCTATGTATATAGAGCAAGTTTTGCGAAAGTCTCAAAATCATAGTTTGAAAATTTTGAAAATTAGCGTCGATAGAATAAGCTCGAAATCCGTTGTTCCCAAAATGAAGCAAAAAGATGAGGGGTTGTATCCAAATATAGTAGTACGTGCAATATTGTGTACGCTATCTTGGCACTAATCAACAGATATTTGATGCAACCCCTCATCTTTTGCTTCTTTTTGGGAACAACGGATTTCGAGCTTGTTCTACCGACGATAATTTTCAGAATTTTCAAACTATGATTTCGAGCCTTTCACAAAAGTTGCTCTATATACTTAGGTAATACATTATGCATATTACATTTTGACTGCATTCGTGCATGCGCAGTGAAACATTTTTTAGTAAACCTGCTCATTTTCCATCCAATTTTTGTTATTTTTTAATTTTGATTACAGGGTATTATGTACAATGTCATTTTTCACATTTTCTGAAAAGAACTTTTTTTTATATTAAGAACTCTGCAAATTATAAGCAAAAAACTTTCCGAAATTTGGGACTGTTTTTATAAAAACCTTAATTTCTCTACGAGTATACAAGCTATCCTCATAAAAATGAACACAGTATATTACAATAAGCCACCTATTAATAATCTCGAGTTTGAACGCTTTTGCTACATTAGTTTTTACAGGGTTATCTAAAAGATATTCATTCTTTTTCAATTTGTTGACGATCCCCTATGGGGTTTCGGGAAAAGATCTTCAAGGAAATGTATGACCTATACTATACTGTTTACACATGTACAGTTTCAGGTTAATTCCACATGTATTTTTCTAGATATTTAACAAAACGTCTAAAATCGCAAGTGACCGGTCACGTTTGGCTATATAGTGTATTAGCGATATAGTGAGCTGATTGACAGCTTGTAGAAAATCCCTTATATAGGTACTTTTAGAAAGCAACTGAAATTCAGCTCACTATATAGCCTATAGCTCTCTGAATTTTCACGATGTTTCACTAGTCTTTTTATATAAATTGGCCTATGTAGTTGTTACTAAATTATGAAAAAAGAAAAATTTTTGATATCGTTCGCTCATGCGGAGTTAAAAGTTATTTCATACAATTGCTCATATATCACAAAATATTCAATATATTAATTTACTTAGCTACTATATTTTGTTTCTACTCCACTTTGCTACGTTTTCGGAAAGACGCGTTAACTGTGGTTAAAAACTATGCATGCTATAATCAAAAAATCTTTCATTTGTTTTACAGAAACGTATATATCTTAGTGAATATATGTTCAATTCTTGCACAAAATGCATAAAAAAGTTGTAAAGAGCCACATAGTCATTTGCTACCGTACTACAACATTTTTAGAATTTTCTTTTCCAACATGATAGCAAATATTATTTCTTATTCAATCTATTGTTGGCTCCTTAATTACACTCTTGACCAATTCTTTACTGAAAAATATAAGATCAAACATGAAATTCACATCCCCAAAGTTCAAGGACGATATGTTAAGCATTTCTGCAGATATTTCACAAAATGTCAAAAATCGAAAGAGTCCTGGCATTATCCTTACTTTATCAGCTTCAGTGTAATTTAATTTTTAAATAAAATTTATCAATATTAAACAGTAGTATCATTCTATTATAAAAGAAACGTAACTCTGAATTTTTAATTACGAAATTTTTTATCCACATTGCTAACAAGGCGTAAAACCAACAGAGTGAAAAAGTATCCAGACTAGGGTTCGAACCTGGTTGTTTGGTTCAGTGCACCAACGCTCAGCTAACTACGGCACCTGGAACGACTAACCTAGCCAGGAAACCCTTCACTCATATATGTTGGTAAGGAATGAACCGCACCACAAGATGGGGTAACTTCATGTACCACAACCCTGCGGGAAACATGAGCTGAAATTAATATAGCATTGATGAATACAGTAGCCCGCCGCCTAAACGGGACCGATTAAGAGAAAAACTGCTTAAACCGGAGAAGTAAAGAAAATTTAAATAAGTAACTGGTTATTTAATAAATTAAATATGTAGGAGGCATTTAGTTCTTTAATTTGTGTAGTTAGAAAAAAATACATATTTTCTATATTTTGTGAAATAAATACTAATTGTAATTAACTGAATTGAAATAAAAATTATCACTAATAAAAAATAATGAACAATACTTATTACAAATTAAATTGTTGAAAATCTTGTCACATACCTTTATAAGAAGTTGAAATTATTCTACATTATGTAAATTTGAGTTAATTAACCATAAAGAAATGGGAACCGAAAATTTCCTTTCTGAATTTTGCCTGATGTTGGGAAAAAAGTCAACCGTTTAAAGAGGAGTTCCGGTTAAGAGGAGACCGGTCAAAGGAAGGCTACTGCATACATATATTTTAAACAATAAAATACGTCCAAGAAATAGTAAATCTAAATTTTTTAAATACGTGAATTTTTATTCACATTGATAACAAGGCAAATATGTAATTTAATCAACAGGATGACAAAGTATCCATGTCAGGGTTCGAACCTGCGTTTTTGGTTGAGCGCAACAACGCCCAGGTTCGAATCCTGGCCTGGATACTTTTTCACTCTGTTTATTTTAGGCCTTGTTAGCAATGTGAATAAAAATTCAGATTTGCTATTTATCGGGCGTATTTCGTCGTTTAAATTATATATAAAAGAAACATTAGTTCAAATTAACATTTCCTTTACGATATTCCGATGCCCTTCTGTTGTACTTTAGAAAAACATTTTCGATAGTATAATATTTCCGAGAATGTGAACCTGTACTGTCTCATACAAAAACTGACTAAATATAAAATGCTTTTACTCGTGTTTCCGTTTTAATCACTTACTTGAAACGCAGTTATTGCAAACACACGGGTAGTGATAAGCAGCTTAAAATGAAAACCAAGATTTTTACTTCATCCAGCTATGACATCATTAATACTAAAATCCTGCGGAAAGCGGAAGTCAGATATAAATCGAAATAACGGACTCGTGACATCTAATATATGCTTCGAAGTTCATGTCGAAAGAGATATGAAAGAGTAAAAACATTTAGAAGTTTTTTTCTTGAAATGCAAAAAGATAAGAATACTGGAAGTTCAGTAGCTCATTTATAAGTCACTGTATTTCAGACAAAACTCGAGACTCCAGACTGATTTGAGACTGTAATTATTTTGGATGGTATTAATTTTGAAATTCGAAAGATTATTATGTAAGTTTTCTTACAATTTTCATTTTCTTTCATATTCAATTTTATAACTTAATAAATATTGTATCACCGTCCTGTATAGAGGATAGCTCACATTCATCGACTAATATTACATTCTGCACTTATGCTACGCTATTGAAATAGACCTTAAGGTTTATAAATATTATCAACAATTATTTTAATTTTAATATTAATAATTTATATTTCAATTTTCGAATTTATCTAATTTTTACTATTTTTTTTAAAATCTAAATAATTGTATTAAAAAGATTTTAGAAATATCTTCAAGTTTAATCACGACAAATTATTATTGCTGATCACAACTGTATATTGTTGAATAATTGAAAAACAGATGTTAATTTATAGTAATAGTAATTCTACCATCGTCCTATATATACGACAGTTTGCAAAAAGGAAATAAAAAAAATAATAAAAATTGGCAAATGTTTGAATTACATATTTTTATTTTGTTTCCCATTACTGTGCAATAGCAATTTTTTGCGAAAATATTTTTGTTGTACATATGGTGAAATAAGGGTTAATACATATTATAACTAATCCCCCTTATAACTAAAACAAAAAACACATTTGTACAAACAAAAATGTAAAATTTAAAAGTTATCCGACATTATAATCTATACTTAGATGTTTTACGGTGTCCCAATATCTATCTTAAAATTTTTACAGAATCAAGATCTTCTCAGCATCTATTTAATATTTATAACATTTTCTTAGGGAAATCTTTCTTGATTCCTCACTCAAAACTTCTTGGTGTATATAATTTACGTTTTGGTAAAAATTGTACAGTATTTGGTACCATTGCAAACTTTTTCTTTTAATTATTTACTTTTAAGAAACATTGAAATCATGTATATGAATGCATTCATATATGCATAAAACGCTGATAAAATGATTTATTGTATGATAACAAAATCAGATTGGAAACTTATAAATTTATTAACCCAATTTTATAAACATCCCCATTAATTTAGAAAGTTCAAATTGAAGTTTATTCTTTAATTTCAGCTTTATACAGTGTATTATGCAAAGCGTTATATAAATTAAAAATTTAGATAATGTAAAATATATTCATCCATAGAACTGTCTTCCTTACTATCGGAGAAATATCATTGCAAGTGTCGATTTTCCACAACATAAATAGTTCAATCTGATCTAACTGTAACTTGGGGGTAATTATCTTTAATATGCTATACCTGCAAGTATGCGCTTGCATACTTGCCAAGTCTGATGTTTTTTGAGCGATAAAAGACATACGTAAAACCAGAGAAATTATTTATTAAAATTATTTAAGTATGTGTCTTCTCAGGCTCCTCGGAAAAAAAAAATGTCTCCGAAACTATGTCGTGCTAACTTGATTTAATTTATTAATAACATTTTATTTTCAAAGTATGTTTATTTCATCTTAAAAAACTGGGAAGTTGACAAGCATGCACTTGTCATTTATTAAATGAAAATTTTTAGAATGAAAATTTTCCTAAAGATGGTGAAGTAGCATTAAAATAAATGTTCAATAGACTTATATATTTCACTTTTTCTTCCTTCATATAAATGTTTAATATGCTGCAATAAATGCTCAATTGGTCCCCTTCTTTATCATAATGTGTTTTCATTGTATAATCATATTTTTGTATTTATGCTCGAAGAGAAAGCATTTATCCTTAACTTCGATACATTTAGCCATATTTACTGCAAATTGTTGACAATAAGGAAGAACATATTGTGCATCCATTTTATCATATTAAGCGCACATCTGAAAGCATATAGGACATTTAAATATATGAGGGTACTGAACATTTATTTGAGTACCATAGCGCCGTTTTGCAGAAATGTTAATGATTTTTTTAATTGAATAAATGACAAGAAAATAATTTGTATTATCTCTAATTTCATTTCAATCTGAGTAGTGGAACATACCGGGTGTCCCAAAAAGGACTGACTGATTTTAAAATTCAATAACTTCCAAACGGTGACAGATATTTAAAAAAATCTTGCAGGAGGGTTATGCATAAAGTCAAAAGTTTTTTTACAGTGATTTTCGATTTTAGTTCGAATTACAAACAATAGATGACGCTGTAAGCAATAGTCGCTAAATACAGGCTCGATTTTTGGTCCTTTCTGTTGTTCCATGCAGAAAAAGGAGATGGAAATGTATTATCCGGGACTCGAAGTACCGGGCCGGAAAAATCGAGCCTTGATCGTAGCGCCATCTATTGTTTGTAATTCGAACTAAAATCGAAAATCACTGTAAAAACACTTTTGACTTTATGCATAACCCTCCTGCAAGAATTTTTTTAATATCTGTCACCGTTTGGAAGTTATTGAATTTTAAAAACAGTCAGTCCTTTTTGGGACACCCGGTACTTCAAAACATTTTGACGTAACTTATTATTTTTTGCTAACCCGATATATGAAATGAAATATTCTTAAGAATTATGTAATTATACATCGATGTTAATTTTTCTAGAATTTTGAAAGCGATAAAAAAGTTATGTTTTGAAAAGTTTTAAATTCAGAAAATGTATTTAAGAAAAAACTCAGAAAGGGAATAATTTTTTTACCAATAAAAATGGTTTTACAATTAAAAATTGTCATCATACATTACAAAGTGTTGCTTTACAGTAATATCAAAATTACTTCCTACTTTATACGACCACTGAGTTTATTTTATTTCTATTTATAAAAACTTCGAAGGAAGTATGCATTGAAATATATAGAATGCAATTTTTTTCACTTAATTTGCGTTTCAAACTTTAATCAAGTATATGATCTCTTTAATCGGCAATTTTTATCCCTTCATTTCTTTAATCATCATAGAATTTTGATGCTTATATGTAATTGTAAAAATTTCTTTACGTAAGTTGCAACCTTCTTGTTTTTTCCCCACTCCGTCTGACTTTGACTCTAACTCTCCTCATTTCTGTAATAATAATAATCAGAGTTCCGGGGTTTTTCGAGAAAATATTTTTCAACAAGAAACATCCTAAAGTTGAAATAAATAATGTGCAATCTTATTTATTTCAGTAAAACTAAAAAATAACAGTTTACAATTTCAGAGAATATTTAACACAGAATATAAATTAATCAGATTTTAATGTAATATTATTTGACGATAAATGATAGTGTTATGTTTAAATAAAAATTTTAGGAAATGTTCTTATTGTATTGACACTTTTTCAACATATCTTTTTGCTTCACTGTTACTTTAAATAGATTCATATTTTAATGGATACTAAAAAAAAAAAAAAAAAAAAGATTTATTTTTCCTCTTTAACATATTGAAATAAAATATAAAGCTGTCCACATTGAAAATATTACGTGATTTAAACTACATCTATATTTCAAGTTTTGATTTAAAAGAAAGGCGATACTTGTTGAAAAAAGATTATCTATATTAGTTCTCAATTTATTTTACTATTTAAATAAAATATAAATCTATCCACATTGAAAATATTACGTTATTTAAACTACTTCTGTATTTGAAATTTTTAAACTATTCTGTTTGAAAAAATATGATCTATATTAGTTCTCAATTATATTACTTATTGAAATAAATTATAAAACTATCCACACTGAGAATATTATGTGATTGAAAATACTTCTGCATTTGAATTTTTAATTTAAAAAATAGATGATACTTTTTGAAAAATGATGACCTATATTAGTTCTCAATTATTTTACGCATTGAAATAAAATATAAAGCTATCCCACGTTGAAAATATTATGTGATTTAAACTACTTCTGTATTTGAATCCTTGATTTAAAAGAAAAAATATACTTTTTGAAAAATGGTCTATATTTATGTTCTCAATTTTATAATAATGTTCTCAATTTATTTACATATTGAAACAAATATAATGCTACCCACATTAAAAATATTATGTGATTTAAATTATTTCTGCATTTGATTTTTTGATTTAAATGAAAAGTGATTGACATTAATGAGGGATTTTTCTCACCGCAATTGGAATATTTTTTTGAAAAATGTTTGTATTAGAAACTAACTATAAATTGAAAGTTGTATAATTGATTTTTTAAGAGCTTTTCTCACTGCAATTGTAACATTTTCTTTCAGGAGTTTATTTAAGAAACTAATTATATATTTAAGAAAATGTAATTATTTTTTCTTTTGAAATAATTTTATAATGCATTGTAAACATTTTATTTTTATTCTTATTTTTGCGTCAGAATAAAATATCGGCGACCGATTTAAAAGACATGAGTTTATTTTCAAATGTAGATTTAATGAACATAACAGAATTAACGACTCTAACTCTTTTTTAGAGATTAATTTTATTTCTATTCTTAAATAAACACAGGTAATTCATATTTAAAGCGTCTTAAAATTAAATTCTCAAAAGAAAAAGGAGTCATTAAAATATTTTTAATGAATTAAAAATATTTTGTTTAGTATTCTAACAAGCAGTAAAGGAGATGGGCAGATACACATTGGATTTTGGTCCCCCGATAGGGGGAAAAATATTTTTTCTTTTTATACTCTTTTATTTAACTTAATTTGTTTTTTGAATGTGAAGATGGATGTTTGAAATTGATTTTTTTCTTATGCTATTGGATTATAAAAATTAAGCACACAGGTGTGTATTAAATAACAATACAACATTCTATGTACAGTGGCGGTCAAAAGTTTCCGGCCAGCATAAAAATTTTTGGTTAATTTGTAAATATACCCATATGAAGAGGAATCTCAAAGTGATACTTATACACTTTATTGACATAATAGATATGAACTTATTTATGGAATAAAAAATAAATATTAATAAATTTAATTGACAAAATTAATTAAGAAAGAAAACGTATGTTCTCAAAAGTTTCCGGCCACCTTGGCAAGTTTGGAAAAAAATGGTGTTATAACAGAAAATAACACTGATCAACAATATTTACAATTAGTATTTTGTATTCATACATTTAGCAATAAGTACTGCGGAGCAGCAACGTGGCATCGATTCAATGAACGATTGTAGATCGCCAATGTTAAGTTTTTTCCACGGTTCTTGCAATTTTTGTGAAAATGCTACTGAATTGGAATATTTATAATTCCACACACGTTTTGAAGTTAGTTTTAAAGATTTCCTATAGGATTCAGATCGGGTGATTAGGCTGTCCATTTCAAAAGCGGATTTTTTTTTTGTGCGAAAGCCACTACTTGACAAGCTTGTATGTATGCTTTTGGTCGTTATCAGGATGAAACAAATAGTTGCGACCGCTTTTTTTCCTCCAATAAGGCAACAAATGATCTTTCAAGATATCATTATGCATTACACTATTCGTATTGCAGCGGATTTCAAATAACGGATAGGTACATTTTCCAGAAAATGCTCCCCACAGCATAACGTGTCCTCCGCCATGCTTCATTGTAGGAATAACAGATCTTGAATCTTATCTTTTGTTTTTTGGTCATCGGTTGTAGTGTCTGTTATCACTTCTAAAAAGACTGAACGTCGATTCATTGGAAAATAGTACTTTTTTCCAGTTTTCACTTGACTAGTTTTTGTATTCCTAGGCAAACGCCAGTAGGGCCCTCTGATTTTTTTACTTATGAAAGGTTTTTTAACACCGACTGTTCCATAAAGTCTTATGTCGCGTAAGCGTCTTGACATGGTAGACCGACTTATTTCAGCAATATTTTAACACCGTAAATCGCGCGGAATTGCAGTGACGTTTTTATGCAGGTCATCAACTGCTTTTCTCCTGATAATTCTGTACACAAGAAAAGTCGTTTTCCGGGGTCCCACGGACCGTGACAAACTCCGAAGGCCATGACCATCTTTATATTTTTTTAAATATCGTTCACAGCAAATTTTTCGATCGACAACTTCGCCGCAATCTCACGAGAGGATAGTCTCTTTAGCGACAAACAAATCACTCGTTTAGGAACAATAAATTGTTCAACTTTTAATTTTTGAATTTCAAATACATTATTCACATTGATTAATTAACAAACACGGCCAAAAAATACTTTACCGATAGCAAAATCTAACGGATGACGAATGGCCGGGAACTTTTGCACACGCGAATTCCCCCCCCCCCCCTTTGCATCAAGTATCTTCAGTATCCAATCAAAATGATCACGGGGTCAGAGGTACTTTGCTTATTCCTAGCTTTTGAAGCAATTGTGCTTCTTCTTCGCTGAAATATTCTGTCAAACAAATCAAACAAACTAACTGGCCGGAAACTCTTGACCGCGACTGTAGATTAACATACAAGATGGACACTTCGATAGAGCGTAATGGTAATGCGATTGCGATCGTACTGCTTTTAGTAACAATAGGGAAGAAACTCCCCATCCTTGTAATATTTTTATTAATGAGTGTCTGCCTTGTTGTGATCGTTCATTTTGTAATGTTGCATGTTTACGTTTTTGGTAGAATCTTACACATAGAATAGATATTCTATTTTATATACATAATATCTATTCTATGTTCATGCATGGATACTTTTTTTTTTTTTTTTTTTTTTTTTTTTTTTTTTTTTTTTTTTACATGATGAGTGAACGATTTAAGTGCAACGAAAAACAAAACAAGGTAAAACTTTCGTCTTGAATACTATATATCAAGTAAATATGATATAATTGGATTTAAAGCTACATAAAGCAATGGTATAATATAAAAATATACGAAATATTGCACTGTACAAGTCCCAGAAAATTTCATAAATATTACCATTTGGTAGGAAATTTTTTATAGCCGATGTTTTATTAATTTATGAAGTTTAACGTAATAAACAATCGTTACAATAATCTTTTAAAATTTACGCATTTCCACTTTCTTACAGATAAAATGAAAATATTGCTTTAATGTAAATAACGTACAATCAATTCAGTAATATTTATAATATTAGCATATAAGAAATAATAATAACATTACAGATGGGGAAAATTTTCTTTAGAATTATATAAATCTAAAAGTTAAAAATGAATAGAGGTACTGACATTACACTCAATAAAATTTTATTCGATATGAATAAATTAACACAATACCTGAATTTGATTTTATACAATTTAATCTCATAAACTTACATATTTACGTTATTACCAGAATTTTTTAGGGGTTTTCTTTTATATTATTACTCTAATTATCATTTTGTAAGTTAAATGTGAACAATACAAGTACGATAAAAACAAGTTGGAAATTGCTCGTCAAACGTGGCAAATGAGGTGCGTTCGTACTATAACTAGTTTTATAATTATTTTTTGCACCCCATATTGTACTGAATGTATAATTTTTTGCACTTCATAAAGCGCATAGTCTGATACATCATTAAAATGCACTTCCAATATTTTTTTCCCATTCCCGTAATGTAACGGAACACTTTTGACTGTCCCTGTAATTAAACTATGCATCCGATTTTCCTAAAATTTGAAAGGGCTCGACAAAATTTTGCAACAGTTATATCTTTAAAATTTCAGATCATTCGGAAGGCTCTCATATCATTAAAATGCACTTGCAATAATTTTTCCCATTGGCCGTAATGTAAAGAAAAACTTTTGACTGTCCCTGTAATTAAACTATACATCCGATTTTCCTAAAATTTGAAAGGGCTCGACAAAATTTTGCAACAGTTATATCTTTAAAATTTCAGATCATTCGGAAGGCTGTAATATTATTAAAATGCACTTGCAATAATTTTTCCCATTGGCCGTAATGTAAAGAAAAACTTTTGACTGTCCCTGTAATTAAACTATACATCCGATTTTCATAAAATTTGAAATGGCTCGACAAAATTTTGCATCAATCATATATTTGAAATTTCAGACCATTCGGTTGGGTAGTTTTTGCTCTGTTACATGCGGACAGACGGACGGACAGACGGACGGACGGACTGAACGACGACTATAGGTGCTACGTATTTATATAATTACGAACGCACCTAAAAAGGCAGCTAAATAAATAAAGCATAAATACAATATCGTCTGCCTACTTCGCTTTAGGAAATAACAGATATTCAAAACATAGAGCCTAAACATATTTCATCAACACAGGTAAATTTCGGAGGCTTGTTAATTCTACCCCCTTGTCGGTAGTGACGCTAGTATTGTTGTCATTACAGATTTTGCTGTAAATGACCCATCTTGTATATTAATCTATGTTCTACCCTGACTCAACTTGGGTTGCTGGTAATAACTTTCAGAAAACTGAAATATATTATTTTTAATAGACATGCTCACTTTTATTGTACATATGATAACATCAAAAAATGTGATGGGACTTTTCATTATGCGCGCCAGCAGTATGCACTTGACGCTCCACCTTTCAGACTGAGATTACCAGTTCATACGGTATCATCGATTGCGTGAGCACCCTGCTTTACCACAATTCCCGGTGTTATCAAATTTCATACCAAACGAGGTACATATCGTTACATTTTCATTGCAGTATTTTTATTTTTCTTAACATTATTAACGTCAACCCGAATTCAGTTAGGGTGAAACACCGTGTATTTGTGACTAAATAATTGGTTTGCAACCCCATGTTCCATAATAATTTTTTATCCTCTTGATGCCTACTATTACTCCTCTGAATTTGTCTGTCGAATTCGGCAACATCCTGTATATTAAGGGGTCTGGTCACTCAGCTTCGGAATTCGCCTCCGTAATGTTATGTCTATGGACTTTTGATGCATTCGTATATTTAAAATATCTTCTCCGGAAATTCATATTTTTAACATCTTTTTTCTGTGTACTCTTCTTAAGAGATGTCTCTTTTTTTTCTTAGTTTTCAAAATTTTTCTAAAATCTATGCTGAATTTAATATTTTATGTCTTAAAAGCGGGCGAACTGTGAGTAAGATTTTAACACTTCCTATAAAATTAAGTCTATACTTTAGAAATATTTTGAGAGTTAAGAAAAAAGAGACATCTTTTAGAAAGTGTACACAAAAAATAGAAGTTAAAAATATTAATTTTCCGAGGAGATATTTTAAATAGACGAATGCATGAAATGCCCATAGACTTTACAATAGTAAGGCGAAATCGGAAGCTGAGTGACCAGCCCCCTTAATACATTGATTAGTTCACGCTTTATACCAAGTGTAAATGAACGCGGTCAACTTCTAATAATCGGGATCCACGCCAAATTAGCGTATTGTAATGAAAAGTTTTCGAAACAACATGAATTGCAGTCATGAAATTAAAAGTAAATTTTGAAGTAAACATTGAATAAAGTTAGTAGGGTTCACATTTACTGCCTCTCTGAGTGATTTTTTGTTTTAAAATCGTTTAATTCTTTTAGCCAGGATCAGAAACATAGCTTTACACTGTAGAAAAACCACTGTAGATTTGTGCTCGAGATGAACAGTACTTTGTACTGAAAAAATGTCTTTTTTTTTGCAGCGTACTTAGCAAATTTTAATTTATTCCTATTAGACCAGGAGCCGGAAGCACAGACAATCACCTCATCGAGTTGACGGAGGAAATTCTAGCATTAGTTAAATCTTGATTCGCATATTAAGATGCAATCGGTCTGCCAAGTCATATCTTGGTGGAAAACACCTGAAAACCCGATTTTAGCGACTGACGTACCATTGTGTTTTCCTGCTCCCAGTCCTCCATGGTTTCATACCTTTTGGTGTAGGAAAATACAATGGTAAACCTATGAGTCAGCCGCTAAAATCGGGTTTTCATGCGTTTTTCACCAAGATATGACTCGGCAGACCAATTGCGTTTTAATATGTTAATTGAGCTCAGATTAATTCTGGAATTTCAGCCGTCTACTCGATAAGGTGATGATCTCTCCCAGTCTAGTGCTTTTACTTACGTTTGAAAAGTTTGTTGACATTTTCTAAGCAGTTTTTACTATTTGTTGTATTTTCCGACTTATGGCAGACGGATATACGGCAGTTATAGTAACGGAGCGTTAGCTATAAGTTTAAGCTACTGCGAAAATGGAGAAAATGCAGCATAGCAGCGCTACCAGTTGGACGTTATACACCAAAAACTAATCAGCACCAGTTTATATCAAGGTCTAACTGAACCTAAATTTTTTTGAAATTCTGTGCATTAGTTCTTGCGATAGAGCGCCCGCAACATTTTTGTCACAAACAGACAGACAGACTCACAGACTCACAGACAGGCATTTTCTAAAAACCATCAAATCGTGTTCAGGACCTTCTAAAACGTATAAATCCATTGAAAACCGGAAGTCGAAATTTTTCGCGAATCCAATACTTTCTTGTAATGGTAG
This sequence comes from Maratus speciosus, assembly GCA_963932465.1. Lineage (NCBI taxonomy): Eukaryota > Metazoa > Arthropoda > Arachnida > Araneae > Salticidae > Maratus > Maratus speciosus. The sequence continues at coordinate 337,531,981 of OZ010788.1, forward strand.
AAGAAAGTAAAAATTAACCCTAGCATGGGTCAAAAGTAAATTGCCTATCTACCCATGTCTTTTGTATTCATAATTTTCAAATTTTATCAAATGAAAAAAATTGAAAAAAAATTGAAAATTATAAGTACTTTTACAATTATATCTCCGATCAAATTTTGACATTATATAAAACAAAATTTGCAAGTTTATATTCAAATGTTTAGCTTTCACAGGGCTACTACTGGCCACTGTTTTTAAATTCAATTTCGCACCATTTTTTCAAAAGAAAAAACTTTTACATACGATTTGACAACATTTGCATGAGACATATACTGAAAAATGTATCTTTAAAAATAGTGGTGTGAACAGAATATAAAAATAGTCGCCTGTGGTAGCCCAGCTTTCATAGCAATGCTGATTACAGATGCCCGTGTTCCAAATAAAACTGTACATTTATCAATGGGTTTTGAACGTTTAGAAGGAATAAAGAAAATCCAATAATTATTTCTTTTCATTAATAATCCTTCTATAAATTAGATCTGCAACTGTTTTTAATATGAAATTTAATTTATTTCTTTTATCTTAGCAAAAATATTTTTTTTAAACCTTGGTTAAAAAACTTTTCTTAGTAGTGTATAATATTCAGTTGAGGGAGAAATAAACGGTCAAGTGGGAGTATTACTCGCATACAGAGGGTTCCGTACAATAAATATATGAATTAGTAATTGAATTATAAAAAAAACCGTTGCTAAAAGAATACTAAGACTTGGTAAAAAACTATGCAAAGTAGGGTTGGGTATAACAGTATATACTAGAAAAATGTAAATGGCTATACCATGAAAGTTAAAAGAGATTTGGAACCTAAATGATATCAAATATAGCTCTTCTGTATAACTCATTTTTACTTTCTTCTATCGTTACAAGAAGAAAGTATTGGATTCTTGAAAATTTTCGAATTCCGGTTTTCGACGGATTTATACGTTTTAGGGGGCACAGATAATAAAAAACATGTTTTTACAAAATGTCTGTCTGTGAGTCTGTCTGTCTGTTCGTGACACAAATTTTGCGGGCGCTCTGTCTTAAGAACTATTGAATGGAATTTAATAAAACTTTAGATTCAGTTAATCCCTGATATAAATTGGTGCTGATTACTTTTTGGTGTAAATCGCCCAGCAGCTGGCGCTGCTATGCTGCATTATTCATGATTTCCACAATTTCCACTCAAGAACTAAAGCGCGGATTTTAACAAAAACTTCAGATTCTGTTAGTCCTTGATATAATTAGGTACTGATAACATTTTGGTGTATATCGCCCAATAGGTGGTGCTGTTATGCTGCATTATTCATGATTATCGCAATAGTTCTATCTCAGGAACTAATGAGCGAATTTTAATCAACCTTCAGATTCAGTTAGCTCCTGATATAAATTAGTGCTGTTTTGTTTTAGGTGTAAATCGCCCAACAGGTGGCGCTACTATGCTGCAATTTTCACGATTTCCGCCATAGCTGTATCTCAAGAACTAATGCATGAATTTTCATTAAATTTTAGAATCAGATAGTCCCTGATATAAATTTTTCCTGATAAGTTTTTGGTTTAAACTGCCCAAGAGGTGCCACTGCTATGCAGAACTTTTCACGATTTCCGCAATAGCTCTATCTCATAAAACTAAATTTAGCATAGTAATAACCTTTCTTTCTACAGTGTAGCTAAAATAAAACATTCGTTCAAAGTTTACATTTGGCATTGTTCTAAGCGCGCTTCAAAAGCAGGTCACAAATTTGCAACTCCACCTTGGTCCTTGCCGCGTTTTTCCAGATAGGTTTTTAATTAACTTTTAAAGTCACTCGAGACGTATTGAAAGATCCATTCAATGCAAAGTAGTCGCGAATCCCATAGCATTTATGTAATTCATTCTAAATAAAGGGTCTCACGGCTCTTAAAATTGGAAAAAATGAAAAAAGAGACAATTTTCATCATTTAATATCTTAAAATGTATAAGATTTTAAAACAAAATTTTTATTGCGATGGAAGATATAAGTACTTTCTTTCATTTTATGTATTTAAAAAATTGCAAGATGCAGAATTACCATTTACAAGGAGCTCCAAACAGTTAGACATTTGAAGAGTAGAAAATTGGTATAACAGCTTACGCACACGATTAGAAAATAAATATTGCAACTAGAATAAAATTTTGGTGCCTACTTATACTTCAGATTATAGTAATTGCCCTGAATCTAAATAAATTTGTATTTAAAGCATCTTTATATTTTTAATACAAAGTTGCATTTAGCTAATACAAAATTTTGAAAATTTCAACAACATAATCACTTTAAAAAATATTTTTTTGAATAATAAAAAGAAAATTTTAGGTTTAGTTTATACAGATTAACATGAAACGTATGTTTTGAAAATTTCATGAAAAAATATTCAAAACTTTTTGAGATATCGTGCGCGTTATGCCCAAAAAAGTCATTTGAAGAAAAATGACTTAAAAGTATCGAAAATGATGCTTCAGCTACTGGGCGGGTATAATTCTAAAAGCCATAACTTCTGTTCTAATGAGAATTTGAAGGAAACAATTATTTTAAAATGCTCAGAAAAGATAGAAGATTAAAACCTAAAAAAAATTAAATTAAAATTTTTTGAAGCTTTAGCAGTCCCGAGACCCCTTGAATTAGTCTGTTTTTTACAATTTGACGTTTATTGCTTTTATACTGTTACTGGCCATTGCATTACACATATATATCATTAAAAGTTGTTAACTAGGCTTTAAAAGCCGGTGGTACATATAGTACGCCGCCCCTGTCATTATGAATCTCCAAACCGTCCATATCTTTAAGGGTTAATATCTCGGCTAAATTACTGACGATTTTTTTCGAAAATCGTGATCAACAATGCTTTTATACTTCTGCTACGATAGGTACCTCCAGCGCTGCTCAACACTTTTCCTGAATGCCCGAAAATCGAAATTTGTGAGTAACGGAAAAATGCGATTTTCTCAAAAACTATGTGACCTGGGTTAATCTCTATAATTTTCCTACGAGGTTTAAATTAACGTCTACTACCTCTAATTTTTTTATAATTTTAGTTTCTGTAGATTCGGAATTAGATGGGGGGGGGGGGGGGACATATTTTTGCGCTACATTTTCGACGATATCTTTGAAAATGTAATATCTAAAATAAGAAAAAAAAATGTATTTTTGAATTCAGCGTTACGAAAGCTTTCACACGATACCCCACACGATATACAAAGAAAATATTTTTTTTTCAAGTAACTTAATTTGCCCCTCCACATTTTTACTAAATATATTTATAAATGTTTAATAATCTGAAAATATGTGGGTCAATAAGTCTTTATTACTTCCCCCAATTTGAACTTTCCACATTATAGTTTACGAGTAAAATGGCTATTATAGACAGACAGACACAGGAGTGATCTTATAATGGTTCCGTTTTTACTTTTTAAGCACGGAACTCTAAAAAAGAAAAAGATAAATATCCTCTACTAATTAAAATGATAGTTGAAAAATTATATTTTTTCCAATGGACTGGAAATAAATTTAATTTTTTATACTATCCCGGTTATAAAATGCATACAAATTTATTATTACTTTTTTAAATAATAATCTTCGAATTTGGCGCAAAAATTTGATAAACAAATTCTACGTTTTTCAATTAGAATAAATAGAAACTCTCACGATATTCCTACAGTTACCTTCAGAGTTTTAAAATATTTTATAAAGAGTCGATTTCATGTTTCCTTTGCAATTTGAAATCCAATTTATTTACCTTGAATAGTCGTAATAACAAAATTCCCAGTGCTATAATAAATTGATTATATTACGAGTGTAGGGAAAAAGAAAAGAAAACTGCTAGTTCATTTTAAATTACACTAACTTATCATTAAATCAAATCCACCACATTCCCACTTTTTACCGCCTCCCAAGTACAGCCCTGTTAAAGAAAAGAAAAGAAAAAAAAAAAAGGCCTCACTCCATACTATTCTATTACCAAATTGTTGCAAAGTGATGGCAGAGATATTTGAGTAAAAATTGTGTCTTCTCCCTGGATATAAATACAATTTGTGAAATAGAGCCATCTACATATTATAAATTGTACCATCCTTAAATTTGCAAATAGTAACACCCACTCTTGACATCATATTTACTTACGTTCCTTGGATTAAAGCAGTCCGTAAAAGGTATATAGTTTGTATACTTTTTCTTAAATCTTCATAAAATTAGAAGAGGTCACAATTTGATTATGTTAAACCCACGTGACAACCTTTAAGTTATATTTACCAAAAAAAAAAAAAAAAAAAAAAAAATCATTCGATATTTTTCCCCTTTATACGATACAATGAGTAGACCCAAACATATTCCATTTCTTTCATTCTATTTCTTTTCAAAAACATTTTTAGTTAGTAAAATTATTAATAAATTCATATTAAAAAAACAATGAGCTATATTAATTTTTACATAAAGCGAATATCGATAACCAGAAAAATGGGTGTGTATATAGTTACATCTTCTTTCCGAATATACTTTTCTAAACAGAGATAAATTTGTTTTTTCCATGATATGAAGGGAATTATTATCAAAGCATCCACGTAAAATAAAATCTTAGCTATTAACCGAAATTAGATATTTCACTCAGTGCATGATGAGTATTTGTAGATGTGGGCATCTTTGTCATGTTCAAACTCTTCATAGCTTGGGAATTTCATTATAGACCTGGAGTGGCCAACATGCTTTTAATACTTGTAGTTTTAAATTCGCTTCTCTAAAGCTTTCTAAATCCTCCTCCCCTTAAATACAACAATAACATTGTTAATCGAAATTGACCAGTTATAACGATATCAGGGAACTTCCTACAATCTAACTTTCTATCAATCCTAAACCTGGCACATTATTATTTTTTTTAGAACAGAATCTACTTACAAGAATCACATCAGAATAACTTGAAGATCACCAGAAAAACAAATAAATTTCTTTGAGGATGTTATCTGTCTTTTTTTCAAATATTTCCCACAAAATAATCTAAGATAGTTTTTTAAAATGGGACGTAACCCTTCAAAAAAAAAAAAAAAAAAAAAAAAAAACTTACTGAGAGGTAAGAGCAATTGATACTGCCCAGTTACTCTGCTAGCCTCTTTTGGTAAGGAGCAGAGCTCTTTAAACTGATGTTTTGGGAGTTTTTGTTTTTATCTTAATTTTTAAAATTACAGATTTTCCTTGGGGGGGGGGGGACGCAATATCTGGGCATTTTAACATAACTATTTTTAAAAAATCCCGTCAGGTGAAATTGTCATTTTTTAAATAAAAGAAATATTGACACGCGATTTTATTAAAAGTAGTATTTTTCGCAAATATCATGGATTGAATTGCAATATAAAAGCTGGAAAAAATATACATACAAGTTAAACATTTTCCACCTGGGTGAAAAAGTATCCAGGACGAGAATTAAATCCAAAACCTTTGGCTTAAATTGCCCATTTTCTTCCAATTGAGCTACCTGGAACGATAACTAGTCGATACAATTCCCTCAGGCAACCTTTTGGCAATAGTATGCGGTCTGCCATGTAGACAGATCAACATAATAATTCGAAAGTAAAGGAAGCCCATTAAACGAATTAAACGTAGAAACGTTTTGCTATTTTAACACAGTTACACTTATTAGCAAATTTAAAATTACATTAACTTTTTATTTTGGATTTACCAATCAGTATTGTCAATTTAAGCCAATGGTTCTGGGTTCTATTTCCGGCCTGGATACTTCTTTACTCAGTTGGGAAATTTTCAACCTAATCAACTTCAGTGATAACTTTAACTATCAGTATGATTGTATTAGTATAATAAAGTATACAAAATTTGGTTCAAGTTCTCATTTGTGCCAAATGCCCACTGTGCTAGCAGAAAATTTGATCTCCGATTGCTTTTTTTCTCTAAGTGAAAGTAATCCATTGCGTGTAATTAACTATTTTTTTTAACCTTTCTTTAAATTTCTGAGTAAACAGATTTCATATAATGTAAATCTAAGGTAAACCTTCGTAAAGATGTTTTAGTTTCAAGGAGTCTAATATTTTTCTTATTAATGTCTTTTATATCTGATATACGCAGTGAATTGATTTATTTTGCAAGAATTATTTAGAACTGTTAGATATTCCTAGAATAAATCTATTTTGTATTACATGAAACTATTTTTCAAACACTTTCTATTAGGTCTATATTTGTGATTTAGTAAAAAAGTTAGAATTAAGTTTTGCAAGAAAAAATAATTTAGCAATAGATTAAATCTATTTAGATCTATTTAAATCGATCTTTTGCTCTAATATTTTTAAAAAATAAAATTTATCAGTATTTGAATCTAAATTTAAAATGTTTTTCAAATATACCATTTTAGTAATTTATCGTTAATACATTAAAATATTAGAATATCACTCATTATTTTTAATCTTATACTTGTAAATTAATTATTTTTTATTCAGTATTATCTAGTTCTAAATGTTACTGTGTTTTCAAATACTTTTATACTAGCTGTTGTAGTTCTTTTCATACTTCACAATAGAGTTTTTTAAAAAGTACATTTTTCTGCCTAATAAAATAATACTCTAATAAAACGATTTTTTTTTCATTTTGGTAGGAATACAACAGACTCTGTTGCCAATACAGAAAATTCTACATGGATCAAGTTCGATAATGAAAAAGCTACATTTGATAATTTTGCATCATCATTTACGAATGCAGAAAATTCTACATGGATGAAGTTCGATAATGAAGAAACTACATTTAATAATTTTACATCACCTTTTGATATCCCCGAAAAAAATATTCTTCACACAATAAGAACTACTGGAATATATGCAGAAAATCACTATAACGAATCAGTAAATAATTTCGTGGAATTCATTAATGTGCCTATGCACAACATCAGCATTAATTTATTAAAACTTCAGGAACACAACAGGACAATATTTTCAGAATATCCCAAAGACCTGCTATGTTTCGGCGCAATCTGTTTTATCCTATTTGCAATCATTGGTGTCTTAGGCAACTTTGTTTCTATCTTAGCTCTTTCAAAGTGCACACGACTTAGAAACGCTACAACTGCATTTATAGTCAATCTTTGTATTGCAGACTTTTTATTCTGTAGTTTTTCTATGCCACTTTCTGCTTTAACGTTCATTCAAGAGAACTGGTATTATGGTGATGTTTTATGCAAACTCTTTCCGTTGGTAAGATACTCAAATGGTGCTGTATCGCTATTCAGCGTCATTGCCATTACCATCAATCGTTATATTCTTATAGTACATCCAAAATCATACCCAAAGGTATATACTAAACGGAATATGGCAATTATGATTGTGACAATTTGGATTACTTCTTTTCTACTGCTCTTGCCACCCCTTTTAGAAGTGTGGGGCACATTAGGATTGGATCCAGACGTCGGAACTTGCACAATTCTGAAATTAAATGAAAAATCGCCAAAAATGTTCCTGTACATATTTGCCTTTGGACTGCCTTCGGTAATATTCATTTTTTGTTATGTGAGAATATTTTTTGTCGTGAGAAAAACATCCAGGAAAAGTCAAAGAATAGAAGACAAAGTAGCCTCAAGAGGTATTAGTTTTATTGGAAGGAAAGGTTTAGTAAGTAAGCATTACAGACATTCTGAAATGACAGTCACTTGTGAAGAACATCGTGATCGAACTGAGCTCCGTGTTCTCCGAGTTATGTTAGTTATCTTCATTCTTTTCCTTGTTTGTTATTTTCCAGTGTCGTTTGTCAAAATATTTCACAAAGAACACAAACTTCATTACATGAATGTTTTAGGGTATCTTGGCGTATATTTTTCGAATATAATAAATCCTGTGATATACATAGTAATGAGTAAAGAATACAGGATGGCTTATAAAGAGCTGTTTTGTTCAAGTGCGGGCAAAGGATAAATTATTTAATGCTAATTAATTCACAGTCTGAGTTCACACAAAATGTATAAAACGATATACAACAGAGTCTCTGTACATATCTAATGAGTATTGTACACTCCATATGATTTTTAAAAGCCTCTCTCTTGAATAAAATTGGTTTGAAGCTTCGCCATAGCATTATGAATTACAAGAGATGTTGAATGAGCGTAAAACATAGCTTGACTATAACATTTTTTGTGCTCACTACATTTTCAAATTGTTTGGTAAAATGTAATAATAATTGGTTAGACCTTCGATAACTCAAAAGATGCAAAGGAGGTATCATTTCAAATATGGATATACAATTTAGTGAAAATAAATACAATCTTAAATTTTTTCCATAAAGATTGGAACTGACTAGACAGTGTCATTATAACAAACTCAAGTTTTAAGAAAATAGTTGTTTTCTTCAAAAGACAATAGGATAAATGACGACCTAACTATTTTTTTCTTTCTGTACAAAGACATGTACTGTATGAAAAGGACTTAACAAAATACTTGATGCTTTTACCAAAACTGGACTGAATAAAACATTTTTAATTCCGATGTGTTTGCGGAATAAATTAAAATCGGAGTCTCATTCATACTATTTTGCAATAAAAAAAAAAAAAATAATAATAAAGAATGTTATCATGAATAATCTGCGCTCATCATTTTATCCGATTATAACGTTTGGTATAACATGATCAAAGAAAAGGAATGACTCAATTACATAATAAAAAATCTCAACAAACTCCAAAATAGATGGTACGAACGAAGAACATGAATTTCTGCAAAAAATTTATCATAATTTCCTAACAAACTCTGACGTTGATGTATGTATCTAATATATTATTGTAAATATGGTGTAATTCTAAATTGTTTTTACAAAAGTATAGGGGTGATTAGTGTTATCGCTGACTTTTTACCAACATTAGCAATTTGGCTAATCAGAAATAAAAAACATTCGCTAAATGAAAAAAAAAAATGTTAGCAAAGTAAATTCGTTGTGAAAGACTGAAAGTTTAATCTTTAACCAATTAATGTACCCTTTTTTTAAATATATTAGCGATCTTTGATTTAACGTTGTGCTAAAAATTGCTACAGGGTTTCAACAAGTTGTTAACCGATAGAAAAAAATTATCAGGAAATGTCACTTTGCATACAACTAATAAATAGTGACAAACGGCGAGGAGTGACTAATTCCAGAGCCGCATACTAGCAAATCTTTTCCCAAATTTTTGACGTCTTATGCAAGTAATTTTGTTTGAATTTCTATCATCGCCATGCTGGCGCAGGCACAGCGATTAACTGTCAATACAGAAACACCTATTAAATTGGTACCTGGTTATTTAACACCGTTCGCATAACCATTACAGTGGCTTTGGCTGATGCTATATTGAACTGGTCTTCTCTTAGTATATCTAAAAATAGAGTAATGTAAATGGTACAGTACTATTGAGCATAAGAAACATCAATTGTTCAGTAAAACAAATAAGAGAGTTGCTTGAACTGACACATACACACACAAAAAATGAGCAAAAATTTAGCACTCGCAAATTGGCGAGTCTAATCGTCCATTTACTCGCCAACTGAAATATTTTATCGCGATTTGGCGCAATGGCGAGCGACAGCGAGAACCCTGGGGGTGATAGTACCCATTCAGACGAGCAATAATTACCATAGAACATGGGGTCGCAATCTACTTTTTTAGTCACAAATACAGGGTAATCTACCCTAATCGAACATTGGTTGACGGTCATAATTTTCAGCAAACTAAAGTATATTATAAGGAAACTTTTAATTGACATACTCACTTTTGTTGTAAATATGATAACACACATAAAAAAGGTGGTAGAAGTTTCCATTATACGCGCCAGCAGTATGCATTTGACGCTCCATATTTTGGACTGTGACTATTAGTTCATAAGGTATCATCGATTGTGTGAGTACCCTCTTTTTCCAGAACTTTGCGTGATGGTATCCCATTTCATACAAAATAAGGTACATATCGTTACATTTTTATTGCAATATTTTTCTTTTTTGCAAAATTATTAGTGACAAACCGACTTCAGACCCTGTATTTGTGACTCAATAAGTGATTTTCGACCCCATGTTCTATGGTAATTATTACTCGTCTGGATGGGTACTATCGCCCCTCTTATTTTGTAAAAATAATTTAGAATCACACTGTATAGTGGAATGTTAAGTGGTATTAGACATTAATATTGGTGTAAAAACATGCTTCAGAGTGAATATTTTGTGATAAAAATAAAAAAAATTGTTTTATAGCTGATTAATAATAATCTATCTATGTTATAAAGGACAAACGGGTCCGTATGTCACGCTGACGTCATTTTGATGTTGGGAACGCCTAACGATTAAATTTCCTGTTTTGAAATTCTGGCTGCTGCAATTTTTTAAACTGTTAAAGATAGAACATTTTCAATTTTTATACCGTCGTATAGGGGGAAAAATGTACTTTCAAATGCAATCTGTTTGAGCACTTTACTCACTTATTGTGGCTTTTAGAATAATTTTCAAGCACGAATTTTTTAATCTATCTCCATCGACAGGCTCCATTACAGAAGAACCCATTTGCAACAATATAAATAGTTCAATATATTCGCTAATTTTTTATAACGAAATTAAAACTTTATCAATAAAAAATGAAATTAAATATAAGTTTAAACATGCAATCGAACAATTTCAATTTTTACACCACCGAATGGAAAAAAAGTACTTTCAAATATAATTTGCTTGAAGACTGTATCTCAGTTTACTAATTGTTTATGGTTTTTAAAATAATTTTCAAGCATGAATTATTTTTAAATGTACAGTCGTGGAAAAAAAAAAGTAAACACCCCCTACTAACTCCTCAACAAATTATCGTAGAAGAAAGTTACTGGTACCGAACGATTGGAAATAAAGTCTACTTTTAAATGATGTATATAAAATTTGCTTAGGGGGCCATCTACATATTAAAACAAATCCAAACTTCATTTTTTTCAATGACAATACCCAATTTTAACGAGATATTTCAAATCTGCGGTTCAAACTATGTCTAGACACCGAATTTCAAGTCATTTGAATGATAACTTTTTCAATTATAAACATTAAAAATTTAGTGCTTCTAATGTTAAATTACATTTTCATATTTTTATTTATATCTCCAGAAATTATGCTCCTAATGTGCTAATTTTTTGTGTAGCAATAATACTAATAGACCCAAACATAAATACGCTGAATTTGCAATTTTTATAACTTTATGATATGAATTATGATATAATAAATTAATACTCGAAAAAATTATGAATTGCAACCTACAATTTTTTTTGATGGAATTAGATTTATTAAGTCCTGCTTTATGGAAATCCAAAATTTCACATTTTTCTTCCAAGTAGTTTTCAAATTATGCTTAAAAAACGGCAAAATGATGGTTTAAGAGGCCGTCTATAATAGGAGTGACTAGATATTTTGAAATTTCTTTTGTGGTCGTGTAATCTAGTAGGCTTCATTGACTTCTTAAGGTGCCTTGATCAAGATGAGGGCTCTCTCGGTCTCGGTTAACAATCGAGTTCCGAACTTCAATTTGAATAATGCCCTTAAAATACGCTCGTTTTAAAATATTTAATTTCTTAGAAACTTATGGTACGAATTGCATAAAAATTTGTTTTTAGGCTAATTGAAGGGTGTAGAGTTCATTTATGCTGTCAGAATTGTGTACTGCTATTGAAAAAAAACAAAGTTACGGTTCGTTTTAATATGTAGATGGCCCCCTAAGCAAATTTTATCTATATCATTTAAAAGTAGACTTTATTTCCAATCGTTCGATACCAGTAACTTTCTTCTACGATAACTTGTTGAAGATTTAGTAGGGGTGTTTACTTTTTTTTTTCCACGACTGTATCTCTATCACATGCAACTCGATTACGAAAGATTAAACCGTTTGCACTTGAAGTAATATAAATAGTTTTGCATTTATTTCCGGCTAATATTCCAGTATGAAATTAAAACTTCATTAATAAGTAAATAAAAATTATAATCCTAATTATATTATAAATGTGAAAGTGTGCGTGTATAAATGTGAAAATATCATGATATTTTTGAAAATATCAAAAATAGCCGATATTTTGATATATATCCGATAGTTTCGATACATATCCGATATTTTCGAAGCAGCCAACTTACCGCTGATAATAAATGTTTTCGTGCATAATATTGATTAGAAACTAAAATATATTGCACTTAACATGAAAACTTAATCAAACAATATTCTAAAAATGCATTTATTTAATTTTTTTTTATTTATTATTATTTTTTATTTATTTTTTCCCACATAATACAAAATTGAAGATGAACTAATTGAAAACAATAACAATTTGCGTTATACACTTATATAAAAAAAAACTAAGTATAGGATTCAGTATCAAGATCAAGTATAAGAAAATCAGATATTTTTAAAACAAATACAAAAAGTTTTTTTAATTGAAAAATGTTAACATAAATGTAAGTATAAAATGTCTTATTTCGTATTTCCTAACATCGTGTATAGTTTAAACTCAACTGAACCAAAACTTGAGAAAAGTCTATTTACTAATGAAGCTGTATATAACTGCTTATTTAAATTAGTCAGTTTATCTTTCAATGGTTGTTCTGAATTAATTATGTCCCACATAACTATTAGTTCAACATTTAAAAATAAAAGCTTCAAATCCAAAGCTTGAAAAATATATTTGTTTTCTTTTTTGGCTGAAAAAGTCACATCCAAAAGAGACAAAAGTTCTTTATCAGATTCGCACAGTCAATAACAGTTGAAAATTTATTTCATTTATACTGAAATATTACAAACTACGACTGAAAATATCAAAAATATCTTGTGCAGATTCATATTTTGAAAATAAATATCAAATGCAGAAAATATGAAACATCTTGATATATTGAAAATAAATATCAAGTATATGAAAATATCAAAAATCTTGATATTTTGAAAGTAAATATTGGTTATATATCATAATATGTATCCACTGATATATATCAACGAACACTGGCTATATATAAACGATTATTTAAATGGTCATTGCCAGAGGCAAAAGTTCATTATCTACAGAATGACACAGTCAATAACAGGTAGAAATTTCATTTACACTTGCTTTGAATGTAGAAAATATAAAAATTATCTTGCTCAGTGATATTTTGAAAATAAATATAAAATATACAAAATATCAAACATCTTGATATTTTGAAAATAAATATCAAAAATTTGAAAATATCGAAAATATCAAAAATCTTGATATTTTAAAAATAAATATCGGATATATATCAAGATATATATCATGATATATATCCATCGATATATATCAACGAACCCTGGCCAAAAATGATCATGGGCTATGTTTTATTTAATTTATTCAAATATTTTTCTTAATAATTCTAAATTTCCTTATTTTCATAGAGAATAAGCTGATATTTTTCTATAAAATTTAATCATCTTTCTTTCTCGTTACCAAAAAATCAAAACCCCGAATAACAATTTCTCCTCAACAATTAATTTTCAATGGAAAGTTTTCCACGTGAAGAAGGAAAATTAAATAAAAAACTAAGAATTAAAAAAAAGTTGAATATGACGTCATTTTGAAAATAAAACAGAAATTTTGAAGTATTTGTTAATAATGCAAAGTGCATGAAAATGAATAAGTACAAAAAGCAGATGATTATGACGTCATATTTGGAAAATAAAAAGGATATGCTTTGATGTTGAAATAAAATGGTCTTGGGTTATGGTATTAATTCTTATTATGTAAAGAAAATTATTACGAATGCTTGACGGTTTATCGTCTGCGCACGGCTAACGTGAAGATTTAATTTTTAATTTAAAAATGAGAAAAAGTAAAAAAAAACAAAAAAAAACCCGTTTAAATGAAAATGGATAGTAAATGTCAATAATTTGCACCGTAAAGTTATCCATATCGAAAATAACGCCGGGATTAGCGGGAAATAGTTATTTTCATTCTTAAAAAATAAAAAAGAATACTCGATTGCCTGAAAAAACACAATTTTTTAATTGTGTTAATTCTTAAAAAAAACCTTTCATTTCAGAAAATATGAATAAAAATTATTTTATTTTTTAAAAGAAAATTGCATTTTCATTCATAAAACTTAAAAGTTTAATATGATTGCATTAACCCTTTATATCCTGAATTTTGAATAAAAAAATTGCCCCACTTGAATAATTATTTACGTTAACGCTTAAGATATTCAGAAGAACATGCATAATAGCAATTTGATTTTTAGATAATTTTTTTTAAATAAAACTTATTTAATAAAAAGTTTCATAGTTAGAGCTATTTTTGCAAAATATTTATATGAATAATTAACAAAAAATACTGTTATGGAAATCTCACAATTCTCATACGAACAGTGTAAATAAATATACTGTGATTCTATCTGTAAGTTATTTTGTAATTGCAAATTTTTCGTATAACATTTTTTAACGGGATAAAAGCTACACCTAGGTAAATGGTAGAGAAAATAACCACAATAAAAAATATTTTGCTTCGACTGATTCCTTGTGATTTCTTAATATGATTTGGCAGAGACTTATTAGTAGGCGAATTAAATAAATTTTACATTGAATTTTATTAATGGTGCTTAAAAACACCAGCAGGATATAAAGGGTTAAAGTAACAATATTTTCCCTTTGCCAGTATCGAAATTAAGCCTTTAGTGCGTAGCTTTGCAATATGCAAACAACAGTGTTTTGAATTTAATAGATTTTTTTAATTCGTATATACCTAATTCACACCAGAAAATTAAAATAGCAATATTTGCTTCAGTTAATAACAGACATTCCGTATTTAAATAAAGCGAAATTTACAATTGAAACTTTCTGGTATAAAGTCTGATTCTCTGAACTACGTAATTTCTAGAACGTATCATGGGAATTAAAGTGTTAAAGGTAAAGTTTTATAAAATAAATAATTATATACAATAAGGTATTTGGAGACATACTTATTAAAATATTTGCTAATTTGCAATATTTTAGCGTAAAACAGCCATACGACAATAGTTTTTACTTATATTGCAGATGTGCAACAGAAGAAAAGATTGACGTATTACATGAAAAATGTATCTCTGATTTTTTTTTTCATTATTTTTCCTGTGTAATAAACCTTTCAGAGAATCATATATAATTTTTTTTCAAAACAAAATAAAAAATCGCGCATTTAAGGGTTAAGGCTAGGAAGCTCGAAGTATATTGGGGACACGTTTATAAATCATGGTTTCTTTTAAAGAGTTGGTTAATTATGCATGTTTTTAACTATCGGGAGGGAAATGTTTTGCTTAATTAATGCATCATCTTTCTTTTAGTGATGCGTGAACGATGTCACGGGTAACAGCTTGTGCAATACGAATAAAACACAAATTTAACAGATATGTAATTGTGTAGCCACTCAACACCTTGCAATAATATACTAATTTCAAATGCTAAAATGTGTAAATTAAAATTTTAAAACCATTAAAAATACGTTTATTTCAACTGTTGACATGTTTGGACTCTCCTCGAGTCATTTTCAAAACAAATAAATAAAACTATTCTAAATTTGCACGATCTATGAAACGCCATCATTCAGTTTTCCACATATAGTTTTTTCATATAGTTAGTTTCATATAGTTTTATTTATTTGTTTTGAAAATGACTCGGAAAGAGTCGAAACATGTCAACAGTCAAAATAAACGTATTTTTTACTGGTTTTAAAGTTTTAATTGACACCTTTTAGTATTTGAAATTAGCATATAGATATGTAATCGGTCTACGTGCTTAAATAGCTGAAATTATCAGAATAAAAAATGCTACAGTAAGTAGAGAAGTATTTGCCGATTTCTTCAGCTATTAATTCCTGGCATGCGGTTAATAGGAAAGTGTCGCTTTTAGCACATTGAAGACGGTATGTGATGAAAAGCATATAATCTGAATCCCCACATATTTTGAGCATATAGAATGCTACTTCTAGTATTTTTTAAATACACTGTAATTATATTAAAAACGAGCTCACAGTCAATCAGAAGTAAGCATGCTTGGATTACACCTTCAACTTTTATCCTTACAAAATATTCGGTACCAGTAACATTTTCTGCCTCCAATTCACAAAAACGTTAATTTACGTCACCCGTCCCCAACGGTTGACAAATAAAAAACGTGAAGTGGTAATAAATTTGAAAACTTCATTTGAATACGTTATTGATATTTTCTTATAAAAAGACTTTTTAGTGTTGTTAATGGGAAATCTAAAAAATATACACCAAGTGTAAAAAACATATTAGAGTTAGAAAAAAAAAAAGTTTTCACCTATGTTCTGTAACACAGGAAGCCCGAGTTGAACAACCTAATAATAAAAAAAAAGATAGAAGTTATGTGTGTGTTTGTCCGCTGTATTTTGAAGAAACCACTGCACATACAAAATTCGACAGGATATGTATGTAGTTATGCACCTCGAAGCCCGACTTTGGATTTGTTTATTAGATTTTTTTAAATTTAATTTTGTATGCGACTTTTAGCGTTTTTTTTTTTTTTTTTTTTTTTTTTTTTCGATTAGAAAAAGGAATCCGGTTTCAATCTTTTAGACCATAATAGTAAACTTTATCGTATTTTCCATAAAGTTTATTCGGAATTCGCACTGGGATTTTTTAATTCACCTTTAATATTTCGCGTATTTTTTATGCGATTTTTAGAGTAAATTTTGTCTTTCTCGATTTTTGAATTTTACGCGATTTTCAGTTTTAGCTTATTTTTGCGTTTCGCGTCAATTTTTTGACATTCGTAAAATGAAGTCGGTTTCAAACTAATATAGCCCTTCTCGATTTTTGATTTTTTTAGCGATTTTTAGCATTTTTCTGCGCTTCGGGGAGATTTTTTCACGTGCGTAAAAGGAATTCGGTTTCAAACTTTCCGCTTAATATAGTAAATTTTGTCCGTCTTGATTTTTGATTTTTTAGCTATTTTTAAATATGATTTTCAGTGTGATTTCTATTTTTTTGTTTTGTTTTGTTTTGTTTTGTTTTGCGTTCCGTGGCTCCTTTTTGACAATCGTAAAAGGAATTCAGTTTCTAATTTTTAGTTTAATATAGTAAATTTTATCCTTTTCTCAAAAAAGCTTATTTGGAATTCGGGCACCAATTTTCAATTTTTTCACGATTTTTTAGAATTGTTTTATTGTTTTGTGCGATTTCTTGACAGGCCGGGCAACGACCGACCTCTGTTAGCAAGTTAACAATAAAATTGATTTGTTTTGCAATTGATTAATCTTTTTATTTTTAATTTTTCAGTTCTTTTTTTACGTATATTTTTCAATCAATTTTACTTTTTCGTTTATTTTTTTTATTCGCAAGAGTTTTCTTATGGTTTTAGATGAGAATAAAAAAATAACACTGAACACCTTCGCGTACCCCTCGGATTCCGCGGATCAGGGATATAGTGAAGGGTATATTGTGGTATACCTTCTTTATAACTCCGTATACCCTCCATACTTATAACGTATGCTTTCTGGTATATTCTCTCTGCATACAGGGCATATAACCTGCTGGGTTTTTACGACTTCACCAATGTTGTTGACCACAGTTTAAAAACCGTTGTTCTATTGTATTAAAACAATTCTCGGTTATAGGAAATTTATCTTTTTTCAGGCCAAAGATAGTAAGATAGGTGTATTATAAAATTACATTATTAAAAATTTCCAAGTTTTCCTATAACACAAAACCTTCTATAAGTATAGAAACGATATATTTCCCTTGGGTAAAATAAACTTTTTATGTTTCTATCATTAGCCAACAGATGGCAGCATCAAACAATAAGTTTCCTTCTTTTTTTACAAGGAAGAATTTTTACTTTGATTTTCATAATTTAACTTAACTACTCTTTCAGCCTCCCCCCTTGTGTCTTTATTGTAAAAATACTAACAGATGATAACGCAGCACAAACTTTTAAAAAAGTATTTAAATTCTAAAAAGGTAGAAAAATCTTATAATAGAAATATTATGGCTGATGATTGCCTGTATGATTTGCATAGCATTTGATGCAGTCATAGAAGTATGGATATTACTTACTACTATTATGTGTACAATATGCATTCTCATTTTGCTATTAAAATTATGAATAGCGTATGCAACGTTGCATGTTTGTTTGGTATTCAGAGTTCGAAATTCCAAGTTCGAGCTTTTATGTAAAAAGTTATTTTTATAATGACTTTTTTTCCCTTCCATCATTACTCAATAACTTGGTGTTTATTTATTTATTTATTTTTTCAAAGTAAATTTCAAATTATTCTAATAAATTACATAATTCATCTGTTAAATGCAGTGCACTCTCTAAGGCTGCGTACTCACGCGTATTTTGCCTGCTTGTCCAGTATTCTTGGAAAAGCTTTTATTCTGAACCCATCTGCGGTTTATTGACAAAAGAATGAGGGGAATCAACAATGGGTCAGGAGATAAGGAGCTCGACTCTACTTGAAGGAAAGGTTCCTCTTTTGCTGGACATCAGTCCCTTTCCTGCTAAAGTCGTTAAAAATTAAAGACACCGCGTGGCAAGAACAAACGAAGCCGACACTGATTACAGTTAGAAGGATAGTGTGTACGCAGCTTAAATCTCACAAAAGTTCGGATGAGAGGATCTATGGGTTTTATAATTTTGCAGATTTTATATAATTTCCTTTTTGCCTTCTTCATTTCTTTCTTTTTTTCTTTCTTTCCTTCTTTCTCTCTCTCTCTCTCTCTCTCTTTTTTTTTTTTTTTTGTTTAATTTTTATCCATCAAAACACACTTTCTGTAAAATGTACAGAAATTTACCCTTTTATTTAGTAGAAAAGGAGCAATTTGATTAATAGGATAAAATGGACTGTAAATTATTCCTTGAAATAGTGACTTTATTTTAATTTTAATCCATTCTAGTGACACACTTGTCTTTACAAAGATGTCCCACTTGCGTGTAATATATATTGAAAGTTTCCCGACACTAAATTCAACTTAAATAACATTCATAAACTATTATTTTAGTTAATTTAAAAGATTTTATTAATTAATTTCAAAATTATATTTTTATTTATATAATTAAATCACGTAAATCTGAGAAATGTATGATTTAAAAAAAAAAAAAACTGAAAATAACTGTTTACATCCTAAACAGTATGCGCAAATTTTAAAAATCTTCAGATGTAAAAGAATCTAACAGTAATTAAAAAAAGGGGGGGCAGAAAGAGGCATGATTGAAGACATCTCTTTACGGGCAGAGCCACTAATCTATGGAGCTACTTTGTACGAAGGTTGTAGTACCATACCAAACGTTTGCTTCAAGGGAAGCCCATTTATGTGAGAGAAGGATTAGCCATGATGCAAGTGCTCACTGCAGAGGAAATCCCATTCGTATAAGTAAAATAGGTTTAAAAAAAAAAAAAAAAAAAAAAACAACTGATGGCTACAGGGCCGAAACTAGCCTTTTTTGTACCCGGGGCAAACATGGGTTTTGGCGCCCCCCCCCCCCCTTCTGCAAAGTATATTTACAAAGAGAATTTTACTAATTTTCTAATTGCTGACTTATTTTAAAATTTAAAGTATGTAATCATAAAATATGTAATACTGAACTACGTAATGTACAATGGCGGATCCAAGGGGGAGGTCACGGGGGTCATGACCTCCCCCCTGAACACCAACAAAAATATTCTAAATATCATTTTTAAAATGAAATATACAGTAGAGTCCCGATTATCCGAGATTCGCTTTACCGAGTTTCCGCTTTAATCGAGTTACTTTCTTCTGATGGACCGATGGCTTCCACTGTAACAGCCATTATAAATGAAGTGCTAGGTGAAGATGAAAGAGCAGTCGTAAAAAGTTAGAACTCTGATTTTCTGTTTTTTCCCATTCTGACCAGAAAATCAGAGTTCTAACTTTTTACGGCTGTTCTTTCATCTTCACCTAACACTTCATTTATAATGGCTGTTTCAATGGAAGCCATCGGTCCATCAGAAGAAAATGATCCATTCCAAACGTATAATCCTTCATTGGGAGCTCCTTCGCTCTGGCGTCTGGGGCACATGCCCCCTCTGCCCCTCCCCTTAGTTTCGGCCCTTGATGGCTATTCACCAAAATTTAGGAAGAACTTCATTTTGGCACTAGAAATGAAGATCCGATGTGTCTTCTACCAAAAAAAGTTGCTTCACCCTGTTTTTATTTTGTGGGGAAAAGGGGGGGGGGGATTCCACTTCAGGGAGGGGGATAATTTTTTTTAAGTAAGTCAAGTAGGGTATCGTTTCTCATAAAATTTTCAATTTTGAGTCGAATGACACCATCCGAAAGTCGATAGGGTAATTTTTTTACAAAGTTACAGTACGTTTTATGAATACAAAATCGAAAATTAAACTTTATGCAGATGAAATAGGTTTTTACAGTAAAAACTGATGGACAGTCGAAAATTATACTTTATTATTGAGTACAGCTTTGTCAAATTTATTTTACGTTCAAAACATGTTCTTTATATCATTTCAAACTTATTATGCCCTCAAAATAGCAATAATCAAAATCAGGATAATCTGAGTCTTCTTCAAGGTCATTAAAGTTGTCAAAATCCGTGTATTCATAATTTTGAATTCTTAAAACCATTCATGACTTAGTATTCATAAAACCTGCCGAACTTTCTAATGAATGACTATATCGACTTGCGGATGGTGTCATTTAATTCAAAATTAAAAAAAAAAAAATACACATTAAAAGATACCCCACTTGACCTAATTAAAAAAGTTGAATTCTTCTTCCCCCGAGTTAAAATGCCCCCCACCCTTTGCCCCCAAAACACGATAAAACAACTTTAATCCTTGTGGACTCATCGGATCTTCATTTGTAGTGCCAAAACAAAGTTTTTTTTTTTCAAATTTTTGTAAATGGCCATCAGTTGTTATTGTAAAAATCTATTTTATCTGCATAAAGTGTAATTTTCGACTTTGTATTCATAAAACGTGCTGTGACTTTGTAAAAAATTATCAACAACTTGCGGAGGGTTTCATTTGATTCATAATTTTAAAATACGTAATAAACAATATTGACCTACTTAAAAAAAAAAAAGAAGAAAATTGATTTTCCACTTCCCTGAGGTAACCCCCTCCCCCTCCCCTCCAAAAACAGGACAAAACAACTTCTTTTTTTGGAGGGGGGGGGGGGATTTTCATTTCTAATGCTAAAATGAAATTTTCCCTTCATTTTCGGGAATGGCCATCAGTTGTCGTATTTTACTCAAAGTTTTGGTCTATTTTACCTGTACTACATTGTAACACGCGTCTGTTTCTCATTACACATGAGATCCATTTTGATGCATTAAAACATCTGCATGCTATCTAATTTTAGACACGTGTTCTTTCCCTTGCGCTGATTTTCACATTCTGCAGTAAATAGTATTTATTGCATTCTTTTAATTACTTTGTATCACAGGCGGAACCAAAGATGCATCATACATTAAAGTTTTCATTATTTGAAAGTAATAGGAACATGGACATATTTGCTATTGTATTATTCATAATTACATTATCAAGGGTTATATAGAAAAAGTGGTTGATCAAGTGATAAAAGTGAATTTTCAAGTCATTTATTAGACTGCAGATAAGAGATCAACAATCATAAGCATCGATGCTAACATTCCATTTTTTCAAAATCAATTATAATTTGAACCAGAAAAAATACTTAATGGAATGTTTCTTCTTTATATGTGATTATTAATTAACTTCCTTAAAAAATTAATTTCTACTTTTAATTAATAATAATAATAATAATAATAAAACCAAAAAAAAAAAAAAAAATACGGATGGTTGGCAGCTATGCAAAATTGTGCAGATTTAATTATATTACAACAAAATGTAATATCATTTAACATTCCACAACGAATTTTATAATTTAAAACGTATTTTGTACATTTAAAGATAACTAAAAGAAAAATTGGTAAAAGTGACTTATCACTTTTTAATGTAATTAATTTTACTCTAAAAAGAAATTTGAAACAAAAAAGACACACTAAGGTAAAACAACAGAATGCGATGTCCAACGCGTATTTTATCTTTAATTTCACACATACACCGGTAGCATATACAGGATTTTATTTTGGAGACCTGGGGAGGATGGGGGTAGCTTTCTATGGAAATGGGCAGAATGTCCATGATCATATAAAAATATTTAATTTCGGTTTAAGGAGATGGGGGGAAGGCTGCGCCATCCTCTTAAACTCCGCACCCCTGCTTATGACCCTTACAGACACAAAAATTTATAAAAAATGCGGTGAGTAGTATAATTTTAAGCACAAATTCATCATTACGGTTACTTTATTCCTTTATTTTATCTGCAGTCAATCATAAAGCAAGTTAAAGACAGGTAATTCAATTCCTTATCGACTTCAACTATAAGCAAGAGTTTTCAAACTGTTGATAAAAAATAATCATTCGTCTATTTTTAGCGCATAAAAATACTAGAGAACCCATTACATCATGTATTCTTGAATTATTAAGCAACGTCCATTATCTTGATGGCTTTCTGCTATTAGCACACACATAGCTCAGAATTATTGGATTAGTCGGGAAACCTTCATCTTTTATGTTTGAGAAGCAGTATGCCACAAAATTAAAGAGATATATGGGCGGGTAATACGGTGTTGTTTTAATTTCTTAGTAGTTTTATACAGTTCAGTCAGTATTGAATACAAAAGTAACCAAGTAAAATTAAATTTAAAAAATCAAAAAACCCGACTGAACTAATTAATCATTTCTCATCAATGTGAAACAATTTTTTTTATTATTTACCCATTTTTTTTAATTACTTGTATTGATGACTTTTAAGTTGTGTTTAATTGTTAGTTCCTATGTATAAACACTGTATTGATGAGTCCTATAGATGTCTATGAAAGTTAGAGTTGCAGTAAAGCTAGAGATCCTACCTACACAGGTTCCAGGTTGTGTAATATTTAAACGGAGCTTCTGACTATAAAATAGTCAATGAAACACCGTCTTCATTTTGAAAGACCTATCCTATAATATGCCACTCAACAGGGTGCGGAAAAAAGTTTTTCGTCTCTACCGCCATTTTGTATTTTACGGCCGCCATTTTGAATTTATAAAAACGAAACCTACCCTATAACCATCGTACGGTTAAAACCAATCGATAGAGACCTAATTCATTAAAATCCATCCAGCCGTTGGGATGTTTCGAGAGTATAAAGAAATCCACATACCCAGATACGCGTGAAACAGATAACCCTTCTTGGCAGTCGGGTAAAAAACAAAAAAACTTTGATAAAGAATAATTATGCTTAGATAAATAAATTGCGTATATAATTACTTTATCTATTAAATATATTTTGAAGATATTGAATTCTAAATGGAAACTGGTAAATACTGGGTGATTCAAAATGAATATAGCGATTACAAACGACTATAACTATTTTATCGAAAATAATTAATCGATAAGAATTACACAGAATGTATAAGGAAGTTCAAAATTTTGTTTCCATACTTTATAAATGCTCTATGTGACTCCCCTTGGTCACACGGACAACATCCAAACATCCTTTTTGTTCAAACATCCGATACCATCTGCATATATGTTGTTAGCATTTGGAGGTGCTTGACTGTACCGCTGACAAAATCTCTCTGCACTGTGATGACAGAACGACAATTGTGTAATTATAACACAGAATGTTCCAAAATGCTAACAACATACGCATATGGCATTGCATGTTTGAACAAAAAGGGTGTTTAGATGTTCTCCGTGTGACCAAGGGGAGTCACATAGAACATTTATAAAGTATGTAAACAAAATTTTATACTTCCTTATACAATATGTGTAATTCTTATCGACAAATTATTTTTCTATTAAATAGTTATAGCGATTTGTAATCGCTATATTAATTTTGAATCACACTGTATATCAGCAATGAGTATTTTCTATAAATAGTTGTCTATGCCATTCTGATTTTAGTAAGTTTACTTTACAGCAGCATCTTAAACGTTATTGCATTTAAAAATTTATTTACAAAACGTTTTGGTGATATATTTTTATTATGACGTGTAGTTTTCTGTTACATATTATCGAATTGGTATATAAGCTGGATTTTTTAGAAATTATCCTGTAAAAAATATCCTCTTTTAAACGGAGGGGAGAGGGTAAAGCTGGAACTGTTTGAAATTAGCTCATGCTTGACTATGTTAAATTAGCAATATATATTTTAATTACAGTATGATTATGAATCTTTTCTATGATGACTTTTTTTTTTATCACCAAACAATCTTTGTACGAACTGATGTTGGGATTTATCGGATAATTTTAAAGGCATTTTAATGCCCAAAGTTATTCTAAAAAAAAAAAAAAAAAAAAAAAAAAAAAAGTTCTAATAAAATAATCGGAAAAGTATATCTAGCTCGAGTTTTTCTATAATATTTACACAAACTCTGCATCAAAAATATCTATAGCATACTGACACTCGCTATTAAACAAAATGTGTAAAATTCATCCTTATTTGTTAAAATTTTGTTGCCCCGCGTACTGTTATGAACCGAAGTCATAAACATTATCCCACTATGTTGGAAAGCGTTAAAATGCCTTTGTATTTTTATTTCGTAGTCTAATTTTATTAAAAAAGTTTAAACAGGAAAGATTTGTCTACATTAAACAGCTATTTTAGAAAAGAAAATTTTATATTTAATTTCATAAAAAATTGTTAAATAAAATCTAAAAATTTTATAATTAATTTTTTCCCTACAGATACGTTTTAATTGGATGTTAAAACAGTACAATAATAGCATATCTTAAGGTACAAGCCTGACTTTGAAGATGATTTTTAAAAATTTTGATGTATGGCTGAAAACATACACTATGGAGCCATTAATCACCGGACCCTTTCAATTTTAGACATTTTGTCGAATATTTAAAAATATACCTGTCGGATTCTTCTGGTACTTCAGGATTATAAAGAATATGTTTGACCTCATATTTATCAATGTCGATCTGATAAAGAGAACAATTAGGGAGGGGGGGGGGACCTAAAAGTAAAAGAAAAGTAACAATTTTTGGTATCATCCTGTAAATTAAAACACGGAACATCTATTGCTGCAGAATACAAATATATGTACAACATATTTGTATACAAATATACTGTACAACACGTTTACTGATCTGTGTAAGAATAGCACGTATATTCAGGCAGATATAGTGATTTTTTTTAAAGTTGAAAAAATTCTTGCATGTCTTAAGCTTAATCATACAGGTTTTTCGACCAAATTTAACATCACTTTCAGAAAAATTAGAAAAATGGAGTAGAAATGATGTAGTGCAGTTAGAATATAAATATATTAAACATTTTAGGCAATATGAGCAGTTGTATGAAATAATTTTTATCTGCGCATTCGTGAACGATAACATATATTTTTCTTAGATAATTTAACACTCAATTCCACGGAATAACTCTCTAGAACTAAACAATCTAGTCAAATATCATGAAAATTCAGAAAGATATCGGCGATAGAGTAAAAAAAGGGTACAGAATTTTATGAGTGATTATGACATGAAAATTTTCAATGTTTTATTCTGTCAGTCTGCTAAGGATTCTCTCAGGAGAAGAAAAGCAAAAGTCCGACATATATTTCACTCACCCTCATAATAACACTTGAAGGATATTCTTTAATCTTGATTCAACTAAAACTTAATAAATATGTTAAATTAATGCAACAGGTGGTAGTGTTTACATTTTCTTTGTGATAAAGAATACACGCAGAAATTAATCGGTAATAGAGTCTCCTACACAATACAACAGTAGTAGAAGAACGGAATGGTTTCTTTCCATGATCGGAGTTCTGAGGTCATAACTGACAAGATGTGTTTTCAGCGATGTAAATCAATAAGCATATTTTAACAATACCATTTTATGAAAACAGGATCGATAGGAAAAATGCATGCAAGAAGTGGTGCTATTATTTTAAACAGCGTGCAACAACACCCGTTTTTAATATCCGTATAAATAATTTTCCTTTCTTTAAATTCCGCTTCATAATGTATCAGATCATACAATTATTTACGTAATCGTAATAGAACTGACATTACGAGATAGAAATCACAGAACTTTTTTTCCTCTGAGAAAGAATAACACCAGAGGAAAGGAGCAATATCGTGGCAAAGGAAACAACAAATAGCTCATAACTGTTATTAAAATAAAGATTCATATTATGGTTGGAAAGATATTACTTTTATTTATGGAACAATGTGTTTCCTTAGAACTGAATGTAAATGAAATATTTGCCTAAGGTTTCTAAGCCACGAAGCTTAAATTATTGGCGTTGAAATGAATCTGCTTTCCTGAAATGAATTTTTTGTTCTATATTTGTTCTTTGATGTTTATTTTCAATATAAAAGAAAGTAAAAACTCAAACAATCTTTAACTATAATATTTAAATTTTTTAAATATATCGGACAATTTTTAAATATTTGCTTGTTGTAATGAATACCAAGAAACACAATGAATAATAGACAGTTTAAATAAATTGATGCAAATTCCGCAACGATTTTGAGCTCAATAAAACGAATAACATAGAAAATAAGTTATGTAAATTTTGAGCCGTCAAGCGTTTTTATTTTATTTAAAAACTGAAAATTATTACCCATGAAATATTTGCAACAATGAAGGCGCTGAATGAAAGATTGAAAGCAATCGTAATTCTGATTTTGAGTTGAATAATGCGAATAACATAGAAAAAAGTTATGTAAATTTTGAGCCGTCAAGCGTTTTTATTTTATTTAAAAAATGAAAATTATTACCCATGAAATATTTGTAACAATGAAGACGCTGAATGAAAGATTGAAAGTAATCGTAATTCTGATCTCAGTCTCAATTTATGGAAGCTGTTTTTGTTACTCTATATTTTATTTATGAACACTCTACAAATTTTGATTATTATATGAATAATCAAAATGTTAATATGTTATGTATGTTAATGGCTAATATGCTTCTATTGTAACCCGTTTGCTTAGAAGTGCAATTTTCTAATAAATGGAACACATCAACTGAAGAATGAATTGCTATCATATCATTCGCAAGATTTACCTTTCTACGTGCCTGAAAAAAGGAATGGAATCGAGAAAGACATCTACCTTTAAAATTATAATGTATAGTAAAAGATTCTATAAAGTGTCAAACAATTTCTGTATTTTTTTTTTTCGCTATATACGAATGATTTGCAATAACAAATACCTGACAAATATACCATATCTGTGCGATTCCGGGCACTTTCGTAAAAGTCAACACGCGTGCTGATTGGTTACTCCAGATAAAAATCTGTGTTGCCAGTTTATTATTTTACCACCATGCAATGAAAAGAAATTGCGATTTTAAACATGAAAAACGAGGAAAATATCAGCACACATTCGAATTCTTCAAAATCTTTATTTTTGTGAGATTATTCAGTGCAAATTAATTTGGTATGGCAAAACACAATTTAAGAAACTATTTAGCTATTAAAAGGGCAATCTTAAACAACTAAATATCTCGTCCCTCCCCTCCTCAAAAAACAAACAAACTAATTGAGTTTAACATAACAAACCGAACACCCAGAGCTAATATACTTGATTGATTTATAAAATTTAAATAAAACTCCTGAAAATTGTAAAAATGGTTTTAATAAGCGATCTACATGTTTAGGCTTCACCGAAGCTTTTCTCAAATGGGAATATTCTACAGCTGCACGATCTATAATGCAATAATTTGAAAGGCTATCGCTCACACTTTTCACGTTTTTTCTCAAACGTATTTTTATTTATTTTTTATTGTAATACTCATTTTCATACGCCTAACTATGGAGTAACTCAACCATAATTTTGGAAAGTTAGATCATGTTGCACCGTTACATGTTGAATTTCTACGTGTTACTATCTCTGTGGATTCTTTTATAATGAATGGACAGCATACATCGGAGAAAAAATTATTTTACTTTTGATGAAATTTATTTAGATGGCTTCTTCTGAATATAATCTTGCAAGGGCTGTGTTTTTTCTATTTTACTTTATATCAGTTATCTGTTCCTTTTCACTACATGTCTTACCAGCATAATAATTCTTTTACCCATCGACTTTAATAAATGATATTTCACATAGTTCTGAAGGATTTTCAAAATGAATTGGTTTAATTTTAATACGAATAATATCCTTCAACTTTGGAGAGGTTTTGGCTGTTAAGCTGATATCGAACCGTTTAAATTACTCAAAGGGTTAAGTTACTCCTTGGTTAGGAGTATGGGAATAAGCATCAAAATAAAATTAAAATAAAATAACGCGAGTAATCTGAGAGTAAACGTGAAAAGCGAGAATGATGACATTTCAAATCATTGCATTATGGATTATGCAACTGTAGAATATTCCCATTTGACTTGATAAAGGATTCGGTGAAACGAAACATGCAAATCGTTTATGAAAGCTTTTTTACTGTATTTTTAGTTTTTATTTAACACCTTTTAGTAATTAATGCCATAATTAAACTTTGTTAAATATTTTAAATCGTCACGAGTTTCTTTCAATTGCGCAATGTGTTGGCAAAATACAGCATAAGAGTAATGCCCATTGAAGTAAACAGCAAATTCTTAATTTATCACACAGCATTCGTTTAAATTGTTTTAAAAACACCCATTTGACAGAAATTGGAAGCTAATATGCTTAAAAAAACTTATATATTTTTGAAATATTCAGTCCATTCGTATGTGGCTTCTTATTTAAATTTTTTGTAATTATATTAATTGATGATTTCAACAAATTGAATTCCCCACGACGATCTCTCTCTTTCGGTGCTCCAAGAAATCACGTACTATGTTCTCGGGAATGGCTCTGGGTTGCCAGCTTGGCTTCCATTTATTGAGAAATTCCAAATTCATGCCAGAAATTCCGAGTAGTATTCTTTGCTTTATTAAATGAATTGCCACGTCCCATGGACATTTCCTATAGACATCCCATTCCATAGATATCTTCTATAAACATCCCATGATTATTTCCTATAGATATCTCACCCCATAGACACTTCTTATAGACATCTCATCCCATAGACATTTCCTAAAGAAATCCCATCCCATAGACATTTCGTGATTACTTCACGTAAATATTCTTCTTTTGGAATTTCTTGTGTAAATTAGAAATTTCTGAATTAAAAAGGAGGCAAATTGGTAAACCTGATATAGGCTGGTTACATAAAAATATCGTAAAATTAGCTGGACCGCTTGGGACATTTAAATTATAGCTCAACATAGCCTAAAAATCAGGATGTCTTGCGGCAATCAAGACATTTAGCAACTATGAGCAGAATCGGCATTAAATAATTTAAGTCGAGTTTTGAATTTCCGATTTTTATAAAACACAGCCATGCATTCAAACTTCAAGTAAAAAAAAAATAATAGCTTTCATAAAAATTACTTATCGTAGACCACTTTTCGAAAATTTAAGGATCGTTAAGATTTTATAGTTAAACATTGTTGATTATCTGTCTAAATCTAAAATTTAAAAGTATATGTAAGCACTATTTATTAAATCTAAATCCAAATATGCAGCAAGTAATAAAATCGGAATCCCAAAAGTTGATTTTAATTTTCCATTCGCACGTGAGATCTTTAACATATAAGATTTAATTTTTCAGTGCTAATTTTCCACATTAATTATGGAAATTTCGAAACGAGAATAAGAGATAAAAAATTAGTTTATCACAATCGATATTTTAATGAATATTCATTAAAAATAATACTTTATACCGAAAATAAAAACTGCATATATTTCCTGAAAATGATTTTGTTAAAGATAAATATGTTACTCAAGTTAAAAAAAAAAGATATCGTTGTTTAAAGCCTTTCCTAAATATTATTTTTTTACAACACAAAATTGACAGCATCTGCAAGAACATTCATAATCAATTTTATTTCGTAGCTGATAAGAGTTAATATGACAGTTAGACTCCAATGGAAATACTTATGGGCAATAGAGCACTGCCGCTAAATTAACGAAGGGAGTTTAATTAAATTATATGTTACCGCATTTAATTTAGATTCTTCGATCAAATTTGTCCGTCGATTAGGAATTTAACGGAATATAAGATCATAAAGGTGTGAAAATATTTAACGAGGTTAAGGTAAAAATTTCCAAATTATGTGATTATCTTTTTTAATAACCTTAAGCAATTAAAAATACGATATTTATATAATTTTATTAGGCAAAAATGGTTAGTAGAAAAATAATTACTTCTTTTAAATTATATATATATATATATATATATATGTGTGTGTGTGTGTGTGTGTGTGTGTGTGTGTGTTTTCTTTTGAATTAAACAATTATTAGGACTTTTTTTAAAACGTTGTACAAGACAGCAGATAAAATTAGATTTCTTAACTTAAAAGTGCATAGGCAGAGTATGGCAAAACCAGGGTGTGTACGTTATTTATTTTGCCACAGATAATTCCAAATAATTATTGTCTCTTTATTTAATCGCAGACAATTGAAAAGCTGAGTGGAAGAACATATTATGCTACATTTTCTTAAAAATTTTTCATATTTTTGGATGAAGGCGTTATGTATTCAATCACATGGTAAAGAAAGACATTATTTATTAACATTTAATTTGTTAATATTTAATAATTTAAATAATATTAATAATTTTTATTTGAAAATTAAACGTGAGTAAGTTTTTCTGAGAGGGTTTAGTATCACACCCGTTAATATTTTAAACATGGTATCAAACGGAAAATAAATCATTTAAATTTACAACAAAAACTTTCACTTCAAATTTCTTCAAACGTAATTTTTGTTACTTAACATTTTCTTCCACTAAGCTCTACAATTGTTACAAATTCTAAAATAAAATAAGTCGAATATTTCATTTTGTTAAATAGTGGTGACAAATGTTCAAAGCGTATCTACTCAGGGTACATTATAGCCTGCGCATGTGTTTACGGGTAAAGAAAACTTATTTTATCTGCCGTTTTATATAACTTAAAAAAAATAATTGTTGAAAAATTATTAAAGGAAAATGAATAGTTATATTGCCCTTTTTTAAATTAAAAAATATATTTTCTCTTTTTCTCAAAACATTCTTTTAGATTTTTTTTTGTAGTTAAACTACTGATAATTTGTAATTGAACAGACATGTGGCGTAAATAAAGTTCTTGTATTATTCTGTTAATGTTTTCGTACTCCTTAAAAGTATTCCTTTTTATTGTCACCGTTGTCATATTCTTGTCTTCTGATATTTTCAATATCTAATTTAATATGTTAAGTTCAGAAAGATTGATCAAGTTCATGTTTACTTTATGTATTACTCTCCCCTTCTAAGACTCTGTTCAGACCACATTTTCAAAAATCATCTTCAAAAAGTCTTTAATTATTTAACTGGACTTTCACTTCCAAAACTTCTGTGTTCATCAACAAAAAAGCCTAGTCTCAATAATAAAATCTGAGGTGATAAACATGGCACGAAGTCTTCTACTTGGAACGTTCCCCTCTTGCAGTGCTTCAAAAAAAATTGACTACATCAAAAACGCGTCAAAAGAACCACTGCAGGAAAACTTGGTCTGATTGCATCTTAAAAACGTGATAAACGCAAGAGTGCCCTGATCCTGAGTGAAATAATTCCATGGAGTCCAATAAGGAATATCGAAGCTATCCTCCATCCCCAGGTGCCGACAAACCCACCTGTAGAAACAAATAAGAAAGGAGGGATACCAGGTGCAAAAACTCTGAAATTCGAAGCTTCTATTTAGGCTGATGATTTACCACTCGCGTAATATGAAGGCCGTGACAGGACTCCTCCATGTGCCAAAGGACACAATTGGATGCCCAAAGAAACCCACTTAAAGGGAGAATAAGCGAACAGGCTAGTTCGTTGATGATCGCGATCAACACTATCGGCAATAAATGAAGCATCCTCAATCGCGCCACTCAGCCACATACCAAATACTTCACAAAGTAGTTGAGAGCGGTCCCAGCGCCGAAAAGTCACCAAAAGTCACGACACTGATGTAGTCAACATTTGTGAACAAGTAGGGCGAAGTATAGGAGAATTCAAATGTCCCACAGCCAGGGATCAAAACCATCCCAATTTAAAACCTTGGCAGCCAAAAACCCAGAATTCCAAATCGCTAAAGCCACGGGGAAGGAAAACCAATCAGGAAAAAAGGGATAACTGCTCATCCAACCATCGACGTAAAAACTGCCTCTGCATGGACACGCTAGGATGGTTGGTGACTCAGAAAGTAGGGCTAGGTAAGCTCATAATTCTCACTTCTCACGTACTGGGTATTGCGACAAGCCACCCACTCACGGCTCAGCCAGCAAATGGAACCCTGAACCCAACAACGCTCGAAGCAAAGAAAATAATCAAAAGACCACAAAACACCAAGTCGTTCCCAAAGAGGGCAACATTCTGGAAGAAAAGGTCGACACTGGTCCAAATCGTACCTCCTACGGGTTGATTGGTTCCATGAACAAGGTACTTATTGTCAGACGCAGTTGGTGTCTGCGGCCTGCACCTTCCCTTTTCTCATAGAACTAGCCACGAGAGAGCAACCCTCCGGAAGAGGAAGTCAGTCACGAATCAACTCGCACCTTCTACAAGTTAGTTCTGTTTAATGGAAAAAGTCCTTTGTGCCAGCCGCAGTCGGCGTCGGCAGTTTGCAGCCCCCTTTTACTCAAGGAAGGTACCCCCCTCAACAATATACAGAACAAAACCAATAAGAGACTATCAAGTTGGGCGAAAGACCCACACAAACACTAAATTATTTACAATTTTTCCCTTTCTTTTACTTTTTATTTCAATTTGCTACTTCTTATTTTTTATTTATTGCTTTCCACATTTTATTCCCATCAAACACTAAAAGCCGATCCCAAGAGTACAGCTGTGCCTCCCTCCCATCTCAAAGGTTGGCAGTGCCTTAAGGGGTCTCAAGAGTCTTAAAGTTTTAATATTTTCGAAATTTTAAGTTTTTTAGATGTTAAACTCCTATCTTTTCTGAATATTTTGATATAATTGTTCCCTTGAAATTCCCATTAGAACAGAAGTTATGGCTTTTAAAATTATACCTGCTCAATAGCCGAAGCGGCGTTTCCAAAACTTTGAAGTCACTTTTCTACAAATGACGTTTTTGAGCATAATGCGAACGATATCTCAAAAACGTCTGAATATTTTTTCATGAAATTTTCAAAATGTATGTTTCATGTTAGTCTGTATAAACTGAACCTAAAATTTCCTTTTTATTGTTAAAAAAAATATTTTTTAGGTGATTATACTGTTGATACCTTCAAAATTTTGCATTAACTAAATACAACTTCGTATTAAAAATATAAAAATGCTTTAAATACAAATTTATTTAGGTTCAGGTTAATTATTGTAATCTTAAGTATAAGTAGGCACCAAAATGTTCATTCTAGTTGCAAAATTTATCTTGTAATCCAGCACGTAAGCTGTTATACCAATTTTCTGCTCGTCAAATATCTGACAGTTCGGAGCTCCCTATAAATTCTAATTCTGTATCTTGCAATTTTTTAAGTACATGACATGAAATAACATAAATATATCTTTCATCCCAATAACATACATTTTAAGATATTATATGTTGAGAATAGTCTTTTTTTTTTCATTATTTCCAATTTGAAGAGTCCTGAGACACCTTAACTGAAACAATCATCCTGTCCTCCGCAAAACGGGGAACAAAATAGCAGTGTCCGCTCCATCGGGGACCACGGTCCCGGTCTTCTTCCACACTTAAGTGGCCGGCTAGGGAATCAAGCTCCCACCGTACAGGGAACGGAAAACACTAGTGCAGTCCTCGCTAAACAAGGTACAGGAAACAGAAGTGCCTGCCTCCATCGGAGATCCTACTATTCGTGTCCTTCTACACCTATATGGCCAGCTCAGGAACAGAGCATCCGTTACTCAGCTCCTCGTCATCTCCCCAATTCAAGGGGTCGATTAGGGGCCACCAGGAAATGGTCCCATAAAACCTAATAAGACCTGATAAAAACTTGTTAAAATGTTCGCATACAAGGGTTCTCAAAAAGATTGAAACATGCTTTAACTTTTTACCTTTTGGAGGTAAGTGAGCACTGTAAATTGCAAAGTGTTCAAAATAAGCTAATATTTAAGATTATGCTGTTGAAATATTCTTGCCGTTAATTTCAAAAAGTTACAGTTCTTAAATTTATATATGGTCCCTATGTGTTACTCGTATATTTAGAAAAATTTTCTCAATTTGCTGACAAGTACAGCAGTAAAAGTTCCATATTTCTACGATCAAATTAAGGAGTTATGATACTTAAAAAATTATAAAATTTAGAAGCTTTCCGGCACTAAATAATTGTCTGTCTTTTTTTCTAAGTACAGGAAAACTCCAAAATTTCAGAAAATTCAAGAGATCATAACTCGGTGAATTCTTTTCGTATAAGAATAAAATTGTTACAGATGCACAGCTCAGACTATGAAGAAAAGTTTTCCAAATATATCTTGACCCAAAGACCTTATAAAAATTTCAAAAATGCAAATTTGTAAAAACTAAAACAGGACTATTTGATCAGCATGATCATAATTGCTACTTAATTTTAAACACTCATTACCTAGGTATCTGTATCACGTAAAAGGTGAAAGCTTGTTTCAATCTTTTTGGGATACCTTGTATATTTCCTGGAGCATTTGATTACATACCATCACATATATATCCAATTATCATAGACACCTGCTCCTGATGACTGATGATGGAATGGGATTACGATTGTTGATAGTCAGTGCACTATATTTAGCTGAATTGATTCACAAAATGATTTATTGTAGAACAGCTGGACCCTTTATATTAATAAGTTAATTTTTTATTCTTCCTTTTAAATAGTGACCGTGAATTTCCTTTTTCTGGATTTTTTGTGGGTGATCTTGCATTAATGAATCAAACTTCCTTTCGCAACTCAAAAACACTAATAAAAATTCTATTATGCGCTATTACTATCTGTTCCTACTCTTTAGAAATAATTTAAAATCTAGTCGTGATTAAAATCATTAAAAACTGACATTGTGTAACTTTATAACAATAAACACTGCTGTAAACAGTAACACATGAATTTGATGTTCTGTATATGATATATCGGATGCATTACAAGGACATGGCGCGAGAATAATACACTCTAGTGCGTCCACGCGCAAACTTTAGGTGTCGGAGCCTAATTGGAAGACTTGCCTGTATCCATCCACATATGCTGTATGTTAGTCTATTTAAAGATAGTCTCACTCGCGCTTACAAAGTGTAACATATATACATTCCCATTTAGTTTTTGGTACTTTAAAATGCTTTTTAACTCGAATATCCATAAAACGTATAAAATTAAAGTTGCATTAAAAAAATAATAAAAGAAGTGCGAAATGTCAATATGTAATTACTTTTCCTGCATCACATATAAACTTTATATAAAGTTAAAAAATATTTGTGAAATACGAAAATAATAACAGAGGCGTTTTTATTTCGAATGCTCAGTTAGAAAGTCCCCCTTTGACAGTTTTTTTTCTGTTTTGCTATAGAAAAGAGTAGTTTATCTACTTCATTTTTCTTTTTTAGATTTTCTGCTTTAGAATCTAAACAAATGCATGACAAAACACGTGTTTGTCCTTTTTAATACTTTCCAACTGTGCAATACTTTCCGACAAAACATCCGACTACGCGAGTGGGAATGCGTAAATATAATCGGATTTTTATGTAATTGATATACGTTTTTGAGATCTACTATGGAATTCTCAGTAATGAAAATGAATTGAATACCATTCACAGTTCATTTACAGGAACACCAAAAGAAATTCGTTTCATTATAGTGTATGGGGAAAATCGTTTACAATACATTTTAATGATGTTAGACTATTTCAAACAGATTAAAATTGATATATATCACTGAGGGTCTCAACAAGATGTTTACTGTTCAATATGGTGTGCATAGCATTTATCATTCATAAACAGAGAGACACCGTTAAAAGTGTTATGTAACACCACAGTCTTTGAACAATAATTGATGGAAGTGCATTTGCAGTTGTGGTATGCATTTTTAAATTTAAATATTTTTTTGCATACAATTTGGTGTGTATAATGTATATAGATCCCATACAGAATTGTGCAAAAGAATTCGAGTTCATTTTCGTTCATTGACAGAAATTGTTCAAAGATAATTTTTAAATGAAGTTAATCGTTTCCTAACAGAACCAAATGTTAGCATAATATGTAATACAGATAAAATTTCATAGATCCTATACAAGAATTCAAAAAAGAATTTGAAATCATTTCCGACTATAAATGATATTTGAAGATATTTAGTTTTCAAATGTTTTATGCTTTTTTTCAAATTGTTTACTTAAATATCCTCTTTTTTCTTACTAAACGGTGAAATTTTGTTATAGTAATCTGAATGTGTTGAAAAATATTTTATAATCTATGCTTGACGCATGATTTTTCTTTATGTTTACCTTGTGGTAAGGTGTCAAAAATTTGAATTATCACAAAATACTTCTCAATAAGTCTTATAATATTTTTTAAAGGTTAAAAATTATATCATTGTCTTTTTGTAATAAGAGCGATTCTCAAATAATTTTGACTTTTAAGTTAGATAATAATAATGATAATTTCAGTACGCATTCTTGTTTTTCTTTTATTTCTTATATTAAAAAACATGCCATCGCATGATTGTTTAAAAATATTGGGTCATCCAGAAAGTTCTGCGGTTCAAAACGAACTTCGATTTCATCTATATTTTGCTACTACTAATACCTTGAATAATCCAGAGATGTACATTTAGTCTTTTCTGCTTTCACTGTATAATTCTTGCTTATATTGTCGCATAATTTTTGTTTCAGTGCAGTGCTAAGAATGGAGAACTAAAAAGTTGGTTTTCATCATATTATGTTCTTTTATTTCAGAA
Source organism: Maratus speciosus (assembly GCA_963932465.1). Lineage (NCBI taxonomy): Eukaryota > Metazoa > Arthropoda > Arachnida > Araneae > Salticidae > Maratus > Maratus speciosus. The sequence goes on from OZ010788.1 coordinate 337,568,885, forward strand.
AAGGTAAAAATACTACTCGGATTCCTCGTAAAATTTGTGCTATATGAGAACAAAGTGTTGTTTCAGATGACACAGTTCGAAAGTGGTTTGAGAAGTTTAAACACGGAAATTTCAGATTCAAAGATGACGCCCGCTCTCAGCGACCGTCATCTGTAAAAGAGAACCTCTTAAAAGAAGCTATCGCTGAAAATCAATGTTACACAGTTCAGGAGATATCACACAGATTAAATATTCCAAACAAGTAGAGTGCATGATCATTTGAAGAAGATTACGTATGTAGGCCGCCATGGTGTGCGGGTACTCTATGCTTTAACACCGCAGAATAAGCTTGGTTGAATTTCGGCATGTGGCTCTTTGCTGAAAAGAAATGAAGAATTTCCTTTTTTAAAACGATTCATTACTGGAGATGAGAAATGGATACTATACAATAACGTTATAAGAAAAATGTCATGAGGTAAGTCAAAAGAGCCTCCCCACGTGTCATCGAGGGGAGAGCTGCTTCCCCCAAAATTGATGCTTTGTGTATGGTAGGACTACGAAAGAGTTATTTATTCAGAATTGCTGCCACTAAATCAGACAATAAATTCGTAAATATACTGTTCCCAACTGTAGTTTAGAAAAACAAATCGAAGAAAAGCAACCAAAATTGATCAATCGTCGAGGTGCTGCGTTCCAACATAACAATGCTCGATGAATGTCAATCAACGCTCTATTGAGTATGGCTGGGAATTTTTTGTGTCGCCTTTCATATTCATTAGACCTAGCCCCCTCAGATTTTCCCCTTTTCAAGTCATTTTAATATTTTCTGAATGGTCAGGAGTTCGCTTCTTTGGAGACTGTCAAACAGCACCTTGCTAACTTCTTTATGAATGAACCTAATGACTTTTCAAAAAGTGGAATTTTTCAGCTGCCAGAACGATCGCAAAAAGTCATAAAACGAGATGGTACTTATGTGATTTAATAAAATTGTGTTTCTGTACTCATTTATTGAAATTTATCATAAAAAACCGCAAAAATTTCCGGATGACCCAATATTAACGAGATAAGTAAGTGTTGAACGGTTTTAAGGATCAAAATGTGGCATTTAATTCCTTCCCATTGCATGTTCCCGATGGCGATTTTTAAGTTTTTATCAGTTTCGATAAGACTATTTCAAGAAAAGTAGTTTCACTTAAATTTTAACTAAACTGGAAGTATTGTTTTATATAAATAAGTAACAAAAATTATGCTGCAGACATTTTTATGGTTATTATTATTTTTTTAACTCTGTCGCGGGATTTTAGATTCCTTACCGTCTCTATTGTTAAAATTATGCGGAAAATCACTCCAGATCCAGCCACAGAGATATTTTTCAACTTTTATCTCATACAGACCTATGCTAATAAAAAAAAAATAGCTGTATTCTTTGATAGGAAATTTTCTGCAGAATTTAAATCAGCATTTAAATATCAATTTCCATCATTGTGGCTTTATTGGTAGTCTTATCGTCTCCAAGATTGATTTCTAGATTTTAGAGGCAAATTAATTTTTTTTATCACTTAGTTCAATGTAAATAACTGCTCCTAAAAATCACTGAACTTTGTAGCTACCACTTAGGTTTAACATGGCTTGCCTAAAAATAAGTGGTAGTTTTCTTTACCGTCCCTGTTCTATTTCGCTATTAAAAGGACGGTAAGGGTCTCACAGCAATAGTGTACAGTATTAAAAATTAATGTAGAACAAGAACGTGTTTAATTATACCAACAAGAACAAGAAAGATTAAAACTGGAAGTTTAAAAATGTGATTTTATTAAGTTATGCATCGCAAGTTTCTTATTCTTGAAAGTTAAAATAGTGTGGGATTGGCTCATAAATGTTTTATTTTTAAAATTTCAACATTATTTGTTCTTAATAATACCTTTTAAATTTATTTTTAGCGGAAAATATGTTTGTCATCCACTTAAAAATAATTCATACATGAGAGGGTCAATGTTTACCTGAATGGAAATAAACGTAATTTACTACATAATTATCTGGTTTTAATTCGTGCAGGCGCCTCTACTGATATACATTCTGTGTAAAAAGTACCTGGAATTTTTAAATAAAACACAAAAAATAATTTTATTCATCAAAATGTATTTTCTCGCCTTTAAAGTAGGTTCCACCGAGTTCAATACAACTATGTCAGCGCAGGATCCAATTCTCCATACATGTTTGGTAGGCAGACTATTGTATGGCCTTTAACTGCTTCAGAAAATTTCCTTTCATGTCCTCAATTGAATCAAAATGTTTTCTTTGAAGTGGTTGTTTTAACTTCGGGAAAAGGAAAATGTCACACGGGGCCATATCAGGCGAGACGGGGATTGGTCGATGACATTCGTTCCGTTTTTGCTCAAAAACTGTTGCCCAACGGCGGGGTAAAAGTGAAATCTTTCGAAATCAGTTATGTGGCGATTCGTTTCACGCTTAAATATTAGTCATGACGTTATGAACAGACTTAAAATATACACCTCTTGAGGCGACTCTCTAAGACTAATGCAATTTATTTTCGAGCACCAGCTTCTTGCTATTATCGAGTCGTTCGTAGACGCCGAAGATCGACGAGAAAAAGGCCAATCAATTACCACTTCTCGGCCGTTTTTAGGTAGCTTTCTTTACAAAAAAGCTACCTATTGCAGCCGTTCGGAGGAAAGCGATTTCAAAAAATTTTGGTATATTTTCATCGATCATGACCCCCAGACCCCGAAACCACCCTCCGTTCAAAATTGATATCTATCTATCTATCTATCTATATATATATATCTGACCTATGTCACACTGTAACTCCCGTAATTATGAACCGATTTCGATGTAATTCGGTGTGTACATAGTACATACCAATGTCTCGACCGAGTTCGTTGGCCAGCTTCATCCGCCATTTTGTTTCAAAATGGCGGCCATTTAAAATTTTTAAAAAATTTTAAAACTTGAAATGTGGTACCAAAAAATTAAAAATGGAAAAATATTTTTTTCTTATGTATTTGACCTTTATACAAAGATTCCGGAGCAGTTTTTGTTTCGTCTATATCTTACAAAATGGCTGAGTTATAGCATTTTGAATTTCTAGCGTGACTGACATTTTGAAACGTCCTGAATTTTGTCACGCGATAAAAGGCGTATTTATGAACCGATTTGGATGTAATTCAATGTGTACATAGTACATACCAATCTCTCGACCGAGTTCGTTGGCCAGCTTCATCCGCCGTTTTGTTTCAAAATGGCGGCCATTTAAAATTTTTAAAAAATTTTAAAACTTGAAATGTGGTACCAAAAAATTAAAAATGGAAAACTATTTATTTCTTATGCATTTGACCTTTATACAAAGATTCCGGAGCAGTTTTTGTTTCGTCTATATCTTAAAAAATGGCTGAGTTATAGCATTTTGAATTTCTAGCGTGGCTGACATTTTGAAACGTCCTGAATTTTGTCACGCGATAAAAGGCGTATTTATGAACCGATTTGGATGTAATTCAGTGTGTACATAGTACATACCAATATCTCGACCGAGTTCGTTGGCCAGCTTCATCCGCCATTTTGTTTCAAAATGGCGGCCATTTAATTTTTTTTTTTAATTTAAAATTTGAAATGTGGTACCAAAAAATTTAAATTGGAAAAATATTTTTTCTTATGTATTTGACCTTTATACAAAGATTCCGGAGCAGTTTTTGTTTCGTCTATATCTTAAAAAATGGCTGAGTTATAGCATTTTGAATTTCTAGAGTGGCTGACATTTTGAAACGTCCTGAATTTTGTCACGCGATAAAAGGCGTATTTATGAACCGATTTGGATGTAACTTCGTTTATACATAGTACATACCAATGTCTCGACCGGGTTCGGTGGTCAGCTTCATCCGCCATCTTGTTTAAAAATGGTGGCCATTTAAATTTTTAAAAAAACTTTAAATTTGAAATGTGGTACCAAAAAATTAAAAATTGAAAAAATATTTTCTTCTTATGTGTTTGACCTTGATAAAAAGATTCGGGAGCAATTTTTGTTTCGTCTATATCTTAAGAAATGGCTGAGTTATAGCATTTTGAATTTCTAGCGTGGCTGACATTTTGAAAGGTCCTGATTTTTCTCACGTAATAACAGGCGTATTTATGAACCGACTTGGATGTACCTTGGTGTGTACATAGTACATACAAATATCTCGACCGAGTTCGTTGGCCGGCTTCATCCGCCATCTTGTTTCAAAATGGCGGCCATTTAAAAAAAATAAAAAAATAAAAAAATTTAAATGAGATACCAAAAAATTGGAAAGTGAAAAAGATTTTTTTTGTATGCGTTTGACCTTAATACAAAGATTCCGGAACAGTTTTTCTTTTGTCTATATCTAAAAAAAAATGGCTGAGTAATAGCATTTTGAATTTCTCTTGTGGCTGACATTTTAAAACGACCTGATTTTTGTCATGCGATAACAGGCGTAATTATGAACCTATATGGATGTAACTTGGTCTGTACATAGTACATACAAATGTCTCGACCGAGTTCGTTGGCCAGCTTCATTCGCCATCTTGTTTCAAAAGGGTTGCCATTTAAAAAAAATTAAACTTGAAATTCAAAATGAGGTATTAAACAATTGGAAAATGAAAAAGATTTTTTTATGTGTTTGGCCTTGATACAAAGATTCCGGAGCAGTTTTTGTTTCTGAAAATTTGTTCTTTTGTTTATATCTTAAAAAATGGTTGATTTATAGCACTTTGAATTTCTAGCATGGCTAACATTTTGAAACGATCTCGTATTTGTCGCGCGATAACACACGTATTCGCCTATTTCCATGTAAGAAGGCATGTGGATAGTATACATCAACACCTCGACCAAGTTCGCTGGCCAGATTCATCAGCCATCTTGTTTCAAAATGGCGACCATTTAATTAAAAAAATATATATTTATTTAAAGTGAGGCGAAAAAAATTAGAAATTGAAAAAGGTTTCTTTCTTATGCATTTGACCTTGATATAAGGATTCAGGAGCATTTTTTGTTTGTCTTTACCTTAAAAAATGGCTCAGATATAGCAGTTTCAATTTCTATTGTGGGTGACATTTTGAAAAATCTGATTTTTTGCATGCGCACTCCTATATATTAACCGATTCCGATGTGAGTGAGCATGTGCACAGCAATTACTAAGGTCTCGACCAAGTTCATTGCTTAGCCTCATCCACCATGTTGTCTTAAAATGACAGGCACTTTAAGAAATTGCCGAATTTGGCAGCCAAATATATGTTACTTTAAAGAAAAGCAGCTTGGATAAAGCTGACTAATTTCGCGAAATTATCATTCATTATATTGATGAAAATTAGTATTGAATCTCCTATATTCGGTTTCCACTAAATTGAGCTTCGTGTGTTTGAATGATATAATTTGGCTTTTTTTAAATAAGGATTATGAAAGCTACCTCTTCCTCCCGGCACTGGCCGGAAGGACTTTTGAATGCTTCATACTATTCACATGGCTGTGTGTTTTTGACATGCACAATTAACAGTAGGTCTTCTGCAACATTTTCAGTAATTCGGCACATGAAATATTGTTTAAAGCACAAAATTTAACCCTTTAGTGCACAGTTTTGCATATATGTAAACAACACTGTTTTTGAATTTAATAAATTTTTTTATTCATATATACCTAATTCATAACAGAAAATTGAAATAGCAATATTTGCTTTAAGTAATAACAGACATTTCGTATTTAAATAAAGCGAAATTAACCATTTAAAACTTTTAGGTGTAAAGACAGATTATCTGAACTATGTAATTTCTAGAACGTATTCTATCATGGAAATTAAAGGGTTAAAGATTAAGTTTCATAAAACAAATAATTATATAAAATAAGGTATTTATACAGAATACAAAATAAGGAGACATACTTATTAAAATATATATGAATTTGCAATATTTTAGCGCAAAGCAGCCACACTGCTGTAGTTTTTACTTGTATTGTAGATGTGTAACAGAAGGAAAGATTGACATATTATATGAAAAATGCATCTCTGATTTTTTTTCATTATTTTTTCTGTGTAATAAACCTTTCAGAGGATCATATATAATTTTTTCGAAACAAATAAAAAATCGCACATTTAAGGGTTAAGGCTAACTCTTTGTTCAACTAATTTTTTCATTGTAAGAAATCGCAGGGCACTCTAAATAAAGTCTGAAAAAAAAAAAAAAAAAAAAAAAAAAAAAAAAAAAAAAAAAAAAAAACACAGATGCTGTCAACACACTAAGTCACAAATGGCGCTTAAACCCACGTTGTAACTTGGTACAGTGGTCCCTAACTACAGGGGAAAAATTACCCTGATATATTTTATGCGCGTTTTATAAATGATAAATTCCGGGTATTTTTTACATAGAATGTATATTTAAATTTTTTTAATCATACTGAAAAAAAAAAAAAGAATTCCAACTCCGAGATTCAAACATAAAAGATTTATCCTATTTTGAACCTTAAATTTTGAACATTATCTTCATGTCCTGGATAAAAAAACGCAGACTTTTATTACTTTTTAAATTCAGAAATAAAGTGAACAGTAGTAAGAAAAAAAGAAAAGTTATAGTTTATTACGCTGCAGATGCCAGATAGTACAAAAGAAGAATTCATCTTATGCTGTCTGTCACAAAAGTAGAGGAGAAACATTCCATCATTATTGATTATACCGATTGAAAAAGAGTTTTCAGATTGTAATACATTTTTTTTTTAAATTTCCTTTATAATTCACCTTTTATTGAATGATGTAAAGGACTGGGAAAACTTTACAAATATATGTTTAAATCCACTTTTAACAAAGTTCAACTCATTTTTAGCGAAGTTCAATCCCTTTGTAACAAATTAGAAGTCTATTTTTAATATTTCCAGCCAAAGAAGTTACACAATTATTTATGTCCACATATTTTGTGAACGGATTCTCCGATTTTCACATTTTTTTTTTTTTTTTGGAAATGCCACGTTTTGGAAGTAGTTCTGTATCGATTTCATCATGAACTAAAAATCCCAACTTTGTCTGCCTGAATTTCTTTTGCCATTTCTTTTCGATTTCCTAAGCGGCCAATTAACACGAAATTTAAATATGTTGTTAAAATGCACAATACTACTGTAAGTCTTTAAAATAGTTGTTATATATAAGTATGTATTTTCTTTACGGTGTACGTCAAAAACCTTTATATAGGATCGCCAACCACGTATCAAAATGAGCGACATTGGCAACATAGAATTAGAAAAGATTATGGATTACTACAAAATAAAGGATTACTATAAAAAACATCCTGCTGTCCAAAGTGATTCTCAGTAAATGAAACTAAATGACGTTCAATAAGTATTATTATCTGTATTAAATAATATGTCAGTGTATAGTCAGCGTATAAGTTAAGGGACTTATTACATAGCTCGGTATTACACTGAAAGTTAGTTTTGTTATTAATTTCTAACTACTTGTTAAGCGAGATCCCACAATCATTTGTGCAATTCATTTTTACACGATTTTTTTGTATGTTCTCACTTTCACATAGTTTTTGAACGGTTTCTTTGATTTAGATAATTCTTTTTGTTGTTGTTTTTGCTGCTGCTGAGGTTGTTGTTGGAAAGATCTCATTTTGGTGATATTCTTTTATCGATTTCAATCCATAAATCGTATGTTGTTGCCAGACTGTTTTTAACGTTCTTTTATTTATTTTCTAGACTATAATTTTCATAAAATTGGACAATCACTATCAAATTTGAATCTGTTGTTAACCCCTTGACCTACAGATGCCAGGCTATGCGGTGTAAAATGTTTGTGTCATAAAACTCACTTTCGACCAGTCCCTGTTATATCAATTACATATCACAGACCAATCCGGTTCAAATATGCAACCATTACTGTGTAGTGAACAACATATAGGGTGTAAGTCATGGTCGTTGATTACTGAAATAAGAGGACTTACGCAGCGTACGTCCTGGTGGTCAAGGGATTAAGGTATGCAGTACAGCAATACAATTTTTAAAAAGTCTTACGATGTACTTTTGTTTACAGAAACTAGGGGATTTCCCCTCAACGAGCTACGTTTGTCAATCCTCGTCCAGACCTGCGGTCCTTAAAAACACTTTAAATTCTAAAATTATCACTGCTCTAAATATACATTGGACCATATAGATTCGTTAATATAGTATTACTTGAGTGTGGGTTTAAATATATTGGGCAAACTAAAACACAAGCAGTTGAAAAACACAAGCAATATATTCGTCAACATGAAACTGACAAATCGGTTATTGCAAAATATTGCTGGGAGATTGAACTATGCCTTTGACTTTAACTCAGCTAAAATTATCTCTAACCCACTTCTATACTCTAACTTAACTTTCAGAAAGCATTCCATAACTATAAAAATTATAAAAATATTCTTAATTATGAATATTCCCCATTGGGATATTGCTGGAAATATTATATAGAGACCCCCCCCCCCCTTTTCTTAATTTCGACTATTATCTTTTGATATTATCAGTCCTCTATTTATATAATTTCATATTCGCTATTACCTATAATTTTCTGCTATTCTATTCATCAATAAATCTATTCCATAAATCCTCTTCTTCTCCATCTAGATAGGCAAAATTTCTCCATTCTTTGCACTGGTGATGGTATATGAATGTTATGGAAACTAGTCTGCAATTAGTTAAAAAGTTCTGGTGTTTAAATCGTTGAAACGTTGTTATATCTGCCTATATTGTACTACGCCAAGTATAATATTAATTTCGATAAATACAAGTTGTCTTTTAAAAAATTAGTTTACATTGCAAATAATTTACGTTGCAGATAATACCGTTCCTTACATAAATGCAGTTATAGTGCATCTCAAAAGTATATAGACAGGCGATTTTTTAAAATAACAGTTAAAAAATGAAGCAATAATCACGAAAAAAATAATAAGCATATCGAATTATAAAGTAAGTGTAGTACAACAAAAAAATACAGTATACAAAATTTTTTATAAAAAAATCAAAATCAAAATAGGCAGTCCAAAAATTATATGGACTCTTTACTGGTATTTTGGATTTAAATTCCAATTTTGGATTAATTCCTTTGAATTATCTTTAAAATCATACCAGGCATGCTTCGAACTAGTGTTTGGAGAATGTGTGACTGTGAAGAAAACCAACTCTGCTCTACTTGTTGCTTTAATTCCTGAATAGAGTCGAAGACTGACGACCATGGACATACACCTCTCGTGCAAGTACTCTCCAAAGGTCTTCAATTGGATTCAGGTCTGGGCTGAAGGCAGCATAGACTTGAAATAACCATCATATTTCATTTATATGGATGGCTAGCCAGTCTATAGTCACTTGATTCTGCGTAAAATTAGCTCTGAATCGAAACATTGTTTTGTAGGAATTTCCAGTTTTCCCCTTCCCAATAGTATGCCCAGGCATGAGGGCTATCCAAATTGAATTTTGGTCAGTCACTGAAAAAAACATTTAATCATTTATCCGTCCAATGCATGTATTTTTTAGTTCAAAGAACGCGTTCCTTTCCATTGTGCAATTTTAGCACAGGTGTCCGACACATTCTGCGATATTTATGAAATTTACTTGCGACGGTGAACTGTAGATCTCGAAATAGGAAACGCTAAAATCTTTGCGATTTCACGAACAGAATTTTTTAATGTTGAAACTGCTCGTAAAATCTCTCTATATTGTTGTGGAGATGTTTTTATTGGTCAGCCTGAACGCTGTTTTGCAATTGCATTGTCAATTTTCAATAAAATTTCATAAATTCCAGATCTGGTACGCTTCATTTGTTTAGAAACATCAGAAACTTTAACATTTTGAGCCTTTAAACGACAAATTTTAGATATATCAGCTGCAGGTAATTGAACGTTGCGAGACAATTTCCAACTATTCAAGAATCGAAATCGAAGAACGAGTAGTGATTTTATATTTCAAAGTAGTTACGTTACATGTACAGAACGCAGAATATGCAAATTTTTTTGATGCGTTGGTAATAAAAGTGATACTTTTCATTCTCCATATATTTTTGGGTCAGCCTATTTTGAATTTTATTTTTTTACAGACAATGTGATGTAAAACTTATATTTCTGTACTGTAATAAACTTATGTTATGATTTCCCATGCTAATTATTTTTTTCGTAATCATTGCTTCATTTTTTGGACTGTTATTTCAAAAACTCGCCTGTCCATATACTTTTGAGACGCACTGTATAAACAGAGCAGTTACAAAATTTAAAGAAAAATTTAAAGGCAAGGGCAATACATTTTTGTATAACTTTCATTGTCGATTTACCCGCAAAGATTGTGTTCTAAATTTTTAGATACCACATATGTGTAATAACTAACATTTTCAATTATATTCGTACGTACGGCGGGTTAAATCAACGTCAAACTAATAATATCTCTTGCAGATATGGGTAGTGAAGATCCACATACCTACTCAATAACACCAGAAATTCATTGGTTTTCATTCAAAAAGTTTTAACTGTTAACTTCGAACTGTTTACTAGATTACTATATTTTTTTACGACTGACAAATTATGTGAACTATTAAAAGTACATTATAAAATGAACTTAAGAGAAGATTTTTAAATTGCAAAAAATGGGAAAAAGCAAATTTATGTATTTACTTGACTTTTAATGATTGAAATTGTATTGTTGTTTAACCCTTTGAGAGGTAACTTATTGTGCTTATGTAATGTTGAATTCATACAAGAAATTTCGAAAAATTTTATCTGAAAATAACAAAATACAATTTTTTTCACAAAATATTTAAAAGGAAAATTTTAAAGCATCATTTGCGATTAAGCGTATTTTAGCTATGTTCAGTACGGCATTCTTTTTTTTGCGTGCCAGCGGTCTAATGATTAAATGTGACTCTCGATGGTAATCGAGTTTGACATGACTGATCTATATTATAGAAAATTCAGAAATTTTTTAAAAATCAAAAAGATAGAATGGGGATTAATGCACTGTATTTCATGTCCTTATGGTATTACGGTTTATAAGTTAGGCTAAAAAGAAACTGTTTGATTCTTAATTTTTTAGAGAGTATGTATTTCTAAAATAGTTTTTATACTTTCTGCTTTCTAAAGAAGGTATTGTAATCGAGATTTTTTTCAACTTCCGATTTCCGACAAATCTATATATTTTAGGGGTCCGAGATCCCGAAAAATATGTTTATACAAAATGTTTTTCTGTCTGTACGTGTGTCCGTATGTGTGCATGTCCGTTTTGTATCATCGAAAAGTATATGAAGTTATGCATAGGATTGAACCAAATCTCTTGTATATATTTTTAGCTATAGCAAGCAGGTTCTCCTTGAATTTGGAAATATTCCGCCGGAAGGGGGCGATGCAGTAGGGAGTTTTGTGCCATTTTTATTATTGTATCATCGAAAAATGTATGAAGTTATGCATAAAATTGGACCAAACTTCATACATATATGTATGTTTTTGGCTGCTGCCAGCAGGCCCAAGTTCAATTTGGGAATATTCTTCTGCAAGAATGGGGTGGGGGTGGTGCTTTAATAGCGATTTTGGAATTTGGCGAAGTGGAATTCCACTTCCATCTATATCCATATTTTTATTTTCCCAATGTTTTCCGGATCTAAAAATTGACTTTCACTTTCACTACTTTCGACACCAACTACGTGAAATTTGAAAATAAGAAGCTTCTATTTTTGTATTCTCTGACGAAGGCTATGTATATAGTTGAAAGTACTAAGGATATTAAAGTAATTTAACATCTTTTTAAATACTTTTTCATCTTTTAAGTAATTTGCACATAGTGTAATTTTAAGTTTATTATGATTGAGATTAACTCTTTTTTATACAGATTACTAAAAAAAGCAGAAACTTAAGGTGAAAATCAAAGTTGGTGTAGTATTGAAGTAATAGCACTGAAGTATTAACATGTGTAACAACTTTTTGAAATATTAATATGTATGAGAAAGAAAAAAGTTTTGTGATTACCACATCCGACTAGTTTTTATGTGAATACTTATTCAATAGATTTTTACAAATTGCAATGCACTTAAATATGCTTAAGGGGACAGTTTACCTCAAAATTAGTGAAAAAAAAATCGATTTTCGTGTTTTTTAATATTAAATGGAAGCTTGTTTAATTGTGAATATTTTGACACCTTCTAGTTACTCATACGGCAATTATGTCGCTAGATATTGTAAATTTTATTAGTACACCTAGCGCAATTACCCACACAAATTAAAACTTTAAATGGCTTTTTCTCTATGCTCATATTTTCGTCACTTTCCTGTTTTAAAAATGCTAAGTCTTTTTTTTTTTTTTTTTTTTTTTTCGTATTTCAGATAGAGATTTAAACTTTTTATTATATGTTCTTTAATATATATGTAATAAATCTGCGCATGGTATTAGCCTTCAGTTTTTTTGTTATTTAAAAAAAAAATAAAAGTACATGAAGATGTGTTAGATTTCATCGATTTTCACTATATACGAGGGTTACTCTGAAATTATTGAGATACGCGCAGACGAGAATTTACAAAATAAAAATAACGGTTTAATTTTAAAATACAAAGTATTTTAACACAGCAGACGATTTTTTACTGACTTACTTCAACTTGTTTAGCGTAGAATAAATTTTAAACAGAAGAGAAAATGGAGTTGACGCGAGAACATTTTCGCGCTATGATTTTCCACGATTTTAAAGCAGGATTAAATCAAGAAGAATGCGATCAACGGTTGAAATTAGCATTTGGTGATGAATCTCCAGCTCGTGCTACTGTATTCAGATGGTTTAAAAAATTTAGTAGAGGTTGCAATTTTCTTCAGGGTGAAGAACACACAGGAGGGCCGCCGTCGGCAGTAATACCGGATAATGTGTCTGCCATACGAAAAATGTTAATGGATGATAATCGCTGTACCTATCAAATGATACAGAAGGAGCTTAACATTGGATCCGCAGCCATACACAAAATTATTCATGAAGAATTGCATATGAAAAATGTAGTTTGCCGTTGCGTTCCCCATAATCTAACTGAGCACCAAAAAGAGGATCGGTGTGTCAGAATGAGTAAAGAAACTCTTAAATTGCTAAATGATGGTGGCCACCGCATCATTTCTAAAACTGTAACGGGTGATGAAACGTACATACCGTTTTTTGACGTTCCAACACGTCAAGAAAGCAAAGTATGGGTCTTTGAAGATGATCCCACGCCGACAATGGTGAAAAGACAACGCGTACTGAAAAAAGTAATGTATGCCGTTTTCTTCAGAAGTACGGGATTGGTCAAAGCCATCAAGTTGGAAGGACAGAAGATAGTAACAGCAAACTGGTATACCACTAAATGTCTTCCAGAAATTCTACAAGAAGTGAATGTTAGGGGACTAATGCTTCACCATGACAATGCATCTTCACATACAACTGGATTAACAGTTGAGTTTCTTAAACAAAAACGAATTAAAGTGATAGAACATCCACCGTATTCACCTGATCTAGCTATGTGTGACATTTGGTTATTCTTTAATATAAAAAAGAACTTCCGTGGACGTCGTTTTCATTCAGAAGAAGAGATTGTTGTGGCTATAAATGCATTTTTTTCATCGATTCCAAGAAATGAATGGTCTGAGGCATTTAATCTGTGGAAAATTCGTCTACAAAAGTGCATTGATGCTGGAGGAGACTACTTTGAACACACCTAAAATTTTGTAAGTCTAACTTTAAAAACCTAGTTGTATCTCAAAAATTTCAGAGTGACCCTCGTATATCAGTAAATAAAACTATATTAAATGTAATATTAGATGTATCTAAAAGTCCATGCGCAGTCTTGTATAATACACATTTGAAAATCTTTAAAAAAATTGGGCAAAAATATTAATATTTAAAAAAATAGTAATGATTTTAAAAATCTCAAAAATTTTTAAAACTTTTAATTAAACATGCAGCTAAATTTTTTTTTTCGGAATGTACTTTTAGTTGAACATTGAAATGTAGTGAGTTCACCCTTTGAAACATATTTTTAAAAATAAACAAGGACAAACTGGATGGATTTAAAAAGAAAATATTTGTATAAGAACTGCAACAACAACAACAAAATTAATTAAGAGAAACTCTCATTCGAGTTTAGAAAGTAATTACTTTCTGATTGTTATTATATTCAAAGCTATCTTCTTGACTAACGACCATTTCTAAATTGTAGTTCTTTATTTTGAAGAAAAGATTTCGTTTTGAATAATGTTTATTCATTTTCTTTACTTATATTTCTTTAAATTTAAACAAATATGTAAGTTTAATCCATATTCAACTTTAATTAAAATGTTATATTAATAATATTGCTATTATATTTCACTCAATAAATGCTCTCATTAATAACTTTTTAGGAACTGTTAAACATTTTCAAAAATTTGTATCAGTATGGACTTTACGGGCACTTGGTAGTTGAGTATTGTTACAATTACTGTACAAAAGAAAATTATTATTATTATAAAGAAGGAACAGGTCGAAAATTGTACGTCAAACTTGGCAAATGAGGTGCGTTCGTACTATAATTAGTTTGATAAATATTAAGATTTTGGTGCAATAGCTTTGAATTCTTATGCAACAATGCATGAATACAAAATTTATTATGATTATATATATTAAAATCAGTAATATAACTTCATCTTAAATAGGACGTAATCACCATGGTAATCTAGAATCATTATCTATCATGGTATATCATTGGATTACTTACGTATGATAGGTTTTAATAAAATGAATAAAACTTTTATTAATATATTTTTAAGTTTTGATATGATTTTCGTAGAATTTGATATGACTTGACAAAATTCTGCACCGATTATATATATTACATTTAAAACCATTCGGTTGGGTAGTTTTTGCGCTGTTATATGCGGACAGACGGACGGACAAAACAATGACTATAGGTGGTACGTATTTATATAATTACGAACGCGTCTAAAAAGGGCAAACTTCCAACTATCGTTGTATAAAATATTAACTGCCTTAATTGCAAATTTAGATTCTATGTGCATTATTTTAATCAAATTATGTTATATTACAAAATACGATAGCTTAAATTTGAACAGTGGCCATCACATAAAAGTTTTCGCTTACAAAATTACAACAAAGTAACGAATAATTAGCCTATTTTTCACAAAGCTTGATATTTTAATTAAAAAAATGCGTTAGAATTGCCGAAATATTATTAAAAGAGCTACAAACCATCAAAAATTTCCAAATAGGTAATTTTGCGTACATATGTAATTTCCAACTCATTGAGATAAACATTTGGACTACTTTCCATCTATTTCTTATAGACCGGGAGCCGGTAGCACGGACAACCCCCTTATCGAGTTTGAGGCTGAAATTTTAGAATGAGCTAAAACTCGATTCCCATATTAAAACGCAATCGGTCTGCCAAGCCATATCTTGGTCTAAAACACCTAAAAACCCTATTTTAGTGGTCAACTCGTAAGTTTACCATTGCGTTTTGCTACACCCACAGGTATGAAAACATGGCGGACTGGGAGCAGGAAAACACAACGGTAAACCTATGAGTCAACCGGTAAAATCGTGTGTTTAGGTGTTTTCGACCAACACTCTCAGAAATAAAACTCTCCCTTTTGACGATTCAGAAATCCTCAAGCTGTATTTCGTCGTTTTTGACGATCATTTCCTATTAACATCACGTGACTTTTAACGAAACGTAAACCCTCAAATATTTGACGAAAGTTTTGCCTCAATCACGGTCAGACTCAATGCATTTTAAGGAAACATTTCCTCAAATCCTCCTCAAATCCTACGATTTTAGCAAACAGATATTTGCTTGTTTATGTTAGTCCTGTAATAATTTATTTTAAAACAGCACTTAGTGCTTTTCAGAAAATACTGAAATATAGGTAGTTATTGTTTCTTCATTAGTTATTTTTTTAGCTGTTAGAATTTTTAGGAATGCTTATTAATATTATTATTATTTTATTTATATGTTGTCGTTCGTTATGTTTTAATTCGAAAAGAATAAATTTCCTGTGTTTTTCAAAACCATTCAATGAGAAAATTAGGCCAATAAAATTTCAAACTTCTAGGATATCTTTTTTTTTCTTTTTAAGAAGTATATTATGTTTTCAATCAAATTAAAAATAAACATAATTGATCCCTCTCCTCTTTATAAACAGTAAAGTGTTAAAATCTTATCCTCGTACTCAAAGTGATAAAATCTCACGCAATATGCACTTCACAATTCATTATTTGTGAGCAACAAATTAACCAGACCATATTCTAATCATCCATTGATCAAAGAAAATTTCAGTTGTAAATTATTTAATCAAGCCATAATTATTCATTGATACGAGAAAACCATAAAAATAAATTAGCTTTCCTTAAAACTTTCAGAAAATATAGCAGCCCGATAAATTTGCAATCTACGTTATAAAAATAAAACACGAAGTAGAATTCATTATACCAGTCTAAAAGCAGACACTTTCAAGTCCCCAGCAGCCAGGTTGGAAGAACAGCGACCTCCCACACGAAAGGTCATGAGTTCGAATCACGCCGGGGAAAGAGAGAGGTGGTTTTTTTTCTTTCCCCGTGTCAAATACTGGAGCTTCCAAAGTGATTGTGAGATGGCGCCACCAGCCCTGTTTTGACGAAACTATTGACGAAATTTATATCGTCAAGCAAGTGAAGAAACTAATTTCATCAATTTGACGAAATGTTCGCTCGGAGCATTTTCCAGGAAACTATTTCGTCAAAAACAAAGAAAATTTCGTGAAATCTGAGTATTCATTTCTGAGAGTGAAGATATATGACTTGGCAGACCGATTGCGTTTTAAGATGGGAATCGAGTTTTAGCTAATTCTGGAATTTCAGCCTCCAACTCGATGAGCTGGTTGTCTCATGGTTCGTATGCCTCCTTGAATTTTGCAGACCAGAAAATTTTTCGGCACCAGTATTATCTTATAGAAAATCTCTTCTCAAACGAAGGCGAAATTTTGCGCGTTTAACCTAGATTTATTTTTCTATAAAAAGATACTGGTAGTTTCCTGGAGAAATAATGGTATCTATACAAACCATGTATTTGTGCTGCCTGCTCCAAGTCTATTAGCTATTTTCAAAATTTGAGGCAGGTTTACTCCGTTGGTATTTTAAGTTATCAAAACGCCTGTAAAACATTAAATAAGACTTCAAAATAATAAAAGTATAATTTCTTTTTGTTTGAAATATGTTACAAAAATGTGAAAAAGGTGAAGCAACATTATCAGCTGTAGAAATACAGGTCGTTTAATTTAAAATTGGTTAGATGATAGATCTTTTCAGTGTTTAAGTTTGAAATTGCAAGTTGCAAATGCGCTGAAAATATGGAAATCACGTATTTACTAAAATCTTTGCAGACTTGTTCAATAATTTGTGAATTTACATTTTGTGCATGCCTCAATCCCATCGGCGCCACACTCTCTAAAGTGGTGACCCGGACGCACGAAAACTCGCAACCTCCAACAAAAATCATCTCCTCTCATAACCAACAAATGGCGGCACCAATTATGTCATCTGCAACAAGCTAAGCCTGTGAAACGCTCACAGCACATAAGCCTGGCATATTGCGCATCACTCACGAGTGCATATCGCTCGTCAGACTTTCTCACTGGGGAGGGAATGTGTAGCTGTCTCATCTCACATGATCACTATAAATAAGCGAGTTACTAACTTAGAGTAACTGGCTTTTGCTCGACGCTAACGTTCTCACCTCCTGATCACGAGATCCGTGGTTCGTATCCCATCGGCGGCAATGCATCGCACTCTCGAAAGTACAAACACATTTTTTCTGTTTACTAGGTTTTAATATATTTCTACAAAGATGTTTTATAATAATTTCGGGCTTTAACCGAGCAAAATTGGTTAGACCTAGCTTTAACCGGTTAAAGATGGAAGCGTTGGGAACTCTTCGGGCTTTATCCGCAAGGCCTGGGTAATCTGCACTTTAACCGATTAAACCTAGATTTACCCTTAATTCTTGCTTTAACCGTAACATTGTATATATATATATATATATATATATATATATATATAATTTATATTTTTTATTTTAAAAATATTTTTATAGTGAAAAATATTTTTCATGATAAATCAAAATTGCTAAAAACAAAAACAAACTTGGAGAAAACAAACATTTATATTTATTCCCTGACCAATACAATATTTCTATTACATTTGAAATAATAGCACAAATCAATTTTTGATGGGATTTATTAACAATTCCTGGTTAACAGTAATTAACTAAATAAAAAATAATGTGTAGTTAACGTATACATAACTCATAAGTACATGTACTCTTTACATTTGTTTATTACAACGAAAACATACCATTTTTTATGGCTAAAATAAAAGTAACATTTTTCTCCAAATGTTGAGAATGTACTGTATGTATGTCAACAAAATAAACATTGTCTTTCACACAGTTTTCATAAAAAACTTTTTCACCACTTTTGCGGTGCATTTGTTTGTCGCAAGTCGGTTTCCTGCAAACACTTGTCCACAGTTTTATTTCCTTTGCAAGTAGAACTTTGACACTGCTTTCTCTTTTTAGCTACGTGATCACAAGTGTCCGAGGATATACTGGGTATTGAAATATTGGACGCTTTCTGGAATTCACATATGGCTCTCGCAGCTTAATCGGAGCAGAAAATTTTGAATAATGAAATATTTTTTCCGGTTACCTTCTTATATAATGCCCAAGAATTAAAGATCAAGGTCATTATCTTATATTATAATATGAGCAAAAATTGTGTGTGTATGTAAATTTTATCTTGAAAACGGCTCTACCGATTTTGACTGAATTTTGTAATTTACCATTTTCGGCCACGAGAAGACTATTGGGCTAGGTTACATGTTCGACAAAATTCGATTAGTGGATCATTTTGGGTCATAATGGGTCAGGGTCAAGCTAATTATATCTAAAACACGACTCAATCGATTTTGACAAAATTTTGTTTCCAACCGTTTTCGGGCACAAGAAGACTGTTGGGCTAGGTCACATGTTCGAGAAATTTCAATTAGTGGATCTAAAAAACGGCTCTAACGATTTTGACTAAATTTTGTATTCTATCGTTTTGGATTCCGAGAAGACCATTGAGCTAAGTCACGTGTTATAGAATATTCGATTAGTGGGTCATTTTTGGGTCACTGTGGGTCAAGCTAATTTTATCCGGAAAACGGCGCTAACGATTTGGACTAAATTTTGTATTCTATCGTTTTCAGACTCAAGAAGACCATTGGGCTAGGTCACATGTTGAAGAAAAATTCAATTAGCGGGTCATTTTGGGTTAGTATGAGTCCGGGTCAAGCTAATTATATCTACAAAAGTCTCAAACGATATTGACAAAATTTTGTATTATACCGTTTTGAGCACGAGAAAATAATTTGGCTAGATCACATCTTCGAGAAATGTCGATTAATGGGTCATTTTTGGGTCATTACGGCTCAAGATAAATTTATCTAAAAAACGGCTCTAACGATTTGGACTGAATTTTGTATTCTAAAGTTTTGAGTCTTGAGATGACCACTGGCCTGGATCACATGTTCGAGAGAATTAGTTTAATGGGTCATTTTTTTTTTGTCACTGTGGGTCAAGCTAATTTTATCTAGAAACGGCTCTAACGATTTTGAATAAATTTCGTATTCTATCGTTTTCAAGTTCGAGAAGACTATTGAGCTACGTCGCATAATCAAGAAAATTCGATTAGCGGGTCATTTTGGGTCACAATGGGTCAGGGCCAAGTTAATTGTATCTGAAAAACTTCTCAAACAATTTTGACAAAATTTTGTATTTTACCGTTTCCGGGCACGAGAAGATCATTTCGTTACGTCACATGTTCGAGAAATTTCAATTAGTGGATCATTTTTGGGTCACTACTGGTGAAGCTAATTTTATCTATAAAATGGCTTAGACGATTTTGACTAAATTTTTTATCCTACCGTTTTTGATTACCGGAAGTCCATTAAGCTAAGTCACATGTTCGAGCAGATTTGAATAATGCATCACTACGGGTCAGGTTCATGAAGCCGCGAAGTTGGTAATATTTGACGAAATATTGGCGACATTTCATCGAAAAATTGACTTTCAAGATTGCGAATGCCAAAACACATACTCTGCGCCAAATGAAAGAATGTCACCAACTGACTATATTTGGCGAAAAAAACAGTCTTTCAGAATGTGAAGGAATTTTTTTTAGAAATTCTTAATAGGACTCGAGATACATGGTTAAACCAATCAGAGTCGATTAAAAAATGTAATTTGGATTGATGTTCTTTCGTTTTAAATGTGTAAATAATGTAAAATTTAGAAACATGTACGTACATAGTTTTCCTGTTGATTGTTTTTGTAAATAATACTGTTATAAAATAACATGCTTTATAGTAATAATACAAAGAGAATGGACAATGAGAATATTATATCGTGTTGAACACAAAGCTAATTTTGACCGAGCATAGCTCGGTCACCTCCGCTTGTAAAATACTTGTACAGGCCATCATCTAGAACTAGCTTTTGTTGAATACTTCCGTGCCATTTGGTCGAGAACGTCGACGCCAAATTTTTGTAGAATTATAGAACTTTATAGTTTCTGGTAAATGTTTATCACCAGTTTCAAATGTAACTGATGGATGTCGGGAACTTAGAATTAAAATATTTTTATTTTTATTCCCTTGATCAACGTAATATCATTTTTGATAAGAATTTGGCTGCTGTACAAAGACCTTTTTGTTCAGTGTTTATGGCCTGAGGAATTTCTTTTCGTGCGAGATTGACTACGCCAACAATGCTTGTTTTCAGTGATTTCAGCTTTTCTGCAAGGGGCAGTAAAGTAAACAAGTTATATGTAGTAATGTTGTAACCTTTGTTGAAGTATGGTTTCATGAAACGAAAAACAACATATTAAAAGTGACGGCGGTCATTTTGACTGTTTCGGCGGTTCTAGGTATAGTACTGCAATGCCTCATAAATTTTGGCTGACTGGAAAATTTATCACTGGCATAGCATAGCTTTCGGCATACAAAATGAAAGTTTCGAAACGGTCAAAATGACCGCTTTGGCGGTTCTAGTGTTAAAAGTAAGCTCTATTCACACGGTGAAAGTGTAATAGATTCTTAACAATAACTGTTCATTTCACATTTTTTAACTTATCAGAGAGGTGAATCTTCTATCAAAAATGTGTTTTAAACATATTTCTATAAATGCAGTGATGCATTTATACATTTACCTTTGGATCCTTTTTTATTTATCTTTGGATCCAAAAGAGCCTTATTGTTATTGTTATTTTTCAACTTACCTCAATGTTAAAGAAAGTGTTATACGGTCTGCATTTTTCTCTTCGCAAGAATCTTTGACATTTAGCACTGAAATTGATAACATTGACGTATTTTAAAATTAATTTTTGTAACTGATTAAGGGTTGGTGGAAAAGCTTTGAACACTAAATTTTTTCTCTATGGATAACGCAATACGCAAGAAGCATTTCAAGATTCCTATTCTTATCAATTTTAAACAGTCATTAATCCTTATCACAACACATTTTCTCTGCTTTCCTTTACACAATATCGCCAGTTGTCTGTCATGTATTATCTGATTTTAAAATTTAAAATGTATATGAGACTTTCTCATAAAATTATAACTTTCAGAAATAAAAATCTTGTGAAATTAAACTTAATAAAATAACATTTTAAACTTATAGACGAATGCTTTAATGATTCGAAATAAAGAAAAAATGATCTGCAGCGACGAATTTTTGTTATTTAACTGAGGTTTAAATTAAACTTGCGAGTTTAATTTTCTTTACTGTTTCACGTCTCTAACTTTTTATTTTCTTCTAAATTTTTACTTATAATGAATTTGCATAGTACGCACAGAACATTCAAATAAGAAATAATAACAATGTAGTATTTTTAGTACAAAATTATGCTATAGCATTGTCTTAAAGGGCTATTAAAGAAGGGACGGTAAGGAAAAAAAAAGGGAACGGTAAAGGAATAAAGGGATGGTAAGTGAAAACAAAGGAACGGTAAGGAAAATTACCACCGATTTTTAGGCAAATCATGTTAAGACTAAGTGATAACCACAATGTTCAATTATTTTTAGCAACAGTTACTTACATTGGATTAAATTACAAAAACAATTTAATTTACCTCGAAAAGAGACAGGAATAAACCTTGGGGGTGGCAAGACTATACTAATAAAGCTACAATGCTTGAAATTGATATTTAAATGTTGATTGAAATTCTGCAGTAAATTTCCTGTCAAAGAATTTATGTGGTTGTCTCGGAAGTGATTTTCTATACAATTGTAGCAAGAGGGATGGTAAGGAATCTGAAACCCAGGGATAGAGTTAAAAAAATAATAACAACTCTAAAAATGTGTGCAGGTTAATTTTTTCTACATATTTATATAAAACAATAGTCCCAGATTCGAAAAAAAAATTACATCGAATTACTTTTATTGAAAAAATTTATACAGACAGCTCCAAACTTAAAATGAACATCAGGGACAAGGGACGGTATAGGAATTTCGTGGTATACTTGGACCCCCAACATCGTCCGAAACTTATTTATCTCGTTAATATTGTTATGCAGTCATGCAATGGGATGTTTTGCAGTATAAATAAAAAAAAACCACAAGAATATGTACTAAAATAAAAATTATTATTCAGGGACTTATAAGTCAAAATTATGTGAGAATGCCTCACATGCCACGATGTAAATTTATTTACTGTGTGGGATACCTACACTTGAGCCATATAGATATTTTCTATCTGTCCATTTATTTTTCGAATGCTACTAAAGATTTTATAAATTTCATGAATTTGGTTGGTAATACCTCGTTTAGATATTTCAAATATTATTTAGGTTAGCTATGTTCAAGACAGTAGGATTTATGTGTACTTTTAAGTCGTTTCACATGTAAAAGATTCTTCGTGTGGCATATTGCAGAGCGAATGGAAGTAGAAAGCTCATTCAATAAATAATCAGAAGCACAACGAAAAGTTGTAAAATACAATAGTAACCAGAAATTTATAAAATTATAGAAAATTTTAAGGTTACAAAAGGATATCAAAACAATTTAAAAGATTATTCGTATAATTATTCTGGTGTCGGCTCCATTTTAAACTTTTGACTAGAAATAAAAAAATGATTTTTAAAAATTTTCTTGTTTTACATTTATTTTTAGTCTACAGCATTACTTAAAAAAAAAAAAAAAAATCCCTGCCGGCCCGGCCTACAGGCGGAGGTAGATTTCGAAGTTAAATATACTAATTTCACAAACAAAAACCAAATCAAGATTAGAGATAAACCCACTTTAACAATTTTATCTGGCCGCTTTTGACGAGTTTTTATTTCATTTTTATATAATAACTGATTTTATCAGAATCATGTTAGGGCGGTATTAAAAAAATACTTTTCCATGCTCAACAGCTCGAAATTTTCTGACATAACTCCAGATTCATTTTTAATAGGAAAAACATGAAACTTGTTGACGTGATTTTTGAAGAGATTTATAAGCGACTTGTGTTTTTAATTTTCGTTCAATTAATTAAAACTTAATATATAAACAATTATTTTCTCAGTAAGACAATATTTTTCGTTTCTAACACAATCGCTTCGGGAAATTCCGTTCAAAATGGCCATTTTGACATCATTTTTTGAAATATACTCTGCTTCTGTCAAAAAATTGATCATTACGGTACATTATAATAGTTTATGAATAAGCGAATCTACCAATTGGATGCGTTTGAGAGCAAAAATGAATTTAAAAATGAGTCAGAAAATAAGCACTTTGGATTTGAATACTCCCTTAATACGATGATTTTTCCAACACAATCCGCTTCGGGAAATTCGGTTCAAAAGGCCCAGTTTGCAAGCATGTTTTAAAATATATTCTGCCTCTATCAAAAAATTGACTATTACGGTACATTATATAGTTTCTGAGTAAGAAAAGGTACCAATTGGAAGCCTTTGAGAGTAAAAATGAATTGTAAAATGAGTCAGAAAATAAGCGTGTTTGGATTTGAATATACCCTTACTAAGATGATTTTTTTCTTCAACCGCTATGTATTTTTAATTTGTTTTTGCTGTAAGAATTGGTTCTATCCAAAACTTGTCTATATAGATGTCGTAGACAATATTAAGAAGATATATGATAAATTCATGGGGATTTTATATCTTTTGAATTGACGGAGTTATGGATTTTCTTCTTCTTCAAACGCCCTTTTTGTTTTCGTTTTTAATTTTTTTTTTTTTTTTTTGGTACGAATTGGTCCCATCAATAACTTGTGAATATAAAAGTTCTAGATAATGTTAAGGAGATTCATGATAAAATAAATTGGATTTGATATCTTGAGTTATGAATTTTAGTTATGAATTTTTTCCCCCAAAAACCCTATTGTTTGCGCCCCTTGAGCCCATTTTTAACTTTATCAAAAATTTGTGATACATAAATTTTTGGCCCTATTTTTAGAAGTAATAAAAACTTTAAACTGATTCGATATGTACAAAAATTAACAAGTTATGGGGGGTTTTCGGTTTTCACAAAACCCCTCCCTATTTCCATCCCCTTGGTCCGATTTTGCCCATTAATGAACTTGACCGAGATTTTATGCCCCTTGATTTTATGTATCAGTTTGGAAGAGATTGGTGCAGAATTGCGGAAGTTATCGTGTCCAGAAGAAAGTGATATATATATATATATATATATATATATATATATATATATACAGTGAATTCTCGATAAGTCGAATTCGGAGGGACCGGCAAAAATATTCGAGTTATCGTAAGTTCGACTTATCGAAAATCCTTAAATACATACAGAAAATATATAAAAAATAATTGAATCTTATAGATAGGAATTGCAATTATACTGTAATAGCGGAGTCTGGAAAAAAAGAAACTAAAGAAAAATACTATTTAATAGTACATAATATAAGGTACAGTAGAGCGCCGATTATCCGAACAAGTCGGGACCAACCCTAGTTCGGATACGCAAAAGTTCGGATAAACAGACAGACAATTTAAGGGATGTTCATGACTATACTAAAATCTTCACACTTTAT
The DNA here is from genome assembly GCA_963932465.1 of Maratus speciosus. Classification (NCBI taxonomy): domain Eukaryota; kingdom Metazoa; phylum Arthropoda; class Arachnida; order Araneae; family Salticidae; genus Maratus; species Maratus speciosus. The sequence continues at coordinate 337,593,950 of OZ010788.1, forward strand.
CCAGACTTAGGACTGGCTGCACCAGTTAGTGTTAACGTGCTTTTTTAAAAAAATTGTATTTTTACTTTTTATCATTTTCTGAACTCTAGAGATTATAATATTTAAGCAAAAAAGTTTGCGATTGTTGCTTGCTTCAAAGAAGACATTCTTTTCAATGCTGCCATATGTCGAATTATTCTTAAATACGTTAGTTGAATAGGATCAGCTTTCTTCTGCCGTTCGAGCCATTTCATATCTGTTTCCAAACATTCAAAGGCTTCTTTATGTGATGGACCTGGGTCATTTTCGGAGCATTCGTTTTCATTTTCTTCAATTTCTTTTTCGTTGTTACTGCTCCCAACAATACCCTAATCGGGGATTAGATTTCGCATGCTAAATCTGAAGGGGAGAAAAGGAGAGAAACAGGGTGTTTGGATAATTGGAAGTTCAGTTAAAAAATAACAATAATGATAAAAAAAAAATGAGAGACATTGGCTGTTCGGATAATTGGAAGTTCGGTTAATTGGAGTTCGGATAATCGGCGCTCTACTGTACTTACAAACTCAAATTTTGTTAAAAAAACTTGTTAATGATGACGCTTGAAGGAACGTTTTGTCTTTCACTGGCAGAAAGTCGCTCACATTTTGTAAACAAAGAAAAAGAGAATCGTCCACACCGTCTCTACTTTCGAAATGTTTCTGTAGTGTCGTCATTGCCGCATGTGCTTCTTGATTATTTGGTGGTGAAACGCAATTTACTTCCTCGTCATCTTTTTCAGATTCAGGATCGTTCTTCGCCTTTTTTATTCTCCACAAACTGCAACATTTTCGTCAATATTCAAAAACTCAGTATCGTCATCTTCAGAAATAATTTGATCTTGTAGATTTTCATTCACAACACATGAGTCCGCATTGCTTGCAAAGAAGCCACATCTACTGAAGCAATTTTTGATAGAAATTTTGATTTTTCACATCGTTGTTCCAGTCACTCGAAATTAGTCTAATTGCTTCTAACGTATCACACTTTTGATTTATTCCATTTTCATCATCCTCGATTGCCTTCCGCAATAGAAGTTTTCTTTAGGAATGCTTTAAACATTTAATTATTCCCTGGTCTGCTGGTTGTAGCTTAGTAGTTGTGCTAGAAGGGAGAAATTCTAACTTGATAGATTTCAAGTTCAAAAGTTGACTGTGAGCTGTATACTGATCAACAGAGATCAACACTTTACGCTTTTTTTCATAAAACACTACATACAAATTTCTGATGACAAAATTCCTGGAACAATATTAACGTCATCCAAGCTTTGTGATTAGATCTGTAATGTACGGAAAGTGACATTTTATGTTTGAAACAGCGAGGATTTTTGTATTTACCGATGATCATTAAAGATAACTTTTCTGTTCTAGAAGCATTTCCTCCGACAAGGACAGTTAAACGTTCTTTATTTAGCTTTCAAACGGAACATGATTCCCCCTTAAACATCATCGTCTTGTTAGGAAAACATTTGTAAAAAAGTCCCATTTCATCCATATTTTAAACGTTGTCTGCACTAACCTGCAAGAAGTTTGGGTAATGAAACTGTCTTCCGTTCATGACACAGTTCATCAAACACACATTTCGCTTCACCGTGTAATGTCCGAAACACGATGATGTGTCTGGCTTTAAACTTTTCAAGCCACCCCGTGCTTGCAGTGAAACCTCCCACATTCAATAATTATGCGAAATCCAAAGCTTTCTCACATAGTATGTACGACCACTTAAAGGAATTACACTCTTCTGTGTCCTGTAATATGTAAACCATTTTACGAGGGCTGTTTCGATATCTGGGAAGGCACACACCTTCATCCTTTTGCACTTTGGGTTGACACTTGACTTATGTCTTTTGAAAATGCTTTCTTTATCTTTCAGTATGGTAGAGTTGGGAGTGATACCATATTTCTGAGCTATATCTGTTTTCTTTAAATTAGGATTGTCTTCAATATCATTTATCAAATTTACTTTTTGTTCTAAAGTAAGAATTTGTAATTTACGCTTCGACATTTTGAAAGACCCAACTGCAAACGTATCACGCTGTGAAAGCAACAAACACTAAAATGAGAAGACTCAACGTTAAAGTAAAGAACTTCAATAAAACCTCAATAGAATCGAAAAAAAAAAAAAAATCCTTGCATAAAAGCGTGGGAAATTTGTCCAATTAGAATTCACTTAGCCACCTGCTCTGTTTCCAAAGAATAAGCGTTGAGAAAAGGGAATGCGTAAAATAGAAATGAATGGGTGGGGGCATAGGACGATTTCAGCTGAAATTCCAAAACTTGCAGAGGCTCCACACTGACCGATGTAAGAAGTAAAAATAGCGCCCTTTAAAGCCAGCGGAGGAGTGCAGAAAAGTCTTTTCAAACAGAAAGTGCCAGTAGTTTTGAGCTGTGGCTGAAAAATTAAGAAATTAGTCGAATTACTGTTTTTTCTCTATCGGAAAAAATCGACTTAAAACATGTAGACTTCGACAGAACGAGAAAGTTTAACATTGAATTATAATAAAGGGGCCGGGACTCCGTGTAAACTTCGACTTAAACGAATATTCGACTTATCTGACTTCGACTTATCGAGAATTCACTGTATATAGATAGATAGATAGATATAATATAAAGTTTTTTACTCAGGGTGGTTTTGGGCTCTAGGGGTCATGATCGGTCTAGATCTGCAATAATTTTTCCGAAATTCCAACATAGGAACGACGCCAATAGGTACACTGTTAAAAATTTGCAGCATTCTGGCAGGTCATTTGACCGTTTTTTCGAAAACGGTTACACAACCGTAATTTTAACACTATTCTGACCATTATTGGCCATTTTATGGTCAGAATATAGTTAAATTATGGTTATGAAACAGTTTTTTCAAAAACGGTCGAATGACCTGCCAGAAAGCTGCAACATTTTTAACAGTGTAGTATTTCATACGAAATCTACCTAAAACAGACAAAAGGAACTGATAGCGAATGGGTGAGTAACAAATTTGGGATTGCCCCCTAAAAAGTCAAATTGCCCGCACGTTGTGAACCACGGTTTTAGACAAAATGTATTTTAACTTTAAATATAGTTTATAACCCTTATTTTAACCCACATTTTACAAACGCAAAGTATTTCAATCCACATTTCCAGACAAATTTGATTGAATTTTATTTCTTGAATACGCCAGTGTGTTCCAACACAGTATAGCCAGAAAAAATAAAAATAGTATGAGGCAATTTATCTTGGTACGAACATTGAAAAGCTATTTCATTTCTTTCCCAACGTGGTTTGAATCTGAAAAAAAAATCATTTATAGTGAAAGTGAAATAACATTAAAAAACGAAAAAAAAAAAAGCCCTCTAAAGTCTACGACTCAAAACATTTTTGAAAATACTATCCATCAAAAGTGCTCTGTCACTTTATGAAAACAGAATTTGAAAAATGACCATTGAGGATTGACAGACGCTTCAGTTATCTTCTTTAGGAAGTTTTTCTGTAAATATTTCTTTAACACTTTAGATAAAGGGAAAAAAATTGACTTTGACAGCAGCCAAAATATAGGTAAGAATGTGCAAGTTTAACGCAATTGTTGCAATTTCAAAAAAGTATCTTAACAAGTGTTAAAGTTTCACATTTTGATATTTTGAACATAATGTTTGAACTAAACCTTCTGAATGAAAATTATCATGATGAGTGCAAGAAAATCCATTTGAATAAAATAATGTTCAAAGAGAATTTAGATAGTAAAAAAAAATTATCTTTGAATCAAAGTATTTTTAGCACATTAGTATTTTTATAAGGAATATACGGTGTATCCCTAAAAAATATTCAAAAGGATTTCAATATTTTACTTCTTGGAGATTAGAAATTAGTAGATAATGTGACTTGCAAAAATGTTTTTTTTTTTTTAAGAGACACTAATAAGATTATATTGATGAAATCGTCCTGTCATTAATTTTCAAGAAGATACATTTAAATTTTTTTTACGACCCCTCTAGATAAAATCGGCAAATAAGAAAAGAATATCCTTTGTTTTCAAAAAATTGCATATCTGTACTTTTAGAATTTACTGAGTTATGCTTAGCTAAAAATTGACCATTGAGAATGGGAACCATACACCAAACTAGAAATACAAATGTGTAATATATAGCAAAAAAAGTTAAGCTTTTTTATGTATTGGTAATCATTATCAAGATTTGAAAAATTATGTAGGTTGCTACTAAGCAGATATTTCTAACGAAATTTTATTTTAATATACACACATATCTTAACGTCTGCATTTTTTCAGGTTTTATCTCTTGGAAAGTTAGCAAAACGGCTTCGAGTTTTCACAAGAATGCTCCTAAAAAATAAAAAATAAATACTACGGTTCGCTACGATTAAAAAGGTAAAGGGAAAAAAATGAAAAATGGCCAGTAAAATGAGAAGAATTTAGCGACGGCACCGATAAAAATATAAAAAAAAAGTAAATAATATAAATAAAAAAAAATCACTTCTTTATAATACATAAATTTATATTAAAAATTTCTTCACAGTTATAGACAAATTTGTCCCGCAACAAAGAAAATAATGCAGATACATCAATAATTAAAATTTATGACTTATATCGCATTTCAGGTTTATTCGCATTATCCTATTTTTATCTTTAGCACATATATAAGTACATTTCAAGAATTTCTTTTTTATTCAGAAATTCAGATTCCATTCCAGATATTCCAAAAGAAGAATTTTTCTCTATTTAATAATGAAACATCTGTCATTAAATAAAGTAAAAAAAAATAATCATAATCTCTGGTATGAATTAGGAATTACTGAATAATACGCACATGATGCAAACGGATTAAACCCTTAAATGCCTGGATTTTTTTTTTTCAAAAATCGATTTAAAAATGTCTTTCGGCTTTCACTTCTTAAATAAATCATGGGAAAAATATTTTTTTTTAAACATATTGTTTTAAGTATGGTTTACGGCTGAAAAACAGTTTGGTGCCAATCGGCAACACTGCGCTTTAATTGAAAAAATAACGTTTCTTTATAAAATTATATAATATTAAACGCACATGAATTTTAAGATCTATAGCAAGAAATAAATTTTACTTGCTCAGTGCAGAACAAAACAGGGTATTTTGTAAGCTTCCAAACAAAACAAAAATCAAATGTAGCAACAATTGAAAAAATAAATCTATCCTTATTCTTAAACAGCAATAGTGCTGCCATCTACATGTTGAAAATTGATTTAATAATATTTTTAGTATGTATTTTATTGGCAACATTAGACATTACAGCTTCAATATTGTTCTAATATTGTTTTAGAAGGCTAAATTGTGTATGTTGCCGAAAGGCAACACGCGACATTTAAGAGTTAAATGAGGGAAACCTTAAGTAATCATCAAAAGGAATTGGAAGATCATCGATAAACTTACGTTTGTAAATAAAATCGGCTATCAGACTGCCAAAAATAAAAGTAAATTTCATCGTTTCAGCGATTACTGGAGATTGAAAGCGTTTCTAAGGAGCTAACATAAATTCGCGTTTTTTTTTTTTTTTTTTTTTTTTTAACTAACTAAAGCGTATAAATATATTTAGATAAAAGTTTGGATCACAAAACTGATGAATGTAAGATAAAACTAGCTGAATACAGGTGTTTTCAGGGGCGTAGCTACCGTGGAGCAATTGGAGCAGAGTGCTCCAGGCGCATACATCCTAAGGGCGCAAAATTAGAAAGAGCAGAATAAAGATTTGTAAAAATATTTGCGTATTGTTTCATTATTAATCAGATATATTACAGATAAATCTTGTTGCAATCAGCATATTCATATGACGTTTAACCTTGTGTTTTACCTCAACTATTTCGATTTGAAACAGGCTTTATACACTGTTAAAAGAAATTGTTTCTATTCGTGAAGTTTCAACTTTAATTCATACTATATTCAAGCCTCAAGTAACTTCTCCAGTACTGTTTAAGCATGCCTGTTTTTAGATAGATTTCGTAAGAAATACTACCTATTGCAGTCGTTACCATGGTATGACTTTTGAAAAATTACTTTATAACTTTTCATTATAGGACCCAAAAACCCAGAACCACCCCCACCTCAAAAATTTATATATATGCATGTACTAAATTTTGTCCGCATGATAAAAGTCGCAATGATGCACGAATCATCTTCAAACTCGCCAAAAAACAATCATATGGCTAATATCTCGGCGGGGATTGTAAATGGGCAAAACCGGGCAAAGGGTGGTGGAAATGGGAAGGATAAAAATACCGTTTTATGAGTAAGAAATTCATAACTTCGTCACTTCTTAAGATATCAAATCCATTTAACTTTATTATAAATCTTATTAATATTATATACAACTTTTATGTTGACAAGTTTTTCACAGGACCAACTTTTACCGCAAAAAAATTAAAAACGAAGAGAAAAAGGGGAGAGTGATTGAAAAAAAATCATAACTTCGTCAATTCACAAGATATCAAATCCGCTTAAATTTATTATAAATCTTCTTATCTACAACTTTTATACTGGCAAGTTTTTGATAGGACCAAATTTTACAGCAAATACGAAATAAGAATACATAGCGGTTAAAATAAAATTATCGTATTCTGAAAAAAAAAAACAGCTCTTACAGAAAAATGAAATTAAAATCTCCTCAAAAGCAGCCAGATAAAATTTTTAAACTGAGTTCATCTCTAATCTTCTGCAACAAAAACTAAAATTAGCTTAACAGATTATGTTAATTTTTTCTTTGATGATCTAAGTAGGAATTGACTTAAAAAAATATTTTTTATATTACTTGTTTTTTCTGTAACTTTTCTTTGGACGACAGTTGAATATCTCCAAACCTTAAAGTAATCAAAAATTGTTTACAGGGTTCTTATCGGTCACTTTATTTTGCACCACTGTTTCCAAAAAATAATCTTTCTGGTGCATTTCTTTTGAAAATATTTTAGAAATTTATCATGATTATTACTGTACGGAAATAACGGTAGCCCAAGAAGTCACCGTTGAGAAACCTATATTTACGATGTAACAGCAATGACTTGGCTATTTAGTTATTTAGCGATTAGAAGAAAAAAAAAAGTTTGACAAGTTGAAGAAAATTATTGACCATTCATTTTACAAACAGAAAACTCAAAAAAAAATTTTTTTTGAAGGTTTTTTTTTTTTTTTTTTTTTTTTTTGTGTGTGTGTGGAAACTAAACATGCATCAATACAGGTGATAATAAAAACAATAATAAGAGCCGGATTTATTCACATTCCTCATCAGCCCACGACGACAAAACTTAGACGGAGTTGAGGGGGGAAGCGGCAAATTAAATGTTGTGCATATTGTTTTTGAGATTTTGAAAATATGGCAAGTCTCAAATGCAGAACTGATAAGCCTTTTTGATCAAAAATAGAGAAAAAAAAATTATCTAATTCAGTGCTCCTTAGAACCTGATTATCGCCTATGCAAACTTACACCACTTTCACCACCATCGAAATGTAGTTTTACGCATTAAACCTTATTTAATCGCAAAGTTTTAGGATTAAATAAAGCAAAATATAGTAATGTGCGTTTGCTTGGGCCGTAATCATCCTCTGTCCCCGTTCCCCCGCTCTGTGAGTCTGTATGTAACACAAATTTTGTGTGCGCTCTATCTCAAGAGCTAAAGCACAGAATTTAATAAAAATTTAGATTCAGTTAGTCCCTGATATAAATTGGGGCTGATTACTTTTTGGTATTTCCGGAATAGGTATATCTCAAGAGCTAATAAACAGATTTTCATAAAACTTCAGATTCAGTCAGTCTTTGATGTACTTTGGTGCTGATTACGTTTTGGTGTAAATCGTCCAACAGGTGGCGCTGCTATACTACATTATTTATGATTATCGCGATAGCTCTATCTAAAGAACTAATGCACGAATTTTCCCCAAACTTCAGATTCAGATAGTCCCTCATATAAATTAGTGCGATTCGATTTAATTTATGGTGTAAATCGCGCAACAGGTGGCGCTGCTACGCTCTTCTAAAAGTGCACTTTTAAGCTCCTGGAGGGTACGTGGAGGGATTTGGTGCGCTGAAATTCACTGCCCTAAGTCATTCCACACATGCTCAATCGGGTTCAAGTTAAGTGAGCAATGTGTCCAATCCATTCGAATGATATCTTCTGTTTGCAAATATTCTGACACCACATATGCTCGTTGTGGCCGTCATCCATTAAAAAATCTCTGGGCCAACAGCACCCCTAAACAGTCTAACTTGGAGTTCCGATACCTCCTCCACATATCTTCGAACAAGGGAAGGCAAGTTGTTTGTTCCTTCTTCTCTGCAGATTAAAACACATCTAGAATCAACATTCAGACTAAATCTGGACTCGTTAGTAAAACATACTCGGGCCCAGTCTTTTTGTATCCGCTGATCATGACGACGCCTTTGGAAGTTGGAGCGCGTGACACATAAACTATTGGTTTTATTGCATACAGTCCACGCTCGTTAAGCCTTCGTGCAGCAGTAGAACGGCTAAGTCCAGTTTCTGTGGCAGCCTGAAGATCTGAAACCAAGTCTCTTGTAGTCGCTTCGCGGTTTCTTCGAGCTGACAAGGACAGAAAACAGTCTTCGGATGCAGTTGGTGTTCTTGATCGCCCTTGACCAGGCTGTTTATCAACGGATAGAGTACATAAAAAGCGACTCCTAGCTCTTCACGTGGCAATTTGAGGGCTAGTCAAATTTTGGCGACTCCCATTTGCGTTTGACTTCCCTCGATTCTAGCAATTATTCATCATGTTTGACCTTCACTTAAATGACGCCTTTGAGCCGTAACTAATGAATACTGATCACTCACAAACAATACATTCACTTTAAAGAACACTACAGACCAGAATTCCAACATACGTCCATTGCGCACCACATTGTCAATCACCGAATTTGCATATTTCCGACAATAACGTATGTGCGGAAGTGCAATTTTGTGTTCAATTGTATTTAATTATCATAAATAACTGCAGCATTGAGTAATGGTTGCAACTTGACTTAGTGAACATATTTTCCCCATTATACTTTAATTTTGATGAAAAGTAAAAAAAAAATGCAATTCTAAGTAATATATAAGGGTGCCAATCAGGGTTCTCGCTGCCGATCGTCACTGCACCAAAACGTTTCATTTGGCAAAAAAATGACTGAAATCGTCAAATTGCGAGACATCTTTCTTTTCTTTCGGCGACATTCTCAATGATGCTGTGTTGTTCCACGATTAAACCTTCCCTATGTAACTCGATATTTGTGTTTTGATATTTTTAGTGTTTCACGACGAATCTATTACTACCATTATTTGAATTTGGCTAGTTTTTCTTTAACGATTTGCCAAATTGCTCAGATTAGTGAAAATCCAGTGAGGACACCGGTGTCTGGCTAATTTTCTAAACCATTAGCTGCAGAAATATAGTTCTAACAGTAGAAAAGCTTCAAAGTTGTTCTTCATCCTCTTAAAAGTAATTTATGTCAAAATTGTTATTTTTTAAATTATGAGGTTTACATTTTTATTCGTGTTACATTTAGGAAAATCTTCTCCGTACTTTAACAGGTAAAATAATAAAAAAAAATATTCTATATCCAAAATTTACCGAGTTATGATACTTTGAATTTTATGGAATTGTAGTATTTTTTGGCGCTAAAAACAGAAAACTTGTTTCATTCATATGCGAAAAAAAAATTGACAATAGTGTGTTTAATATTATCATTCTAGAATGCTTCGAAACCCTTGAAAAGAAAAAATAGATACTAGTAAATCTGCAGATCAAGAGCCTCAACGTCATCTCTGCAACTCATTGTTTTTATCAAACTTTGCGTAATATTAATCTTTCTACAAAAACAAAATTTAAACTATTTAAATTACACAAACATTTATAAAAGGAAAAAAATATTTCGATGGTTTCAGACATTAAAAGCGTTAAATTAAACGCGTTGTTATGTAAGGATATTCTGAAATTCTCACGAACTACTTATTCTAGTAATTTTTATATAATAAAGCAAATTTCTTCAGGGGAGCTCTGCCCCCCTGAACCCCCCGTTGTGTAATTTATTTTGCATTTGTAATTTTCTACTGATTGAGTTAATGATTACCCTATATCTTAGATTTCTTTTTACACTGCGATTTATAAGGATAAGCAATAATTCGGTCAAGCATTTTACGTTATCCTAATATCCATACAGCAGTATTTACTTGCCTGCTAACCACAAATACCTGTATCTAATGGATAAAGAACTTTTGGAAATGTAAACTGAAACATATAATTTAGAAATCTAATACCTTTATAAATTTTGTTTATAAAAAAATAATTTTGATTACCATCCTGCAATATTTATATCTAAGATCTAATCTAAATATCAAAAAATGTACTCGATAGCATTAACTTACTAAAATCACCCTAAAGTAGGGGGGCTTCTAAACCTAACAGTTAATAATTCATCATCGTTAAATAGATAAACATGATTTGGCGCCTTTAAGTATTTTTTGTGATTTTCTTTTAATAGTATCTACATTTAATTTAAAATCGTGATGTTACAAATACCGTTGAAATTTGACGCAAACCTATGTTCAGGCCAAATTACGAAAGGTTAACTAACATTTCATTTCCCTTAGCCGGACTTTCTGTTTCATTTTTCGTAATAAGGATTATTTTAATAATTTAATTTATTTTACACTCTACAAGCTGTTACACGGACGTTGTTCACGTAGCATTAAAATAGAGATAAATGCATTAAGTAAAACATTTCACTCCCCACCAGACATACCAAGTCTCAAGCTTTTTGCACATCACTATTATCTTAGAGAAAATGTTCTTTTAAATCGCGCAAATGTTTCAATTAAATAAAGTAACATTTTCTGTATTAAAATACTGGTATCCAGAACGCCGGAGGCTTGGCAGCTCTGCTCCTCTTAATAAAAACATATATGATTAACCAACACTTTATCACATTTTATAGGAGACAATACGGAATTTCTTATTTGTATGGCCTTACATATATTTCAGTCATAAAAATGCAAAATTTTGTGCCAATTAATGCACGCAATTGCGAAAATGAAAACGCAAAGAATGAGAAAAGGAAGGCCAAGTAAAATCGTGTAAATCGAGGAATCTTTCTTCGTAGTGCTGGGAAAATACTGCTACAAAAACTATTTTAGGTGGTATTTGGTGTGAAATGTTTATATGTATTCATTCCTGTCCTATATATCCTTTTTTTATTTTTTATTTGCTTATTCCATTTTTCTTTTGCACGTGTAAATCTTACAAATTAAAATTAACTCTTTGGGAGAAATTGTTATTCATTTTTTTTTTTTTTTTGGCAACAATAAAGTTTATAAAATTTAACAGAATAATGTCAGTTTATTCTGTATGAAAATAACGAACTTTTTCATTTATAATCAAATAGTTGAATAAATAAATGAAAATATTATTCTATATAGTATATAAATACTATTTTCATTTCTGCGTTTAAATAAATCTATATGCAAATATCTATACAAAGGCATTCATTAATTCATTCCTTTTGCTTTGATTTGACTTCAAAAAACCATACATACTTTCACATTTATGATATTTTTAGATGAGATGCTGTTGCTACGCAACGGTTAAAAGAAAAAATGAAATATAAGTAAATTCATAAAATAAAATGTTTTATATTATTCGAACACATGTATAAAATTCTATCATAAGTTATACACCTAATTTAAAAGCTCTGACAAATGTTTTGACAAAATTGCAAACTAATAAGAATAATTTAATACTCTTATTTAAAAATTTCAGCATCCAAAATTTACCATTTAAATCTATTATTCATATGAGCGATTTCTTTCAACAAATGAAAATTTGAAAATCGTCTGACTTCCCATAGAAAAGCATTATATCACAAAATAAAATGTTCAGTATATTCCGAACGAATGAACCAAATTTAACCCAAAACTATACAGCTAAATCCGGGGAGCTCATCAACATGCCCAGGGAATTTCAAGCCGATCGGTTGCTTTTTGCGGCAGTTATCGCGGAACAGACAGACAGACTAACAGACAGACAGACTAACAGACAGACAGACTAACGGAAACCAAAACTTTTCGTGTCTCCACAGTAAGCCTTCACTGACGTTTCGGCAATTAAGCACAGTAGATTGCATTGATTCATTGGCGCATTCAAAATTAAAATCCCACCCAATTCGCAGAAAATATTCGTAGGTACTCCATACTTAAAAAATTATAATTCATTTCATTATCCATTATCTATTTTTAATTATTTGTATTTAATACGTTGTTAAAATACTTTGACTTTTAAATAAAAGTAAAATTTTAAATATAATTAAGGTTATTACATAAATTTTAAACTTGAAAACAAAATTGCGCAGAACTTTTTCGTGTGACAAGAGGACGCATAAACTTTCCTTGCTCCAGGGCGCTGAATATGTAGCTACGCCACTGGGTGTTTTGTACACTATAAAAAAACAAAACAAATGTTCCTACGAAAACATGGTATTATCACGAACGAAAATATACAATAACCTCTTCCAATGAAAAAATTCCAAGTTACCCATGATTCCGATAAGTGTTCTTTATCATAGAAACCTAAGAAACCATTATTTTACCGAGATTTAACGAATCATTTATATAAAAAAAGCTTTTTTTGCTACCAGTAACTTTTGGAGACCTTTCCGAGTAGTTTTTATTGTGTATTAATCAGTTTCATCATTCCGGAATATTGATTTTTAGAGTGCTGTTAATTCTGAGTTAAACATTTCCAACTGCATAATGGAATTTATACGTGCAAGAGTATCAAAATAATATTAATGTTATTAATTAATCTCGTTTGTCTGTAAAACATCTTTGTTGGAAATAAAAATGTTTACTTGAAAATCGATAGCATTTGAAAAACCTATTTTTATAAATAATATCATTAGACAAAACGCCATGTTTCACCTTGATTCAAACATAAAATATATTATATGAATTTTAAAAAGTTCACTGATTTACTTAAAAGGTGACTAAAAATAACAGAAGAGATGTTACAAGTTAAAAATATACATTTTATTTAAAAGTTATTAGTACTTTCAAGCTTTTCCAAGCTCATCATCAGAGAATATTTTAAAGAAATTAGAAAGGAAAATGATGTATGAGATCAGAGTGATGTAATAAAATAAATGGAACTGCAGTTAATAATAGTACATGTTTTCTCCAATTAAGTTCAATCCAAGAAACTGCTACTTGTACTTTCAACTCTAATAATTACTGGGTCTCTCATTCTCTAAACGAAGTGACGTATTTGCATAAATAAACAGAAATTAGTTATTAAAATATTCTCTGATGAAAAGCTTGGAAAAGCTTGAAAAAACTAAAAAGTTTTGAATAAAATTTATATTTTTAACTTGTAACTTGTTCTATTATTTTTAATCACCTTTTAAGTAAAACAGTGAACTTTTTAAAGTTCATATAATATATTTTACATATTTTTAGAGTTAAGAAAACTAATTAATTCAGGATAAAAAGTACTCTAAAACGCTTCCAAAAATTAGTGGCCGAAAAAAAAAATATAAAAATGCTTTTTTAAATCTCAAAAACATATTGGTTTCTGATTACTTCTATAGATAAAGACATGTTTCATAAAATTACCGATGGGCTTCTTATTCCTTTTCATGGTACTTAAGGGGACCGTGGACCTTAGTTGAGCAAAAACTGTCCCCAAAATCGAAGATTAGTTTTGTGCATATAATTTTTCTCCAGTTTGTTCTGAGCCAGTTGCCGAAAACCACATGTGGATGCGATTATTTTTCGCAAACTTACAAGCGTTTCAATTTTGTAAAAGCACTATTTTTCTGCCTCTTAATATACTTTAAATATGTTTTCTCAAAACTGATTTTTCCACGATTTTAGATATTTAAAATGCTCCATGCGTCTTAATTTTTGATCAAAATTCATGAAATTGATAAGGAAGAATATTGATATTGCTTACAAAGAAACTGTGTGCATGCATTTTAGAATTCGACTTCATTAAGATCATTAAATTTAATTTTTAGCTTATTAAAAGGCAAAATTTTGATCGAAAATCGACATAGAATTAAGAAAAAAAACTATAAAAAATGAACTATTCAAGGGATTAAAAAATCGATGCACAGATTTGTTTGGAATATAGTTTTAAGTGGTTAAAATTCAAAATCGAGGAAATATCTCATAAACTAAGACGCATGAAGCATTTTAAAATTTAAATTTTTAATTTTTTTTAAAAAAATTATAATAAGAATGGAAGTTTCTTTTAAGATGTTCTATATACTTATGGTTAAATGTATATTTCCACGAAATTTCATATCTCTATGATGAAAATTAAAAAAAAAGTCCACCTTCCCCTTAAAGTTTCACTCGTTTAAATCCATTTGCATCATTTGCGTATGTATGCGTACATCCCAGCAAAGAAAGAAACAGTGGGCCATCAGCTGGAAAAAAGATGGCAACCAGCAGTGCCATCAGCGGTAAAGTGCAAGGGTGCCATTACTTGTTTAAGTAATGGCACCCTGTCGAAAAGTGTCCAAGCCGAATGCAGCTGGCCCATCAGTGATGGCCAACAGCAGGCCAGCATTGGTATGCCATCACATTACTTCAATCCGGCACTTTTCCTGCAGTGCTAGCACCTATCCCACTGCTATTCCTTTGCTGGCCCAGCACTTTCCCTTACAAAAATTTCATATGGAATTCCTTAAAAAAACAAAGTATTATATAATTTTGGCTCTTTTTTCTATAAGCTAGTATCACCAAGAGCTATAGAAATATCTATAATAGAAATGTCTATAGAAACATTTGAACTTTCATTGGTTTCCATGCGGTCACCCTCCCAAGTACTAACCGCGCTCGATGCTGCTTGGTTTTCGTAATCGGACATGAACAAGTGCTTTCAGCGTATACTACGACTGCTCGTAGTTTTCAAACTCTCATTATACTATTTCAAGTTTGTTTCTTTTGTGATTTACGTTCCCAATCATTAAACTGGTATAGAAATTATTCTATTGTATAGAAATTCTATGTATTTTATACGCTTTTTTTTATTATTGATTCTGAACTGCGTAAATTATGAAAACCGAAATCCTTTGTAACGTAGTAAAACCAGATTTAAGAAGAATAAAAAAGGCGTTGAAATAAAGAATTTATTTATTTATTCATTTACTTATTTATTTTGTTGGTGGCAGTGGTGCTATATTTTTTACAGTTAAAAAAAAAAAAATTAGCTTCACAGCTTAAATTGTGTTAAGATATTCATTTCGGATTTGTGTTCAAATACTCAATGTCTTCGATATTCGCAGCGCCACCTAGCGTAAGGGTTCCCAGCAGTAATACTGCAAAAGTTCGTGCACTTCCATGTAGTGGTGTGTCAGCGCATGAGATAAAATGGATGCCCACCAGCATTTTATCTGATGATTTCCAACAGCAAAGTTGACTGAAGCTGTCCAGCAGTGGTCATGGAGTGGTAGACCATCAGCCAGCACTTCTCCATCATTACCAGCACCTATCTTGCTGCTGGCCAGCAATTACCTCTTTGGGGATTTAAGTAACTTCTTTTTTATTCAGAAAATCCGAATTCATAACTGAGATTCTTAATTTTTTTTTTTTACTTTATTTAATGCTAGACGTTTCAATATTAAATAAAGAAAAAATCTTCTTTCTGAATTTCCAGTATAGAATCGGAATTTCTGAATAAAAAAGAAATTCCTGAAATGTACGCATAAAACAGTGCTAATGATAAAAATAGGTTAAAACCTGAAATGCGACGTAAGTCTTAAATTTTAATTATTGATGTATCTGCAGTTTTTTCGTGCAAATTTAAGTATTGTTGTGAAGAGTCTTTTAACGTAAATTTACATAAGCATTTACGTAAATCTTTTTATTATGGAGAAGAGATTTTTTTATTTATATTATTTATTTATTTATATTTTTTACAGAAACCGCTGCTAAATTCTTCTCAATTTACTGGCCATTTTTAATTTTCTAACTTTCCAGAACGCATTTCTGAAAAACAACTGAAAGAAATCTGATTGACTGACATCTTTAAATGTTAACTTTCCATAAACTGTCTGGAATATATTTTTTTTTTTTTTTGCTGGTACATTTGTTTATTTTCTAGAGTGTCTTCAAAACAGATTTTACCCCCACCAGTGGCCGAGAGGTTCTGCTCTCGAAGCTGGTAGACGGGAGGTGCTGGGTTCGAGTCCAATTGCGCCCGTTGTCCTAATCGTTCGGAGTTTTCGTGGTTTTCTTCAAACCTTGAATTTCCAAGCGTAAATGCGGGTTAGGTTCCCTTAGAAAGACCCTAATGGAGGGCACTTCCCCCCTTGGGGACTACATCCCTTGTGTTGATAATTGGCCGTCATAAATACAACCAAATCAAAACAGATTTTTTGGTAAATTCTTAAAGATTTCATAAACAGATAAGTTTTAATTTCAAACATTGTTTATTTGATAATATGTTTTATTTTAAATTAAATTACCGTTGATATTCTCTATTACATTGTAAGTAATTTGTTGGATAAGCCGAAAACTTAAAGATTCATGCATGAGAAATTTACTAGGCGCAATGCTAGAGCATGGAGGAAGGTAACACTTTTTTTTTCAATAATTAATAATATATAATAAATAATACTTATTAAAAAATAATATATTGATTATTATTCATTAATATTTATTAATAATTAATAATTAATCAATAAATACTAATTCTTTATTAATAAATTAATAATTCTTTTTATTAACAGCTTTCATACGCTTCAAGGATTTTCAAGCACCTTTTATAAGAATTTTCGTAAAGTAATATTTGCCTTATTTAATAGAAAAAAGTCTATCTTCAGATATAGTGATCATTACTTTAAGAAATTTCAGGTACTAAAATTCCTAAAATTCTCTAAATCCCTAAATGCATGCCAAATTTATATAATAATTCTTTTTCTTTATATAATAATTCTCTTTTGAAAGTTTGAATGTTTATTCTAATACATGAAGGTTAGGAAGGCTAAAATATATATATGTCTTTTGTAATTCACTAACATTTTAATAATAATTAGGTAAATATCATTAAGTGGCCCAGTACTGTTGCGTTTACCTGAAAAACTGAATCGACAGGTAATAAGATTTGTGATTATATTAATATAAAATTTTAATAGTTAACAACTCGGAAGAAATTATTGCATATTTTCGTTTGTCGTAATGTTATATTTTACTAGATTAAGAAACATCTGTCTTTTTTCACAGTGTATAGAAATTGATAAAAATTTCTAGTTAGAAAATCACACCAATTATATTGCATGCCAAACGGGTAAAAATTACCAATTTAAATTAGTTCCTTTTTAACATCATAATTTAATTCCACTGGAAGAAAAAAAACAGTGGAGATCTCCCTGTAAACAGGTTTCCACACATTTCCCTTTTATTGAGGTATTTTTAGGCCGAATCAGCAGCTGTTAATTGCTGTTTTCGTGTTTAATTAAATAAGATTACTTAAACGTCTGAAAATTAGCTAATATAAAAGGAACTAAGTCAACAGAGTCTTTGCTACCCGATATTTTTTTTAACAACGCTATAAGAAAATGATTTTAAATAAGATATTTTAAATGTAATGTTTTAAATCTGACGTAATTTTCACCAAACTTTTCTTTCTCTTTGTAATATTGAACTGAAAATATTTTTATTGTTAGAACGGTAATATTATTATTTGCTCTGTCTCAACATTGGCAACAATAGTTAAAAAGATCATCTCGAAATATGAAATAAATCTCTCATGTACGTGTAAATATATTTTTTAATTTAATCTGTTTGGTAATGTTATTACTTGGACATTTGCAATAGGACATCATTTCCCTCATTTACTGCTTCTAACGCCTATTAAATAATTGATTAATTTATAGTTTTCTTTCTTTTTTAATATGCTTGTGTAAAAACAATTTTTATGATGTAATTTTCAGTATTTTCCTGTTTTTAACACGTAATCATTTAATTCTAATTTGTAAGGATTTTTTTTCTGTTTATAATAGTCACGTGTGAATAAATTTTTAATTCAATAGAAATATTATTCTTTGCACTGTTTTTACACTTTGGCTACAATTTAAAATAATAACCTTTTCTAAAATATGTAAAAAATATCTCTGGAAATGCTGAAAATTTGAATTTTAAATAAAATTAAACCTTCAAAAAATTAGTCAAATTAAAAAAATAAATGAAGTCTGAACACCGCGAGTTTCTAATTAACATCCTTAGAAAATATTATTAAGTTCCTCTGTATAGTTTTTGCTCCTATAAAACTTTTTTAGTGGAACGATTTTGACCGACTTTAACATTAAATATCTCTTAAAATAATTCTTTGATTTAAAAACTGTCTGCTTCAAGGTGTTTATCAAATATTTCTCTATAATACTACTTATTTAGATATTTTTGTATGCAGTAGTTTTCCTAATATTAGCGAAGAAAGACCTCTGGTCACAAAAAATTGATTGACAGCGGCGTTGACAGCGTTAGTTACTTTTTTTTAGATTACAGATATTCGAACCACTTAAAGAAAATCTGTACCACACACTTATATGAGAATATTTTCAAGCGAAATCTATCACAAGGAAAAGTTTTTGTAAATTTTGATACGATTGAATAAAAATAAAAAAATCACAAGATGTGGACTGAAAAGAAAGCTTTAAGAATATTTAAGAATTAAAAAAGAAATATTCAAATGAAGAAACCATTTTTTTTTTTAACACTTAAGAATTAAAGGAATGCATGCGAGTATGTATGCAAGAAAAAGATATGCGAACTTTTTATTCTACTGTCAAAAAACAGGTATTTTTGCCTTTCTGAAAAGCACCTGAACGTTGATACAAATTTAATATTGATATAGAATTCGAGGGCTTTTGACAAATACAAAACATCTATCTTATTGCTTTGAAAGATAGTGATGCGTTGTTAATGAGGTGTATGTACGTTAATTATTTCGAACCCGTCGGAAACCCTCTTCTTCATCAGATTTTTTTTTTCTTTCTTTCATTCACATCTAGAATACGTGATGCGTATGATCAATGAGGTTTATGTATCGAGGTATTGGCAGTATATCTATTTGTTCGACATCTAAAAAACTTGTAGTGAATTAGCAAAGATGTTGATTTGTCAGATAGTGTTCTCTGGTACCTGGCAACTATCGATGATCTGATTATGATACTGAATAAAGGTAAATGGTATAAAAATTGTATTGTTAGGACGAAAAAATATTTTTTTCATGAAATTTTTATGAATTCGGTGTATTTGTCTGTCCGTCTGTCCATCAGTCCGTGATCTAACTCTCGTAAATATATTCAGATTGCCATGTAATTTTTATATGTTGCTGAGGTTTTCTACAAAATGTTCGATATTGAAAGTGGAGTGAGTGTCATTCATAGTTTTTAGGTGCGTTCGTAATTACATAAATACGTAGCACCTATAGTCGTCGTTCGGTCCGCCTGTCTGTCCGTCCGTCCGCATATAACAGAGCAAAAACTACTCAACCGAATGGTCTGAAATTTTAAATATATAATTGTTGCAAAATTTTGTTGAGTCATTTCAAATTTTTTGAAAATCGGATGTATAGTTTAATTACAGGGACAGTCAAAAGTTTTCCGTTACATTACGGCCAGTGGGAAACAAATATTTCAAGTGCATTTTAACGATGTTATAGGTTTTCGAACAGAATGATATTGATATGCACTTATGAAGTGCACTAAAATATACATTCAGTACAATATGCGACGCAAAAAATATTTATAAAACTAGTTATAGTACGAACGCACCTCATTTGCCACGTTTGACGGGCAATTTCCAACTTATTTTTACAGGAACACACAAAAATTGTCCGTACATTATAGTCCATGGGTAAAAATCTTTCACTGCATTTTATTCATGTTACGATATTTAAAACGAACTGAGACTGACATGCATCACTGACGTGGATTTCAAAATACGTTCTCAGAAGTATAGAATGGGTAACATTTAGACTTGTTTTACGCTCAAAATAATTCCATTACATTATTATATATGGGAGGGGAGACTTGCAGTGCATTTTAAGGATGCTATTATGCTTCAAACATAATGAAATTAAAAAAGAGCACCGAGGTGTAATACTGCAAGTATTCTATACAGGGTGCATCAGGAATGATCGGTCAAATTTGGCGGTGAGATAGAAAATAGCAAAAGAAGACAATTTCACATAGGAAAGTATTGGCGCAAACGAACACATGAAGTTGTAGAGGGTGCTGTGTGTCCACAATTTCTGCTCACGCGTAAATCTCTCTGGCAAGTCTAGTCGGCCATCATTCGTCAAAGTGACTTTGTAGAAATAACATGAGTCATTATCGTATGTTAAATAAATATGCAGATATGCATCTAATTTTCGATGCGATAGGGGAAAACGGTCAGAGAGCTACGCAAATGTATACAGAATACTGAAAAATAGCTTCCTCCATTGGAACTGTTCATGTCAATCGGTTTACCCGGCCCGTTTATCAACGAAGTATAGTAGAGCGTGCAATATTGTGTGCGGGCAGTAGTGTGTGACATGTACTATATTTGGATGCAGTCCCTCATCTTTTTGCTTCCTTTTGGGAACAACGGATTTTGAGCTTATTCTATTGACGATCGCTTTCAGAATTTTGAAGCTATGTTTTTAAGACTTTTACAAAAGTTGCTTTATACATTTAGCTAATACATCATGCACATTATATTTTGATTGCATTCGCGCATGCGCTGTGAAACATTATTTAGTAAACCTGCTAATTTCTCATCCAATTTGAATTGTTTTTTAATTATGATTGCAGGTTATTGTGTACAGTTTATTATGGTTTCTGAAAAAAACATTCTTTTATATTAAGAACTCTGGAAATTATAAGCAAAACAGTTGGTAAAATTTGGGATTGCTTTTATAAAAACCTTAATTTCTCCACGAATATGCGTGCTATTCTCATAAAAACGAACACAGTTTATTACAAGAAGCCTCCCAATAATGTGCTATAGTTTCAACGTTTTGGCGACATTAATTTTTACAGCGTAATCAAAAAAAAAAAAAAAAAAAAAAAAAAAAAAAATTCGTTCTTCTTCAATTTGTTTATGGTCCCCTATGGGTTTTCGGGGAAAAATCTTCGCAGAAGTATATTGTGTTTACACACTTGAAGTTTCAGGATTATTCCTCTAAAAGTTTTCTAGATATTTAACAAAACATCTAAAATCGCAAGTGACCTGTCATCATTGGCCATATAGTGTATTTATCGGTGATATTTGGAACTAAATCAAGGAAGAAATTGAGTAAAGAAATTGATTTCTTTTCTTACATTACTCACCAGTAAGAATATCTTCAATAGTTGTCACTGTTTATTTGCTATGGAATTTTAAAAACGTTCAATCCAATTTAGCACACCCTGCATTATTTTATGTACTATTTGTTGCGTTAAAATGCTTATATTTTAACTAATGTTACAAATGCGTATTCAAAAAGCACTGCATTCTTTTTTGCTTTTGTTGTTGTCTAACAACACTCAATACTAGTATCACAAATATTGACAGGTAATGGAAATTTTTTTATTAGTTTCTGCATGTATTTCTTTATTTCCGGTAGGAAGAGAAAGTAAATCGACAACCAAACGCTGAAAGCCAGTTTCCTATCTTGTTGACACTTTCAAGCCTTACAAAATAAACTTGTTTTCACTACAGCCGCTATGGTTTTCAGGAAAACTAATCACAAAGCGCATAGAAATTCCGATTCGGAAATGGCATGCAAAACAAAGTTAAGCCTCCATATCGTTCGAAGGACTGGGCGGAAATGCTTTTGTTATAAAGGTGTTAGGATTTGGTACTGGAGGCAAGGGCATAAAATGGAAATCTGAATTTGTGGATGTACGGTTTATTCAAACATAGCGAGAAACTTATCGGTTGGAATAAAACATTTTCTTTACTATGATTAAGATATACCGGGTGATCCCAAACAGAGGTTATGGCGATTATCTGTTATACCGTGTAAGATAGAAATGTATTTTCACTTACAAAATGTATTTAAATCAAATGCAGCTTTTAGGCATGGCACTTATTTTACAAGGAACTGCATATGTGTTGAAATATGAAATTTATTTTTTCCATGTGCACTCTTTTCTTACTGTCAGAAAAGTTCGTCTTTATGCACTAAATTATTCGTCATTTTTAAACAAATAATTTTCGTACTCCTAGAAAACATGCTTTTTCCATTAATTCTTCCCGGTATTCTGAAAAAGAGGGAATAAATCCGTTTATTCCTTGCACGCATGTGTATTCACTGTATAAATACCAAAGTTCGAATTTATTTAAAACTGAAAAACCGAAAATTCAGTAAATTAAAATTTCTAATTTATTTAAAAACAAACACTCAAAAATAATGAATTTTCGAATTTAATAAAGTAGCATTTTCTGATTCATTTAAACTTATTCGCAATTTATTTTTTGTAGTATTAAAGAAAATATTTGCATGTAAAATGTGTTCTAAACGAATACATTTAAAGAATATAAAGTAGTTCTATCAAAGTTAAAAAATCGATTTTATTAAAAAAACCCATTTCTTCTCGAATTTAATTAAAAATATAATATTAATATTTTACACCTAACAAGCAATTATATAATGTGTATGTAAATATAATGTGTTGTTAAACATATGTCTAATATGTTATAGTTTTTGTCTTCTATTATTCTATAAGTGTTAAAACACCAACCATTATTTCATAGCTACGACATGTCCCTGCAGTTAAGTGTAAATTTTCAAGCTTTCTGAACAAGAAATTTAACAAACCCGTATCTTCATTTTAAAATTGTCCTCTTCCAGTGGTTAAGTTGCTCGTTTCAAAAAGCACGGTCCCAGGTTCAAAGCTAAGGGAGTCCACGGAAGAACCAGAAACGCATTAAAAGAAAAAAAAAAAAAAACCTCCTATTTTCAGATTACTAAAATTTTCTGTCCTAAAAAAAAAAAAAAAAAAAAAAAAAAAAAAAAAAAAAAAAAATAAAAAATAAAATAAAATAAAAAACCCAGAAATTTCTTCAATTCTCGGATATATACCGGTAGCGGTGCTGCCAGGAATATTTCCGTGAATTGAAGAAAGCATTTTTGGAGTGTATATTGAGAAAAATATTTTCCTTTTGCTAGGAAGATCAAACCCTTTAACGGACAAGCCGTGTTAATACGTTGATTTGATGTATTTTTAATATATTAAACAATGACTGATACTCACAAGGATTACATTGCTATTCGTAATTTTTTTTTATATAATGTTGAAAGAATCATTCTTTTTTAGCATGTAAAAAAATACAGAAAAAACAACATTACAATTTTGCCCTTTTGCTAGCCTGCCAGAAGGTTGAAAATCCCATTCTTTTGCGACAAAATCTTACCGAGTCATAATAGTTTAAAATTTATGAATTTTCAGAATTTTACGGATCTAAAAACGCATATTTCCAATTTTAGTTGAAGAAAACGTTCAAAATTAATAAATTTTCAAAACATCATAACTCAGTAAATCATATAATAATGTTTTTAATAGTCCTTCTAAGACGTATGGCAATATTTTTCAAAATTTCAATTACAGGATAAAAGCGACGGGATTTAATGTTTCACTTTAATACATATACAGCACCTTGTAAAATAAATGCCATACACAAAAATAAAACTTGAATTCAAGGCATTTTTTAATTGAAAATGTTTCCATCTTCCACAGTCTAGGTGATAATCACAACAACCTCTATTTTTAATCACATGTTATTGACTTAAAACATACGTAAATCTTTATTTTCACACAGCGTTATTACAAGAAATTGAAATGTTAAATAATATCTACAAAGATAAATCTAACGTTTTAATTTTTTTAAAGGAACCCAGCATTAGTTAGGTAGATAATTTCCGTAATCTTCGGAAAAGATTAAAACGAATTCGAAATTTGAACAACAACAAAAGTACTATTTTAAAAACTAAAGAATTTTTTTATACACTGACAATTTGAAACTGTTCTTTTTGAATATTTAAATGTTAATTTTTAAATAAAATTTAATCAGCTTTTAAACAAGCAAGCAAGCAAACAAAAAATAGATAGTTACTTTCTACGATTTAACGCTCTCATGAATAAATTATTTTTAAATGGATGTAAAACACATTTTGCTCTTAAAATAAACTTAAGAATAGATTATTAAGAACAAATAATATTGAGTTTTTAGAAATGTTCATTTATTAAAAACTTATTAAATGATATTGATAAAAAGTTTATAAGAGAAGAAATTCTTTGAGAAAATCTTCACTCACGCACAACAGAAACATATTTGATGAAGGCGGATTTTCCAACTGAATATTTCAAAAGAAGTTGGTTATACCATCTATTGCTTTATTTCACAATCAAATATTAAACGTTATATGAAGTTTATCTATTATATATATAAAATCCAAACGGAAATTTCGTTCCGAACGCCGAGATTTCGAGTTTTACCGCATGGATTTTTACGGAACTTATACCGTTAGATAGGTATCGTTCCAGGGAAGGTTTTAAGCTATAACACATCATTCTACCTAGATTAGTTATAGAATTATTACGGAAAATTCTATTATTTTGGACTTTGTTACTTCATATGTCCTTAAATATCTGGGCTCCTATTGGTCGTAGAGCTTAGATCTCGCGCCAAAAGTAGCTCCAAAGTACCCAAGCAAACTTTTCCCCGCGATTATTTTGCCGTCTTCCGATTTCCTCTAACTCTATTAGGGGCCCGCGTAGAGCCCCTTTAAAATATTTTTCGTAGTAATTTCAGCACTTATTTTAAATTATTGGTTAAGACCGCCACCCTCCCGATTCATGTATCTACGGAAAGGTTGCATGAAGGAGTTTCGTTCAGATACACTTTCGTTAAGAATAGAGTGCGCTCCCTGGTGGTGGAATGTGGAACTAACATAACGCGATATTGTTAAAATTAGGAAATCTAACAATGCGATCTGTTTTAAACTTTGAGATAGTTCATAACACATAATCTATTATCTATTCTATTATATATATATAAAATCTATTATATATTCTATTATCTATTCTATTATATATATAAAATCCAAACGGAAATTTCGTTCCGAACGCCTAGATTTCGAGTTCTACTGCATGGATTTTTACGGAACCTATACCGTTAGATAGGTATTGTTTCAGGGAAGGTTTTAATCTAGAACACATTATTCTACTATATTAGTTTTAGAATTATGACGGAAAATTCTGTTATTTTGGGCGATAAGGTTACCATTTTATTTCTTGGCGAAATTCATCGTTGATAAAAAAAAAAACTGAAACGGCTATTAAACCTCGAAAAATAAAAGAAAAACTGTTACTAATTTTATTTAAGTGAAAAAAAAAAGAAAAAAAGAAGAAGAAAATCCGTTTTAATGAGTGATAATATTAAAAAACGGAAACATTTAATCAAAACCTGAAAGAAATATTTGTAATGCTTAAAAATTAATTTAATAAGAAATATTACACTTGATACGCAATATTTGGCTCTTTATCGCTTGCGTTAGATATGGAAACGAATCCGAAAATTTGATTAGATGAAATTTTAACGACATTTTCTTTCTGTTCTGTTCTTTTTTCTTTTTTTTTTATCTAATTGTCCCATCACGTGACTTATAGAAGAAACAAGCAGATGTAATTGTGAGTCACATGTATAATTACTATTTGTTTCTTTACAATTTTTTATTTTTCTTTTGTCGCCAAACAATGTGATTTTAAGCGAAAAATGCATAAGCGTGACATTAGCTTGAGGATGTTCTCACAAATGGTGTTTTTTTAGGTGAAAGAAATCATTTTTTGAGTACATTTTCATATTCAATTGTAACTTATATAGATATCAGTTAATATTTAAAAAATGGAATCGAATACTTAAATTTCAGTGTGAATTTCTGCCACACATACATATTGTAAAATAATTTCATACTTTTTAAAATGTTTTTCGCCGTAATTCCGAAAGCATGTGATATTTATAAACTCGAACTCAGATCAACGAATATTACCCATTTTATTTAAGCAAATATTATCTATTTTCTCAAGTCATATCGCCAATTTCATTTATAGGAAAATTCACAGATTCGAAATCTAGGAAATAAAGATAATTTTTAAGGAAATTTATGTTTTAATACGTTATTACTATGGAAAAATTCAACATTTTGAAAAAAAAAAATTACAAGTCTTTTGTAATTCGTCATTTCTTCTTCGTCTTTCTTCGTACTTTCTCCTCTGTTATGTAATATTTCAAATGATATTGGACTAATTTTCGATCATCGATTCACCGCAAAATCGCATATCTAATATAGTATATAAAATAAAGTCTGGATTAGGGGACTAATTAACACACAGCGCAAACTACTGAACCTAAAATCTTGAAAATCGTGGTAAAAATACTTCTTATGACATAAACTTCTGCTAAGAAAGGATTTTCTAAAGTGTCACCCCTAATGGTTTTTGCACGGGGAGGGGAAAAAATCGAATATCAAAATTATGCGTCAAATGATAGCATATTTTAATGTAGTTTTGTATGCTGAATCGAATGCTACCAAATAAAATTTTATAAGTCCAACAGTTCATGACACATTTCATATTTTTCTAATTTGGCGGTGTCTTTGGCATCTAAACCTCAAAATATCTATCATTACATCCGTTACTCTAGCAACGGAAAAAATTCAAATCAACCCTTTTGGCTAAAAAATAGAAACGGCTCTATGAGTTTGAAATAAAAATGCAAGCATCTTAATTTAAAAAAAAAATAGTGATTTTATGTAAAATAAAAGGGAAAAAATTACTGAGAATTTAGCGTTATAAAACAAAAATGGAAAAGGTACTACTTAGATATTCCGTCGACCAAAAATCTATCGTCAAACTATAAGATTAAATGCCAATAATGGTTGATCGTAAATATCAAATTCACTTGAATTTAAACAAACTACACGTGTTTACGTCATCAAGTGATTTTAATTTCGACGTTTTATTTGTATTTTTATTAATGTTATACTAATTTATTTGTTATTTCGTTATTTAAAATAAAGATTATGTCAATTTATATAATTTGGCGAATGGTTTGGCGATTTATATAATTTGGCGAAATTGGTCGACGGGATAACAAGTAGTATCAATGAAAATATTTAAGTATGAAAGCAATGTTTGTAACGACTTAAAAATTATTTTCATATATATAAACTCGGTTTATGGCGTCAGATGCCGTCATCCGAAGAATCTACAAGAGTCTTTTTCCATTTTTTCCGGTCATAGGTTCCTCAATGAAAGAAATTGGAATTGGAATAATATTGTGCGATTTATAAATTGCTCATGAGTAGTTGCTCATGAGAATTCAAGTTAACCTTCCGTAATCGGATACTTCACATATTGCTGTATTAGCTTTAATGTTGAAAGCATCGTTTTTGTTTGAAGCGAAAACTTTACTATGAATTCTATTACACAAAATCGCATCATCATCATCTACTATATATTTTCAACGGAAATTTGTATTTCATTCCGATTGTTTATAATACTTTCGTAGGATATACCACAATTAGTTAGGTAATAATTTTGGAAAGGTTTTAGTGTATACATATTGTTCAAGGGTACTTAGTTATAGAGCAACAGTAAAAGTTCAAAAATTAAGTGAACCTGATTATGAAAGTTTAGCCTTTTTAAAAAAATCTACAGAACATATTTTGTTACAAGTGGCCCTGTTGCATGACTTTTAGGAATGGTGTTAGTATATACGATTCCATTATATGTTGATTAGTTACAGAGGTATTAATTCCTGTTGTCATAACGGTCTCATTACCCAACCATAAGTGCGCTGTTTATAATCAACTAAAACAATTACTTCTTAATTGCTAAATTTTGTCCAACGCTTAAGATAACATTATATCGCAATGGCGTTCGCATCGTTTTCAGTAATGTGCAAGATCAAGCTGAAGATCCATATTGTTTAAAATACAAGTTCAAATTCACCATTTAGTTTAATCCAAGGTTAATTTGGCAATATTGACCAGCGCAGCGGGCATAGCCTGCTAGTATGTGATAAAAGAGTAAAAAGAAATTCTCTCAGGCATGTTTTTGAATACGTCGTCATTTTTCCATGAAAGTGCTAAAAATCAAAATATATATTTCGTTACAGTTCATTTATTTCAATGAATATCAATATAACAAAGTCTAAAATGCGCGAAAAAAATTATACTCCCGGTCAAACTTCCCTTATTTTGTGTTTTAGAAAAAAGATTTCTAGTACAGCACGATGACCATTCTCAATTAATCAGCAAGAAAATTTCAATTCCACATTTGTCAGTGTTTACAATACTATTACAACATACAGAAATCTCTTTAAAAATTCTTCTGCGCAAGAAAATCCTTACAAGTGTAAATTACTTTTAAATGTGTTCTTTAATTTTTATTGACAACTCGTATAAAGATGGGACAAAGTACAACCACGTATGCAGAACTTTTAAAGGACCACATACATACACACATCTACCCAATATGTATAAAATCCTAATGACGAATTTATGAAACGATTTTATGAAACGACTGATTATGTATCACAGCTATTTCTCCTAAGATATGGAACATCTGGCGGCGAAATTAACCCCAATTACCCGTACTGATCCAGAGATATCAAAAGTGGTATTATAATTTAAAAATTTGATTTAGTTTTCGAGATATTAATTTTTTTCTAATTTTAATGACATTTCTTTAATGATAGCAACTAAATTACTCAATTTTGTGAAAAAAAGGGAGAAAAGGGAAAAACAGAGGGATTATTAGATTCTTTCTTTTTTCGTCATTTTCGAATTGAAATTGAAATTATCTTTTATTTCAAGCGATAGTGAAGAGAATATTGTGATTAAATTATGTTTTTCAGGAAATTAAATTTTTTTTTCACATTCCGATCACCAGGAATCAGTTTATTTTAGAAACCAAAAATCGTCTGTCACCTTCAAATTCCATAGACGTAAAAAAAAGGTTTTTTCAAATTGAAAGAGAAAATGACACCAATAATCTTAAAAACAGAAAGAAAATGCTAAAGTAAGAATTAAATGATAGCCTGTTAAAGCAGAATATAAGGAAAGTTACGTCAAAATCTTTACACGTAAATATTAAAAAAGTACGAAAACTTTAAAATAATAAAATTATCTAACGCAAAACGCATTTAAAGGTGATAGTTACGTAATTTGTAAAATGTCCAAATGCTAAATATTGCAATATTTAAACTGCCTAAAATAATTAAATTATTACACATGAAAAACTTTTAATATTAAATCATATTTAAAAAGCACAAATAATAATATTTCCATATACTTTTAAGTTAAATAATATACCTAGAATCTTATAAGAGAAATTTTTTTATAAATAAATTATTACATGAGAAATGCATTTGATAGAAAAAATTACGTCATATATTAAAACGATACATTTAAAATGATTCCGGAGAATTTTAATCTAACGTCATATGTTATAAAAGTAATGCAGCTAGCATATTTGTTTATCATATTACATCACTTTATGCAGCATAAATACAGGTAAATGTATTCCCAAACAGACGGAGTTTCTTAACCTCAAACCTAGAGGAAGAAATATTGTCCATAGCGCCGTTACAAAACTCAGAAAGATAGCGGCATTTTTAACCCTTTATCGAGTAATGGAACTATACTTCCCACTTAATTTTTATTAAAAACTGATTGAAAATCATTCCACGACGATGATGAGATCAAAGATGAAGTTCAAATGTGGTTCCGACAACAGGCGGAAACCTTCTATGACTGTGGGATACAAAAGCTTGTGCCCCGAATTATCAAATGTTTGGATAACGGGGGTGATTATGTCGAACAATAATAAATAATCCAGTTAATAAGATGTAACTTACGTTTTCTAAATAAATGTTTTTTTTTTTTTAAGGAATGCGAGCCATTGTATCTTTACTTTTCAAAATGCCCTCGTATTTCAAAAATTGACTATTAGTCTCTTTGGAGGAGTATATGCGAGAAAGTACCCTTCACTTTGAAATCACCGCACTCAATTTTCCCTTAAGTGCGAAAAGGATCAGGGTCCATAAGCCGCGTGGAATAGACTAAAATTCGATTATGTTATACCGACTTAATTATTTCACTTTTCAATACTAGAAGGTATATATTGTACGATTTTAACAATAGTTTTTGTATTTTGTTCGGATGTATATGACTTACACAATCTCAAAGTTAGTATAATTCGTAGTTTTGATGAAAAATACGCAATTTCTGCTATTTTTACCTCAATTATTTATATAAGCTCAATCGCGCAACACTTTTTTCTTGACATATATTATAAAACACATCAAAATATACAAAATATGTTAAAATGAAAGTGTTGCAAAGCTGCGCTCATAGTAAAATATTAAAAATAGAGAGTAATTGAGGTAAAAATAGCAGAAATTGCGTATTTTTCATCAAAACTGCGAATTATACGAAGTTTGAGCTTGTGTAAGTCATATAAATCCGAACAAAATACAAAAACTATTGTTAAAATCGTACAATATATACCTTCTAGTATTAAAAAGTGAAATAATTAAGTCAGTATAACATAATCGAATTTTAGTCTATTTCATGGGCCAAAAACGCGGCTTATACGGACCCGGATCCTTTAGATACGAGATTCAGATAGAGAAGTTACAATATATCGCTCACCCGCAAGAAAAGTGGCACATCTCGCAAAAATTCCTTTTGCGTTTTATTACACTAATAGGTTTGTCATAGGTGTGTCTTGCTACACAAACAGTTTCATAAGTGTAGTTATACAGAAACTCCCTTTATTACACTATATGTTCGTTTGTGACCACAGAAGAGAGGTGGATTGTGTGAGGAGGTAAAATTACCCAACCCTCCTAACCGCATCCTACGTCTTCATTTTTAAAGGTTTTATGTTTTCGTGCACGTTTTCATTCCTGCATACAGAACTAAGTGCTGAAATTTTATTTTATAGTTAAATCATGCAAACTTTCTTTTGCCTTTCCCGTGAAATTTACTTTTGTCGAGATGTGTCACTTTTCTCGCGGGTGAGTGATATATTCTCGCATATAAATTGACATCAAATTTCGACAGAATTAATACGTCCTTCCATCCCAGCATCTTTGTATCGATATCTTCGCCTTGTGAAGTTGCAGAAAATTATTACAAATTCTGTGATTAAATAAGGCAAAGAAAACTATTTCAAAATACTAGTGTTAACTGACGCGTTATTTCTCTCAAAATTTGGAGTCGACTTATATGCAAGTACATAAAGTCTACAAAAGTGTCATATGACCCATTGAAATACTTAAATACAACGTACATTCGCATAGGTTTTAAACAATTTTATAAGATTGTTTGTAACGAAGGCAAATGAAGGTAAAAGAGTTAATTCTATCTTTGTATTTATGTAGAGAATTCTATTATGTTCCATCATAACTCTTAAACTATTTTACCGATTTTTACGAATAATATATTGTTTGATTTGTATAATAAAATCAATGCAATATCGATTTTTAAAATGTTCAAGTTAGTTAAACTTGTGGTCAAGAGTAGTCCAAGTTTGGTGCGTTCTGCCTGTATGTCTAATGTGACAAACCAATTTTCACAAATGACATATCATTTGATTTGTCTCTTCCATGCAAGTAATATGTGCAAAAATCTTTTGAAAAGAAATCCTTTATTGAGGTCATAGGATGTCTAAATTTCATATGCTACAGCCAATACTACTCTAAAATTAGAATTTAATGACAATTTTTTTTTCATTTATATGGGTTTTAATTTTTTAACGCCAAAGTTTAATATGATATGTTTCATTAAACTCTTAATTTATTGAATTGATTTATACAAATGAGGAATCCGTTCATTTTTGCTTAGCATCATAAATTAGATTAGAAAACTAAAGAAGTAGTAATAACTAAAATAAATAACTATATATACGTATATAATATTTTTAATACTACTCGTTTTCCCTTAAAATACTTTTTTCTGTTTCCCTCTTTAAAACTCCATTTGTTTTTACGCCTGATAATATTTTATTTCATGTCTCAGAATTCATTTTATTTAGAATATTCAATATGATCAATAACCCTATTTTATTCATATTCAAGGCTGGAGTAGCACAGCTGAAGTTTATTCCAACAGAGCGAAAAACCTTGCCTTGAATATGATTTAATCCAGTTGGAAAAAATATTCGTTCTCCTCATTAAGAACCCTATTTTATTTTTCTTCGAGGGATGTTTCCAAGGATTTTTCCCGCCCCAAGCAGGAACGAAGCACTCAGTTTCTCGCCTTCTGCCATCGTACAGCACCGCGCGTTTTATCATTGGTTTAGAACCTTTTGCGCACGACACTCTTTATGGAATTCTGTACCTTTGCGTGCTATTAATAAAACGGCCTACGTTGGGTCAGGACCTCAAGTTTATTTCTTTTTCTATCTGCCCTCAGAACTTACACGGTGTCAACGTAGTGGACATGTGTAATATCCGCCGTAACGATTATAACTTGCCTTTTTGCTATTTTTTAGCACCTTCTTTTGCGTAATTTTGTATGTTAAAGTATGAAGGTGTTATTATTTAAAGTTCATCTAAAATAATAATGAGTAGGGAAGATATCTCTCATCCAATATTTTCGCTTTTTTTTCGCTAAATGAAATGTGATGAAGACCAGTTTAACTGTTTTTAAGGAGGGATTTTATTGGTTTGTGACATCCATGTTTCTTTCGTAACCATCTCGTACTATGGACTGCCTGGTTTAACATCATACCTGGAGCTGCGTAATGTCACTGATATGATACTAGAATCATGGCTGGCAATGTCGTAGCTGCCTGTAGCCAATTATCACGCCAATAATTATTTGCTATCTGCACGGCATCATTGCTCTATCTGGTATGCACAGTTTATTTCTTTCAGCTAAGCTCTAAAACCAAATCTCATATTCGTCTACAGAATCGTCATATATATATATATATATATCTTAATTGTCATATTCTTTAATTATTAGTTGCGTTTGAATTAAACCATTATGCTTTTTTTCATTCGAAAGTATGTTCACTGAAGTTCCCTATGTTTTAATATACAAGGTGAGACCGAAAAGTAAGGTGACTGACGTCATAATAATCACTGTATAATATGTATTCACAGATAAATACCTCACTATTGTTCAAAGTAGTTCCCGGCGTCTACAATACACCTTTAACAACGTTCATACAAGTTCTGGAAACTTTTGAAAAAGTCCTCCTTTGAGACTGTCTTAAGTTCCTAGCAGCTTGAATGTCTGAGATGTTTGAAAATCAGTGTCCCTTCAGTGCCAATTTCAGTCGTAAAAAGAGGAAAAAGTCTACTGGCGCAAGATCAGGGGGATAAGGAGTCCATTCGCTGCTGTTTTT
This sequence comes from Maratus speciosus, assembly GCA_963932465.1. Taxonomy (NCBI): domain Eukaryota; kingdom Metazoa; phylum Arthropoda; class Arachnida; order Araneae; family Salticidae; genus Maratus; species Maratus speciosus. Next base: position 337,627,363 of record OZ010788.1, read on the forward strand.
GTTCATCGCTTAAATAATGAGGGACAGACGTCGCCCAAAGTTTCCGTTTACCCAAATACTTCGTCAATATTGTTCGGACGATTTCATGGGGAAGATTCAATTCGTTCGCCATTATTCGGACAGACAAACGGCGATCTTGCAGCAATAACTTCCTAACTCTTTCAACATTTGCCGTGGTTCTGCTCGTCACCGGTCTTCCGCTGCGATGATCATCCTCCACGCTTTAGCGACCTTCACGGAAGCGCTTGAACCACTGAAATGCTGTCTTGTGAGATAAAGTTTCTTCGCCATACACACTTCGATGCATTTCCAAGGTTTCCGTAGCAGTTTTACCCATTTTAAAACAGAATTTCATATTCGTTTTTAGCTCCATTACGCAATGCATTACCACCTCTCATGTTTAAGTGACTGCACGAACAAACACAAACCAAGAAACTGACCCTGAACATTAGCGTTACATACCGAAAATCGTAATGCGCATGTGTTCGGTTGTCGGGCTGTTCACATTTTCGAAAGGAAGGGTGAGTCACCTTATTTTTCGGTCTCACCTTGTATGAGAAACCGTGAAAAAAACTGTGGCCCGTATATGGAACTTGCCAAATTAATCGAGAAAGGGATTTTTCTCTCGATAGTCTGTGAATGCTAACAAGTGTCAAAACAATTTTTGAATTTAACTGAATTGATCCCAAATGAAAAGTCAATACAATTAAATTATATTGCTAAATTAAACAGCGAGTATTAAAAACAGTAATATTGGCGGGAATATTGATGATGAATAGTTGATAATATAAAATTCACCGAAAAAGTTTTTCTTGACACTCCATTTTCTATTGCAATGAAAATCGATGTTCAACTTCTACACAAGGAAAATTTCCTAGGAAAGGGAAATAAGAATATTAAGTGTTGAAGTATCTTAACCTCGTTCTCTACTCGTACATCCCTTTAGAAAAGAAAAGAAAAATCTCTATCTAGAAGGAAGAGTAATTTGTCTCAGAAGAGGATGTACTATGAAGCAAGGGGTATTTTTAGGATAATCTGTGATTAAGAACGAAATGATATAAGGATTGGGGATTCTCTTTCAGTTTAAAGATGAAGGTGGGGACAGATTTTCAGATATTCGGAAAAGTACTTTTTCGGCGAGAAAGGGCATCGATAATGCCACCTTTTCAATATACTAACCGATATTTTGACGAGTGTAAAAATAAATAATATCTTCGCAAAACATTGTTATTAGAGAGAACAAAAATAAATATAAGATTGAAAAACTTTCATTATTTTATTGTTTTGTTTTTAATAGACTGCCCTATACAAAAAACTATTATGAATTGTTCCAGGAAAAAAAATCATATTCCTCTTCAGGACTTTCCTCAATACTCCGAGCTTTACTTAGAACGAAAATTTTAATTTGTCTCTGCTAAAGTTTTTTGTGGAATATCTCCTCTAATTTTTTATTGTTCTTATTTGTGGTCTTTCCTAATCTTCCTTTCCATTTTTAGGTGCGTTCGTTATTATATAAATACGTAGCAACTATAATCGTCGTTCGGTCCGTCCGTCTGTCTGCCCGTTCGTCCGTCCGCATATAACAGAGCAAAAACTACTTAATCGAATGGTCTGGAATTTTAAATATATAATTGTTGCAAAATTTTGTCGAGTCATTTCAAATTTTATGAAAATCGGATGTATAGTTTAATTACAGGGACGGTCAAAAGTTTTCCGTTACATTACGGCCAATGGGAAAAAATATTGCAAGTGCATTTTAATGATGTTACAGCCTTTAGAACAGAATGAAATTGATATGCACTTATGAAGTGCACAAAAATATACATTCAGTACAATATGCGGTGAAAAATATTTATAAAACTAGTTATAGTACGAACGCACCTATTTGCCACGTTTGACGTGTAATTTCCAAATTGTTTATTCTGCCTTCCTCTCTTTCATTTTTACTACGTGGTTCCTAAATTACTTTGAAACGTTAGAATATCTCTTTTATTCTTATAGGAGGCCCGTATGATCTTTGAGCAAAGTATGGCCATTGGTGCAAAACTCTTACACTGGCAACATTTCCTCCCCCCCCCCCCCCAAAAAAAAAGTTTTAAAAATTGTTTCTTAGCCTTTTTTTAATTGAATTCCACTTATAGTTTTGTGAATGCAACATTTAGATACGATATTCCGATAAATGAAAGATGTTCTAATGTTTCCGTTGATCACTGTTTGTAATTTATAAAAGTGTTTGACCCATCGAAATCCTCATATAAAAAATATTTTGTAATACCCAGCAATAGACAGTTTTACTCAGAAAGAATACATAATATTTACCGTGGTTAAATTTAACGAGAAATTTAGTATTTTTTCAGGCAATTATTTATTTATTTATTTATTTTAAGAAAAATAAATATCAGATAGAATAGTAAAAATTATCCAAATTCAAAAATCTAAAACAAACAAGTAATATTAGGCGTGCCAACCCGAGCTTCCTGGGTCACAGAATGTGGTTGAAAACTATTTTTTGAAAAATTGAAAACGCTAATAGATTTTTTAGATTTAATATTTTCTTTTAGATTGCCCTAACAAGGGCAAAAAGCATTTTTAATGAAAGTTTGTAATAATGTATTCAAACAAGGTTTTGGCATTTATTAAAAGCGATACTTTTGTAATAGCTGCATGCCAGAACTTAATAGCAGAAGAAATCACAAGAGATTTCGCTACTTACAGAAGCCTCTATGATTCTGATTATTTCAGTGATTTAAGCGCGTAGTTCGATTACATGTCTATTAAATTTGTGTTTTATTTATATTATTTTATGATTTTATTTATTGATTGACAGAGTTTTAATTTCATTATGGAATAGTAGCCGAAAACAAATGCAGTAATTTATATTGCTTTAAGTGCAAACGGGTTTATCTTTTGTAATCGTGGTACAGACAGATTTAAAGAAAGTTTAAGATTAAAGAATATTTAAAAAACCACAAAAAACAGTAAATTGAGCTAATGCTTTCAAACGTATTTTATTTGAAAGAACCTTTTTACCCTATTCGATGATGTAAAAATTGAAATTATGCCATGTTTAAAGTAAAAATAATTGCAGTAAAAATGAAATTTATTCGTCAGGTGTTGCCATCGCGTTACTCCATGTACATATTTTTGCTTTATAATATAAATTAAGCATAGCATGATTACAAGTGGTACTTATCAAATGTCTGTTTTAGCAGTGGAACAAAAATAAAACATGCGATATTGCTAGTGGAATTTCGATAAAGTTCGATCTGTTTTTAAGTTTCAATGAGAATATCGCAATAGAATTTGATCATGCAAAAATCATATTCCCAACATCCAATTATTATGCAAAAATCATATTCCCAACATCCAATTATTATGCAAAAATCATATTCCCAACATCCAATTATTACGTATCTACTATAAGAGAATCCAAAAAAATTCTATGTAAAAACAATCAAGTATATAACGACGCCCTATCGTGCAATATCCCCAGTTTATGGGTCAATATCCTGAAAATAAATCCTGAAAACCCGAGCAAAGTGACGTATTAAAATTTAGTACGGAAGTTAAATATTTTCTTCTACCCATGGAAAGTGACGTATGAGAAACACAGTGATGTCATAAAATAAATGGAACTGCAATTAATAATAATAATATATATTTCCTCTAATTAAATTCAATCCAAGAAACTGCTTCTGCTACTTCTACTTTCAACTCTAGTAATTATTGGCTCTCTCATTTTCAAAACAAAGTGACGTATTTGTATAAATAAACAACATTTAGTTATTAAGATATTCTCTGATGATGAGCTTGCAAGGCTTGAAAGTACTAAGAAGTTTTAAATAAAATGTATATTTTAAACTTGTTGAATCAAGGTGAAAAATTGCGTTTCGTCTTAGGATTTAGAAGGACTAATTAAATTTGAATTTATAGGGATTTTGTACAATATTTATAACCCCACTCAAATCTTTTATTTTAAATATTTTTCTTAGTATTTTGTAGAATTAGGAAATGTACAAATATAATGTTCTTACAATAGAAATAAAGAAATATTTCCGAATTGAAAAATCTCCCTCCCCCTTCCCCAACGCCAAGAAAACTGAAAAGATGCAAAGGCAAAAGAACTCATCCTTTTAAAAATATTTTTGTTTTGCTTAACCAATAATACTTTTGGAACAAGATAAAATAATGTATCTATAACTCATTCTAAACTATATTACAACTAATCCATGTATTAAATGAATTTTATAACAAGTTATTTTAATGGTACTTATAAGTACTATCAGTAGATAAAGGGTTACATTTATAAATTGCACTTTCAACAAAATTAACAGGAAGATCATGTTAAACGTTTTAGAAATTGTGAATACATAATTATTATACTTATATTTACGTGTCCGTGTACCTTTACTTGTAAAAAATTAAATAAAAATAAATAATAGAATCAAGAAATCTGAGCACATAAAAAGTTTTTCGATAACTCCGGCGTATTTACTGTATCCAAAGACCTTGACACATATTACAAGTGGAAAAATTATTGAAGTATTAGTTTTGATTTTAACATCCTTTTCAATTTATATGCTACCAATTTGTCGATTTATCATTGCAAAGGAAGTAACTTTATAAATATATCATTCCGTACCGTTATTTTTCCTTTCCTCAATAGAAAAAAAGAATTCCAAGTAAGAAAATTTTGGTATACAACTATTTATGTTCATGAGGCATTTCCAGGTCTCTAAAAAAAGAAATTACTGAAATAGCCACAAGAAAAGAACTTGATAAATGTGAAATCCCCCCAAAAAATCAAATAATAATAAAAGTTCGATGAAGTAAAAAAAAAAAAGAATTCTGTCTTTTACTAGAGTGGGAAAAAATGGCACTGGTTAAATTATTTGTATATACAGAAATATCATAAAAAACGGAATCAAATTGGCCGATTTCAATTTATATTTCAATAAAAATTAGTAAAAATGAGTTATTCTAAAATAAATCGTAATAATAAATCTAATCATAAATCAATGAATTCATCAAGGGAAAGATAGAAAAAAAAGTTTAGAAGATGAAGTAAAGACTTTTTTTTTTTTTTTTTTTAGAAACTGGAAAAACTACCTTCTTGCTTAAGCCCAAAACCATTTTCATGAATATATATAATACGTGAATTATCATCCATGTTGTGCTGCAGTTGCAGCCTTGCCAAAATATGTGAGAAACGCTAAGCTGGGCATCGTCTCGTAACTTAAATGGTAGAGCACTTGGAGCGCTATTCCAAGGGTTCCGGGTTCGATTCCCGGTTTGGACATTTTTCACATTGTTGGTTCTACGCTTCGTTAGCAATGTGACAATTCACGTATTATATATATTCAATAATTGATAGCCTGATAGCGGTTCATCATGGACATCATGGACATGCTGACTATCAGTAATCACAGAAGATTTGGCCAATGCCAAGGAAGAAAAGATTTCTGAAGACCGGCGATTCACAATTTCAACTTTAAATGAACAACTTTTGGAAAAAAGCAGTTAAAAACTAATTATCCTCACAGGCGGCAAACGTCTATGACTCAGACATACAAAAGCTTGTAGAACGTTATGACAAATGTTTAAACAAATATGGAAACTATTTAGAAAAATAGAGAAACATTTAAGGAATTGAATGAAAAAGTTTTTTAAAAAAATCTGTAATGGTTTATGTTTTATAAGAAATCGGAAATTAGTTTCCGAATAACCCTCGTAAAAAACGACGCGAAACAACAGGGGAAAAATCTGGTACCATGTAATAACGTGATAACCATAGATTAATGTACAAGATAGGACACTTCCATAGAGCATAATGGTAATGCGATTGCGATCGTAGCGTCTTTAGTGAGAATGGGGAAGAAACATTTCATCTTTGTAATATTAGGGTTCCGTACTTAAAAAGAAAAAAGGAATCATTATAAGATCACTCCTGTGTCTGTCCGTCCGTCTGTCTGTCTGTCACAGCCATTTTACTCGTAAACTATGGAACATGGAAAGTTCAAATTCGGGGAAGTAATAAAGACCATTGACCCACATATTTTCAGATTAATAAACATTCATAAATATATTTAGTAAAAAAGTAGAGGGGCTAATTATGCTACTTGAAAAAAAAATCTTTCCTTTGTGTATCATGTGGGGTATCCTGTGAAAGCTTTTGTAACGCTGAACTCAAAAATATATTCCTTTTAATTTTAGGTATTATATTTTCAAAGATATTGTTGAAAATGTAGCGCAAAAATATGTCCCCCAACCATCTAATTCCAAACCTACTGAAACTAAAATTATGAAAAAATTAGAGGCAGTAGACGTTAATATAAACTTTGCCGGAAAATTATAGCGATTACCCTAGGTCACATAGTTTTTGAATAATTAGCATTTTTCTGTTATACACAAATATCGATTTATGGGCATTCAGAAAAATTGTTGAGCACTGCTGAATATACGTATCGTTGCAGAAGAATAAAAGCATTGTTCATAATGATTTTCGAAAAAAAATCATCGGCAATTAGCTGCGATATTAACCCTTAAAGGTACGGTCAGTTTGGACAGACACAAGGACAAGGGCGGCGTACTCTATGCCTAGTTAACAACTTTTAATGATATACATGTGTAATGTAATGTCCAGTAACAGTATAAAAGCAATAAACGTCAAATTGTTAAAAACATACTAATTTAAGGTGTCTCGGGACTCTAAAGAGTGGAAAAAATGAAAAAAAGACCATTTTCAACATTTAATGTCTTAAAATGTATATGATTTTAAAACACAATTTTAATTGGGATGAAAGATATAAGTATGTTCTTTCGTTTCATGTATTTAAAAAATTGCAAGATACAGAATTAGTATTTATAGAGGGCTCGAAACCGTAGACATTTGTCGAACAAAAAATTGGCATAACAGTTTACGCGCAGGATTACAAATTAATATTTCAACTAGAATGAAAATTTTGGCGCTTACTTATACTTCAGATTGTAATAATTTCCCTGGACTTAAATAAATTTGTATTTAATCCTCCGACGTCTTGGAAAAGGGCAAAATTGTAATGTTGTTTTTTCCTCATTTTGTTTTAAATGCTTAAAAAAATGATTCTTTGAACATTTTATAAAAAAAAACTTAATAACGAATATGAATACAATCCTTGGAAGTATTAATCATTGTTCAATGTATTAAAAATACATTAAATCAATAGAATTATATTACTTTAAATATTGCTTGTATTGCAGTGAAACCTGGAGCTTAATGAACGTATTAACACGGGCTTGTCAGTGAGGGGGTTTTAAAGCATTTTTATATTTTTAATGCAATGTTGCATTTAGCTAATACAAAATTTTGAAAATGTCAACAGTAAAATCACTTTAAAAAATATTTTTTTGAACAATAAAAAGGAAATTTTAGGTTCAGTTTATACATGAAATACATGTTTTGAAAATTTCATAAAAAAATATTCAGAAGTTTTTGAGGTATCCTGCGCGTTATGCCCAAAAAACGTCATTTGGAAAATAATGACTTTAAAGTTTCGAAAACGCTGCTTGAGCTATTGAGAGGGTATAATTCTGAAAGCCAAAACTTCTGTTCTAATGGGAATTTCAAGGAAACAATTATATAAAAATTGTCAGAAAAGATAGGAGTTTAACATCTAAAAAAATTTAAATTTCTTAAATTTTGAAGCTTTAAGAGTCCTGCGACCACTTAATCCTTTCCGGCACGGAGTAATTCTTTTTATAAACTTATGAAATAATGAACTGACACCAGAATTTATAAACGGATTTATTAGAAAACGCGAACTTGCTTATTTTCACGTACATGATAAAAGGGAAATTTTAATGAAATATTCTTGGTGCCGTTTGTCTGTTTTGGAATTAAAATTAGGTGTCCGTTTTTTAAGGGCATCGCACTCGAAAGATTTAATTAGAATGAATCGCATAAATACTGTGGGATTCGCGATAGTTTGCATTGATTGCATCTCACAATACGCCTCGAGTGACTTTAAAAGTTAATTAAACACCTATCTGGAAAAACGCTGCACTGACCAAGGCGGCGTTGCAACTTTGAGACCTCAATTCGAAGCGCGCTTAGCACAATGCCAAATTGAAACTTTGAACAAAGGTTTTGTTTTAGCTACCTGTAGAAATAAAGGTTATTACTAAGTTGAATTTAGTTTCATGAAATGACAAATGAAGTTTAACTATGCACTGCTTTTATTGTCAGTACCGAATTAAGTTCATCATAAACAGATTAGAATAATATTAAAAAAAAGAGTTATACGAATAGCTATATTTGATATTATTTAGGTTCCATATCTCTTTGAACTTTCATGGTATACCCATTTACACTTTTCTAATATATACAGTTATACCCAACCCTACGTTGTATAGTTTTTTACAAAGTCTTAGTACTCTTTTAGCAACATTTTTTTTATTTTTTATAATACAATTACAAATTCATATATTTATTCTACGGAACCCTCTGTACGCGAGTAATGCTCGCACTTGACCGTTTATTTTTGTTATTGAGCGTCTACCTTATTATGATCTTTCTTTTTTTTAATGTTGCATGTTTACGTTTTCAACAGAATGTTAGACCGATTCATGAACATAGAATAGATATTTTGTTCTACATATCTAATATCTATTCTACGTTCATGCACGGATATATATATTTTTCCCTACATGATGCGGCCCCACCAGTGGCTGAGAGGTTCTGCTCTCGAAGCTGGTAGACGGAAGGTGCTGGGTTCGAACCCAATCGCGCCCGTCGGCCTAATCGTTCGGAGTTTTCGTGGTTTTCTTCGAACCGTAGATTTCCATGCGTTAATACGGATTATGTTCCCTTAGAAAGACCTCCACGGAAGGCACTCTCCCTAGGGCCTATCTCCCTCGTGTAGATAATTGGCCGTCAAAAATCAACTCAACCCAACCCCTACATGATGCGTGAATGATTTAAGGGCAAGAAAAACAAGCTAAAAATTTCGTCTTGAATATTATACGTCAAGTAAATATGATATTATTGGATTTAAAGCTACATAAAGCGATGGTGTAATGTAAAAGTATACGAAATATTGCACTCTATAAGTCCCAGAAAATTTCATAAATATTCCCTTGGTAGAAATTTTTTTACAGCCGATGTTTTATTAATTTATGAAGTTCAATGTATTAAACAATCGTCGCAATAATCTTTTAAAATTTACGCATTTTCACTTTCTTACAGATAAAATGAAAAGATTGTTTTTAATGTAAATAACGTAAAATCAGTTCAATAATATTTATGATATTAACATATAAGAAATAATAATAAAATTACAGATAGGGAAAAAACTCTTTTTACAAATTTTTAGAATTATATAAATCTAAAAGTGAAAAGAGCAAAACATAGAGATATTGATATTATGCTTGATAAAATTGTATTCGATGTGAATAAATTAACACATTACCCGAATTTAATTTCTTACAATTTTATCTTATTCAGTTACATATTTACGCTTTCAAGAGAATTTTTTGGGGTTTTTCTTTTATATTATTATTATAATTATCATTTTGTAAGTTAAAGGTGAACGAACAAGTACGATAAAAAAAGCTAAATAAATCAAACATAAATACAATATCGTCTGCCGCGTTTAGGAAAGAATAGATATTCAAAACACAGAGCGTAAACACGTTTCATAGGTAAATTTCGGAGGCTTGTTAATTCTTCCCCCTTGTCGGTAGTGACGTTAGTATTGTTGCCATTACAGATTTTGCGTAAATGTCCCATCTTGTATGTTAATCTATGGTGATAACTGAAATATTGTCTGCTATGAAAAAATTCGTCTGCTACTGAAATGGCACGCGAAAGAAGCGAGTGGCTTGTTACACATTTCCTTTTCACAAAGTGAATTAATATGAAAATCCTTTAGCAAATGATAAGTCGAAAAAAATTGCCACAACTGATGAAGCATGGATTTATCTAAATGACTGTAACAAACAAACAAACAAACAAACAAACAAACAAACAAACAACAACAACAAAAAAAAAAACATCGATTTATTACCGGAAAAGAATCCAAAAAGACTTTTACAACTTTGGTACAAACACTGCAAAGAAAGTTTGGTGATTGCTGGAATCTCTTACAACGGAAAATTAGAGATAAGAAAAGTAGAGAAAAATGTCAAAATTAACTGTACTTATTATCAAAACAATGGTTTAATTCCTATTTTTAAAGAAGAAATTTCAAAACTTTATCCTACGGAGGTTAAAATTGTTGAGTTGCACGAGGATAAAGCGAGCAGCCATAAATCCGAAAGTACAGTCGTATTTCTCGAAAAATTGACAAGAAACTGCAATCAAGTGTATACCGTTTAATTATATTCCAACCAAGTCTCCAGATGTTCCACTAATGGATGGCTGCGCCTTTGAACTATTAAAGCAAGCTCTTGCGAAACACGAACCAACGTTGTGGAGGAATGGAACAAAATTCACTTCCAGTTTTACAAAAAAACCCTACTATCTTGGAAATCTCGCTGCAATATAATAGACCACAACAAGAGATACTTGATAGAACATATTTAAAAAATAATTGTTTTAATTTATGTATTTTATTTTTGTTGTCAAAATCCTCCCCAATATGCGTAAACACCCTTTGTAAACGAAATTGATAAGCAACCTCCCAGCTGTTTGAACTATTTCAAAAAAGGCGAATAGTTGATTAATTTAATATCCTCAGCCTACATCAAAGTAAATGTGAAAATTCTTGATTATAAGATATTCATACATAAAATAAAGTGTAAGGATTCTTCAAAACAATCGTCTCAAATTTTATTTAAAATGATTCTAACGTAAATTTAATAGAATGCAAAATAAAAACCTGAAAACTTTTGAAGAAGCTGTTTTATAATATTATTGAAGTGTAACTTCCGAATAAGTTTTATGCAAAATAAAACCCAGAAAACTTTTGAGGAATCTGTTTTATAATATTATTGAAGTGTAACTTCCGAATAAGTTTTATGCAAAATAAAACCCAGAAAACTTTTGAGGAATCTGTTTTACAATATTATTGAGGTGTGACTCCCGAATAAGTTTTATGCAAAATAAAAACTTGAAAACTTTTGAAGAAACTGTTTTACAATATTATTGAGGTGTAACACCCGAATAAGTTTTATGCAAAATAAAAACCTGAAAACTTTTGAAGAAACTGTTTTACAATATCACTGAGGTGTAACTTCCGAATAAGTTTTATGCAAAATAAAAACCTGAAAACTTTTGAAGAAACTGTTTTACAATATCACTGAGGTGTAACTTCCGAATAAGTTTTATGCAAAATAAACCCTGGAAACTTTTGAAGAACCTGTTTTACAATATTATAGAGGTGTGACTTACAAATAAGTTTTATGCTTTGTGTATCCATATTGATATATCTTTACATGAGAACAAAATTATCAGAATATCTATGAACACCAATAATGGTGGATTTAAGAGGCTGGCACTGTTCAGCTACCTGCTCCTCATCCATTTTATCCTTTTCAGGAATGGGAAATTCGTATATAGAATAAAACCTGAGAAAAAGTAACCTGCATATAAATGAATTCTGTCTTATGGGGATCGTGGACCATTATTTGAGCAAAAATCGGCATTTCTTTTTGTGTCTATTATTATTCTCCAATTTGTACTACGTCATTCCTGGAAAACCGCATGCAGGTGTGAATATTTTACGCAAAGTTGCAAGTATTTTATTTTTGGTCACAAACAACTTTTCCGCATATTATTATACTTTAAATCTGTTTTTCTCAGTACTGATGTAACAGCTTTTTTTAAATTTTTGAAATGTTCCTTGCTACTTAATTTTTGATCAAAATTCATGAAACTGATAAGGAAGAATCTTGATATTGCTTAAAAAGAAACTGTGTATACATTTTAAAATTCGACTTCAGACAATTAAAATTTGATTTTTAACTTATTATAAGGTAGAATATTGATGAAAATCGATATGGAATTTAGAAAAATATCTCCAAAAATTTAACTACTTTAGGGATTAAAAAAATAGATACACATATTTGCTTATAATAGAGTTTTATGTGATTAAAATCTCGTTTTAAAAATGTTAATTTTTGAAAAGAACCTAAAATTATAATAAGATTGGAAATTTCTTTTAAGGGTTTCTATAATACTTATGGTGAAATGCATATTTGCACAAAATTTCAAATCTCTAATATGAAAATAAAAGGAAATCTTTTTAAACATCCACCGACCCCTTGGAAAAATTTCATGGCCTCGGCGGAAAAATAAAGACTAGATTTACAAATAGATGATGTAGTTTCTGCAAAGAAGAAAAAATGCCTAAAATGAAATTTCTTTCGAGTTTTTCAGGATTCCGGATTAGAAAGCTTTGCTGTTTTAACACTTTACAACAAAGTTGAAAAGTGTTTAGGCATTCGTGAAAAACGTGCATTCGTGCATTCTATAAATCTATATTCGGTTTGTCTGTCCGTCTGTCCACGCTCTAACTACCGTAAATATACTAGGATTTTCATGCAATTGATAAACATTATTTAGTGTCATCAAGGCGTGTTTGGTATTGCGTATGAAGTATGTGGGATTAAAAGTTAGTTTTCGTAATTTTTACAAAACTGATTATTTACTTTAATTAATGACACAACATGAATATTTACCTCATTTGAAATGTTTTTGTAATTGGAACTATATGTCTACGACCAACGGTCTAGAAATTAAAGGCCGGTGATAGATAACATATTGCACCCTTTATATATTTTTAATTTTTATTTGACTAAAGATTCTTGCATTAGATGCAACGCCATAAAGATAAGCTGCTGTGAATGTTAAGGTACGAGTATATACTTTGACGGCGTGACCCAAATAGTCTTTGAATTTCATGGCATGAATAAAAGGTTTGTTAAGTGAGTTGGGATTTGGTTTATTTCTATTTGACTCTGCAAGTCATGTACATCCGGTGTCTCATATCCAGGTGGAAACATTATTAACTTTTCACTTGCAGAATTGTAATTTAAATATGGAATGCATTGCTGAAATATTCTCTTGATATAGGGAACATTGTCATTTAAGCCCGTTACTAAATTCCCGATATTTTCTTGTATTTCTTATAATTCTTTACTGTAACACTTATGTGTATCAATGTCCATTGCGTTTGGTGAAACCGTTTTCCTACGGTGCTTTCCGAACTCAGCTTCTCCAGTCACATCCTAATATTCATAATTGTTTGTGAGCCTGTCTGTAAGGAAATCTTTATTTCTTCAAAATTTTATTCAAGTGCAACATGTCAGTGTTACAGTGGATGTCGATTTTTTCTTCAGTTGATGGACTGCTTTCATGGTCATATTTCTGTTCCAAATTAAAATCGTCCATTTTTTACCTTCTTTTATCCTCAAATGGATTTTTAGATGCTCCAAAATCTTGCACGAAAACTCTTTTCCTATTATGAAGGGTTTCTTCGCCCTGAGATTTATAATAACTTTTTAGAACAACTTTAAACACAGAACACTGGACTTTTGGTTTAAAATTTTATAGACACATATAAATATAAACGAACAGGACTGATATATATTTCCGAACACAAATAAAAGTAAAATGTGACAAATTTATCTAAACTAACGACTTCTTATATCCGCATTTGCTCATATAACGTACAGCGAAGGGTTAACTAATTTTTGTGGCAAAAAAAATCACGAGAATGAGTAAAATATTGTCCAAAAATCGCAAAATTAGTCAAAAAAGTTGTGAAAACTCATCAAATCTTCTTGCCCATAGCTGTGTTTCAAGTAGGTTACTAGTTACTACATTCCTTTCTGTTGTGCTACAAGTGATCTCCAATTTTCAAAAGAAGCTGCAATCCCTTTGGATTAAAATATCTGGATTCTCTTTTGGGAGGAGAAGGGGAGTTAGGGTGAAATTTTTGAGAAAGGAACAAAGTTTTGGAGGAAATAAAGGAACTGGTTAGTCAGTTATTGTTGGACAGGTGTAGAGAAATTTAGGTCTGGTAGATGTACAATATTTTTGTAGAACTGAAAAATGCAATGATAGATTGAGTGTGGCTGATTTCTTTTTCTATTACTTTTGATAATTTAACTTGTTTACTGTTGCAGTACTCAAAATAATCACCAAAACAATAAAAAATTCGTAATTTTTTTACTATTACTTTAAAAAAAGAAAATGTCTCAAAAATCTAGAATTTCCCAACTCTAAGCTCAAATTTCCCAACTTCACATATATTGGGGGGGGGGGGGGGGGCTCCCCCCCATACCCCCCATGGCGACGCCCCTGTCAGGACATAATGAATCAGAGAAAGGGTGCTATATATTTACGACATAAGCTCCATTCTGAGCCAACTCTTTGAATTATCCGCGTACAAATTTCGCACTTGGTAAATTTATTTACTTCACTAAAAGACAACGAATGACTTTTTCAGGAATTTGTGACTAAAAAAAATGACATGAAAAAAAAGGGATTTTCCCTCTTCTGTTGTATATAAGTTTCTATTGTCTATAAGTTTGTATTCAAATTTTTATTAAAATTTTCGAAAAACTGATGTATTATCAAATGAAATAATGCATTTTAACGAATTTATAATAGTTATAAAGCAGTTAAAAATAATTACTGAATAACTGTTTGTTTTTATTGAAACAAAAGATATGCACATGCAAAATGCATATGCATAACTAATAGTGTCCCTATAGACAGGTATGTGTGTTTATAAATAATTAACTGACAGCATGTTTTGTATGCAAATTTTCATTGCAATTGTCGAAAAACTGATGTATTATTAAATGAAGTAATGCATTTTAACGAACTTATAATAGTTATAAAAAAAGTTAAAAATAGTTATTGAATAATTTTTTGTTTTATTGAAACAAAAAATATGCATATGCATAAGTAAAAGTGTCCCTATAGACATGTATGTGTGTTTATGAATAATTAACTGATAGCATGTTTTGTATGCATATTTTCATTAAAACTGTCGAAAAACTGATGTATTATCAAACGAAATATTGCCTTTTAACAAATTTATAATAATTATAAAACAATTGAAATTAGTTATTGAATAATTGTTTGTTTTATTGAAACAAAAAATACGCACATGCAAATGCATATGCATAAGTAAAAGTGTCCCTATAGACAGGTATGTATGTTTATGAATAATTAACTGATAGCATGTTGTGTATGTGTGTATTTATCATTGCTCAAAATTTCATTTGGAAGGTTTTGTTTTCATTTTGTTTTCTGCCGAAACTCGAAAAGGAACCAAATATCAGTTTTGGTTTTGTTTCGGTTTGAAAAACCTGTTTCGGTCGTTATTTCAATTTTATTATCGAAGTTTTAGTAAAGTACCAAAAACGTTTTTAGATTTCTCGACGTGGAAGAATATTTGATCAAAACAGATAAAGAATATTAGAAACGCAAGGAAATATTTTGCTATTCCAGACATGGGAAGTTTTGTTGATTAAGTTACGAAAGTTTCTGGAATATGTCTCTCTGTAACTCATAAATCGAATGTGATTAATGTGAGCTAGGTTATTCATTTTGTTATATGTTACCTTAAACCTTTCAAGACTGAGCGTGAAATTGTCATTTTGCAGGTAAGCTTGATATTAAAAGTAAAAAAAAAAATCTGTCATGTTACTAATGACCTTTAATGTTAAGACACAGGGTTATCCTTTTTTCGTTGTGAAATAGTTCATTCATAAACCGTTAATTTTAGAGGCATAGTTCTAATTGCAAAAATGTTTAAAATTTTGTTCTTCATCATATTAAAAACTATTTAAGAATTTAAGTCAATAAAATTATTTTGGCAAAAACTGCGATATTTAAATTTTTATATGATCCTTAGATCCTATAAAATAGTTAGAAAAAACTTTCTTTTTGCTCTAATAATGAAACAGTAAAATTTTTATACTAATATGACCAAATCGAAATATTATACTTTCGATTTTATGAATGTTCAGCAATTTTTACACTAAAAACCAGTTTTTCCATCTCAAGCTCTAGAAAACGCTGAACATTCATAAAATTAAAGAATAGTTTCTCGGTAAGTTTTGGTTGTAGAAGGGGAATCTTTCCATAAATGTATCATAGAATTTCTCTGTTGAAAAGTTTTTGATGAAAATAATCTCCTTTACCTAGATTGGTTATGGTCATCAACCATGCTTAATGGTTCCACGTCATCAAATTTCCAAACTTAATAAAGAAAAAAAACCTGGATCAAAAATCTCGATATTCAGAATGATATTCACAGGAGGAAAATATGAATAAAAAGTGCTAATTTCGAAAATCACGTTGTGAGTGCAACAACTCCCCCCCCCCCCCCCCTCCCACCCATCCTTGGGTATATTCTGACTACGCCATTGCCTCAACGTATACCCTCTAGTTCCTTTTACGATTAAACCTCTGGCTACTTTGTGTCAAAAATCTATAAAATATCGTAATTTGCTGTTACTTAACACTTACTAAAAACCAATTTTTCCGTTTCAAGCTCTGTAAGACACTGGACATTCATAACATTAGAATAGTTTCTCCGTAAGTTTTGGTTGTAGAAGGAGGAATATTCCCAAAACCGTATCATAAAACTTTCTATGTTGAAAAGATTTTTTTAATTAATAAGTACCCTTTAAGCCCTACTTAATTGAGTAACGGATAATTGCATATCCCGCTTATATGCATAGAATGCCCGTGGAACACAAACGGTCCCCATACGGTTAAATATACCCACTTTATGGCATATCGATCCCCGTTTAATCGCATAAAATATCCTCAATCTAGTAATCCGCATTTTGTGAATTCCTGTGAAGACGATGAATGGGGAAAAATTAAGAACGAGGATATTTTCTTTTGTAATTATGGTTTGTTATCTTTAAAATAGAAGAACAGCAATCGTTCGTGAAAGAATAGACTTTATTCTCTTAATTCTTGGAAGCGCATGGGAGAGTTGATTTTGAGTAGGTGTTATTTTCTTTTAAAACTTGCCATACATATAACGACTCAAGATGCTGGTGGTAACTTCTTTGAAAATCCTGGAATTGGGGGGCAATACAATAGAGAAAGTCATGAGAATAAAATAGCAATATTTAGCACCGAAAGAGGAGAAATGCTTTGTCCGAAGGAGGAAAAAAACAAATTTCTATAAAGGATTTTTTGTAGACAACAAACAAAGAATAAAATGACAAATAATGAAAAATAAAATGAATTTATGAGGAAATATATTTATTTTGAAAGGTAGGAGTTAAAAACAAAAATTTATTATTTTACTATAATTTTCACTTAAATCACATAAATTATACTGAAAAATTGAACCATGTTACGTAAATAGTATTATAATACATTATACTTTAGAATACATATTATATATACAGAGTAATAATAAATTATTGATTAAAATTATTATTAAAATAATTAATTTTTAAATTATTCTATAAATTGTTATTGTCCATTAGTATTTATCATATCACTATTGATTATATACCATAGGTATATAATCAAATTATCGCCTATACTGATAACATTAATTGCTGAACTCGCTTAAATGCATAACCCGCTTAATTGCATACAACTCAGTGGAACCAGTTGTATGCAATTAAGCTGGGCCGACTGTACCTAGATTTTTCACGGTTATAAATCATCCTTAATGGTTTCCTCGTCAACAAATAATCTTTCAAAACAATTTCCAAACTTAATAAAGAAAAAAAAAACCCGGATCAAAAATATCGATATTCAGAATGAAATCCAAAGGGTGACTCCGAAAATATGACCGAAATCCGAAAATATAACCAACAAGTGATAATTTTGATAATCACGTGGAGAGTTCGACAATGGACAGCTGCCCCCCCCCCCCTCCCCAAACGCTCACAACCATGGGAATATTTCGACTACGCCCTTGCCTCAACATATACTCTCTAGTTTCTTTTACGACTAAACCTCTGACTACTTTATGTCAAAAATCTATAAAATATCGTAATCTGCGATTACTTAACACTTACTATGGTTGCATTGAACTAATTTTGAAAAAAAAAAGAAAGTTTTAACACTGCCAAACGGCTATTCTGAAATAACCAAAAAGTTTGGATTCTGACCGATAAGTTGTACTCTAATTGTCATGTATTTGAGTTGGATATCCATTCCGAATATTACTGGCTAAGCATATCTGTGCATACATTGCTCCAAAATATTGTCTTGTATTAAAATACACATTGGTCCAAAATACCTGATTGCTATTGTTTACTTTGGAACACATTTAGAAAATTAACAAAATAAAAATAAAAACAGTTGTGATGACGGCAAGAGAATATTTTCACATTGTTTTAGAATATACTAATATCACTTTTAAAGATCATTTTACAAATTTGTTATTTGTATTTTTTACAAGAGTTATGTGTAATTAATGGTTAAGATGTCTTTTTGTGCAATAAAATTTCAAAAACTGGGTAAAGAAGCACTTGATTATTGTACCATTGTCAACACCAATGAGTACGTATGTACTAAGTACTATTTATGATAGAAGTGGATAGAAAAAAGTGCAACACTTCTACGCAACATTTTAGACTTAATAAATGAATAAACTTCAGATGCAAAAAACTACTATTAATAAAAATGAGAAAAAAATGAATATTTCTGGTTACACAGTCGTAAAATAAATAATCTTCAAACTAGAATTAGATTAGTGTTTCTTATAAAAAAAAAAAAAAATAGAAAACTACATTATTTCTGTTAGGAAAGAAAATAAAGACGAAATAAAAATAATATTTATACAAAAGAAAACCATTGAAAATCATTTGAGAAGAAAAGATAAATACTTCTGCCAATAAATGTGAGGTCGAGGTATTTTACTATTGATTAAACATTTAATCGAATGTAAGAATATTTATTTAGAATTCATCAAAGCGAGAAACCTTTCTATATTATACATAAAAAAAGCTAAGAAACTAAAGGAATTTCGTCGAATGTTTTGTTACTTTTATTGATATTGATTTGTTTTTATGGTTAAAACTTTTCCGATAAGTCATGTGTTGTTTTAAAATTAAATGGTATAAAGAAAGTTCAGCATTTTAAAAATATTAGACTAAATGTAAAACTGAAAAGAAAAACTAAGAAAAAGATAATGCTAATGTAAATTTCATGCGACTAAATTTAGAGAACAAAAAGCAGAATGCTCTAAAATGAGGAAGATCTGTCTTATAATAATGGTTTTAAAAGTTAATATTTTGGCTGCAAGATTTTTCTTTCGAATTACAAAGTGCAGACAACAATTATTCACAACAAAATGCAAAATACCTTCCTGAAAGCTGAAAGCAATTGATTAAATCTACTCTGACAAAATATTTTTCTTCAAATTAAATTCAATGGTTTCAATTCAAAGTTATTGATATAAGACTTATTCGTAAAGTAGTAATCTATACATATGTGTAAAATTGGAGTGTCTGTCTGTGAGTTTGAAAAATAAATATATTTCTAAGTTCATTCAGCTAATTAGACGACCATTAATAAAAAATTACATGATTTTTTAAAAATCTGTTTATCCGGAATAGCTCCAGAAATGGTTACATTTATCAAGGGCAGACAGAAAACGTTTCTATCTTCAATCTACAGTTTGTCACATTTTCATATTTAAATTAGTTTTGTGAAAACAGAAAGACGTAGTGAGAATCAATTACTCGACCAGTTTTTCAACGCTCAAAAACGTTAGAACTAATTGATCAATTTTAACGAATCTACGATGATTGAAATGCCTAATTAAAATGTATAAATGACTTACTGTGTAGGAACTCATAGTGTTGTGCTTCTATTTTATAAGATCTTTCGAGATTTTTGGTGGAAAAGGAAATTTTGTTGTATTCAACATTTAAAAAATATTTTTTACCGTAATTTTAGCATTTTCCTTTAAAAAAAATTATAAATAAGGAATTATATTTACAATGTAGTTTAATCGAAGATTATGAAAAAAATACATTTGATTTTTTTACAATTCATTAAATTTCACAAATGTCGTTCAAGTAGTTACAGTAGTGTGCATTTATAAGAGAGGGACGACATACGTCAACATACATTTGACTGGTCGGGAGGATTATTGACAGAACTTCGAAGCTTGCCATTATCTTGAACTTATCACGCTTGAAATTGTCGTTAAGCTAATATTTTATTACTCATCAACTCGTCAATACAAATTTACAATAGTCCCATACTCCATCAGAAGCTATTTATTTACATTTTCTTCAAATTCAGGAAATGTTATTTCCCACGGATTAATAATATTGCAATCTTTCTGGTTTGTAATAATTAGCTAAATGCGGATGTAAGTTGCATAAATATTTTTATATTATATGCTTTGAAAGAGAAGGTAAAGTAAATATCATATCGATTTTTAGGAATATAATAAAATCAAAGGTATTTCTTCAGTAGTTTGGATAGCAGACGATAATTGTGGCATTGCATGAATTGAAGCTGAATTTTTTTCTCATTTTAATGTCAAACGGCAACAAAAATGTAAAATGATCTCAATTCTTTTCTTCCACTTTTTTCAGAATAATGGAGTACTTTAGTTACCATCATTAACAAAATTTCACAAAAAATTTATAAAAAAATAATATCTTGGAAATTAATTTAAGTTTTAGAAATCCCAGAATTATTATGACATCATCGAAGTAATGCAAAAAACTGAAGTAGTTTAATTGCGCATAGATTCCTATCTTAGTAGAAGTAGTTATGAAAAACAACATCAATATTATTGAAACAAAAGAAATTAGCATAATGTTATTTAAATCAAAGTTTATTTTACAAAATAGATAGAGCATTTGAAAGTTACGTCATAAAAGTATTTTAGATAAATAAAACGGTAATTTAAAATATTTTGGATAAGCAAAAAGTAGAAAGAAAAGTAAGTTTGTCTATCCTGCTTTAAAATGACAGTCTGAAGAAAAGTTACAATAAATAAGCTATAATTCACAAGATGTTGGAAGATTTCAAGGATACAGTTATTCCATTATTATATCCCATATCATCTGTTTCATTCACATAATATTAGTATGATGAAATGAGAAGATGAAAATTAAAAGCTTTTAGACACACACACATACATATATATGTATATATATAAGCAATAATTTCATTCCGATAAACTAAATTCTCAATCTAGGTAACCAACTCAAAATTTTTTTTTCAGAATTAAATTTTAAGCAAATTAGATTTTATAAGGAAATATGTCACAAATAAATATCTATCTACATTTATCTCTTTATAATATGTATTTATTACATTTTATGTATATATAAATAAATTTTTCTACTGATGTTTAAATTGTAATAGTTTAAGTGAAAAGAAAATCGGCTATACGATGCACACTTCCTCTATTAAAACTAAGATTAAATATGTTCCATTTTTGCTAAATCCACTATGTATCGTACAAAAAATAATCTTCTACATTACCGGCAATTTGGTTTCAGAGAAGGCAGATCGTTTGAAAAAGTATTGAATGAGATTCTGTCTTCTTGCGAATTGAAGATAAACGAAAGAAAATTCATTGTCTTCTTGAATATGTGCGTTCGATAATGTCGAATAGGGAAACATCTTACAACAACACTGTCTACTAAACTCCCCAGATAACGTCCACACCTATTTATTGATTCGAAGCATCTTAATCAACTGGAGTGCAGGCAACTCTACTTATAACCAACAGAAGGGATGCCCACAGGGCTCATGTCTTGGCCCAATTCTCTGGCCCCTCATAGCAAAGAATTGGATCGATTAGGCTTTCTTCTCTTTGCCTTTGTGGATGACTTCAGCTTCATCTTCTCTGGGCGAAGGCGTCTTGATTTTAATCGCGTGGCAGGTATGTCTTCGACAGTGAACTCGAACTAGTTTTGTAATTTTAGGAAGCTTGTCCATAATAAGTCTATTTCTACTCCTCATTCCCTGTGACCGTTTCCAGCGGATTCAGTTCCGACTGAATTTTGAACTTTTTTTTTACCTTACTAAGTTCTTAGGACCGGTTTCTTCGTCTGAGCAGTCCCTCTCAGGTTGTCAAGCGAAATTAAACTGCATTAAGCATATCAGCTTATTATAGACGTAAATAACGTTCGGAACAATTTTTTTCATTTGCTGTTAACCTGCGGGGCAGATTGCCTATCTTAGACGATTGCATTCGATTGGACGCAGTTCGAAATTCGGATGATCACCGCTTGGAGGTGATCCACGTGACAAGCATCATGTTTTTCATAGCTTCGCAAGATTTAGGAATTTTTTACAGTTTACTACACAGGGCGGATCTAGATTGATAAACTAACGGTTGATTTGCACTGCAGAACACAACGAATTACACCGTCGTTCTACTAGATGAACATAATCTGGATATTTTAATTTAATAAATTTGTCTACATACAAGAGGCCTATTTCTTCTAATATTCTTGAACGCTATTTGAACTGCATATTCAATAAAATTTTACATTCATTATGCTATCACAATATGGAACAACACAGAATACGAATGTGAGTTTGAGCTACGATGGTTATGATGTAAGTTCCCCCTTCCATTCAAGTGTACTTCTTCCCCTATGAAAGTCAAAAGAATTGTAATCATATTACGCCTTGAAATTAGAATAATCATCACACAGTTTTTCTAATTTCTGGTATACAGAGAGGGGGGGGGGGGTGTAAAAAGTGCGAGATTGGACGATTGCGCGGGGAGCTATAATTCATGGAAAACGAATAATACATAAAATATTTATTTAATATTTAGCAGTTTCTTATCAGCTATGATTCGTAAAAAGAACACCAAACAATCTAGCCAGAATTCATGGCTATTTCAACTTCTTCTTATTCAAGAGCGATTCTTTGTGAAAAGGTAAAATACCGTCATGTAACTGCACGACTTTTCAGCGAATTTTAAGTGTCACAAGAACAAAAAAGAGTTCAAAATACATACTTTGTACATTGTTTACATCGACAAACGTATTAAAATAAAATTATATGCTAAAAGTGATTACAGTAAACATAAAAGGTTAAAAAATCTGTTACTAAAGAGACCTGCTTGTTTCATAGACACAAAGGGTATGACATTATCAAGATCGGTAATGATAAATTACATCATGAGATATCATTATTTATCATTAGTAATCTTGAGAATTTCACCGTTTGTGTGTACAAAACTAGTAGTTCTGTCTAGTAAACTTTTTTTAAAAGCCTTTATTTTTTACTGTAAACGTTTTTAGCATATATATTTTTAATGAAAGATTTTTTTCCTATATAATTCTAAAATGTATTAAACTTAAATATAATACTGATTGCTTAATTTTTGAGTGCTGATAGACAATAGTATAACTTGAGATTATATATTCTGTATCCATTAATACATATACTTACAAGAGCTTTCATTAATCTCCGGATAATACAGGACTGACATGGCATTATTGCTATTCGAAATTTTTTTTTAATTTTTATTTATTTATTTTATTTTATTTTATTTTTAATTAAATCCGATATATAATAATAGCGAAAATATATGATGATCATTATTTTGAAACTTTTCATACGTATATCCCTGTAATTTCAAAATAAACTAGTTGGATGTGCCAATCCCAAAACTTTCTTCTATCTCATACATCTTAATATTTCAAAAAGCAGTTACAGATGTTACTACTTCAATATTATTAGTTCAATACTAGGCCAACTTTGATTTTCATCTTAAATTTCTGCTTCAGTCAATGAATCGGAGTAAAAATGAGTTAATCTCGATCAGGATATTTATTAAAATTGATAGTTTTTTCGTTATTCTGTTGTACATCTGCTTTTTGCGAATAGCCGGCTTAGCGGGACGCGAGTTCCCGTCGCTGCACGTTCCATCGGTGGATAATAGAACTACGAAAAATTGAGAAAATTATACAAAGATCACTTTATTTCCAAATTCAATTAGGTCTTGCTGGGCATATCCAAAAACATACACAAATAATTTGGCCCAATTCTATGCATAACTTCATACACTTTTCGATGGTACAATAATGAAAATGACACAGACATAGCTATTACACCGCCCCCTTCCGACGGAATATTTCCAAATTAAAGGAGGACTTGCTGGAAATAGCAAAAATCATACACAAAAAATTGGTTCAATTCTATGCATAACTTCATACACTTTTTGATGGTACAATAATGGAAATGGGACGAAATCACTATTGCGGCACCCTTTTCCGGAAGATTTTTTCAAATTCAGTGAGGACCTGCTAGCTACAGCCAGAAACACACACAAAAATTTTGTTTCAATTCTATGCATAACTTCATACACTTTTCGATGGTACAATAAGGCACGGATATCGCTATTGCAAGTCGTCCGGTGGAATATGTCTAAATTGAAACAGCACCTGTTGGCCATAGCTAAAAACATACACAAAAAATTTGGTTCAATTCTATGCATAACTTCATACACCTTACGATGGCGCAATAATGAAAATGGCACAAAAATCGCTATTACAACGCCCCTTCCGACGGAATATTTCTAAATTGCAGAAGGACCTGTTCGCCAAAGCCGAAAACATACACAAAAAAATTGGTTCAGTTCTATGCGTAACTTTACATATTTTTTCGACGGTACAATGGTCACACGGATACTAGGACAGACAGACATTTTGAATAAACATGTTTTTTTGGGATCTCTGAACCCTAAAACGTGTAAATCCGTCGAAAGCCGAAAGTAAAAAAAAATCGATTACAACGCTTTCTTCTATTGAAGATAGACGGAAGTAAAAATACACTAGTTCAAGTAAAATACAAAAAGTAGAAGAAAAAAAGAATGAATCCATACCTTTGACGCATATTCTGTTCTCTATGTTTACTGGGTAGTGGTCGTGGCATTCACACCGCCCAGACGTCCTGTTGCAATAAACTTCAAATAAAATATTGTTGCAGACACTCTCACATGGCTCACCAATGTAAAAACCAACTCCTAGAGAAAGGAACGAAAGTTATTGCAGCTACAAGCTAAGCATTCTTTTAAGGAAACTTAAAATTGAAAGTAATCAAATGAAAATATTACTATAAAGCTCACTAATGACTCGATATTTATATACACAACTTACCAGCAATAGAAAAATACGGATGAAAAATAATTTTTGCTGTGATTAACTACTTTTGATTTCAAACCTGCGCGATATTTTGTTGCTTATGAAAGTTAATGGTATTCCGAATTATTAGTACATAGAAACAACAGATCCAGGAAGTTCGGGTATTATGAATACAATTTACATTTTTTTAGTATGTCAACATAAAAATATTAAGATACATTAAAAGTTAGTAAAGAACAAACTTTGACTATTTCTTCCCACATTTTAATGCATATAAAGTGCAAGAAAAATGCACATATAAATATTTAGTTTTTTTTTTTTTAAAGTTACACTTTTCGGTTAATGGCAATCAGTCGGGTAATAGGTTTATAAGGGATATTAAAGCTGCAAGAAAAACCAAGTTTTAAAAGAATAACCAAAATTATTTAATGGATAAACATTAGTACATCATCTATAAATCCTTAGATTCTTTGAAAAATTGTTTGAATTTTTAGATTCGTTTTGAAACAGTTGTCTAGGTGATATTCTATATTACCACACAGCATCTATTACACCCTCTTATAATATATACGATTACACCATATTGAAAAAGTCCTTCCGGCCAGTGCCGGGAGGAAGAGGTAGCTTTCATAATCCTTATTTAAAAAAGCCAACTTATATCATGCAAACACACGAAGCTCAATTTAGTGGAAACCGAATATAGGAGATTCAATACTAATTTTTATCAATATAATGAATGAGAATTTCGCGAAATTAGTCAGCTTTATCCAAGCTGCTTTTCTTTAAAGTAACTTATATTTGGCTGCCAAATTTGGCAATTTCTTAAAGTGCCTGTCATTTTAAGACAACATGGTGGATGAGGCTAAGCAGTGAACTTGGTCGAGACCTTAGTAATTGCTGTGCACATGCTCACTCACATCGGAATCGGTTAATATATAGGAGTGCTGTCGCATGCAAAAAATCAGATTTTCAAAATGTCACCCACAATAGAAATTGAAACTGCTATATCTGAGCCATTTTTTAAGGTAAAGACAAACAAAAAATGCTCCTGAATCCTTATATCAAGATCAAATACTTAAGAAAGAAACCTTTTTCAATTTCTAATTTTTTTGCACCTCACTTTAAATATATATATATTTTTTAATTTAATGGCCGCCATTTTGAAACAAGATGGCTGATGAATCTGGCCAGCGAACTTGGTCGAGGTGTTGATGTATACTATCCACATGCCTTCTTACATCGAAATAGGCGAATACGTGTGTTATCGCGTGACAAATACAAGATCGTTTCAAAATGTTAGCCATGCTAGAAATTCAAAGTGCTATAAATCAACCATTTTTTAAGATATCAACAAAAGAACAAATTTTCAGAAACAAAAACTGCTCCGGAATCTTTGTATCAAGGCCAAACACATAAAAAAAATCTTTTTCATTTTCCAATTTTTTAATACCTCATTTTGAATTTTAAATTTAATTTTTTTTAAATGGCAAACCTTTTGAAACAAGATGGCGAATGGAGCTGGCCAACGAACTCGGTCGAGACATTGGTATGTACTATGTACAGACCAAGTTACATCCAAATAGGTTCATAAATACGCCTGTTATCGCGTGACAAAAATCAGGTCGTTTTAAAATGTCAGCCACAAGAGAAATTCAAAATGCTATTACTCAGCCATTTTTTTTTTTTTTTAGATTTAGACGAAAGAAAAACTGTTCCGGAATCTTTGTATTAAGGTCAAACACATACAAAAAAAAAATCTTTTTCATTTTCCAATTTTTTGGTATCTCATTTAATTTTTTTTATTTTTTAATTTTTTTAAATGGCCGCCATTTTGAAACAAGATGGCGGATGAAGCTGGCCAACGAACTCGGTCGAGATATTTGTATGTACTATGTACACACCAAGGTACATCGAAGTCGGTTCATAAATACGCCTGTTATTACGTGAGAAAAATCAGGACGTTTCAAAATGTCAGCCACGCTAGAAATTCAAAATGCTATAACTCAGCCATTTCTTAAGATATAGACGAAACAAAAACTGCTCCCGAATCTTTTTATCAAGGTCAAACACATAAGAAGAAAATATTTTTTCAATTTTCAATTTTTGGTACCACATTTCAAATTTAAATTTTTCTTAAAAATTTAAATGGCCGCCATTTTTAAACAAGATGGCGGGTGAAGCTGACCAACGAACCCGGTCGAGACATTGGTATGTACTATGTAAAAACGAAGTTACATCCAAATCGGTTCATAAATACGCCTTTCATTGCGTGACAAAATTCAGGACGTTTCAAAATGTCAGCCACGCTAGAAATTCAAAATGCTATAACTCAGCCATTTTTTAAGATATAGACGAAACAAAAACTGCTCCGAAATCTTTGTATAAAGGTCAAATACATAAGAAAAAAATATTTTTCCATTTTCAATTTTTTGGTACCACATTTCAAATTTTAAAATTTTAAAAAAAATTTTAAATGGCCGCCATTTTGAAACAAAATGGCGGATGAAGCTGGCCAACGAACTCGGTCGAGAGATTGATATGTACTATGTACACACCGAATTACATCCAAATCGGTTCATAAATACGCCTTTTATCGCGTGACAAAATTCAGGACGTTTCAAAATGTCAGCCACGCTAGAAATTCAAAATGCTATAACTCAGCCATTTTTTAAGATATAGACGAAACAAAAACTGCTCCGGAATCTTTGTATAAAGGTCAAATACATAAGAAAAAAATATTTTTCCATTTTTAATTTTTTGGTACCACATTTCAAGTTTTAATTTTTTTTTTTAAATTTTAAATGGCCGCCATTTTGAAACAAAACGGCGGATGAAGCTGGTCAACGAACTCGGTCGAGACATTGGTATGTACTATGTACACACCGAATTACATCGAAATCGGTTTATAATTACGGGAGTTACAGTGTGACATAGGTCAGATATATATATATATATATATATAGATATATATATATATATATATATATATATATATATATATATATATATATATATATATCAATTTTGAACGGAGGGTGGTTTCGGGGTCTGGGGGTCATGATCGATGAAAATATACCAAAATTTTTTGAAATCGCTTTCCTCCGAACGGCTGCAATAGGTAGCTTTTTTGTAAAGAAAGCTACCTAAAATATAACCTCTTCACTCGTCTAGAAGTTAACACAGAGAAAAACTGACTAACATAGCAAAAAATATAACTGTTCAATTTATATGAACTTGGTTAACATCACTAACAATAAGATTTTATAATTAATACGAATGTTATAAAATTTACCTGCAAAAAACTGCAAAAATTGATTTATTTAAGATTTTATTTCATTGGCCAAATATTGAAGTATTCCATATTGTCTGTCCACTCTATATAATACCCGAACTTCCTCTCATAGAGGTCTTAACTATTATTTCAGCCAAAATCGCTGTACAAAATTTATGCTGAACTAACTACTATAAAAAGATATATCTTTAAATTAAATTAAATACATTAAATTAAAACTACACCTATAATATTTCTATCCAAACTAATTAAAATAATTATATATTTAAAGAATTTGTCATTGTAAACTTGCTTTTTATAATTGTTTTCACTGACTGCATAATTTCAAACATTTGTATTATGGTTGAAAAAAATATGATAATATTTTATATTATTAGCTTTAAGTGAGTCATTACTTTTAAACATTAAAAAAAATCGATTTTTTGTGTTTCACATTTTTTAAAAACTTATGCAATCGAACAAAATGGAAAAAAACCCTTGAAAATGATGAAATTAGAATCAGGTGAATTTGAAACTTAGTTGTTTACTTTAACACACACTCCAAATGATTTTTAAACTTTGCAATAGCATAAAAAAGCTGTCTTTTTGCTACTTGCGCGCACTGAAAAAAAAGAAGCTGCCAGACAGATAATAGTTTTTGCACAGACATGAATAAAATTATCTTACCTACACTGTTAAAAATTTGCAGCATTCTGGCAGGTCATTTGACCGTTCTTTCCGCAAACGGTTACACAACCGGTAATTTAACACTATTCTGACCATATTATTGGCCGTTTTATGGTCAGAATGTAGTTAAATTATGATTATGAAACCGTTTTTTCAAAAAACGGTCGAATGACCTGCCAGAATGCTGCAAAATTTTTAACAGTGTACAGTCTCCATCTACTCTTTTGTCAATTAAACGACACCGATGTTAAGATTTAAATGTATTTTTTAACGTGTATTACGTTAAAATTCTCATTCTAACAGAACTGAGTAAGAAACTGTTATTTTTAGAAAACTAAAAACTGAAACTTGAATAAATGTTTTATTTTAAGTAAACCTGAATAATGTATCGAATAAAAATATTTACTGTTCATAGCGCAGCTCGAGATATCGAGCGCAAAGTTGATGTTATTTCTGCAAAACAAGCAAATTTTTAAATTTCTGTAGCTTTCAATGCTTACAGATTCAACCACAAGGTCAGCTTGAGAAAGGAAAATTTATTGTTATAGACATGTTTACACCAAAACAAGTTTTCGTTATTGACTGGTTTGCTATATATTAGTTGACATAGATGAGGTCGATGTAGTTTTTTATTATATACAAGTTCACCGTTATGTACAATATTGTTATAGATGGAGATATTTCACTGCATATGCTAACAAATTCAGAACTCTTTTCTTTTGATGTCAGTTTTAAATTATCATTTAATAGTATATACAGAGTGATTCAAAAGAACGTGGCCAAAATGAATGAGCAAAGCAGGCATACAAAAAGCGTAAAAAAACCACATAGGATCTTGAGGACGCAGACGCCATCCTGTGCCTCTAGAAGATGTTTCCTTGAAAATACGAGCTGAACAAACTGAGCGACTTGGCGTGTATAATTTCAGCACGACGGAGCTCCCTCATATTTCAGCAGACAAGTCAGAACACATCTTCAGGCCACCTTTCCCGGCGTTGGATTGGTCGAGGTGGACCAACTGGATGACTACAGTGATCACCAGATTTGTCTCCTGTAGATATATTCTTATGATTTTTTTTAAAAGGTCTTATTTACGAAACCCTGTTAGACTTAGTAGGAAGAATTGTTGCGATAAAAAAGAATTGTTGCGCAGGATGTGTTGGAGATACACCTGATTAGGGCTGGACGATATCAGAATTTAATATCGCAATACATCAATGAGTAAATATTGATATTTATGATATATCAGGATAACTACCTTAAATTGTGCAAGAATTAAAACTTTGCCAATTTCGAAACATAAATGGTATAGTAGCAGTAATTTAAGTAAAAAGAGATGTAGAGAGCAACAAATCAATGTCTTATACCTATATGTTCACACATCATCATTAAAATAAGTATATATATTTTTACAAAAAATATTTTAGAAAAGAAACCAATGTTTGATATTTGTTTGCACTTATACCATTTGTTCCAACGTATTTTCTTCAAAAATAGTATGTTTCCTATTCTTTCTACTCTATGCATTATTTATCAGTGACATTTTAACTATTTAAGTACTTTGCGAATAACTGACAAAATTATAAAATACAAACTAAAATAAAACACTTAAATTTAGGACGTTGATGATTTTCTTTTAATTAAAACAGGAAAAGAGGAAGCTCAGGAAAAACTAAAATTAATTTAATGCCACATGTCGTACTAACATACTTGTTGTTAAATAGGTTTCAGTGGATGGTAGATGCAAGAGAAATGTTGCTTTTCAGTCTTTTTCTAAGGAATCAATTCATTCTTAATAGAAAAAAATCACTGTATTTATATCTTCCTACCTATTTGCTGCAAGAAAACAACATTGAAATCTTTTTTTTTAAATATAAATACTCAAATCACACTTGAGAATAGTTTAGAAGAAAGTCAATATGAATACGCATTACTGACTGGGAAGCTCTTTTTAAAAGCAACCAATCATCACAGTGAACGACCGTTCTTTCCGCAAACGGTTACACAACCGGTAATTTAACACTATTCTGACCATATTATTGGCCGTTTTATGGTCAGAATGTAGTTAAATTATGATTAT
The DNA here is from genome assembly GCA_963932465.1 of Maratus speciosus. NCBI lineage: Eukaryota > Metazoa > Arthropoda > Arachnida > Araneae > Salticidae > Maratus > Maratus speciosus. Next base: position 337,658,457 of record OZ010788.1, read on the forward strand.
GAAACCGTTTTTTCAAAAAACGGTCGAATGACCTGCCAGAATGCTGCAAAATTTTTAACAGTGTACAGTCTCCATCTACTCTTTTGTCAATTAAACGACACCGATGTTAAGATTTAAATGTATTTTTTAACGTGTATTACGTTAAAATTCTCATTCTAACAGAACTGAGTAAGAAACTGTTATTTTTAGAAAACTAAAAACTGAAACTTGAATAAATGTTTTATTTTAAGTAAACCTGAATAATGTATCGAATAAAAATATTTACTGTTCATAGCGCAGCTCGAGATATCGAGCGCAAAGTTGATGTTATTTCTGCAAAACAAGCAAATTTTTAAATTTCTGTAGCTTTCAATGCTTACAGATTCAACCACAAGGTCAGCTTGAGAAAGGAAAATTTATTGTTATAGACATGTTTACACCAAAACAAGTTTTCGTTATTGACTGGTTTGCTATATATTAGTTGACATAGATGAGGTCGATGTAGTTTTTTATTATATACAAGTTCACCGTTATGTACAATATTGTTATAGATGGAGATATTTCACTGCATATGCTAACAAATTCAGAACTCTTTTCTTTTGATGTCAGTTTTAAATTATCATTTAATAGTATATACAGAGTGATTCAAAAGAACGTGGCCAAAATGAATGAGCAAAGCAGGCATACAAAAAGCGTAAAAAAACCACATAGGATCTTGAGGACGCAGACGCCATCCTGTGCCTCTAGAAGATGTTTCCTTGAAAATACGAGCTGAACAAACTGAGCGACTTGGCGTGTATAATTTCAGCACGACGGAGCTCCCTCATATTTCAGCAGACAAGTCAGAACACATCTTCAGGCCACCTTTCCCGGCGTTGGATTGGTCGAGGTGGACCAACTGGATGACTACAGTGATCACCAGATTTGTCTCCTGTAGATATATTCTTATGATTTTTTTTAAAAGGTCTTATTTACGAAACCCTGTTAGACTTAGTAGGAAGAATTGTTGCGATAAAAAAGAATTGTTGCGCAGGATGTGTTGGAGATACACCTGATTAGGGCTGGACGATATCAGAATTTAATATCGCAATACATCAATGAGTAAATATTGATATTTATGATATATCAGGATAACTACCTTAAATTGTGCAAGAATTAAAACTTTGCCAATTTCGAAACATAAATGGTATAGTAGCAGTAATTTAAGTAAAAAGAGATGTAGAGAGCAACAAATCAATGTCTTATACCTATATGTTCACACATCATCATTAAAATAAGTATATATATTTTTACAAAAAATATTTTAGAAAAGAAACCAATGTTTGATATTTGTTTGCACTTATACCATTTGTTCCAACGTATTTTCTTCAAAAATAGTATGTTTCCTATTCTTTCTACTCTATGCATTATTTATCAGTGACATTTTAACTATTTAAGTACTTTGCGAATAACTGACAAAATTATAAAATACAAACTAAAATAAAACACTTAAATTTAGGACGTTGATGATTTTCTTTTAATTAAAACAGGAAAAGAGGAAGCTCAGGAAAAACTAAAATTAATTTAATGCCACATGTCGTACTAACATACTTGTTGTTAAATAGGTTTCAGTGGATGGTAGATGCAAGAGAAATGTTGCTTTTCAGTCTTTTTCTAAGGAATCAATTCATTCTTAATAGAAAAAAATCACTGTATTTATATCTTCCTACCTATTTGCTGCAAGAAAACAACATTGAAATCTTTTTTTTTAAATATAAATACTCAAATCACACTTGAGAATAGTTTAGAAGAAAGTCAATATGAATACGCATTACTGACTGGGAAGCTCTTTTTAAAAGCAACCAATCATCACAGTGAACGACCGTTCTTTCCGCAAACGGTTACACAACCGGTAATTTAACACTATTCTGACCATATTATTGGCCGTTTTATGGTCAGAATGTAGTTAAATTATGATTATGAAACCGTTTTTTCAAAAAACGGTCGAATGACCTGCCAGAATGCTGCAAAATTTTTAACAGTGTACAGTCTCCATCTACTCTTTTGTCAATTAAACGACACCGATGTTAAGATTTAAATGTATTTTTTAACGTGTATTACGTTAAAATTCTCATTCTAACAGAACTGAGTAAGAAACTGTTATTTTTAGAAAACTAAAAACTGAAACTTGAATAAATGTTTTATTTTAAGTAAACCTGAATAATGTATCGAATAAAAATATTTACTGTTCATAGCGCAGCTCGAGATATCGAGCGCAAAGTTGATGTTATTTCTGCAAAACAAGCAAATTTTTAAATTTCTGTAGCTTTCAATGCTTACAGATTCAACCACAAGGTCAGCTTGAGAAAGGAAAATTTATTGTTATAGACATGTTTACACCAAAACAAGTTTTCGTTATTGACTGGTTTGCTATATATTAGTTGACATAGATGAGGTCGATGTAGTTTTTTATTATATACAAGTTCACCGTTATGTACAATATTGTTATAGATGGAGATATTTCACTGCATATGCTAACAAATTCAGAACTCTTTTCTTTTGATGTCAGTTTTAAATTATCATTTAATAGTATATACAGAGTGATTCAAAAGAACGTGGCCAAAATGAATGAGCAAAGCAGGCATACAAAAAGCGTAAAAAAACCACATAGGATCTTGAGGACGCAGACGCCATCCTGTGCCTCTAGAAGATGTTTCCTTGAAAATACGAGCTGAACAAACTGAGCGACTTGGCGTGTATAATTTCAGCACGACGGAGCTCCCTCATATTTCAGCAGACAAGTCAGAACACATCTTCAGGCCACCTTTCCCGGCGTTGGATTGGTCGAGGTGGACCAACTGGATGACTACAGTGATCACCAGATTTGTCTCCTGTAGATATATTCTTATGATTTTTTTTAAAAGGTCTTATTTACGAAACCCTGTTAGACTTAGTAGGAAGAATTGTTGCGATAAAAAAGAATTGTTGCGCAGGATGTGTTGGAGATACACCTGATTAGGGCTGGACGATATCAGAATTTAATATCGCAATACATCAATGAGTAAATATTGATATTTATGATATATCAGGATAACTACCTTAAATTGTGCAAGAATTAAAACTTTGCCAATTTCGAAACATAAATGGTATAGTAGCAGTAATTTAAGTAAAAAGAGATGTAGAGAGCAACAAATCAATGTCTTATACCTATATGTTCACACATCATCATTAAAATAAGTATATATATTTTTACAAAAAATATTTTAGAAAAGAAACCAATGTTTGATATTTGTTTGCACTTATACCATTTGTTCCAACGTATTTTCTTCAAAAATAGTATGTTTCCTATTCTTTCTACTCTATGCATTATTTATCAGTGACATTTTAACTATTTAAGTACTTTGCGAATAACTGACAAAATTATAAAATACAAACTAAAATAAAACACTTAAATTTAGGACGTTGATGATTTTCTTTTAATTAAAACAGGAAAAGAGGAAGCTCAGGAAAAACTAAAATTAATTTAATGCCACATGTCGTACTAACATACTTGTTGTTAAATAGGTTTCAGTGGATGGTAGATGCAAGAGAAATGTTGCTTTTCAGTCTTTTTCTAAGGAATCAATTCATTCTTAATAGAAAAAAATCACTGTATTTATATCTTCCTACCTATTTGCTGCAAGAAAACAACATTGAAATCTTTTTTTTTAAATATAAATACTCAAATCACACTTGAGAATAGTTTAGAAGAAAGTCAATATGAATACGCATTACTGACTGGGAAGCTCTTTTTAAAAGCAACCAATCATCACAGTGAACGACTGCTTCGGCCTTGAGCTTTTCACCAACTTGGCTATAAACAAAAGAGGAAACTTTCCCATTAGCGGACTCTGATTGGTTGCTTGCAAGCTGAGCATTCCATCTGCGTAGGTATAGACTCAATGATAACGAGCTATCTTCCGTATCAAACACGACAATGAATAACCAATGCTCATGCGTGATTATTCATGATGTATCAATTATCTGGAGTTATTGGAATATGTGTAGGCCAATCACAGTTATGAGATAACTAAGGGCGATAAGTCTTATTCAGCATTACGCAGAGAGTCGAACGAACTCTAGGTTATAGCGAAGGGATGGATGTATTGCAATAATTAGGCTAATTTCTATTGTAGATAATCAGCGGAAAGGAAGATTATTGATGTAGATTTTCTGTTTTGGATGAGGCAGGAGATTGAAGACATTGGAATAGAATTTTTTTTTCGGGCTCTAGCGGTGAGCGCAAAATGTTATTATTTTATTGAGTTTTGAGTTATTTGGCGATATTTTTTTCTGTGCTCGTATTCGTAATTGCAGTGTTTGTAAACACTGTTATTTTATTGGGATATATCAACAGAGTCAAAGCTTAGCTATTGTTATTGCGATAGTTAAGAAATATCAAGATCTGTTGATATATTGATTAACAATCCAACCCTACACCTGATATGTTTGAGAAGAGCGGCGATGTAATGCGTGTCTCCAGGCGTCTGGCAAGAACTTTGAGCATTTTCAGTAGTAGTATTGGTCGTAAATGTTTAATATGTGTGTAAATACAGTATAAACAAGATGATGTGGAAAGACTTTTGTTCATTCTTCATGTATTACATATAATTTGCCACCCCATCTAGCGGTCTCGGATGTCATTTGCGACCCCATGTTCCTATGTAATTTTTTATTCTTTTTATATGCCTGATTTGCCGTTTCATTTTGGCCACGTTATTTTGAATCACCCTGTATTTTAGCAACATATAATGAATGAAATGCCATACGAAAATATTAATGAAATAGATAATTACATTTTGAAATGAATAGAATAGTATAAATAAAACTAAATGCAACAAGAATTGTAAAACGATACATGAACGTATTTAAATTTCAACGTATAATTTAATTTTTCGAATGCTAAATAATGTTTCAAAAAGATATTGAATTTAAAAGAACCCATATTTAATGCATCATAATGTACTCAAGAGAGTACATTTTACATGTCACAGACATCCGTCTTATAAAATTAGTTTTTGTATTGGTTGTTTTAATATTGTTATGCTATTTATGTCTTTAAGCATTTCTGCTTCCCAATTTTATAGGTCTGAAGTATTATATTTCCCTTAAGATCAAAATATTTAATTTTTTGTTTAAACACCCTCAGAATAACAGCATAAACAATTCAAAAAATGCGAAGCATATATATTGAATTAAAAGAAACCTGAAATCAATAAAACTGTACAAAAAACCAATTCCTTTAGCAAGTAAAACGATTTTGTTCGAGAAAATCAATTGAATAAACAACAAAAAGCCTTCTCCTTGTTTATTATCTATAAAAATGCAGCACTTACTTTCACAGAGATCGTAAAATTATTTAGTATTTATTGAAAGTACCAAAAGCTTTATTTTTATGAATCTTGGTAAAGGCTTAAATCATTTTGCTTTTCCGGGGCATAGATCAATATTCCAGGTTTTTAACAATGAAATATTGTTTGCTTCAGATGTATTAAATTATTTTAGAGTAACTAGAGGACACAAACACACACATACACACACATATATATATACATTTGTTTTTGTTTTTAACGCAATCTTTCGATTTAAGCAGTAACAATATCAAAAATAAAGAAAAATTCTATTTATGGCGCATTTTAGAAATTTATTTACCATTATTTGCACATATTTATACGCATTTCTCATGAATTTTATATGAATTTTACATTCAATACAATACCCTTGCAAATATTTATTAGTAAAAGATACAGTAGTGGTTCCAATTACACAATCCTGCTATGGATTTTTTCTTCAAAGTAAATGGCGTTTCTTATGCACTTTTTCTACGCTGATATTAGTAAAAATACAATAAAAAAAAATTCTTTCGCATATAGTCTTGACACAAATTTTCGGAATTTCTGGCTCATTGGAACATTGTAAAATTAGTCATAAATACATCAGAATTTCCAAATAGTAAGTTATAAATTAAGTAAAAAAGACACTAACAAACATTATACCAGATTATTCCCAGTTATTGCATAACAGAGTTGGGGAAATTTGTAATTGCAATTATCTTCAATGTAATCGCAGTTTAATTGTGCGTAATTAATTATAGTTAAAATTACATACCGTAAAAAACTCTTGCAGCGTTGTAGCCGGAATCGCCCCTATCCCATCATTTGACTAAATTTTTGTGTTTGAATGTAAATTAAATGGAACTAACTTGTAATTACAGTGCGGATATTTGAGATTACAAATTTGCCCAACTCTGCTGCATAAGAAACAGAGCGAAAATGTACAGTCAACAAAAAAAAAAAAAAAAAAAAAAAAGAGAGGAGAAGAAAAAAAAAAAAAAAAAGAGAACATTCCATACATTTTAATATCGAAATTGTTACAGAAAAAAGAAAGAAAGAAAACCGGAAATAGTCATTCGATAGGAAATTTTGTCGTTTTTCATTTTATGTTAAAATAATGAGCTTAGGGAGTCGTCTTCATATTGATAATTTAGCGAACTCTTAAATTTTCTATACGAACACATAATTTTTACATCATATTTAACTATTTTGGTAAAGTTTGCCTTAGGATACCAAACAGGAAGTCATTCGGAAAAGTAGTTAGGAATTATGAAGGTTTAAAGTTTGGAATTCCTAACGTTAATCTGATTTGTAATCGTTGCAACACAGACTACAATACTGGTAGTTTTATAAGCATAACTCAAAAAAATTACTTAGAGGAATAATCTGTAACTTTGCATTCGCATATTTGAAGCTTCTAAAAATCCATTTCTGTTAAAATATTCGTAGGTTACGATTAATATTATTTTCGAAAATAATTTAAAAATTGTATTTTTTCGAAAGAAATTATGTATATATATTTTTATATTTTAGTATAATCATAACGTTATCTAAAATGCAAATAATAACAAAAATAGCTATTTTCTTGACAGACTGAAAAGGATAATTAAATCAGCACAAACATTATATATCTAAGCTCCATTAAATAGCTATGTGAATCAATAAAGTATCTAAACACCAGGAAAAGAAATTGAAGAATCACAGATCCAAATGTCTGTCATAGTGACAAGACTGATCTCATTCCTGCTCATACACTAATAAAAAATATTGCATGTGAAAAGCATTGATTTTATAAAAGTAAAGTGTACAGTCGAGGAAGAAAAAAAGTAAACAAACTAACACTGCAACTAATTATAATAGAAGAAAGTTACTGGTACCAAACAATTGGAAATAAAGTCTACTTTTAAATGATGTATATAAAATTTGCTTAGGGGGACATCTACAAATTAAAACCAGACCAAGCTTTTTTTCAGTGGCAACACCCAATTTTTACACTATATTTTAAATCTTCGGTTCAAAATATGCCTAGAAACGAAGTTTCAAGCCATTTGGTTGCTAAGTTTTTTAATTATAAACATTCAAAATTTAGAGCTTTTACATTTCCATATTTTTATTGATATCTACTGAAATTATGATCCTAATGTGATAATTGTTTTTGTATTATTATAATACTAAAAACACAAACATAAATACAATGAATTTGTAATTAAAAAAAAATATAATATGAATTATGAAATTAACATTCGAAAAAAATATGAATTGCAGTGTATAATTTTTTTGATAGATTTATGTTTATTATGTCTTGCTTTATGAGATCTCTCAATTTAAATTTTTCTTCCAAGTGGTTTTTGAATTATGTTTAAAAAACGTCAAAATGATGATTTAAGGGGCCGTCTATGAGTAGAAAAGTAACATTTGAAAAATATATGTTTTACTCATTTTATTGAAACATTTGAGCTGGCAATAGTCGAAACACATTATACCAGTGAAAGGGTCATATTGGCCAGAAATAATACATTAATAGAAATGACTTAGTCATCCTGTAGCATTTCAGCAATCGAATACCGAACTTCAATTTGGATACAGCCCCTAAAATATACTCATTTTAAAATATTTAATCTCTCAGAAACTAATTATACGAATTTCATGGAAATTTGTTTTTAGACTAATTGAAGGCTGTAGAATTTATTTATGGTGTCAAACTTTGGTATTACTATTGAGAAAAACAAAGTTTGGGTTCATTCTGATATGTAGATGATCCCCTAAGCAAATTTTATCTAAACCATTTAAAAGTGGACTTTATTTCTATCGTTTGGTACCAGTAACTTTCTTCTATAGTAATTTGTTGTAGAATTAGTAGGGGGTATTTACTTTTACCACCCTCTACTATACACTTCTTCCTCTGGAGTATTTGTCGCCTTTTTATTTCCCGCCGTATACGTACAAAATACAGCTGCTGTGTATAGTTGTAGAGCTTAGATATAACAGCTCAGCAAGATATTTTGCGCTTCAAAAGTATTAAACGAAAAAGCGTCGTAAAAGAGAAGAAAAGTATTAAAAAGAAGAAAAGTATTAGAAAGAAGAAAAGTGAAGGAGAAAAGTAAATGGAGAAAAATTTTAAAAGGGAAGAAAACAATTTATGAAGATATGGCCGTACTGAAGATTTTCTTTGAATTTTTGTTATTAGATTTCCAATTCAATTTGAAAGACTTTCAACTTATAAAATGAAAGAGAAACAACGTATTTTAACAATTTCAACCTTTTTTAATAATAAGTTTTTATTATAAAATTCCTATTAAATATTGAAATAGACTTATTGAATTTTAATGAGAGATATCAGTCAATATGAAATTAATAGGGAATAGGAAGTAATAGTCAATATGAAATTGACTGCCTTTTTAAACTTTTAACTATGTGTATTATGTGGACAAATTCGATCCCAAGAGAATATCACTCGAAACTTCAGATAGAACAGAAAAAAGGCCAGGGAAGCGCAATTAAGGTATCTTCTACCAATGAAATAACATATTATCTTTCACCCTATTATCTGTTATGATAAAAGTCTATGACAGAGAAATGTTGGGAATTCTTTCAAACTCTGTCCCTTAAATGAATTCTTACAGAATGTGACACATTTTCTATCTTGAAATGGGAAAATCAAAGTGAATGGGCGATGTTTTATCAATTAAAATACAGTATGTCCCCGAAAGATTGAATCACGCTTTAATTTTTTGGTGTTCGAGATAAATAAACAACGTAAACTACAAAAGTATAAATTTAAAACGCCAGAATATGTAGACTTTAAGCAGACTTGTTTTGGTAGCATTTATCGTACCGTCCTCAGTGCGCACTGAGGACGCTACGTTAAATGCTACCAAAACTACTCTGCTTAAAGTCTACATGTTCTGGCGTTTTTAACGTTGTTTTAAATTTATACTATACTGCGCCAAGTTGCATTATAGTAATTAGTAAACTACAAAAGTGTTCAAAATAAAATGAATGCTTTCAGAATGTTACTAATTTCCTATCTTGAAGTAGAAAAATCAGAGTGAATGGACGATATTTTATCATTGAAAATAGAGAGTGTCCCTCAAAAAATGGAATCACGATTTAACTTTTTAGTATTCGAGATAAATAAGCAATGTAAATTACAAACGTGTTCAAAATAAAGTAGGGAACAGGTTTACGTTAATAAAGTGGCCCTCCCTTTAACCATTCAAGAGCACACCGGTTCATTTTTGCCAGTAGACTATCATTCATAAGTCTTAGCACCATAGCTTGTTCCTTAGCATTTAACATTCACTTTTTTTATTAGTTTTCTAGCACCACAATTGAACTTAAAAAATTGTTTATCAAGAAAATCGAATTTTTAGAGTCAACTTTTAAGTAAAAGTGACATTAAAAAAATAATACTGTTTAAATGAATTTTTATCTATTAATATTAATTACTAAGTTAAAATTAATAAAACGATCTTAAGTACAGTTCAAAAGGTATAAAAAGCTATAATGAAATCTAAACGCATTGTGTAAACTTGTGGATATATATAGTGATAAAAATTTACTTAGGTCAAATTAATCCGATGTGTTACCTATGATTAAAAAAGGAAGTGTGACACGGAAAAAAATAATTTTCTAAAAGCTTCACTTTCAAATTTAGTGGTGGTGGTGGTGGGGGGGGGGGGGGGGGAGGGGGGTTGTTTCATTAATATAATCTTATTCTCTACCTATTTTTGAACACTTTTGCGACCTACATAGCATACTAATTTCTAACAGGTAAAATAAAATTGTAACGTGTTTCAAACTTTTACAGATACACTGTATTAGTAATGAAATTTTAGAGATATTATTTAGATTGAATTTTATAGAGAATTCCTTGATAAAGGCAATGACCTTTTAATATCACTGAATCCATATTTTGTTTCTCTTCCTTTAATCTTGAAGTTTCGAGTAACCCTTTCATGCATGAAATACTTTAGTTTATAAAAAGAGTTTTAAGGGATAAAAAAAAAAAAAATGATCAAGTGCGAGTATTACCAGGGCTACACTAGATACTGGGCTTGCTCATTCCTTATCACAGCGGCACAAAAGGTGGCTGGCCGCTATCAGCGATTGGTACAAAGTGGCGCGCCCATCGCGGCGCTCTGTGTCGTTGATAGCGACCAGCCACCTTTTGTGACGTCATGATAAGTAATCAGCAAACCAGGTATCTAGTGTTGCCTTGGTATTACTCACGCTCAGAGGGTTTCGTACAATAAATATATGAATTATTAACTGTATTAAACAAAATCGTTGCTAAAAGAATAATAAGAATTTGTAAAAAACTATACTTGGTTACTATGACTGGTATAGCTGTATATACTAGAAAAGTATGACTGGGTATACCATAAAAGTTCAAAGAAGTATAAAGCCTAAATAATATCAAATATTGCTATTCGACATAACTCTGTTTTTAATCATATAATCTATTTACGAGGAATTTAATTTAGTACTAACAATACATGAAGTGCATATTTAAGCTTCTTTTGGTGTTTCATAAAACTAAATTCAGCGTAGTAATAATCTTTCTTTTTACAGTGTAGCTAAAATAAAATCCTTGTTCAAAGTTAATATTTGGTATTATGCTAAGCGCGCTTTAAAAGGAAGTCGCAAACTTGCAACGGCGTCTTGGTCCGTGCCTCATTTTTCCAGATAGATTTTTAATTAACTTTTAAAGACATGGGAGGCGTATTGAGAGATACACTCAATGTAAATTAGTCGCGAATTCCATAGTATTTATGTGATATTAATTCTAATAAAATTAGTCTGTTTTTAACAATTTGATGTTTAATGCTTTTATACTGCTACTGGTCATTGCATTACACAAATATATCATTAAAACTTGTTATCTGGTCTTTAAAAGCCGATGGCACATAGAATACTACCCTGTCAATATGTATGTCCAAACCGCCCGTGTATTTAACGGTTAATATCTCGGCTAATTACCGACGATTTTTTTCGAAAATCTTTATCAACAATGCTTTTATACTTTTGATAAGATAGGTACCTCCAGCGATTCTCAACACCTTTATTGAATGCCCACAAATCGAAATTTGTGTGTAACAGAAAAATGCGCTTTTCTCGAAAACTATGTGATTTAGGGTATTCGCTATAATTTTCCTGCAAGGTTTAAATTAACGTCTACTACCTCTAATTTTTTTCATAATTTTAGTTTCAGCATATTCGGAAATAAAGGGGGGGGGGCATATTTTTGCACTACATTTTTGACGACATCTCTGAAAATATAATACCTAAAATTAAAAGAAATGTATTTTTGAGATCGGCGTTACGAAAGCTTTCACACGATATACAAAGAAAAAATATTTTTTTTTCAATTAACATAATTAGCCTCTCTACATTTTTTTCTAAATATAATTGTGAATGTTTAAAAATCTGTATATATGTGCGTTAATAGTCTTTATTACTTCCCCCAATTTGAACTTTTCACGTTCCATAGTTTACGAGTAAAATGGCTGTAACAGACAGACACAGGACTGATCTTATAATGGTTCAGTTTTTACTTTTTAAGTACGGAACCATAAAAAATATACTGATTATAGAATAGGTGTAATATGTTCCACCAAGTTTAATCGATTCAGGAGAAAATAATATAAGACGCATACAGACGTGTAGATGTACAAGGTCTATAAATAAAGTAATGAGTCTAACTATGTAACTTCTTAAGCGACGAGTGAAGATATAAGGTCTACATAATCAAAGCCAGACTTCCATACATCTTTATTTCAAGTTTAATCACCGTAGAGTGTTTATATACTAACTCGTTGTGTTTTAAGGAAAGAGATTTTTTTTCTATGCTTAACAAAAATGAATAAATAATGTGATTTTGAAAAATTTGATGAAAAAATAAATTTTGTTTAGAATTTGGAAACAACGTGACATACACTTCGTAGCAAAAATTCACTAATCTGTGTTTTGTCTAAAGCATAAGTTTTCAATTGGTTTAAAGTACTTTCAGAACAATAACAAAACTCACAGTCCTCGCACCGAAGGATTTTCAACTGTAAAAACTGAAGACAACTTGGGCAAAATCAGGTAACGTGTTAGTTATGATTGTCGAATGACAGTGGTGTTAATCAGATCGAATCTAAATTTAATCTACACGGCGCGGCGCACCGTGTCGAATTTTTCAATATGCTGACTGAAACTCAAAAATAAAAGTTGAATTTTTTTCATGCACATCTTTGCATAATTGTAGTTAATGTCGTTAGAATATGTATAGCTCATTTTTATGACGATTGGAAAAATGCATAATAGTTTGCTTTAGGTCTCATTTTGTTGATGTTGAATATTTAGAAAATTAATTTATTTTACTGCTTTTAAATCATACGCAAAATTTTACGTATTTTGAGTTATTGTTTTGATTCTACAACGTGGACTGTATTTCAAAAACGCCGTATCAGTAGATTTAGATATTAGTATATAATGATTTTAAGGAAAGTCCATCAGACAATGAGTAAGTTCATATTTAAGTACATGTTTCTCTAAAAAAAAGTTTGAAATTTCATAAGAAAAGCATGAAAGCATAAAAAAATTGTAATATTTATCTTTAAAAAATTGCTGATAATTGTTGCTTGTAAGTGCTTTTATTAAAAATAATGCAGTCTTAATATTTAATTATTTCACTCAAAAAATTCACAAAACTACTTACATTTTATGTTGAGGTTGATATAATTTCATCCACATATATAGCTCGTGAGATCTATATTTCTTAAAATATTGATCCATATCAATTTAGAAACACGATTCTTCATTCTAACTATTTGCTTATTGTCGGAGAAAACTCGTAAAAGCGGGAAAACGGCTTGAGTTTCCACCAAGAATTTGTGAAATTTTGCCCCTGTTGGACGTGAGGTTGGACATGAAAGAGACTTGGATGCTTTATCATGACAGTGCGCCCTTTCTATAACGAAGTTTTAGTTTAAGGCTGTTAGTGAACTTCGGAATTCCCCTCGCTAATGTTAAGTTTATGGGCGTGTGATGCATTCGTATATAATAAAATATCTCCTCACGAAATTAATATTTTAAATTTATTTTTCCTGTATGCTCTTCTTAAAAAATGTCTCGTATTTCTTTAGTCAAAATATTACTAAAATATATACTTAACACTCCGTCGGTCGCAACGCTGTGGCTCCTGAGTTCGGTCGCAATGTTCCAGACAAGCACCTGTCAGGAAATCGCCATTAACAATTAATTGACGCAATTCTAACGCTCTTAAAGTGATCAGTGTCATCTATTAGTGTGTGTAAAAGAAGAATATTTCAAATTTGAATGTAAAAATCTCGTTTATTACACTTAAATTAAGTAATACAAAAAAGACTGAAATTTGAAACTCAGAACAAAATTGCCTTCAGTTTTCTTAATAAAAACAAAACAAAACACTACAATTATGAACAAAACTCAAAATACAGGTAGAATACAGTCAGCTTTAGTCGGATTCACTGTCAGAATATTAAACAGTGGATGCGTGTTGACCCGTTGAAGTGCAGCCTTGGCAGATCATAACTGCATGGGACAAGCAGATCGGGCATTTATAGCATTCCTAGTTCGACATCCTTCTTTGGCCTGTTTCTGCAGTACAGGTGATGCAGCTACATCTTTTTGGATGAAGGGAAGTAGGGAGAATTTCTCCCGATCATCGATGGGACGATATCTTTTCAAGCGGACTTGCAGGCTGCTTGAAATTCCAGATATCTTCAAACTTCTTCGACGTAGCTTTCCATTTATCAGTTCATGGGCCAACCTTTTCAAGTACACTTTTCTGCACATTGATTCAAGTTGACTGTCAAGGTAAATTATTTGAGTGTTGATGCCACCCACATTGAGCATTGCAAAAAAAAAAAAAAAAAAAAAAAAAAAAACTACCATTGGCCAACGTTTGATGTTACGGCTTTCGTTGTATGTAGCACACATATGATCTGCAGTATCAACCTCACTTTTGGTTGTGTTATAAAAAGTAATCACTTCTGGTTTCATTTGCTTTCCAAAAGCAGGATCAATTGCGTTGTCGTCATGAAGAGAGGGTACAAAGATGACGTTTATCTTTTCGTGGGGGATGTAGGAAACCAGAACTTTCCCATTATTGAACACGAATATGAATTCAAACCTACATATATCCACAAAATACCACAACTTTTGTAATTTTCATTCATGAAATGAGCGAAATAAACAATTGTGATGAGAAATATTACAAAATAAGAACCTTCCAAAAACGGACGAGTTCGGCCGCAATTCGCCTGAGAGGCCACCAAGCTTAGATCTCTACTCGGAGCGAATGGTGGTGAAATTGGCTAGGTGTGTCACAAACAAGCTAAAAAAGACGCGAGAATCTGGTGGAATGGAGCCCTGCTCACTTTAGTGGCGTGTGTGTGTGTGGGGGGGAAGAACGGGAATAAATATGCCATGCCTGTCAGGCCTAATGTGAACTGTTAAAATCTTACACACAGTTCGTCAGCTATCAACACATAAAATTTTAAATTAAGCATGTATTTAAAAAATATTTAAAAAAAAATGAACATATTTTAAGAAGAAAACAAAGAAAAAGAGAGTTAAAAATATTAATTTCCCGAGGAGATATTTTAAACATACCAATGCATTATACGCTCATAGACTTAACATTCGTGAGGGGAAATCGGAAATTGACTGTCTAACAACCTTAATGCAGCATCCTTGTTGTCCCTGAGCTCACGTATAGACCTGACTTCCCTGTGACTTTTCCTTGTCCCGCGTCTGTCATCCCAGTCGAGTAATCACTATTTTGGAAACAGAGGAAATATTAAAGAGGTTGTGACCGTTCATCTGAAGGCCACTTTAGTTAAAAAGTTCAAGCACTGCTTTGAAGAGTGGAAACAAAGCCTTAAGCAATGTTTAGCTTCCCAAAGGGACTATTTTGAATGGTATCTATTGGATTTATAATTTAAATGAAAATAAAGTGCTTCTAAAAAATGTCTCATGATTTAATTTACATTGTAGGGGAGACCGGGGCACGTTTACGCAGTGCATTTTTTCCGAAATCAGTTATAGCTGGCGCTCCACCAGTCATGACAGATTGATGCTGCTCCCTAGTGGGTATTCTCACAGGTTTTTGAGCGTCTGTTGAGCTTCGATCTTGCAGAAGGAAAGGGTAATCTGTTTTCTGTCAAGGTAAGTAAATTTTGTGTTGAACATATTGAAAGTTGTTGTGAACTAATAATGCTTAGTTAAGGATAAATAAATATATGGACATTAGCAGAATTTTATCCCTTTTTGAGAACTGTATTTGTATAAACAGAAATGTTATTAATTTTCGTTGCCCGTTAAAAATAAATACAAACAGAGTGGCGGGGCACGTTTACGCATTGACATCGGGGCACGTTTAAGCATGTTCAAAAGGAAGAAATTACATAAACATTTACTAGTTTCTATGGAAGCAGAACAAGAAGACAGCAAAGGAAGAAGTATGAAACCAAAAACTGCAAAAAGGAAAAAGTTTGTACACTTTGGAATAAAGAAAATAGTTAATGAATCTGATGATGAAGATGAAAACTGTGTATGTATTTATTGTTTGAAATCATACAACCAATCAAAAAAAGGTCAAGATTGGGTTCAATGTCTAAGATGCAAAAGGTGGTCCCATGACAACTGTGCAAAAGGAAATACTTTATTTTTTGTTTGTAAAAACTGTAACAGTGATGATGAAGATGACTAAATAGTTTCTGTTTTCAATTAGAAATAAGACCTATGTTTTCAGTTTAGCCTATAAAATGTTCTTTAATTAATTTTCTTTATTATTTTTTGAAACAGTGTTTTAAGTTATAAATAAAACATATCAGTTTGATTAAATATTTATTTCTCTTATTCCTTGGTATCACTTATAATATGCGTAAACGTGCCCCACTTGATGCGTAAACTTGCCCCGTTCCTGGGGCAAGTTTACGCAAAGGACTTGGACATAAAAAAAAAGTACGGTTAAAAACACAAATAGGACAACAACTGAATATACAAATTTTGACTTTATTAACTGCTTTATAAAACCAGATGTCTAAAATTTCCTAAGTTGAAACATAAAAATTAGAAAATTCATAGAAAAAAATCCGCGTAAATGTGCCCCGATCTACCTTATTATTCGTAGAATTATGACTGAATACAAGATCGAAACAAAAAATTTTGTGTAAAGATGCATACATGAACTGAAAAAGTAGCAAGCATTACGAAAATCACGCCGGAATAACAGTAGCAACATAGTATTGTTATTTCATACTTTATCTTTTTTCGTATTTTGCACCGAAGGGGCAAATCTTTGGTGAGCTCTTCAAACGTCTAATATTTAAATAATTCTATCCAACTGTATTTTTCTGAAAATTAGTTATCACACATCATGTATTCTAATTTTATTAGCACTATAAACTTATGGCTAATATCGTTTTTCGTTCTATTTATAATATATTATACATTTTTTAATCTTTTCTGTAGATTATTACTAACTTTAAGCTACTCCGTATAAAATTATTGAACAGCACTGATAAAACATCCAAACTCATTAAAGCATTTAAAATAATTTCTGTGTGTAACAAAGTGTATCTCTTGAAATTAAACTAACTGATGGAAATTGGAACTTAAAGTATTTTAATGCTTTTCTGTAATTTAGCTGAGCATATTTCCTCTTTAATGACTTAGTTATACTTAACTTTAACTATAGGAGACTCACAATAGTTACTTACTCAAGATTCCTTAATAACGCCTCAGTTAATTTCTAACTGCATTCATTCTAACTTTTCTCTCACAAAATGACCTTTTCCAAGAAAACTTTTCTACAAGATGTACACCAAGTTTTCCTCTCCATTAAAGTATTCTTATATAAGCGCCATATTACCACAACGGTATAAATATCTATATTAAGTTGAATTTCTAGAAAAAAAAAGGAAAAATAATAAAAAAGTAATTTGTTTGGTTCAGTCCACTTTTTTTCCTGTTATTTTTTTTCGCGTAGACATATAAAAGTTGTATTTTATAGTGTTATTGAGTTCAAGTTACATATTGCAAGGATATAGTTAAACAAAAAGACGTTGAAAGAAAAGTAAATATTCAAAAGTCGCTAATAAGGACTTTTTATTTAGAAAGTGTATTTAAAAAGTTATAACTGTAACTTGATATGTCGCTAAATACTGATCTTTAAATACTGGCAGTTAAATTCTGATCAAGAAGGAATCTATATTTGTATAGCATAATTATAAATTCGGCAGAAAAAAACAAAAGATAAGTTCGTTATTATTATTATTATTATTATTATTATTATTATTATTATTATTATTTTAAGTTTGTTTTCTTGCTGAAATCCAAATGCTATAGCTCCAAATGCCATTCTTTGTAATTAAGTGTTTACTTTTTTTAAACTTTTAAACTTTTTTTTTAGACTTGATTTGTAAAATTTAAAACTCCAGTTATACTTCGGCTAACTAAACTATACACCCAGTAGGTAAAATTGACTTTTCAAGGACAAACGTCCTCTTTTCATTATCTCTTCGTTGGTCACTCCTCGGCCTTTATCTTAGGTTAGTAACTATGATAACGAAGGGAAAATAAAAAGAGGACGTTTGTCCTTGAAAAGCCGATTTTTCTTACAGGGAGAATAATTCATTCCGGAATAACATTCTTTAGCCGAAAACTTCTTTAACGAAGTACGGCTTCAATACCAATGAAAATGACACGTTGGTATGTTGTGTCAGTATACGCATGAAATAAAACATACGTTAGCCGAGGGAGAAAGGCAGCGAAACAAATCTTCTTTAGCCGAAGCATTCATTAGTTGAGGTGACACTGCGTTGCATATCTTAAATGCATATACATATATGTGATATAAAATTTTTATGTAAATAAATGCATTTATACACTCTCCAAAATAATCAAACATTTACGATTTTACACATTCTACCGACTACCTAGAGAAATACTTGACGAATTCTTCTGGAAATTTAGAACTTTAAAGAATATGTCTGACTTCATATTTTTCAGCGAATGTTTTATCACGAGGGCTATTAGAGGGCCAAAAACAAATTGAAAAACCAAGAATAATGTTTGGGATCACCTTGTAAAATAAAATGCTCTAAATGATCTGCAAATGCAGCACCCGGCCATGTGAGTATAGTAAAATATTTGTGTTCACTTGTGTAAGAATAGCATGCATATAGACATAAAGGTTTCCTTAAAAAATTCATGAAATTTTCGCAAGTTTTTTGTTTATAACATACAGGGTTTTTAACCAAATGGAACGCCACTTTCAGAAAATTTGACAAGTACAGTAGAAACAACCAGGGGCGGCGCCAGAACTTGCCCAACGGGGGGCACAGTATCCCCGACAGGGGGGCCTAATTTATAATATATACAGTAGAGTGTCGATTAACCAGATTGCCCAATAAACTGGATCGATCAAGGGTCATAAGTTTTTTCCCAAACTTCTCCAAAACTGTTTAAGTGAAACTTCTTTGGGTGCGTCAAGGTGAATTTGGCTGGATGTCACGAAAGTTAACCGTTAAATAACGATTTCCTAATCATCAGGAAATAATAAAATCGTCATCAAATGCAAAGACAGCAATGCATAAAATCAACTGTTTCTAGAACCTAAGAAGTTTCACTTCTAACGCGCGGGAGTCCAACGCAGAAAAAAGAAAATACCCTATAGTAGGGATGCACAACCTGTGGCCCGCGGGCCAAAAGTGGCCCGCGAAGGGTTAGCGTGTGGCCCGCGAATTTCGTCAATTTATAACTGGAAAAAATTGCAAATTTTCGTCAGCCATTTAAGAATTGCTAATTTTGACGCGGAAAAATCGCGCATTTTGTCGATTATGCGCGGGAAAATTGCAAATTTCATTGACCGGAAGCCGAAAAATCGTGAGATTCTCAGTTTATTGGGAGAAAGAAAACTCGAATTCTGTCAATTTGCCGCGGGAAAAAATTTCAAATATCGCCAGTCTGTTAAGAATCACGAATTTCGTAATCGGGCGCGGAAAAATCGTGAATTTCGTCAATCAAAGGCGGAAAAATCGCAAATTTCGTCGATCGGGCACGGAAAAAATTGCGAGTTTTGTCGATAGGGTACTGAAAAATCGCGAATTTTGTCGATGATGGACGGAAAAATTGAAAATGTCATAGACCGGCAGCTGAAAAATCGTGAGTTTCTCAGTTTATTGGGAGAAAAAAAACGCGAATTCTGTCAATTTGCAGCCGAAAAAAATAGCAAATTTCGTCAGAGTCTGTTTAGAATCGCGCATTTCGTTGATTGGGGGAGGGGGGGGAGGATCGCGAATTTTGTCGACCAGAGGCGGAAAAATTGCAAATTTCGTCGATTGAATTCGGAAAAATCGCAAATTTTGTTGATCGGGTCCGGAAAATTGGCGCATTTTGTCGATGATACGCGGAAAAATTGAAAATTTCGTTGACCGGTAGCTGAATAATCGAGATTTTCTCAGTTTATTGGAAGAAAAAAACTCGAATTCTGTCAATTTGCCGCGGAAAAAAATTGCAAATTTCGTCAGAGTTAGTTAAGAATCGCGAATTTCGTTGATTGGGCGCGGAAAAAACGCGCATTTCGTTGATCAGGGGCGAGAAAATCGCAAATTTCGTCGATCCAGCACGGAAAAATCGCAAGTTTTGGCGGTCGGGCTCCAAAAAATTGCGCATTCCATTAGTCGAGCACGAAAAATTCGCGAATTTTGTCAATCAAACGCCGAAAAATCTAAAATTCCGTCCACCGGACGCGAAAAAATAGCGAATTTCGTTGATTAGGCGCGGAATAAAAGCAAATTTTGTTGAACGGGTGTGAAAAAATTGGGAAAATCGCGAATTTCATTGATCAGACGTGGAAAAATCTGAAATTTCGTTGATTGGCTCCTTCTTTCCTCTTCGTTGCCCCACCAGTGGCCGAGAGGTTCTGCTCTCGAAGCTGGTAGACGGGAGGTGTTGGGTTCGATCCCAATCGCGCCCGTCGGCCTAATCGTTCGGAGTTTTCGTGGTTTTCTTCGAGCCGTGGATCTTCCATGCGTTAATACGGATTAGGTTCCCTTAGAAAGACCCCCACGGAGGGCACTGCCCCCCGGGCCTATATCCCTCGTGTAGATAATTGGCCGTCAAAAATCAACCCAACCCAACCCAACCCTTTCCACTTCGTTCATAAAGTTCCCATTTCTTTTTCGGCACTAGCTACTTTCATGCCTATGTTTGTTTTTTAGCACTTATAATAAAACAAAATTTACTCCCCCGAATAAAGTCAGGGAATATTATCACTCCTTGAAAACAATCCTATGTCTGTGTTATATATACAAATTCAAACTGTTGATATATCCTTGCCAACTGAATTGGATATGTTGACTGGGTAGGGGAACCTAGAGGGGTAAAACTCCCCAACCCCTCTGAAACTATATTTTTTAAATGATGTGGCCCTCGACAATCCAGACATTTTTGTAAGTGGCCCTTCGCTAAAAAAGGTTGTGCATCCCTACCCTATAGGAAGCAGAAGTCTATTCTTTTCCCTATCACAATGAATTTCTTTTTAATGTACGTACTGTACAGTGTATGTATATATACATGTAATAATTTCTATGCGTACGTCTAAGTTTGTACCAATTTTGTAGAAAATAAAATTAAAAAAAAGTTAAAAAAAAAAAAAACTTCTAAACACGCCTTAATACGCTAAAATGCGCACTACCACAATTGCCAGTCCTAAGCCTGGAAAAAGGGTGAAGGGAAGTGACCTGAAAAACATTACCATTAGGTGTTTTTAAAAGTTGTCCAATTATCCGGATTTTTCATTCCGGATCGGCCTCGATCCTGACCGGTCCGGATAATCGGCGCCCTACTGTATAAGAGATCTCCACGAGCCCGGGTTTGTTCCGAAGCCCGAGCTTGGTAAAATTTTCTGAACCGGGCTTAAATTTTATCTGAAAACTCGGTACGGGCTCGAGCTAAATTTTAGCTTTAAAAAAGTTGGTCCGGGCTAGAACTTCCTTCTTCCCGGGACACGTCCGGGGAATATTCATAAAACAGAATTCACTCTTTTTAAGCAAAACGGTAAATAATCAGGGAAGAATAAACCAGAATAAACCGGAAAAACTTATCAGAATAAACCGGTATACAAATTTAAAGCAAATCTGATAATTCTGCATAAAAACCCATTTATCTAAATTAATGGCGGATTAACCCCCCCCCCCCTTATACTTAACCAATGAAACCCCAAAACTAATCAGGGAAGCGCCTTATCAGAATGTACCTATTTACAAATTTTGAAGCAAATGGGAATTTTTTAGCAAGCGTTATCGCGTTACGTACACACATATGTGCATACATACTTACGTACATACAGAACCTACGGGCACAACAGCTCTTAGGCTTTGATTGTCTGTGAGCTAATAAAACATGAATTTGATTAAAAAAGCATACATTTTTACTTTCATTTTGTCCAGTTTTTTAAAATAAAATTAAATCATCGACAGTGTTACATTATTTTTAAAATTTAATTAATTTTTTATTTAGTTACAAATATGTCAGACTGAAGCAACAACATTTTCTAATTAAAAATCTAAACAGATCATCGTTAATATTAAAGTTATAATGTCACAGGATTAAAAATAAAAATTAACTTTACATTTAAAAAATATATTTTTTATTTTCTATTTTCTCAATATTTTTAATTTAATACGCTTTTAAAGAAAGTCATAAGTAACGAAGTGAATTATTAATGAAGATTTGAAGTTTTTTATCTGTTATATACTGTTATTCTTATTCTTTGTAGCTTAGATTGAAATAAGAGGAATTTACTCTTTTTATTACAAAAAATGCAATAATTAATGCTTTAATCAATATTTTTAATGCAATGAGATTTATTTTATTTTCTTTCTTGTTAGCGAAACATCATTGTGAAAAACTACGTTAATGAAGTATAAGAACGAAGCAATAATTTTTAAATAACTCATTACATAACTCATTTTTATCTTAAATTGCAAGAATTGATGCAAAACGGATTCAAAATCCGAACAGCACGCAACATTAAAAAAAAAAAAAAAAATCTTAAAATTTTTTTCGGAGTTGTATTTTTTTAAATGCACATTTTTTAATGTTATGCATCTTTATTTGTTATGCAAAGAAGGCAACGTCTCATTATATAGTTTTGTGAGATTTCATTATTAAAAAAAATAATAATATGATTAGAAAAATTTGAATGTTATTTTTCTAACCTATCATTATAATGATGCTTTATAGATTCATTATGGAATTGCTTCACGTTGTTAGAAAATTTTTTTTGTCACTCATGATAAAAGCACCTCGATAATGGATAAAAACTTTTCTTTGAGTGACTATTCTGTGGGGGAACAGTCTATTGCTGATTCATTTTTGTATGCAATATTTCAAGTAAATTTTAAAGGCTGCTATCTAGAATGAACCTTATAATTTAAGGATATCTCCTTAGTCACTACACTGTAAAAATATGTAAAAATATGGAAATACTACTGGCAAGCGAGACGCCAGTACTATCTCGTTATTTTAACAGAATTTTTCCCGGTAAATTGCAGAAAATGTTCCATTTTTTTTGGCATTTACGGGGGAAAACTTCCGTTAAAATACGGAAATAGTACTGGCGTCTCAGTTGCCAATAGTATTTCTGTATTTTAATCCGTTTTTTTTTTTTGACAGTGTATTGTTTTGATTCGTTTATAAGAGGGTTGATATATATATTGTATGTAATGAAAGTTTGTGTATGTCCAGTATACATGTATGTGAGAAGATATACGTGTAAATATATTAGATAATTGTGAGTGTGCAGAGTCTTATTATATTAAAATATATCTTTTCTGCTTATGTGTATGTACATTTCTCCATTACTTTTCCCAGAATATCGAACGTTCAGCAATGAGATCAGCATCAGTTAGCCTGATGAATCCAATAATGTCATATAAGGTCTCAGATTTAAAAAAAAAAAGGAATTAATTTCCAAGATATTAATTCTTTTGAAATTTTAAATAGCATTTATGTAATGGTGGCATCTAAATTACCTCAGTTTTGTGAATAAAAAAGAGAAAAAAGGCAAATAAAACAGCTTTTTAAAGTGATTTTCTCATTAAAAGTGAAGAGAGATATTATTTTCTGTTTAAAATGAAAACTAACAAAAAAAAAAAAAAAAAATGTCTTGATAAAATTAAATGCTTCAAGAAAATTCAAAGATAAGAAAACATATCTTCACACATTCAAGCTTTATTAATCACTTTATTTTACAGAACCAAAAACCGTCTGTCGACATATTGACGTTTAAAAATTATTTTATCACAGCTTTTTACATACAACCAAGGAGGAAGATTTAAATACAGTGGATTTTGGTGGGTCACTATTGCCTCTTATTCACAAGAATTGAATTTAAAGAAAAGCATTTGTTATTTTCAAATAATTATTTTTGAAAGATGGCAGTTAAAAGGTTAAGGGCGGAAAGGGCGCAAAAACTAAAATGACATATTTTATTTTCTTGTAAAGCATTTATTTTTTCAAAAAACAAAAATATTTTTTTATAAGTTCGTCTGAGTAACATTATTTATATTTCATTTCTCCGAAATTAGGCACGAAAAAGAGCAATATACTTTTGACAAATAACCTTTTTCATAAAAAATCACGTAATCTACAAAATGTAATTTTCGGAATTTTTGTTTCTCCTCCATTGTAAATAGGATTTCTTACTTGAAATTTATTCTATAATAATAACGAAAAATTTTTTCCCTCTCCCTCCAACACCAGGTTTGTTTGGAAAAAACCCGACCAGCTAAGCAGGCGAAGTTCCGCTAGTATTTATTTCGCTAGTATTTGTTTATAGTGTACAATCACATTAGATTTCTTTATCCCACGAGAAATCGAAAGGCATATGCAATATAAACGCAACATATCGGCTTGCTATGCAGCTAGTGTAAGAAACTGGTTTATGAAAGATGCAGTGAATGTATTAAGTATGGAGAATTCAGCATGAAGGTAATGGGAAATTAAAACGTACTTAATCTTAACTACCCTGATGTGTAAATGAAATTCACCACGATTGTGCGTCGGAGCTAGGGAAACCAGAATTATCTCAAAAAAAAAAAAAAAAAAAAAAGAAAAAAAAATGAAGATTTTGATTGACACTAGTTAGTTTTGGTTTTATCTCGCTATCGTCCCTTTTCCTACCATACTAAACTATGCTGAATGTACCAGTAACGTTTTCGGTAACAAATTTATTTAACAAGAGATTATTAAATAATCGATTTTATCATAATTCTCCAACTGTATTTGTATTACATTATTTTATTAAATAATCGATTTTATCATAATTCTCCAACTGTATTTGTATTACATTATTTTATTAACATTGTTTAACTAAATTTCCAGTCATATCCCATTATGAATGAAAAATTAATTGGATTGTAAAAACAAAAATCAATCTTACAATTCAATCATGATGATCATGAACATTTTAGTGATGGACATCCTATAAAAATAAATGTTTTAATTAAAGTATAAAGGGAGATAATAAATCAAACAAAATACTAAAACTTAAGATACAGATGTACTAACTTAAAAAAAATTATAGTGTAGATACTTATAGTCTATAATAATGTCAAGTTCAGAGAACTAATCCTACACAAGAGTTTTTGAATACGCATTTAATATTACACAATTCTCCCAAGATTTTTGTTATCCTGATGGAAAACAATCCATTTTTACATTTCATGGCATGTGCATAACTTTTTCAGCAAAAGGCGAAATTTCGAAGCCCAAGCTGGGAAAAAAAAAAAAAATAAATCTTCAAACTATTAAAGTAAGACGTGGTAGATAAACGGAAGAAATCGTCGTACGGAGAAAATTTAGACGAAACTGTACGATAGGTCTAAAATCTCTCTATTCTAAAAAAAAGTAACTACCGCTGTCACCGCCGCCGCCGCTGGTTTTGATTTTTTTGAGACCGGAGGCCTTTCTTCGTTAATATTAACAAAAATAATGCATACAAAAATATGAAAATCGGTGGTTTTATACAGAAATGTTTGATAAACACGCTGATGCAGACAGTTTTCAAATCGAAGAATTATTTTAAGAGTTATTTAATGCTAAAGTTGGACAAAATCGTTCCACTAAAAAAGTTTTATAGCAGCAAAAACTATACATGGCAGTGTAATCATTTTTAGATCATTTTATGCGTTAGAATTTGCCGGAGTGCAGATTGCATTAATTTTTTTTATTTTGACTCATTTTTTCAGGTTTTATTTCTATTTTAAATTAAAATTTTCAGCATTTCTAGAGATATTTTTTACAGATTTCAGAAAATTGTACTAATTTAAACTGTTGCCAACTGTATAAAAAGCGCAAGCAATAATGTTTGCTTCAAATTAAAAATTTATTTACACGTGACTATTATAAACAGGAAAAAAACTTTCAAATTAGAATTAAATAATTACGTATAAAAAGCAAGAACTTATTAAAAATTACGTCATAAAAAGTATACACGTGAATTTTAAAAGAGAAAGGATATTGTAAAATAATAAATTCATTAACATGCGTTAGAAGTCTTAGGAGAAATTACGTCATATTTCCGTCACATTATAGTTATTACATAAAATGAACACAAAATAATATTGCAAAAAAGTTTAAATTTAGAAATTGCGCTAGACATTTATTTGATATTTTGAGAATTAATTTAAAATGTCTCATTTAAAAGAACTTTCTTTTCGCTTTGTTAAAAAATACCAGGAGACAAAGACTCTCTTTACTTAATTCCTTTTATATTAGCTTATTTTGAAATGTTGTTACACGTGTATACGTCATCAAGTTATTTTTATTTCGACGTTTTATTTGTGTTTTTATTAATGTGGTACGAATTTATTTGTTCTTTCGTTAAATAAAATAAAAATTATATCAATTTATATAATTTGGCGAGTGGTTTGGCAATTTATATAATTTGGCGAAATTGGTAGACAGGATAATCAAGTAGTACCGCAGCGGATTTGGCGTTAAAATTCCCCAATCAAAGAGAAATGAATAGAAATTCGTTTATAGGGAGATCGCCACTGTTTTTTAAATTATAATTCAGTCTCTCGAAATCTTTTTAAAGCCGATCAAATTAGCGTGCATTTAGAGCCTGTGGTGCCTGGACGGGGGTTGGCGAGCGTAGCTCGTAGGGGGCCGAGCCCCCTAGTATTCTAAAAAAACGTACAACTTACGGGAAAAAGTACAATCTGGCAACCCTAGCGTAGCCTACTTAGGGAAAATTCACCCCAAAAGTGATTCTTTTCATGTACTCTTTGCAAATAGCTAAAATATTGGGTGATTGCAGAAGTTCATGCATTATTTTACAGATGGTAGAAACTTGCAATATTGACTGTTTTGATGTTTCTTTTATAACCAAATTATTTACTGACAGTTATCTACATGTGTCGTGAGTGAAAATAACGGTTAAGAAAAGTTTTTCAAATTAATTTTTTGTGCAAGTTTAATATACAAAATGGAAAGTGAAATGTTACATTTTAGTCATGTTATGTTATAAGAGTTAAAAAAGGAGTGAGTGTTGGACGTGCTACAAAAAATATTCAAGATGTTTATTTGGATCGTGCTCCCGCTCTGAAGACAGTTAAAAAGTGGTTTTTCGATTTCGAAATGGTAATTTCAATCTAAAAGATAAAAATTCGCTCTGGGCGACCTTCTGGAATTGATAATAACTTAATCCGTGATTTAGTGAATAATAATCCACGGATTACTACTGATGAGATTGCTGAGAGACTAAATGTTGAACATACGACTAACTCGGGTACGCTTCGAAATTGGATGCATCGGAAAACGGGTAAGAACTAATTCAATCATCCAATAGTATTAGGTTGGGCAAAAAGTTCTGGGAAATTTTGAATCTGATAGTTACCAGAATTTGTATCATATATAGGAGTACTAGTGGTATATTTATAGGAGTTCAGATGTAAACAGATGTGGTGCGAGAATTTCTTCCAGGGGAGCTGAGCCCGTCTGAAATATTCCAGGGGGAGCCACAGCTCCCCCTGTTCCTACGCCCTTCAGTATGATTTGCGTGTGTTGAGCCGGCATTATAGAGAAAAGGCCTAAAGATTCTGAAAGCCATTGATGAGATTAATGAGGATGAAGGTGCTGGTAACGGCAACAAACTTAGCCAGCAAATCCGGAATCTGGCAGAACAATGGCAGAAAGTAGTGGACTATGATGGTCTCTATTTTAAAGAATTGTCCTTGTTGCTTTTGTTGTTAATTTGCGCATAACAACACAAATTTCACAAATTTCCCAAAACTGTTTGCTCAACTTAGTATACAACATTAAATGAGTAAAAACTGAACTTATCGCTGCAAACGGAAATAAAATTTCTTTAATAATAATAATAAAAAAAACAGTTTTTGGAATTGTTTAAAATTGATATTTGTAAATTAATAAACAGCTCTTTCTTTTATGAACAGAAGTATTTTAATAGATTAAAAAATGTAAAATGACAAATATGAATTGAAAATATAGTTTCTCTCTGTAAACATAAATTAGTTGAAACAAGCTAACTAACCGCCCGATGTGTTGCATTTGCATTGGTTGAGATCTTTCAATTTTAGGAAGTTTTTTCTCATTTGAAAAAAATATATATAATAATATTTTTTTTATTAAATTTATTATGAAAGATGGCAAATAACATATACAATATAGATAAACAGAAACTACGAAAATTACGTGATTTTAATCCACTTAAAATACAATGTTTCTCTTTGCTGAATTATAATGCATGTTTTTAACAATTGATATTTTCCCAAGCGATTCCACTGTTGGAAATTCCTAATTTTTAAAGTTGGAACGAAAAATATGTGAAAACGATGGAGTTAGACGTAACTACAGAAAAATATTTTGGACTTACGAATTAAAATTCACGCTTAAAAAAGTCTTTTTTCAGCTGCGAAAGCATTTTAATTTTAGAACCCAAAAGAATAACTTTAAACAACATATGTTAAATTAAAAATATATTTTATATTAAATATTAAATATTAATGAAAAAAGGGCTCCAATAGAATTTTGATAATCTGCCTAATATTTTCTTTCTTTTTCTTTATCTCCATCTCGATCTTCTTCTTTTCTGTGCCCTTTTTTCACCACATAGAACATTCCAATTTTCCCATTTGAATTTATTACAGAAATTAAAAATTTAAATATTAAACATTTATTAATACATCGGAAATTAAATTAAATTTCAAAGTTTTGAAAGCTATGTTCCAATGTTCATTTCAGTTCAGAATTCTCCCTATTCTTGAAGGGTGAGATATGAAAAACGCACAGGTATACCTAGTCAGATTTAATAGCATAGATACAATTTTTTTTTGTTTTTATCCTAATGTAAAATAATCTTTAAATTATCATGAGGATTTCTGTTTCAGAAAATACAAAATTTATCTAGCATTTTTTTTTTTCGCCTTCAAGAGGAAAATAAAAGTTTAAAAAAAGAAATCCGCTAAAAGTATTTCCGATTCAAGTAATACAAGCTTATATAAAATAGTAACAAAAAGAATTTATCCAACCAATAAAAGGAAAAGGAAAAAAATCAATCAAATTCTTAAAAACTGCAAGATGCAGTGAATCACATTTTCAATTAGGGTTAATTTAAGAATATCAGGCGTAAAAAAATGATGCCAGAAATTTATTCTTTTTATTGCTCAAACTTAGAAATCTTTTAGCTTTGAATGGTTGCATTGCGTCCCATTTATCTTTGAAATTTATTTTATATTTATATATACATTTTTTTTATTATCCTTTTCTTATTTCTACAAAATATATTTTTGAGTTTCTTGTATGAGGAATGCTTTTAATCAAAATGAAATTTTTATTATTACTTTTACACGGCATTTAAAAAATAATAGCAATGAATAATAACCATGAACTTTTCTAATTTTCTTTTAATTTTCATTCAGTGAAATGCTAAACAGACATACGTTTAAAGGTTTCTAAATAAAATTTATAGTGCTTTATCAATGTGTTGATTTACATTAATGAAATTAGCAAACATAAAAATAAAAATGTGAAATAAAGTATAATAAAAAATACAAACTAATAATGACTATTATATGAGAATAAAATATTTTTTCAAGTTAATTTAACTAGGGTCATCTTATAATATAGAAGCATTTATAATTAGTCTAGTATTAAATATTTTTCATTTTTTACAATTTTGGGTACTTTTGGATTATAGCCGGCGCCCAGAATTACGATTATCCGAAGACTGCAGTTATGATTTCTCGAAAATTATCAAAAAGCTATATATGTATCATAAATACGCATATATATTATATACATTTAAGTATTGCGCGGCAGCTCAATACTTATTTATTTCCAGTGTCATTTCTCAATGTTAATTTAACATAGAAAAGCCTATGGAGCTCACAACTTTTTAGAGTTTTTCTTTCCACCGTTTTGTCCCTGATGCCTCAAATTTTTTATTCTTTGCTAATTCTAATAATATTATAAATTTAAAGTGTGAAAAAGTTTTACCTGACGTCAGGGTCAAAACGGATGATAAAATGCATTTGCATATTGTTGGCTTGATTATTTATAATCCAGAAAGTAACACAGACTACGTTTTGTTTAGATTATTCGAATATTTTTCTTAACAATTACAAATTTCGCTATTTTCATTGAGAATAAATGGACATTTTCCTATAAAATTTAACATTATTTCTTATTGTTGCAAAAAATTCTAAATCCGTGATAAACTTTTGTATACAGCAATTAATTTTCAGTTGAAAGATTTCCACGTGAAAAATGAAATTAAAATAAATTTTTTTAAAGAATTAAAAATAAAATGAATATGATGCATAGTGGAAATAAAAGTGACATTTTCAAATATTTGTTAGTAATACAAGAAACATTAATATGAGTAAATACAAGAAAGTATAGGTGAATATGACGTTAAAAAATTTGAAATATATTTTACCGATACTGGTTTTTAAGTATGACTTTCAATTATCTACAGAGGAGTGCGTAGTTCGATTAAAAAAGTGTTAATTTTGTGATTTATTTATGTTTTCTTTTATTTATTTATCGATGAAGTTTTAATTTCGTTAAGAAATATTAGACGTAAAGAAATCCTGAACTGCTTCTATTGTTTTAAGACGGCGTAAAAATTGAAATTGTCTGACGTTTAGAAGTTAATAAACTTTCAAATAAGTGAAATTTATTTTGCACATTACATCGTCAATATGACATAGGGACTTTTAACGTTACGTCTATGGCATTTTTAAGGGGACAGTACACTTTTAAAATTTTCAAAAATCGATTGTTTTATTTTTACATCGTTAGAAAGCTTATTATATTCTTAATAAGTTGATACCAATCTTTTAACTGTGTGATATTTTTTTACTGAGATATTAGGGAAAATGTAGACATCACCTCTTCATTTTCGAATTAACAGCCCTGCGACAACTGTCATGGCGGCTTGTTTACATTTTGTTTTCGCGCTTTCACATTAACGTAAATTTGGAAGTATGCTAAAATGCGGTAGTTGTTATTGGTTAAATACCTTAAACAATAATAAAAAAGCTTTAAAATATTAACTTCAGCTGTCACTTTCGCCAAATTTGTTTACTTTCATGGTTTTTCGCAGCTTTATTTGCTATTAAATACTTAAATTTGAAACAAAACATTTTTTTTCCTAGAGCAATACTTTCCTGATTTTGTAATAGTATTCTATTTCTTAGTATTTATTAGCTTTTTAATGAAAAAATATGCAAAATGTGCTTCAGAACAGAATCGAAGAAGGAGTCTGTTTAATAGTAATCGCTATACAAAATACGATGATATAAATATATTCCAAGGTGCTAACTCATCTTATAGGAAACTAAAAATTAGTCAATTTGATAGTGACTTTTGTTTCAATCGACAGTTTGTTTAGAATACGGATTTGTTGACTATAATATATTTTTTTAATAAACTATCCGGATTTTTGTGCAGCAAAGTATGTGAATCAGATATCGAAATACCAGAATCCCTATAAAATGACCTATATTTTACATTAAATAATTTAGTTTTATAAAGCGCTCACATTTAATTCACTTTACAATCAAAACTAAAACAGAAATTAAGTTATATGCTTAAAATTAATTTTTTGCAGTAGTAAATGCTACATTTTTACAAATTACATATATTTAATTTTTAAGCATGGTCCTATATTCCGCAGCATTTTACAAATAATTTTATATTTATCATTTTAAACTAGCATCTAATTTTATTTTTAATACAGAATACGATATATAATTAGTAGTTTTGTTTCCTTTATTATATATTTTATATTTAAAAAATATAATGTAATCTTTAAACGGCTTTTTCTAAAAAATAGCATTTTTTACTCTTGCGCGCATGATATCTCCAAAACTATTTGAAGTAGAAGTTTAAAATTTTTGCCCTACATAAATATTTATATTATTATGAAAATGAACAAAAATTATAAAGCTGTGTTTAGTATGAAAATAATTATGCGATTGAATGCATGTAAAAATTCATGGTTTTTCTAAATTTTCTAATTAAATGTTAATTACTCTTTATCTAATTAACCGATTACAAATATCCTAGTTCAAATTATAGACCAGAGTATTATCTTTAATTTAAGATAAAATTTATGCAAATACAACGAACTTAACATGAGATATCGTGCGCGCAGTGAAATGTTATCCACTGTAAAAATTTTAAATAGCACTTTGAAATTGACCCCTTGAATTTTTTTAAATTATAATATATCCAAATAAATTTTTTTTAAACGTAGTTCAATATCACTTAAATATACTCTAAAAATTTTGTGCTTCTAGTGTGGTTAACTTTTTCATAAAAAATTGCTAAACTCATGACAAATTTCGCATGTTTTATGACCGTTAAAAGTGTACTGCCCCCTTAAATCTGTAATTTTTTTCAAGGTCTTTTGTCATTTTTTTGTGTGGAACAGAAACGACTGGTGTTGCCGCAAAATAAATACCCCAAGTTGAACTTAGGTAACAATTTCCTCTTGCGTTTACATCAAACCCTGCGAGAAAATAGGGTAAAAAAAAAAAAAAAAAAATTAAGTAAAACTGGCGTTTTTTTGTCTTACTGTATAACAGACTGTTGTTAAATATTAGCAGGAAAGATTTAACACTATTTTTGCATTCGTAGCGTCCCCGAGTGGAAAATAGAGTAAGTAAATTTAAGTAAAATTAGATTTTTTATGCTGAGATTGGAAGTTTTTATCCAAACTACGACAACCTGTATTATGGATTTGATGAAATTTTTTAGATTAATCATTGGTAAATTACACCACAAATTATGACGCGATAATCAAACCTTAATGACGGTACATTACGTTAATTTTGAAATGAGTTCGTCTGAATGCAGTAGTTATCAAACCTTAGACTTTTAAAAAGGTTTGTATTTTAGACGTGCCGTATCATTTTATGTACAATCATCATAAACATAATACAAAATCTGCAATGCAAATATCTATAACTTAAAAATGGAAAAAGTCTAAGATTTATTTCGATTTCATTTTAACGGAATCTAAGTTTTTAGGGTGTTTAAAGTATTATATTGTTTGAATTTTATTTTTATTTTTTAATCTTCAACTGGCTTAACTGATTTGTTACAAAAATTTAACATTAAATGTAGATGTAACTGAATGAAATATCTTAATATCTGTCCCTTCTCAGGCTTAAACAATGTTGGAAATAAATTGTTTTTTTTTTAATTTGTTCTGTAAATTATGTTTTTGTTTAATATGTATATATATGTGTGTGTACTCCAAATATGTCATTAAATACATATTATTTACATCTTATATGTCATATACATTATATACATCTTATATATATATATATATATATAATATATATATATATACACGTCATATGTGCTTCATATATGACTATAACCGAGACATATGCGTCATGAAATGTTGTATATTTTAGGTAGCTTTCTTTACAAAAAAGCTACCTATTGCAGCCGTTCGGAGGAAAGCGATTTCAAAAAATTTTGGTATATTTTCATCGATCATGACCCCCAGACCCCGAAACCACCCTCCGTTCAAAATTGATATATATATATATATATATATATATATATCTGACCTATGTCACACTGTAACTCCCGTAATTATGAACCGATTTCGATGTAATTCGGTGTGTACATAGTACATACCAATGTCTCGACCGAGTTCGTTGGTCAGCTTCATCCGCCGTTTTGTTTCAAAATGGCGGCCATTTAAAATTTTTAAAAAAATTTAAAACTTGAAATGTGGTACCAAAAAATTAAAAATGGAAAAATATTTTTTTCTTATGTATTTGACCTTTATACAAAGATTCCGGAGCAGTTTTTGTTTCGTCTATATCTTAAAAAATGGCTGAGTTATAGCATTTTGAATTTCTAGCTTGGCTGACATTTTGAAACGTCCTAAATTTTGTCACGCCATAAAAGGCGTATTTATGAACCGATTTGGATGTAATTCGGTGTGTACATAGTACATACCAATCTCTCGACCGAGTTCGTTGACCAGCTTCATCCGCCATTTTGTTTCAAAATGGCGGCCATTTAAAATTTTTTTAAAAATTTAAAATTTGAAATGTGGTACCAAAAAATTGAAAATGGAAAAATATTTTTTTCTTATGTATTTGACCTTTATACAAAGATTTCGGAGCAGTTTTTGTTTCGTCTATATCTTAAAAAATGGCTGAGTTATAGCATTTTGAATTTCTAGCGTGGCTGACATTTTGAAACGTCCTGAATTTTGTCACGCGATAAAAGGCGTATTTATGAACCGATTTGGATGTAACTTCGTTTAAATATAGTACATACCAATGTCTCGACCGGGTTCGTTGGCCAGCTTCACCCGCCATCTTGTTTAAAAATGGCGGCCATTTAAATTTTTAAGAAAAATTTTAATTTGAAATGTGGTACCAAAAATTTAAAATTGAAAAAATATTTTCTTCTTATGTGTTTAACCTGGATAAAAAGATTCGGGAGCAGTTTTTGTTTCGTCTATATCTTAAGAAATGGTTGAGTTATAGCATTTTGAATTTCTAGCGTGGCTGACATTTTGAAACGTCCTGATTTTTCTCACGGAATAACAGGCGTATTTATGAACCGACTTGGATGTACCTTGGTGTGTACATAGTACATACAAATATCTCGACCGAGTTCGTTGGCCAGCTTCATCCGCCATCTTGTTTCAAAATGGCGGCCATTTAAAAAAATTAAAAAAAAAAAAATTTAAATGAGTTACCAAAAAATTGGAAAATGAAAAAGATTTTTTTTGTATGTGTTTGACCTTAATACAAAGATTCCGGAACAGTTTTTCTTTCGTCTATATCTAAAAAAAAATGGCTGAGTAATAGCATTTTGAATTTCTCTTGTGGCTGACATTTTAAAACGACCTGATTTTTGTCACGCGATAACAGGCGTATTTATGAACCTATTTGGATGTAACTTGGTCTGTACATAGTACATACCAATGTCTCGACCGAGTTCGTTGGCCAGCTTCATTCGCCATCTTGTTTCAAAAGGGTTGCCATTTAAAAAAAATTAAATTTAAAATTCAAAATGAGGTATTAAAAAATTGGAAAATGAAAAAGATTTTTTTTATGTGTTTGGCCTTGATACAAAGATTCCGGAGCAGTTTTTGTTTCTGAAAATTTGTTCTTTTGTTGATATCTTAAAAAATGGTTGATTTATAGCACTTTGAATTTCTAGCATGGCTAACATTTTGAAACGATCTTGTATTTGCCACGCGATAACACACGTATTCGCCTGTTTCGATGTAAGAAGGCATATGGATAGTATACATCAACACCTCGACCAAGTTCGCTGGCCAGATTCATCAGCCGTCTTGTTTCAAAATGGCGGCCATTAAATTAAAAAATATATATATATTTAAAGTGAGGTGTAAAAAAAAAATAGAAATTGAAAAGGGTTTCTTTCTTAAGTATTTGATCTTGATATAAGGATTCAGGAGCATTTTTTGTTTGTCTTTACCTTAAAAAATGGCTCAGATATAGCAGTTTCAATTTCTATTGTGGGTGACATTTTGAAAAATCTGATTTTTTGCACGCGACAGCACTCCTATATATTAACCGATTCCGATGTGAGTGAGCATGTGCACAGCAATTACTAAGGTCTCGACCAAGTTCACTGCTTAGCCTCATCCACCATGTTGTCTTAAAATGACAGGCACTTTAAGAAATCGCCGAATTTGGCAGCCAAATATAAGTTACTTTAAAGAAAAGCAGCTTGGATAAAGCTGACTAATTTCGCGAAATTCTCATTCATTATATTGATAAAAAATAGTATTGAATCTCCTATATTCGGTTTCCACTAAATTGAGCTTCGTGTGTTTGAATAATATAAGTTGGCTTTTTTAAAATAAGGAATATGAAAGCTACCTCTTCCTCCCGGCACTGGCCGGAAGGACTTTTTATATTTTAAATATATATAATATTAAATATATTTTTATAATGTCATATATGCTTTATAATTTGGCGATAAATGTTCAGTCCTTGACGATTTGTCCTCGGGGGCAGCTATAACTTAAAAGTACTGAGTTTTGATTTATATTTTATTCTTAAATCAGAATTCAATGTATAATTTTTATTTAATTTTCGATTTCCAATTTAGAGAGATGCTAGTTAAATCTACGTTACTTCCTTAAATATTTTTTTTTGATAAAAACTGAAGTCTAAAAGTATTGTTCTCTCTACTCCTTACACTTAATAAAATGTTTACCCAAGCTTATTAGAAGTAATATATGCTTGAAAGAACATGTTGTTTTTGAGGTAATGTGTTTTTAATGACCTTAAAATAATATGCAATCAGGAAATTCCAATTTAATGACTTGAAATGCATACTGAAAATCTAACTTAGTCCTTTCCATGCCATTATATGTAGAAATAGAATATATGTATATTTTATAAAAATTTGCCTATTTATCTGTTTTTTAAACGCATCACATATTACAAAGATTTTAATGGAATTGTCTCTGATATGCCACTGATATGATATCGAAGATACAAATTGAAGTATAGGTTTTTCTTATTCTATTTAAATGGTCTCTAGCGGCGTATAGGGTAGGCTCATAACTAATGAAAATGTATGCCTTTTGGGTACAAGTTGTTTTAATAAGATGGAAAAATGGAATAATATAATTAAATATGGAATTAAATATGGAAGGATGTCTTTATAAGACAGTGGTGACATATGGTCAATAAAATTTGATCAGTATACAGCTTTTTTAATTTTGAACCCCGAGAAGAACTCAGACTTGGAAACCAAGTCTGTGGAGCATAGATACCCCTTCCGATCCCCATTATTGAAGTATTGAAAAAAAGGCAAAAAAAGGGCAAATTTGGCAGAAGCTGGGCCCACCGGTAAGCGCGACAGAGGGCGGGATGATGAACAGTAGGTAAACACTAGGCAGAGAATGATAAAATAAATGACGATAACGTAACGGAAAATGACGTTCCGACAGATTTTAGCACTAGAAAATTATTTACTATAAACATTTATCAAAATATGGGGACACTGACTTAAAGTAAACACATATAAAATTTAAAATACTGTAGCATGGCGACATAGTGATGAATATGAGTAAAAATTACTAGGGAACATCCGCAAATGTCAGTTGTGGATTTTGACGAGAATAGTATCGTTGGAAAGCTTATGGAGTAGATGTCCGCATTTAAGATATGACAAATACTTTTCATACAATAGATTTTAATAATAAGGTGCAGGTAATTAAAGACACATCGAGGTAAAAAGGAGACAGACAGAAGAGCAGGTTG
This sequence comes from Maratus speciosus, assembly GCA_963932465.1. Lineage (NCBI taxonomy): Eukaryota > Metazoa > Arthropoda > Arachnida > Araneae > Salticidae > Maratus > Maratus speciosus. The sequence continues at coordinate 337,695,649 of OZ010788.1, forward strand.
AAAACAATAATCCACATAGTTTTAATAATCTAAATTTATATGTAGATTATTTTGCCATGAAGCAGGGAGGCGACATTAGAGCCAATTTATAACAAGAATGAATCCAGAGCAAAGAGAGAGAACATAGCAATGAGGATGCATTTTCATCTCTTGCAATATAAAATAACTAAACTCGCCAACATTTAACAAATTAATAAAAAATTGACACAATCTTGGCGAACAAAGGAACACTCAATAGCCAAATTATTAACGACGACAGTTGACGTACAATTTTGATCAATATAAAACATGAAATTAATATAATAGCATTTCATTACATATATCATCATTTAATGCAATAAAAAATTTTGACTCAGTAATCAAAATGACAGATTATTATCTTATTGATTAGTGATCTGTTTTTCCAAAGGATAATTACTTTTTGAATATAACAGAAAAATAATTTTTTTTTTGTTTATATAATATATTTTATTCAGTGAAAATGAATTATCAAATTATTTATTAATAGGAGTGAAAAGAGAACAACTTAGTTATTTATTACATTCACGTACGAAATTTTGAATTGCACAATAAAGTGAAAACATCGATTTATCAAGCTATACTATTTTTGAGCATAAACAAAAAAAGGCATTATTTATGGAATATGTAATTACTTTTATACCATCAAGTAATATAATGATTTAATATTTTACAGAAAAATAAAGGCTTATTTAAGAAGGGAGAAATAAATTAATAGCATGATTTGATACAATCAATAAATATATATTTGTTCAATACGTTTATATTTTAATAAATTTATATTTTGTTATAACTTGAATGACGGAAAAAACATAAAAGAAAGAATATATTTTTTGATAGCATTTAAATTTATAATTTATATAGCATTTTAAAATTATCAGATTCTTGTAACTTGAAAAATAAAGTTTTGGACTTCCAGACCTACATTAACATCAAAAGAACGTCTCTCGACTTCTATTTGAGAAACATCAACATGGACAATTAGTCGCAGTTACCATGAGAGTCAAGATTACGGCCCACAATCTCATTGCACTGTTTGAATCAGAGATAAGCTTTGAGACAGAAGAAACTCTTGTCTGGCAAATAGGAAAAGAAGAACGATCGGAAGATGAAACTGATTTCGGTAAATATGTGTATGGCATTAGTGGATGCTGCAGCGTAGACTGCAAAACATCTGAAATCGAATCAACATCATGTCAAGCGGACTCTGCTTATCAACCGTTATTGAACCCATCAAAGAAAGCGAAGATAAATTTAGACTACACTTCTAACGAAGATATGATAAAAGATCTTATTATGCTAAAACAGCAGCTGGTAAATGAAACAAGGCTTCGGCTCTCAAGAATCGATTCAGCCGTAGCATTTTTCCACAGCTTCTATGCTAACTACAACTGTGTGTGAGAAGCTTCGGTGATTCAAAAATCTCACTGATAACTTTATGGACAATATGCAGATTACGCCGCAAATGTCAAGTCATTATCGAATAGTTTTCGCCAGCTTGCATCTATAACAGTGATCAGTCTTCTTTCAATTCAGAAATGCATTATGGAAGAACTTTGACTTTCAAAGGCACCCAAGACATCTCTGTTTTGATTCAATCCAAAGGTGTCATGACTCATTCATACACTATTCAACCTACAGTTTCCTTTAATGGTATTCTCTTTTCGATTCTTTTTATATATCTTCAAGAAAGAAAGGCGTTTCCTACTAAACCTACTGTTCTTCTTTTAAAGCCCGACAACTACTACTTCGTCATCCCAAAGTCAGGAAAATTAACCATTTATCAATTAAAAGAGTGGTAAAACAACGTCTTTGTGCCAGAATTGAGATGAGGGGGGCGGGAAAGATTCTTCTCATGCATGCACCCTGTTTCCAAATCCTGCTTCGTTTCACGTCGAAGGCGTGCAAATTAATCTGAACCTGCAAATTCAACTATTGTCTCATTTAACAGATGGATTTGAAGTGTTTACGTCCTTGTAAAATCTTTATAAAATTCCCTCAAGACTACATTTTAGTCAAGGAATTAATTATTTACCACATGACTAGGAACAGCGTCATAAAGCTTAAATCACTGGCACACTATCAGTTTGTATCAGTTAAGTTAATTCCTATGTTCAAGTATGGATTTACCAAAGAAAGATACATTGATAAGAACAAAAATTACGTCATCTCTACAGACTACTGTTTTAAAATTCAAGAAAGGAAGCAGATCTGTTTTGAATAAGTTGTTGAGTCAGCAGAAGAAGCCTTTGCTCGTTGTGCTCACTGTGAGAAATATTTGTGATTTATTCACTCCTTCGGAAAGATAATATGTCTAAAATTGATCATCATCAACGTATGACAGTGAAAGAACCTTTAAGTAAACTTAAATCATACTTATTTCTTTGATGGAAATTGTTGTTTTTCAATGAACGAATTTTTGAACTTTGACCCGTGTCCTTCTGTCATTATTAAAACTCAAAAGCAGATATGCGAGATATCAAATTACTAAGCCCGATGTGACGAAACGAATGAGTTACAAAAATTCACAGCAACGGACTCTATTACCTTTACTTGATAGTTTCGCAGAGCTTTTTTTTTTTATTATTATTCTCTAGAAGTAGAATATCTGATTTCTGCTGCTGTCACAAGATCTCGGAATCCAGATCGCTGTTTTAGTAGATGAATTTCTGATTTTAGGGATAGGAAAAAAACCTAACAACTCCCCCCCCCCCCCCCCAATTATCCTTATTCTAATATTTGCATAAATGCTTAGCTCTTCTAATGTGTAATAAATCAGTTTCCTTGTTATTCACAATAAAATGGTTAATTGACCTGGAATTTCGTAGACAAAAATTACTTGGTTTCCCCGGATTTTCCACTTCCTAGTATAAATAGTATCGCGGAGTGAAACATGAAAACGTGCTTTTTTTCATTACTCGAAGTTTAGAAATATTGTTAACATAATAGTAACCACAACATTACCGAATTTCACGAGATTTCAAGATTCCTGTACAGCAGAGTTGCTGCACCCAGTGATTTTTTTCCTTACGCACAAAGCAGCTATTTCCGCATTACTAAATTTCATGTGCTTTTAAAATTTCTATAATAGAGGTTACTGCGTCTCATGATTATTGTTGTTGTTTTCTTTGTTGCAAAGCGCAGATCCTGCTTTATATTTATCACGGTATTGCCGAATTTCTTGCATTTTTTAGATTCCAATACATCACGGTTGCTGCATTACACTCTTAGTACCTTGTGATTTCCTGGAGCCACATTTGCGGAGAAAAATTATTTCGGGTAATACTTCAAAAGAAAAGATTGTCCCGGAACGCACGTACAATGTACTGACGGCGCTTATTAAGGGGATTCTTCACGCACTTGAAAACACAGGCTCCGTTATGTTAATCCTATGGGCAGGTTATTTTCGAATTCTCGGTTCAATTTGAATATTTTTAAACGATTTTTTTTTGCATAGGATAGCTGAGCTCAATCTTTACTATGACTCTTTTTTACTTTTTCGATTTTGGTTTCAGATTTTTTTTTAAAAGGTACTTTCAGTTTCCAAACCGGTTTCGAAACTGAAAAAACCTTTTTAAAAAAAATCTGCAACCAAAATCAAAAGAGTAAAAAAGACTCATGTAAACATTGAATTCATCTATCCTGTGAAAAAAAAAAAAAAAAATCATTTCAAAATATTCAAATTGAAACGAAAAATTCGAAAATAACCTGCTCATAGGATTAACATTACGGAGCGTGTGTTTTAAAGTGAGTGAAGAATCCCCTTAAGCAGAAATGAAAGGAATGAAACCAAGAATAAAAGCAGAAATTTTTTAAAACTATTTATTGAGCACATGAGCTAGAATGTTCGGACTAGTCACATAATATTATATTTTGTATTCAAGAGACTTAGGAATGCAAAATATTTGAGTTTGTTCTTGGAATTGAAACTAAAAGTTAATAATAAATGTTGAAAGATATACTGCGCCAAATAGTCAAGCTTACGTCAATCAGTTTCAATATTATGCTGAAAGGTAGGTTATAAGTTCTCAGTTCGGTAGCTTCAAATGTAGTCATTCTGAGCATTCGACTTGCACCAAACAGGCCTTTATAGAAAACATTAAAATAACAGATCTTCCCCATAAAAGACTAGAGACCAAAAATGGTTCGAAAAAATTATGTCTTTATATCCACATAACCTCTTAGGTGTCTTTTATAACTTCAAAAAATCCTTTCCCCGTTCTCTTGATCTGGCCCCTACTGACTTCTTTTCTGTGTAATGCCCTTGAATACGGTAATTTACAAGATGTCACCCAATTTCAACAAAGAGTTTAATCAAAGACTGTAGACTTTGTAGGCAGAAACTGAAAGACTGTAATAGCATCCCTCCAGCCACATTTAAAGCCACGAGGAATTAGTTTCTGCAGCGGCTTTATTACTGTAAAGAAATAGAAGGCAATCCGTTCGAGCATTTATTGGGTTAATTAGATTTTTTTTTTTTAACTTCCCTTTTTCAGGAAATTAAAATCTAACAGATTCAATTCTTCATGACTTCCATATAAAATAATGTAGTTATTTCTTTAAATTATTTATCTTGAAAAACTATTTTCAAGTCATATGCCATGAGTCTCCTCCGCTTTCCATTTGAAATTTTAAAGTTAAATCCTCAGTTGCTCACCCTCCTTCCCGTACTTCCAATGATATTTAACGTGATGAGGCCTCGTGAACTGACTGAATACGTATTTTACTTTTTCCTAAAATCCCAACTCATTTCTTTGACAAGGAAGGAAGAGTATGACTATTGGCGGACCCTATATATATAATGTTCCATGTATAAGAATAATTTTAAGTTGATTTGTTTAATTACCGTTTGCTGGATAATTTATTGCAATTTTTATTTGCTAGTCTAATGAACTGTATAAACACTTATTCGGCATCATAACAAATAAAGCGATATTTTTTATCTTTCGACATGCTAAATATTATTTTATATTTCATCGTAAGTCTGTTGTAGGATTAATTTCAAAAGCGATAAAAAATGTCTTTATTTTGCTTTGGTCTAAAGTCACTGGAGAATATTCCTCTTATTTTAGAAGCTATTCGAAAATAGATAAATAACATCCAAGAAGAATTAGTATCTTTATCAGATGTCTTTGTTTTAAAATACATCTATTTTCTAGAGAAAATAAGCATCTTTCTTTTTACCAGTTAGTACAATTTTCTGTATAAAGTTTCAACTTAACAATTTTTCAACTTCGTTAAATGGGAATGCATTTATTATATCTTTACATGATTTATTTTTTATTTTCATATCTTTTTCTTTTTTCCCGTTATATATTTATTTATATATAATCAAAATCAAGTTAAACTGCTGTCTGAAATCCTCAGAAGAAAGGAAATAGAATGTATCGTAACTTTTTTATAATATTTTGTATTATCACAACATGGAAAGCAATGCCTGCAGAAATATATTTTCTCCAATTTCATGCATGAGTTTCTTTTGAGTATTTATAAAATGATAATATTTGTCTTACATAAAATATAACTACAGAAAGAACTATCATTTCTGAGGCTACTTTTTTCACCTCGGGTTTTAGGCTAATTTAGACTGCATGGACTTTGAGATTCTTGCCCGATTAAGTTTATCGCATTAAAATGTTTTTAATGATTTTTACAAATTATATTTATTTATTTATAATAGTAGAAATTCCAAAAGAAATCTAATCTAAATTTTCCAAATAAAAACAACTGCTTTTCTTTTGCGGAGGAAATTTCTGTGAGATTGTGAAACTGCTGCATTTGAAATCGATACCCTATTTCTTTTATAACTGTAACGTCCTTTTTTGCTTTTCTAACAAATATAAAAAAAAAAGAATCTCTAAACCGGGGGAGGGGGTGACGTTGAAGCAATATTACAGCGTAAGCTGTTAAAAAAATTGTGCTGGGTTGAGCCCACTTTTGGTTCTGAAGCATCTGCGATCGTAAGATGCTGAAATATCGTTCCAACCTATAGTTCAAAAGGAGTTCCAAATACTGGAATGAGATTTCACCATCTTGTGATTGGAGCTATTTCAGCACCAAAAATCGGTTCAACCCTGCACAAAATTTATAACTGTGAATGGTTCTCACAATTATATGACTGAGACTAAAAAATATATGTAATAGAACTCAATACTAATGTATTTTAACATTTAATTAATATTTGTTAATACATGAATTTAATTTGAGAAAAAAAATATTGTCTGTTTTACAGATCTTTTTAAAAATCTCATCGATATTGTAGGTGTTAGAATAAATTATTTTAAATAATGTCTTCGAAGTCAAATAGAAAATTAGTGATTTTGATACTATTAGAAAAAGATTCGTTACATTTCGGTAATTATTGCTATAGGTTATATGTATGTATATATATATATGTATTGTGTATATGTATTGTGTATATATATATGTATACATGTATATATATATATATATATATATATATATTATCAATAAGATTTCTACCATGTAGTTATCTGATACCTATTTTAGGATTCCATTAATTTTTTCATTCCTATCATTGCAACGATTTATTTAATGTTTTTTAATTTTCTAGTTATGATTTTATAATATTTTTTTTTAATACTTACAGCTTTAATTCATAATAATTGACGGTGGCAGGTTATGTTTAATTAATGGTAATATATTAGCATTCAAATTACTATGATGCATTTGCGCAAGTAATTATGAATGTATGCTTTTTACGATATTTTAAATATCTTTTCATTTTGAATGTCAACAATTCATTTTGATGTATTTTTTCCTTAAGGTATCTTATATATATTTTTATATATTCCCAGGTCGCTAAATTATTTAGCAATCTTTTAAATATTATACGCTTAGATCATTGCTGCAATTAGCGCACAATCTATGTGTATTATCAATAAGATTTCTACCATGTAGTTATCTGATACCTATTTTAGGATTCCATTAATTTTTTCATTCCTATCATTGCAACGATTTATTTAATGTTTTTTAATTTTCTAGTTATGATTTTATAATATATTTTTTTTTTAAATACTTACAGCTTTAATTCATAATAATTGACGGTGGCAGGTTATGTTTAATTAATGGTAATATATTAGCATTCAAATTACTATGATGCATTTGCGCAAGTAATTATGAATGTATGCTTTTTACGATATTTTAAATATCTTTTCATTTTGAATGTCAACAATTCAATTTGATGTATTTTTTCCTTAAGGTATCTTATATATATTTTTATATATTCCCAGGTCGCTAAATTATTTAGCAATCTTTTAAATATTATACGCTTAGATCATTGCTGCAATTAGCGCACAATCTATGTGTATTATCAATAAGATTTCTACCATGTAGGTATCTGATACCTATTTTAGGATTCCATTAATTTTTTCATTCCTATCATTGCAACGATTTATTTAATGTTTTTTAATTTTCTAGTTATGATTTTATAATATTTTTTTTTAATACTTACAGCTTTAATTCATAATAATTGACGGTGGCAGGTTATGTTTAATTAATGGTAATATATTAGCATTCAAATTACTATGATGCATTTGCGCAAGTAATTATGAATGTATGCTTTTTACGATATTTTAAATATCTTTTCATTTTGAATGTCAACAATTCATTTTGATGTATTTTTTCCTTAAGGTATCTTATATATATTTTTATATATTCCCAGGTCGCTAAATTATTTAGCAATCTTTTAAATATTATACGCTTAGATCATTGCTGCAATTAGCGCACAATCTATGTGTATTATCAATAAGATTTCTACCATGTAGTTATCTGATACCTATTTTAGGATTCCATTAATTTTTTCATTCCTATCATTGCAACGATTTATTTAATGTTTTTTAATTTTCTAGTTATGATTTTATAATATTTTTTTTTTAATACTTACAGCTTTAATTCATAATAATTGACGGTGGCAGGTTATGTTTAATTAATGGTAATATATTAGCATTCAAATTACTATGATGCATTTGCGCAAGTAATTATGAATGTATGCTTTTTACGATATTTTAAATATCTTTTCATTTTGAATGTCAACAATTCATTTTGATGTATTTTTTCCTTAAGGTATCTTATATATATTTTTATATATTCCCAGGTCGCTAAATTATTTAGCAATCTTTTAAATATTATACGCTTAGATCATTGCTGCAATTAGCGCACAATCAATGTGTATTATCAATAAGATTTCTACCATGTAGTTATCTGATACCTATTTTAGGATTCCATTAATTTTTTCATTCCTATCATTGCAACGATTTATTTAATGTTTTTTAATTTTCTAGTTATGATTTTATAATATATATATTTTTTTTAATACTTACAGCTTTAATTCATAATAATTGACGGTGGCAGGTTATGTTTAATTAATGGTAATATATATATATATACATGCACAAAAAAATTATGCTTCTACCCACAGCAGCAAATTTCCGCAGTTAGCTTAAAAATAGCTATTTATTTTGGCTTTTTTATTTTTTTATTTTGATAGTATAAGGGATTTCTTTGCAAAGAAGCAAAATATTTTATGTTTTATTTTGATCAAATATTTCTTTCTGAGGTATGGGCAAACAAAAATCAAAATAAAATTTGTTATGTTTCTTTTAAAAATTACGGAATTCAATAACGATAATATTAAATTATAATAGATCGTATTCAATTAGCTGAGGAAAGTTTGCAAAGGGGGAAAAGTCGAAACAAAATTCATCATTACTTTATCGCTCTTCATAAAAGTTACAAAAGAAAAGATCAAAGTGAAATGATCTTCAAAGTAGGAAGGCTGAACTATCTCAGATTGAGATCTTTTTTTGTACTTGTCTGAAGCTCTAAATATACCCTGTGATGCAATAAATTAAATATGACGCAAATACGACATTTATTTATTGATTTTCTGCATTTATATTTCAATGTTTCCTTTGGTTTAAAATTTTATACATTCTATCCATTGCCAATTTCTTATGTTTTTTTTTTTTATTTAGTAATATTTGATAATGGTTCTCGAATATTACAATTTGTACAAAAAAAGTAAGACAGATGTCATAAAATGTTATTTTGATGATATTTGTAAGGTAGAATCTGTGACATATTTATTTTCTGCTGGTTAAAAAACTTTTTTATATTTTCTTTAATTCTTTTTTCTTTGTCGTTTTTATAAATCATAAACATTTTGCAGCAGTAAGTCTTTTCATGTTATAACTGCAGCAAAAAACAGAAAATACATGTTTTAGTTTGTCAAAATTGTAAAATATAAGTTATAATTGTATTTACTTATATGTTGTAGTATGTATAGCATACAGTAAGTTCAACTATCCTAAAAAGTTACAAGATTTTTATGTTTATATTTGCAAAAAATTATATGCTATTAAAACTCTTCAATTTTAAAATAAGCTGTTGTTTTTTACTTAGAAAAAATATTTAAAATTCATTTAGTTGCTTTTGCACCAGTGAAATTATATCTTCATGTTAATTAATTTTTTTACGGTCCAATACAGAGCAGTTATACAGCAAACTACGATTCAAACGGGACCCACGTGTTACAAATCACCAATAAATTCATCTTAGTTTGTTGAATTAGATTGTAAAAATTATTTTACTTACAGATGTTCATGAAGTGTTGCACGTTCATCATTATTTCTACAGGGTGTTTTCGAACAATCTAAGCAAATTTTAAATATTTGTAATTAGAGTAAGTCTAAAGTAAGTGTAAAATGTTTTCAATAAATGACTGTGTTAAAAGGTAAAGTTTAGATAGAAAGGGAATTATCTATGTCAATTCTATTTTTCCTTTTAATCCATTAAAATATTTTATTTATTTATATTTATATCTGATATTTAATTTCCTCCCCACAAATTCTATACAGTTATGTAATTTAGTACTAATAGTATTAAAAAAAGGTATAGCTTTTAAAAATTGCCCTTTTTAAAGGATAGTGTAGATTTTGGGTGGTTTTTGGATATCACCTTAACTTTTCTAATTTTTTCTTTTGTATTTTGGAATGTAATGGACATTTTTTTAAAATTTTATTTAGTAGGTATTTATTTAGTTTACTAGCTGCCTACCCGCGACTAAGCACTCACCTAACTAAACTGTAAAAATGTTAATACTTAAATATATGTCAGAATCTGATGGATTTAATAGATTTTTATTTTTTATATACATTCAAGTATGTAATTCAAAAGTAACATCATGAACTCCAACGAAAATGTCGGCCAAACTTTTGTTTTTGAAAATTTTTATTTTAAACCAACTAAATATGACGCCACGTAATAACTACTGATGACGACATTCAATGTTAGTTTCCCATAGACGAACAGAAACAAAAATAACGGAAGTTTAATATTAATTTTAAAGAACATTCAGGCACTGGATTGAACTGTCTAAAAAAGAACTTGAGTTATGAATTCCTCCAAAATTTTGATTTTATTTTCCATTTTTTTTATATTCATTTAAGCTAATAAGCGTAATTCCGAAGGAACAGCAACAATGGCTGTGAATTGGATATATTTGATCACCTGAATGGCCATTTAAAATGTTTTAATATTTTAATTTTTTAAAGTTCTGTAATTTGGTCGCGGCTAGGATTGATCATCTGATTATCTATTTAAAATGTTTTAATTCTTTAACTTCGGAAAGTTCCGTAATCTGGTCGAAGCTAATTAGCATGTTTTGATGCTTGTGGTTTGTTAAAAAAATAAATTCTTTATTGTAACATTTTTTAAATTATTTTCTTTAAACATTTAACGGTATCTTGCTCAACAATTACAGATTAGCACTCCTGATTTACACACAAACACTTTCATTAAGTCATTTGTGACTTAAAGCTGCATACTACGAAAACAATTTTAATTGGCTATACCAGAATTTATAACATATTCCCTTAAAGTTTTATACGTAAGTTAAGATTGATCTAGTATCTTGCTTTCTATTATATAAGTAGTTAAATTTTTAAACTACAGTTAGACTTTTTATTGGAGTCCCCTAATTATTTTTTAAGACATTTATGGTGGATTCTCCTGGGTGTGAAATTGCATCGTAACTAGGATGTTTCATAAAGCATCTTGCATAGTTTCTTTGTTTCACAGTAGCAGTAGTTATAGTAGTATGTAGTATATAAAAGTAGAAAAAATTATCCATCCGATAGCACTAAAGAGAATGAAAGATGATAGCAAAGCTGTACTTACTACAGTACGACATTGAATGCATGGGAAGATGTATAAATGAAATGATTCCGCTTATACTTCATATTATGTGAGTGTAGTAGTCATGGCCTTACAAGAAGATGAGGCAATTTGTGCTGAACCTGACTTACTGCAATATTTACTGCAATAATACATGATTTCATCTGAAGTCAGGTCCAGTGACTTGGAAGATGGTAGGAGCCAAAGCTCTCTAAATTATTCTTGATATTCTACAGAGGACTGCATCATAATCTGACCTCTCTTTCCCTCTGCACCGCGCTTTTAATCAGATAGTTGTTACCTTTTCCAGCAGAGGCCAGAAATATCAAAGTGGGAGGCTTAATGTTTCATGATTGGTGCATTATCTTTTTTATAACTGTTTTTTATGTGGAGACAAAGAGTCTGAACTTATGATTGCATAACAAGAGCTAATTCTAATTTAAATGTTAAATATTATTTATGAGGTACTCATAATCTGACGTGTCAAATCAGACAAAAGTTAATTATGATTTACTGCTTATCAATTTTGTACTTTGACACTAATTGAACTAACACATTTACTTTGATTTATTGCTCTGAAATCACTCCTTTGTTGTTTATAGCTCCATTCTTAAGTTATCTAGCATAGCCTGAAAAACTCAGTTTGTTTATGCTATAAATATAATGATGCTTCCAAGATAATTTAATATGTTTTATGATGACTGTCTTATGTCAACAAAGGGTAATTTCTTTTCCAAATCTGTTTCATAAATATCAATCAGTGTCAAAGATTTTTATGATGAAGAAAATATTTTTATTTATTTGCTTTAAGAGTCTATGAAAAATAAGTTGGGTTTCCTGATTTAAAAATTTAAATTTTGAATTTAAAAAAGATTTTATCTTTTAAAAAGGGGTTTATTTTTACTTACTTATTTTTATCCTTTCATATATGTATACATCTGAAGAGATGACCATAAAAGCGACAATGTCTGTCTCGCAAAGTTCCAGATTTTTAAGGCAGGATTAACCTCGCTTGCATTTGTATTGATTTAAAAGAAAATCATGCGTAGCAAACGACTTTTCTATTCTTTATTGGCCATATTCTTAACTAAAGGAAGAATTTTCCCTAATAAGGTGCTTTGAAAGTTTTTAAGATGTCGCGGTAAACTTTATTTCTTAATATATTCGAAATCCCACAGCGGAACACGTGTTGAAGACCACTACTTGGTAATAACATTTTTGGGAAGTAACCTGTCATATGTCTCATACATTTTCACAAAATGAATGGGTATGTTAATTTAAAGCTATCTTCTGGAAGTGACATTTAAGCGCATAGAATCTATGACACTGACGAATCTAAAGAACACCCTATATCAACATAAACATTGTGTTTCTAGGCACATACTTTTCGATAAGCGGGTATTGTCTTTCTTTCTTTAAAATTTCCCCAAATCCTTTCCATAACATGCAGATTTTTAATGCTTGAGATGCCACTTACAGAAAGCGGGAAAACTCATTTTTAAAAAATCCATTTGATTAAAATCCATTTTCATAATTATCTCTTATAAAATCCACTAGAGAAATCTGTTCATTAATAATATAATACTAACCTTAGATACATTCGTAAAGAGAATAACTATTAAAGAATTCCAGAAAGCCCTTTTTAATTCTACAATCGTGATAATCTTGAAATTACAATTCTAAATTACGTTCCAGTCGAGCAACTAAGAATAAATTAAATTCTTTAATTAACTTGGGGCACTTCGTGTCACAAGGGAATCATTTATTTTGTATTAAAAGCCTTAATTTGTAATTGCATACGAGAAAGCTAAATTTAAATAGGTTCCACTAATTACAAGTTTGTACAAAACAGTAAATAAGGTAATTAACTGTTTTTTGATTATATGAAATTTCATACACTTGATAGATTTAAAAAATAAATATACGGTTACTAATAAAAATATTCCGAAAAAATGTCCTATGAAGGTTGAAAAGATAATTAAAAGTATGGTATATGGCACAATATTTAGGAGTTTCATAACTGTGGTAAGTAAAATGATGCTTTTAAATAAAATGAGAGGGAAATAAATATAAACTCGGAAATTGTTTTAAAAATGAAAAATGGATTTAAGAATAAATTTTAAAAGTAATTTAAAAATTACTAAATAGCAACAATTAATAATCATTGATGTTCAAATACGTCTTTCATAATGTTTACTTAAAAATAAGTTAACACATAGAAAGATAAAACTGATCAAGAAAATAAAACTAATTTATGGTATAATGTCCTATTAATCATAATTTGATTGAAGTGAAAATTCTCTTACTTATTAGTAAAATGAAATTTAATCGCACTGAAAATTTTGTTTAGAAAAAACACGAGAAATATTTTTGCTGTCGTGCAAATTTCGCGTTCAAACTAAAGTATATTTCAGGTGTCGGACACAGCGCGTCACAAGTATTGATACTACAGTCGTGGCTACTTTATACAGTAGTTTGCAGAAAAGTGCACTACATTTTGAACAATGTAGAGTAACGAATAATGTGATGCAAAAAAATCAGTAGTTTGTAGGAAGAAACGACGCGACGCTACTTTTAACGTTACTTCAAGGGTGAAAATATATCATTCTGAAATCACGTGGACGTATCATGCTTCTTTTGTGCAAAATTTATTCTGCTGAACGATTTGCGAATCTCAGCAGTAAATGTCAGCTGCAATGTCAGCTACGAATCACATGAAGTCATTGCTTTTTCCTATTGACACTTGCTTCTAAAATCAAGTTCTAACTCACCAAAGGAATTAATTTTCGTGTTGGCAACACGCGTTTCATTGCTCGTTATTGGTCTTCATGTTTTAATGCCGGTTTTTTTTATTATTTAGAATGGCTTTATTTACAGATTTATTTATTGCAAGCATTTAGAATTGTTTTTATGTAACTCTCAACTTTCAACAGAGCTCGATACTATCTACAAATTACGAGTGTGTTGGAGAGTTAAGTAAAAAAAATGTTTTGGTAAATACATACCAATGATAATTTTGTACTCCATTGCAATAATTAATGTAAGAGTAGTAAATAAACTTTATGAAGCGTATGATAGTGCATAAATGTGTTATATACAAAATTAGTCCCTCGTTCCTATATCTGTTCTCTGATTTCGTGCCTCACGGAAAAATAAGCTGTAGTTTAACCGCATTTTTACTTTCCGTACACACACAGTGAAGGAAAGTATTGCAACAACATATATAATAATCACTTATAAACAGATTAAGTTAAATAATGCTATAAAAAGTGATAAAATATCTTTATTTAGATTGACGAACGTTTCATCGCACAACTGGTGACATTTTCAAAATCATTCATGATAGAAAATATTTTCATATAATTTAAAAACAATAACATGGTAAACAATGTCACGAGACATCATGAATAATTAAGAACATTGCAAACATAAAATAAAATTAATCCTTTATCTACTGATGGTACTTATAAGTACCACTTACTTTAAATTTTCATCCCATGGTGAATATTAGTAATATTCACTATGGGATGAAAGTTATTGTTTTTAAATTATGTGAAAATATTTTCTATCATGAATGATTTTGAAAATTTCACCAGTTGTGCGATGAAACGTTCGTCAATCTAAATAAAGATATTTTATCACTTTTATCACTTAGCATTATTTAACTTAATTAGAAAGTATTGTAATCATGATGAAAACCCGATTATAGAAATATTGGCACATTTCTTTTTTTACATTTTGAGTTCATCTGAATTCGTTTTAACTATTTTTACAATGATTCCATACATATGTGTGGATGTATACATGTACATGAAAGTTTTCTCACGTTTTCAGATCACCAGACCTCACATTTGTAAAATTAGGATCTAAGTTGTTAGTTACTGTTATATTACTATTTATTTGAACTCTCAGTATTCTGTAAAGTGTTCGTAAAGTCGAGTGGTGTCACTCCAGATTATTTTTATGTAACTGTATTTAAATATCGATTGTACTTCGTATATCTCTTAATTTCCCTAATAAATTTGAAATATATGTATAAACTAACATTTTGGAGATAAACACAAAATATTGTTTTCTTTGTTATATTTCTAATTTTTCAGTGCCCTCGGTTATATCGCATTGCACTTATTTAGCTGCATTCCGGAAGACGCGAGATCACGAAGGGTCACTTTCCTTCGACAAAATCTGAAAATAGCAAAATAGTACTACTTTTGAAAAGTAGTTTGTAGTCGCTACTTCTTTTTAAAAAATAGCTGTAATTGTATTTAACTACAATTTGGATACAGTGATTTCGGCTGTAATTGTAGTTAACTACATTTTAGATGAAACAGTAGTAGATGTAGTTCTCTACAATAAAAAAGTAGTTCTTCCGACACTGGTATGTTTTTATGATGCATCACATTCATCGTCCTCACGCATTGCTTTAGCTGTGCTGTGAAAGTATTTAATAAACATTTTGGAAAATGCCTCATCTAAAACTAAAAATTAAGCAATATAAAGCAAATAATATCAATGTAAATAAGTGAAATTATTAATAATTATTCAATGTTTGCCACAAAAAATTGGTAAGTCACAAGATTTTAGCTAACGTTGTAATAAAACACACAGGTGAAAGGAGAAAAGTCAACTACCTTGGGATTAATTCCCCTTTTTCGAAAACAGTCCAACTGCTCTGATTTCGAAGCGAGTCATCATCCGTGACAAAACAGGCAATGAATTAAAAACAGGGAGGAAAATGTAGAAATAACCTCTTTGTGTGAGATACTCAAGAATACATGGCATTAAGTAATGCCGTGATCCCTATAGCGCGTTTATGAACACTTCACACACACAAAAAAAAAAATCACTAGATGCAGCAACCTTCTAGCACAGGAATGCAAACAATACATGAAATTTGCTAATGACGCGATCGCTATAACTCATGTTTGAGCAAGTATTACTAATAAAACCAAAAGAAAACAAACAAACAAACAAACAAAAAAAAAATCATCGGATACAGCAATTCTGTACTCTAGTCACAAACACATAATATTGTGTAATTTCTTGGTTACTATAACGCCTTTATCAGTGCTTCGTGCCAAAAAGGTATATGGACGCAGTATGGGAATATATATTATGAGAATCGAAAAAAAAAAATCTAAAATCTCTCATAGTACGGGAATCTAAAAAATACATGAAATTTAGTAATGCTGTCATCACTAAAAGAGCTCATAGACTGTGTATGAGCTCTTTGTCCACGAGAATAAACAAGGAAGAAAAATCACGCATCAAGCATAGATTATGAAACTCTTTCCAATACTTCCAAAATAATTTTTGAAACTTCGACGTATAATAACGTAAGTAAGATACTCGAAAAAAACATATTAGAAAAAACACATAGCACATTTGAAAATCAGATTTCAGTAACTACCGCCGATAGCTGTAAAAGTACTTCAATTATTTTGGGCAGCTCTAAATTATCTACACATTTATGTATATTCTACATAGTATGTTAAAATTTAATGTAGTAAGAAAACGCATAACTAAAAATTCTGCTTTACCAATTTCTAGAAATACACGGAAACAGACTTGAATTCTTTTGTATAGCCTTTTATATTATCCACAGATTTTTATATTCACCCCGTATTAAGCTAAAATTTAGTTCAGGCAAAAAAACACGCCTAAAAATACTCAAATCGTACTTCCAAAAATTAGCATCGATTGTCGGCCATGTATCCAGTTCTTCGCATGGCACTGTATATGATAATTCACACTCATTCTCAGAAATGCTTGCGAATTCTTTTGTGTAGCCTTGTATATGGTCCATAATATATATGTACACCACGTAGCATGCAAAAATTTAAACTTAAAAACGCATACCATAACTGGAAATGCACTTTCAAGCTATTTTCTCTAATAGATATCGGATACAGCATCGTATCCGAAATATTTTATGTGTCACTGTAAATGATCGACAAATGTGATGCAAATCATATTCTACTGCAAGCATTTTGTAGAAATCCTCAACAATGTATGTCAATTTCACCAAGTTTGAAATAGTGCAAAATAATTTACTGCGAATAGTTTTTCCCCGGAGACAGTACATAAACGAATTCTTTTGTGTCACCCTATAAATGAATTATAAATGCTTTGCATTCCATATTCTACAGAAAGCATGTTTTAGTGCCCGTCAGTAATTCATATCAATTTCATTGTATTTGTAACAGAGTAATATTATTAAAATGCCACAAACAATTTATCTTGATATAACGGAACACTTTTGAGTTTTCCTGTACGCATATTGCAAATACTACAATTAGCATATTCCATGGCAATCATCTACTAATGCACTTTAGTAAGGTATATCAATTTCATTATGTTTAAAATAGACAAGCACCATTAAAATACACCGCAAACGATTTTCCCCTGCAGACGCATAATGTAACGGAATAATTTTGAGTGCCCCTATATATGAAGTAATGTAGTATAAATGCTACACACTTCATTTTCAGTACCAAACATGCCATGGCAAACCTAATTAACGTATATCAATTAGACGTCAATCCGAGTATATTAGAGCACAGACAGATGGTAGACGTCAAATAGATAAACTGAAATCATAAACACTTTTCAACTATGTTGGAAAGTGTTAAAAAGGAAAAAAAAATCACTGGATGCATCAACCTTCTAGATCAGGAAGCTAAAAAATAAATGAAATTCGGTAATACCGCGATCATTTTAATGCACGCGCGCTTCGCACATAGGGAACGAACACTTGTAAACATTGCTGTACACGAATTTCAAAAATATATGAAATTAGCTAGTTTTCGTGTCCCGCTCCTATATACTATTCATATCGGGCAGCTAGGCAACTTCTGCCTATGAACTTCCAGAGTAATGGGACATTTCTCTCTGAATGTTAGGGCAGTTGACCTACACCGAGATGAGATGCGTTAATTTGTTGCAGAGCAGAATCGTGAAAGATTCCCGAATTTCGGTATATTCAGAATTTACATTTTTATGTTTTCCCCCCTCGAGTCTCTAGTTATTATCGAGTTTGAATAGAAATTAGTTCATACTCGCAAGTTAGCACTAAGCTGGACTTGTTTTTAATGAATTATTTTGGTTGGTTGGTTGTGTTTGTGACGGCCAATTATCAGCATGAGGGATATAGGCTCAAAAGGGGGAGTGCCCTCCGTGGGGGTCTTTCTGAGGAAACCTAACCCGTATTTACGCTTGGAAAACCAAGGTTCGAAGAAAACCACGAAAACTCCGAACGATTAGGCAAACGGGCGTGATTGGGACCGAACCCAGCACTTCCCGTCTACCAGCTTCAAGCACAGAACCTCTCTGTCACTGGTGGGGCGAGTTATTTTGGAAACGAGTTTATTGATACCTCATGTTTTGGCAAGCTTGGAATTGATAACTTTTAATAATCATCTTTTTTACAGGCGTTGCCGACCACTTTATTACAACAGCATCAATAACTCGTTGAATATTACCAGATAAGACTACATTAAATAAAAAAACAAAGGAAAAGTAGAGGTTTGAAAAGGATAATAGGCACTGTAAGTCGGTTTTTGTGTTTTAAAACAATCGCTATGAATCATCTTCAATATTATTTGTTATTATCTTAGAAATAATTATAAAATATTTTGATAAAAACACGCAGGAAAAATATGCATCATAATCCACGCTTATTTAAAAAAAATTACTTTAGAAAACACGGAAGCATTAAAGAGAAAACCTTACAATATTTATAACGGCAAAAGCAAAAATATTTAGAAAAAGATATTTATTCAAATAGAAACAAAGAAAATCTTATTGTGCATTTTCTTATAAATTTGAGATTTAATTTGTATCTAGATTTGAATATCCAAACATCTCACATACATTAATCACAAGGAAAAAAAGCTACTAAGCTCATTTGTTTATAGATATAAAATGTTTGTGTGCTGTATTCCATGATCTAGTTCAGTTAATCTGTCATAAGAAATAATTTATGTTACACGCAACAAAATGCGATTCTTCCTAGACGTCTTTTTTAATCCACTTAATTAGTGACCTCCTTTATTGATCTAGCTTCTAAAAATAAATTGTGATTAATCTTTTCTTTTATAAAATGGGCATATTCGAAATGGTTCAAGCCAAAGGTTTTGTACTGATAAAATACATTAAAAAACTATTATAGGAGCATTAATGTAATTCTAATTTAAAAGCAATTTTGTAATTCAGATTTAGGAAACTAAAGATAATGCTTTTCAATTTAAAAGAAAATGCACATACTGTACTAAAAATAATTACATGTAGGAAAAATTATTAATGAAAATGATTTTATGTTAGTTAAAAAAATCTACGTAGTTTAAAATTTTATTTATGATTGGTTTTCTTCGTTTCTTTCGTTGATTTTTTTTTTTTTTTTTTTACTTAATTAAAAATATTAAGTAGATAAGGAGTATTTCGTAATTTGAAAGTTTCCCGAATTTTGGCATGTTAAACATACAGGTTTCGGAGAGGTCTCTTTTAAAAGAGACCAAATCAAATTTTTGACCACCACTATTTCCTTACAAAAATTTTAGATTTAGATTTCTCTTGCAAATGTCGTAGAAACCCGCTTCGTGATGAATTTTCTTTTCTTTTTTCTTTTAAATTGCTATAGTAATCTGCCACGAAAATAATTTAAGAGAAATTAGTGATGGCCAAAAAAGAGAGCGTTCCGAGACCTGAGAATATAAATTTAATACGTTTGCCTTTTGCGTGTCTAGTTACTACATGATTCAAATATTTTTTTTGGAAAGTTAATACTATGTTGGTCATATTTCTGGAGACCTTTTATTTTGCACCAAAATTGACGATATTTTAAGAAGTTTCGCCAAACTTGGTGGAAACCTGGCACACGCGTGACATTCATCTCAGATATAGGCTTTATCTTTTCTAATAAATAAGTTTTGGATACAGGTATACGTTTTTTAAACATTTTTTCCAATTGTTCAAATAATTTTTAAAAACATATGTATGTATCTCATGTACACATTCAAGGTTGCATTCGAGAAAAAAATTATGTTTAAAAAGTTACCTCATATCAAAAGGTTAAAGTAGTATTAAAGAGAGAAGAATAATAAGAAGTTAAATTGGTAGATAAATTGGTTTATCTTGTGAACAATTAAGATATAGAGCTCTCACGTATATAGCAAGTTATATTAAAAGTGAAAAAGCGAGGTCACAGATATTTGCGAAAGCAGAGATCTATTCAAATGTAGAAATTATTGTAATTAGTCGGATTTTCGAAATTGGAATGAAATTGAAGGTCTTTTATGATTGTCGGTTCTCTTTGTGGTGACGACCAATGAGAACTAAGTAAATTGAGTTGTGCTTGGTGATTAATTGTTAAAATTGTATTGTTCAAAAGTATAGAATAGATTGAAATACCTTTGTGTATCAGAGTATAAAATATATAACAAGCGTATGGTGAAAAATTTCTCCTGATTTTAGTACAATCATGTTACAGAAACGGGCTATATTTTCTACCGCGGCTAGACCAGTATCAAGTTGGCGATAATGGCAAGTTTGCCATGGCTATTTTTGTTCAACTGATGATATTAATTTTATTCGAAGAAAATGTTATTTTTTCTTAAAGCTACCAAATTTATCCTAATGCAATAAAAGAATAGTTGAATGTTTAATGACAGAATAATTTTCTTCCGTATCAACACATATGCATTTCTTTGATATATATTACTGAGTCAGCAAATTCGTTTCTCTCATACAGCAAAGAAAATTGAACTTCCGAGCAAGCAATTGTACCGCTTTCGCTAACAGCTCTTTAGAGATATGTATGCTTTATGTATTTATCGGGGTAAATATAATATTGCCCGTACAATTAGTTTTACTATTATTATTATCTCTTCTAAAAAAATCCCAATTTTCTAAGATTGCTCATAATAAAACTAATTACTAGCTGAAATATAAATAAATTACAACTTTTCAAATGTATTAAGACAAAGGGGTCACATTAATTTCGCAGCACAGTATACAACACCCTGATCTTCTAACACAGCCATTATTAGGATAGACCGGGGCATACATATTGGCTTTAAGGGTACGTTGACACATGTGCAATATTTTTAAACTATCCGGTAGATGCCGTTACCAGCTGAACAATGTGTGTCTTATCACGTCTTCTTTCACCAGTAACAACGTTAGCAGCGTAAAAGTAATCAAACGAAAGCATTTCAAATTTTCATCAGGTAAGTTTTTTTTTCACTCATAAATAATTGTTCCCCATTTGTTTCTAAATTAAAGATTCCCTCTGCTGAATAGCATTCTAAAAGATCGTTCTTCAGAGCTTATTTTCTACGAACTGATTTTAGAAAATATTAACAAAATATTTTGATACGGCTATTAAAAACAAAACGGCGATATGGCCAAGTTGGCCCATTTAATCCGAGACATGTTGGCCTACCGTCCAAGAGTTTAGTTTCTAGATTCATAAGCCTATAAAAGTCAATAGAATTGCAGATTTCTGTGCGTTACTGGGCAGGGCAGTATTAACTAAAAGGCAAATAAGACAAAAGTGGATTTAATGTACCAGATGCAAACGTTGGACACACAAATTTCGTGTCACCCGGAGCAGGATATTTTACATTTGCATTCATTGTGTGTGAGGATGAGAAAGATTTCGATGAAGGCAGTAGTTAAGTTGGACAAAATATCTTTTTTTATGCTTTGTATCTTTTATATATCAAATCAAAACTACATTTGATATTGTAAAGTCCTGGTTTTATTCAATAGCACTCTGTCAATAAAGGCAGATGTGGCTCCTAAATATCCCTCTTTTGCTACAAGACCGATACATTTTGTGTATCATAAAATCTTTAACAATCGAATTAAACTTGCAATATATTCCACTTCAACTCTCTCCTACTGTTAGACTGGAAATCATATATTAAGCCAAGATCTTAGCTTTAGACATTTTAGGTATAATAATTCTTACAATACTTGAAACACTCTTCAAGCATTTTCAAGTGCCGCCGGATATCAAAGAAATCTGACTTACATATATCTAAAGGCCTGAGGCCGTTTCGGGGGCACTCGGCTGAAAACTTCGAAAGTGAAGACATTCTTTTTCTACGCTCCCGGCGTAGGTCTGTCCAGAGTTAGGGCAGGTTGCGGAGATAACCTCTCCGGACAGAGTACAGAGTACTCTAAGCTGTAACCCACGCGCAGTACTGATAAATACTGCGGACAGGGCTTACTTAAGCTCTAAGTTGTAAAACCCCATCTCTTCTTCTTAACTTCTGAGTATTTTTTGTAGCTGTGCCGTGCTGCTTTAATAAAGTGCTTTTTGTTGCTAAATCATCCTGCATTCCTGACTCACGACGGTACAGCAAGTAAACTGGTGTCATCGAATTGGGATTTATTTTTTTTATTCAGAAGAAGATAATGAAGGAATTCTAGAAGAAATTTTCTTTTAGTGAAGGAAAAGAAGAAGAAGCTCCTAGGTTCTATTAGAAAACAAGTCCGAAGTTGCTGTTCGCTTTTTTTCTGCAGATGGAAAAGAAAAGAAAGTTTCATCTTGCCAAAGACGGAATTTCATCTCTCGGACCCCTCTGTGTTGAACGAAGATTTCCCTTCTCTTAGTGTTGACAGAAACATGGAAATTCAAGATCGTAGCTCATGTGCGAGTGAAGAAGAGTGAGGGTGTTTTCCGACACTGACCCTTGTCAGCTGTGGTAAAAAAAGTGTTGTGTTTTGACCTATTTTTGTGAGAAAGAAGTCGTGTTTGCCTCTAGGGCAGTGTGATTATGTGAATTGTGTGCGATATTGTGTATTTGTGATACAGATTCCGAAAGTGTTCACAGCCTATTTTGGATTACCATTCGTTCGTGTCTGAAGGCTTCTAGTGGGGTAAGTCAGTTCATTTCAAAAAGTTCTTGAGTGTGAAAAGAATTATTTTTATATTTAAATATATATTGGGAAAAAATTATAAATTTTCGAACTTAAATTTATTTACAGGTACACGCGATACCTTTTAAGGAAAGTTCCTTATATATTATAGTGCATAAAATATCTGATATTTTTTCTGACTTTTGTATATGTCGAATTTTCTTGGAATATATGTTTTAGTAAAATTATTTTATTGATAGGAATTTTAATTTTGCTAAGTGTTAAATTAATTTTTATTGTAATATTCTGTAATATTTTTTATTCACATTTTATTGAGTATAATTAGTGAGGAAATATGTCTTTTCTTGGGATAGGGAAAAAGGAAGACATTATTAAACTGGCGCATGAACTAGAAATACCTTTAAAAGGCGATGAAGCCCCATTACATTTAAAAAAATTAATTTCAAGCCTAGAAGATTACGGTGAAGTTTTCGTGAGTTCCCTTTATGATACTATTCTCCAGGAGAAGCTGGAAGAATTACATAAAGAGGAGCAGATTAGAATTCGAAAAGAGAAATTGGAACGTGAGGAATTAGTTAGAAAAGAGAATTTGGAACGTGAGGAATTAGTTAGGATGGAAAATTTAGACAGAGAAATTAAACGCTTGGAATTAGAGCGTGAAAGAGAAAATGCGGAGAGGGAGTTAAAGCAAAAAGAATTGGATAATCAATTTCAGTTAGAAAAATTGAAAATTGAATCAAGTGCCTCTACTTCCGAACAATCAGCGAATATCAACCGCCCCATAAACAAGGAACCTAGCCTTAAAAACTAATCCCCGAGTTTGATCCGAATCAAACAGATATTAGTTTGTATTTAGTTCTTTTTGAACGTCAGGTTAAAAGGGCTAAAATTAATAAAGAAAATTGGGTGTCCCATTTAATAAGTTTGTTGCCAATTTATGTTGTTACAATTATAGCCCGAGAATCAGAAGATTTAGCAGAAAATTACGACCACATTAAGAAAGTTCTTTTAAAACGATATAAAGTAAATCCAGAATCATTTAAGATTAAATTTTTACAGCACGTCAAACGTCCGAACGACACATGGAAGGACTTCGGTTTTGAGTTAAAGAATTACTTGCAGGAATGGCTTGCAGGTTTGGACATAAAATCGATGGAACAACTTATCGATCTTTTAATTGCGGACCAAATTAAAAAACGCGCTAAGCCAGAAATGAGAGAGCATTTCTTGGATAGGTGGCCGTTAGTTAAAACTGAATCCGAAATAGCCGAGCTTTTAGACAATTTTGAGAGTATTAGAGCGTCGATGGGAAAGGATCAGTACACAAAATTCGAAAAACCGCGTCCGCCGCATCAAGAATTGCACAGAGAAACGAAGTCAAATTATACTCCCTTCACTAGTGTGTCAGACACACGCGGAGCCACTGCTCGCGATAGGGCATTCGAAAGACAGGTAAGCCGTAGGTGCTTCACTTGCAATTAGGAAAAACATTTAAAGAGTTTTTGTCCAGAGTTGTATAAAAATAAAAATTCAGGATCGATAAATACTGTCAAAGAAGATGAGACGACACCAAAAGGTAGAGTGATCTATATGCGCGTAGAAGGGTTAACTTCTAGAGGTTTTCGGGATAGGAAAAGAAAACCCGTGCAAAATAGTCATTTACCAGTCATTGATCTGAATGTTTCAGCCCAAAAAGTTAATGGGATAAATGATTCCGGAACGGAATTAACCATTTTCAGAAGTGAGTTAATTCCGGACGAATATAAAACGGGAGAGCAGATAGATTTAGTCCCCGCAATAGGAAAAATTCAGAGGGCAGATTTGGTGAAAGTGTTCAGTTTCCTTATGGAACGGGAGAAAGGAAAATTGTCCCAAGATTTATATAACGGCAGCAATAGTGCCGGGATTGGATTGTCAAGCGTTAGTAAAGCCTCGCGTCTATAAGCGATTATTTAATTTAAGGAAGGAGGATCGCATGCATACGAGTTGGAGAAATTCCAAGAATGATGTGCGAGAGAAGCACATGGTAGAGAAAAATGTGCGAGAAAAACGTATGGTTGATGTCGCAGGGTCAAGTGAATTTAAAACTGGAGAAGGTTTTAAAGACGGCCAAAAATATGGACCTGATTTGATAGATTATGCGGTAAATAATCAAAGGGAGGTCACACAAAATGCGGCCATTCCGATCTAAAAGAATTGGAAGATTTAGATCAGTGTGATATGAAAAATCACATTGTGGGGGTAGATAATTTAAAGTCTAAATCAGAGTTGTTCGGTAAAGAAACACAAACTTTGGATTATCCTACAGTTAATATCCTGAGCGATAAATTACCCCAAAACACAATAAAACAACCAGAGTTAGTTAAAAAGGGAGATTTATCTAATTGTGTTATGGTAAAATTGTCGTCTCCCGGGGTTGAGTTAGAAGCTGCGGAACGGTTAGTGGAGTTAGCGAATATCGGTCAAATTCTCCCCCGTTCAAAAGAAAAACAAAAAGAGAAACCCGGTATGTTTTGCCATTTTTTCGGGAGGAAGTTTCATCTGTCAGAAATGTAAGATGTATAAACAGTGTGAACACCTTTTTAGGTAGAAAGTTTTGTTTATTGAATTTCTACTATTTTATTTTATTGTTATTGTTTAAGAATATTATGCAACTATAACATGTGTTTGTGTTTTAATGTTTAAAATAACAAATTTAGAAATGTTCTGAATTTGCATAAATTATTTCCATAAGAAGGTTCAAGTTGTTTATGTTGAAATATAATATTAGAATGTGTGTCTATTTTATTCTATATTGTAAACTTTCCTTATGGGTACTTGTGTTGTCCTCTGATTAAGGGTTTTTCAAAATTTAAATTTTAAATTGAACTTAAATTGGGTTAAGACTGTTTGGCAACAAATGCAGATTAACTCAAGTTCTTTTTGTGTGTTGACTAAACCCTGGTTATATGAATTTTTCCTTTAAGAAAAATTCTTGCTAAGAGGGGAGGACTGTAAAGTCCTGGTTTTATTCAATAGCACTCTGTCAATAAAGGCAGATGTGGCTCCTAAATGTCCCTCTTTTGCTACAAGACCGATACATTTTGTGTATCATAAAATCTTTAACAACCCATTTAAACTTGCAATATATTCCACTTCAACTCTCTCCAACTGTCAGATTGGAAATCATATATTAAGCCAAGATCTTAGCTTTAGACATTTTAGGTATAATAATTCTTGCAATACTTGAAACACTCTTCAAGCATTTTCAAGTGCCGCCGTATATCAAAGAAATCTGACTTACATATACCTAAAGGCCTGAGGCCGTTTCGGGGGCACTCGGCTGAAAACTTCGAAAGTGAAGACTTTCTTTTTCTACGCTCCCGGCGTAGGTCTGTCCAGAGTTAGGGCAGGTTGCGGAGATAACCTCTCCGGACAGAGTACAGAGTACTCTAAGCTGTAACCCACACGCAGTACTGATAAATACTGCGGACAGGGCATACTTAAGCTCTAAGTTATAAAACCCCATCTCTTCATCTTAACTTCTGAATATTTTTTGTAGCTGTGCCGTGATGCTTTAATAAAGTGCTTTTAGTCGCTAAATCATCCTGCATTCCTGACTCACGACGGTACAATATTTTATGTGTATTTTCATTTCCGTTAATAATTCAAAAATCAAATCAATTTAGAGGGCCAACCTATCCCGTTAAATGAGGCCGGTTGGCACAGTCACTTGATGTCCTTCTGAGTTTCATATAGAAACTATTAATTAATGTTTTTCAAATTTTCTCATACATGGTTAAGCTTTAAGATTGTACAAAATAAAAAAAATTAAAAATATCAATAAAAAAATATATTGAATAAAAAATGGGCCAACAAGCTCCTGTTTGCCCCATATTTTCTGCCTACTCTATTTAACCGACTATCGTGTAGGATTCGGAATTCGAACGCGAAAAGATGAAGCGCTTTAATTTATAGAACTAAATCAAAAAACAAACTTACTTCGTATTTATTTTTTTAATGCTACTAGAAAAATGAAATAACTGAAATTTTGTTTTGAATTAAGATCAAAATGATTGTTAATAAATAAACTTCTTTTACAGGTAAGGTTAGTTGGGGCAACTGGGACATGATTTTACAATGTGACTCTGGAGCTTCTGACAATTCAGCTTCAAAAAACTTATGTTCATTTGAATTAAAGTCTGAACTTCTGTAAATGTGTTCAGTTGGGTTCCCTCTATCAGACAGAAATGCTCAAAATTACATTTTAATATTTAAAAATATAAAAATATGCATATTTCATCTTTCTTTCCTCATGGGTCCAGTTGCCCCCAAAAATGGGGTAACCGGACCAGGGTGGTCTATGTTCCACAAGCGTTCATATTTTTTCATAACAGATATCAGGTCCTGTTTGAAAAAGTGTAAACAACTTAAAAAAATTTAAACCAGGCAGATCATGTAAATTATATATCAACTAAGGGAAACCTTTGCTGTCAATGTGTCTAAAAAAAGCACTAAAAGTGAAAATATTAGATTTATTTATACCAAAAACATAAAACTTAAGGAAGTACTTATGTACTTTAGTATAGATAATAAGTATAAAAGTCACATGGGTATTTTAAGGAAAAAAATAGCAAAGTAAATCTATGAACAAACGGCTACGTAAGTACTTAAGTACTTTATCCAGGGGTCGCATTGTATAGGGAAAATTTTATTGTTCCTACCAGAACCTTTACAGAAAGGTGTGATGAAGATATTATTTTCAAAATAGTGGTAGGAACAATAAAAGTTTCCCTATAGAATGCGACTCCTGTGTATAGTACAATTTCAAGGCCTGGCTATCTCGCTTTCAGGGGTAAGGTACTTGCATTCGTAAAATGTTGAAATAATTTAATGACACCAATATTTACAAGAGAATCTATCTGAAAACAAGTAAAAGTATATTTTCGCGTACTTAATAAAGGTGAAATTTTCATTATAAAATTCAGGTGCAATGTGGCAATTAGGAATTAAAATTAAGTGATGCCATAACGGCATCACCGCCTCTCAAGGGGCCAAGAAATTTGGTTTTATACCACTCAATATGCTTTTTTTTAATTTCGTTACATTATTTTAATAAGGTATCCTATCATTTTCTTTATTGTGAGCAAAAAACAATGGGGAAATTTACTTCCCGTAGTAAGAGAAACACAAAAAAATTATTTATAATTATTGGGGTAACTGGATCCAGCATGGTCCAGTTACCCCGGATACATGTCCCAGTTACCCCATTCTTGAAAAATTTATGGGGTAACTGGGACACCGGGCTTACATTTGAAACATGAAGTAAATATGTATAGATACCTAATAACATTAATGTAGTTATATGTCTAATCTTAAAAAAAAAATTATTGTTTAATAAAAGTACTTACAGTATTTTAATAATCAGCCGAGGAAGTTCAACCATATAGACGTTGTTTTTAAAAAAAGAAACGTAAATTTTTGACAACCTATCACAGCAAAGTGAGAGTTATGATTTTATTGATACACGTTGTTTTAGAAAGTAGAGATTAAGGAGCATTGTTCACAAATAACTTAAAAAACACCACCAGTTTTTTTATATAAAATAGCCTACGGCCCAGTTACCTCGTGGTTCCAGTTACCCCAACTATCCTTAAATCTAAACAGTAGATCTAAACAGTTAAGGAAATGGAAAATAATTTAAATACTTTCTACTCGTCTAATCTTCTGTTAAACAACAACAAAATAAATAAATAAAATACACTGTACGTATAATGATGGCGAAATAGTTTCAGTAAATGATTACAATTATTTTTTCCGAATTTTTTCGTTTTTATGACACATATGCTATATGTGTTCGGAAGATTAATAATATTTTGTTAAACAGCTAAAACTTATGAATATGGAATTAGAGACTCATTTATCAAAGACTAGCTGTTTAACCCTTTATACGCACGGGAGTTAGTGAATTTAATTCTAAAACCAAAATAAAAAATAACTATTCGATTTAGTAAAATATTTTCTACTACTGCGCATTTTGTTTATGAAATTTAATTTATCATGTTACTATGGCAGCAGACGATAAACGATATCTTTCGAATAAGGAAATAAATATAATAAAAAGTTTTGTTGATGTTTCTGGTAAAATGTTTGTCTTTATTTAAAAAAAAATTGTAATGATTAAGCAAAATTAAGTAATCTCTAATTATTTGCAGGTGAGGTGAAAGAATTATCGTAATACCCACTGGAGCTTTTTAGCAATGCAGCGTAACATACGTAATATGTATATCTCTAATTATTTACATGTGAGGTAAAATAATTATCATAATACTCCCTTCAGCTTTTTAGCATTGCAGTGGGGCGTACGTAATATGTATATCTCACGTTGGTTAAAGAACTCGCGCGATTACGGGTTAAACATAAAAAAAAGGATTTTATTGTGAACATTTAATTGTTGGCAGCTGCTATAACGAAAAATGTTTAAATTTCATAGGAAACTGCTGTTAAATTGGTGGTTTTTTATTAATTAAAAGTTAACTATAAATTATTTCGATCCCGGATTGCTTTTGTTGCGTCGGCCGTGTTTTAATGCACATATATATAACATTTCACAATTCTGGATCCCAAACTATGGATTTTTATAGCATTGCAGACAAACAGACAAATTTTCATTTTTTTAAATACTAGATAGCTTATCGATTAGCTTATAGAATAATTTTATTTTGAATGCTGATCTATTGTTCAATTTTTTATTACTGTCGTACTTCATAAATATTTAAGTTATACTCACAGAGATTTTGTATTTTTATAAGAATATTGAAAATTAAAGAAACAAAATGTAACTCATTCAGATTAGTTTTCGTTGATGAATCTTCTTGATGATCTTCGTTGATGATCTTCTCCTTAAAATACTTCATTTTGCAGCTTTCCTAATTAATTTGAATATTTTTGTTTTTATTTTCGTATATTAAATCAAATGACCCTTTACAGAAAACGTAATTGAACATATTATACTATGCCGTTATACAAATGATGAAAGTCAGTATGTAATACTACTTGAAAAATAAAATAGCTTAAACTTGAATAAAATTTCAGTTTGCTGCAGATAGTAAGCAATTTTAATTACAATAATACATTTAAAATGAAATTGAAAGATATTTTAACTGGAATATTCGTAACTAAAAAATATTAACTTGACAAACCCCACGATTCAAAATAAATGGGTGATTTCTCACTGCAAGCTGACTGAAAGCGACAAGGTGGAATTCTTTTTCGGATTATTTGATGTAGTTATTCAGTGTCCTATGTGACTGGCGGAAGAAAAAGTTCACAGAGATGTTTATCATAATTCGAAGCCTTGAGAAGTGTGCACTGATAAAAATGGCAAGAAATTTTGGCACATACTTTTAACAAGGTAAAAGATAATATTACTTGTAATTTTAGTTGTAAATTTACTTCATTTATTTAATTATTTTGCCAACATTTCAGTCCTTTATTTGAAATGTATGGTAGGTCAGTCTCAATGTATTGTAACAAATACATTTTCTTTTTTACTTTTCAAATAGCAAATAACCCTTTTAGGTAGATTTTGTAAAAAATACTACCTATTACATTCTCCCCTATGTTGCAATTTCTGAAAAGGTTTTGAAGATCTACACCGATCATGACCCCTAGAATCCAAAACCTCCCGTCAGTTCAAAACTTTATACATCACTTTTTTATGGAGACGATAACTTCCATAATTCTGCACAAATCTCTTCCAAACTGATACATAAAATCAAGGACAGAAAATCTCTGTAAAAATTGCTAATGGGCAAAATCGCACCAAGGCGGTGGAAATGGGGCGGGTTTTTGTGAAAAAAAACCCCCACATAACTTCTTAATTATGATACATATAGAATCAGTTTAAAGTTATTATTACTTCTAGGAAAAGGGCCAAAAATTTATGTATGACAGATATCAATAAAAATGGCCACAAGGGGCGAAAACAATAGGGATTTAAGAAGAAACAAATTCCTAACTTCGTCAATTTACAAGATATCAAATCCTCTTAAATTTATTATAAATCTTCTTAACATTACTTACAACTTTTTATTGACAAGTTTTTGATAGGACCAACTCTTACAGGGAAAGAAAAATGGGGGTTGCAGAAGAAAAAAAATCATATCTCTGTTAATCCACCACCAAGTTGGTAAAAAAGTATTGTTGGCGTGATGAAAATGTTTGACAACCGTCAGAGATGCTGTATACAGGATTGCATTATTATCCATAAGAAGAACTCCATAAAAAGAACGTCAGAATTTAAAATATAGTGTGTGGTTCATTTCAGGAAAGAAATCTCCACACGGTTTAAATTTATTATATAAATCTTCTTAATATTATCTATAACTTTGGTAGTAACAAGTTTTTGATAGGATGAACTCTTGCAGCAAAAAAATTGGGTGGGGGATTTATAAAAACATTAAAGCTACCATAACTTCTCATTTATGAAACATATCGAATCGGTTTCAAAATGTTATTACTTCTCAGAAAAGGTCTAAACTTATGTAAGTTCATCTCTAATCTTGATTTAGTTTTTGTTGGTGAAATTACTACTTAATAGCTTTGAAATCTACCTGTGCCTGTAGGCTGAACGGGCAGGGATTTTTTAAACTCACCAACATAAAAAAATACAGAAATTATTAAAGAAAAATCTTTCGTCTTTTAAAAAAAAAAAGAAATAGAAGCAATATACACTGGCCTCCAAAAGTTAAGGTACAGGGACTGGATGTTTTCGATTGCACACGTTTTGTCGAATATCTACCAAAATTATTGGCGAATTGTTCTTGAACTTCTAAGATGTAAAGGACATGTTTGATTTTATATTTCTCGGTGAAGATTTATCGTGGGGTACAATTAGGGGGCTAATAATAAATTTAATAATAAAATAATATTTGCGATCGCCTATGTAACAGAAAAGGCTGAAAATGGTTTGGCACTGTGGTAAATGACTATTTGGGTCCTGTTCAACGTTTGTATGCATTTGTGTAAGCATAGCACTCATATTAGTGAAGATGTTAACGTTTTTGTGAAAATTTCAAACGTTTTCTGTTTATAGCATACAGAGTTTTCAACCAAATATAACACAACTTTCAGAAAACTTGTCAAAGAACAGTAGCAACAGCATACTGCAATTAAAACATGAATATATTGAATATTTGATGAGATATGGGCATTTGTATGAAATAATTTTTAACTGCGCATGCGTGGAAGATCCTAAAATTTTTATTATATAATTTGGTAGCCAGCTATTTAGGGCAATTTATATAAAAAGTCCAGTCAAATATCGCGAAAATTCATCAAAGATAGGGTCGATAAAGTGAGTTGCTTCCTAAAAATAGCTTTATTATAAGGGATTTTTTACAACATTTCAATCAGCTCACTATATCTTTCTAAGTTTTCACAACATTTGACTGGACTTTTTATAGAAGTTGCCCCAAAATACTGACTATCAAATTATGAAATAAAAATTTTGAAATCTTCCGCGTATGCGCAGTTAAAAATTATCTCGCAAAAATGCCCATATCTTATCAAATATTCAATATATTCATGTTTTAATTGCAGTATACTGTTGCTACTATTCTTTAACAAGTTTTCTGAAAGTTGTGTTATATTTGGTTGAAAACTCTGTATGCTATAAACAAAAAACGTTTGCATTTTTCACAAAAATGTTAACATCTTCACGAATATGAGTGCTATGCTTACACAAATGCATACAAACGTTGAACAGGTCCCAAATAGTCATTTACCACAGTGACAAACCATTTCAAGCCTTTTCTGTTACATAGGTGATCTCAAATATTATTTTATTATTAAATTTATTATTAGCCCCCTAATTGTACCCCTCAATAAATCTTCACCGAGAAATATAAAATCAAGCATGTTCTTTACATCCTAGAAGTTCAACAACAATTCGCCAATAATTTTGGTAGATATTCGGCAAAACGTGTGCAATCGAAAGCATCCAGTCCCTGTACCTTAACTTTTGGAGGCTAGTGTATTATTTTCTTTATTAGGGAAAGAATGGAAGGAGCCAACCCAAATTTGCTGTTGAAGGTAATCTTTTAATGTATAGATGTAAAATGGAAAACAGGAACAGGACTAATTATCCTCTTCCGGGGTTCGGAGGTATCAGTTAGTTAGAGTTTACGAAAAATTCTTATTTTAGATTTCATTTTTAAATAAAAAATCAGCAGCAAATTTACAATATACAAATATACTGCATTGTATTGCAAATTTACAATGTGACAATACACATTAATATTTAAACAATGTTTTGAGAATAAACTATGTATTATGTAAAAAAAAATGACTAAAATAAAATATTTCTTTTGCTCACCATTAGTTAAATTAATTTCATTATTAATTAAGTTTTTGTTTTATTTATTGATAATAATATAAGACTTAGAGCAGCATTTTACTGTAGAGAGCATTATATTTTATTATTTGATAATAGAGAATAAGTGACTTTTTAAAATTAAATACAAGACTAAAATATTTTTCTTCTGTTTCAGATTTTAATACGGAATCAGAAAAGAAACACTTCAAATAATCGGCTTGAATCTTACTGAAGATTTAAAAAGAATCTTTCTTTAAAAATCTGTAATAAGGACCTTTAAGTTATCATTTTAAAAGTAGTAAAAGGATTTTTTAAAATGACCTGCAAAAGAGTAACACAATTGTTCGACATGATATGTTTTCTTGAGTTTGACATTTATCCCTGATTTTATCTGTGATAGTCAAACTTTTTTTTTCGCTGTTACATAAAAGAATTTGTTTCTTTAAAGATAAAGGTCTATTTTTTAAATTTTCTGTTAAAAAAATATCGAAAAAGAAATATTTAGAAAAAGAAAAAAAAATAAACCACAAATATTGTATTGTCACTCTTTAATCTGAATTTAAAAACATAATTTACGCTTCAAAACCTTACAGCTTTTCTAATTAATCTTACAAACATTAATATTTATTAAAACGCTAAGAAAGGGATAAATTATGTAAATTAAATACGAATTAAAATTGTAAAATAAATGTTATTTATTGATATCTGATATTAATTATTTCTTATTGATGTTTAAAATATTTATGTTGAAATGTTCACTTCGATTAATTAACAAACTTCTTGCTTCAATGTTTGGGAAAGGAACAGTTAAAAATGTTAATTTATGCTTATGAAAGCTTTTAAAATTACACATGAGTTATTATCAATCACTTAAAAAGAGAAAAAGGCTCTTTATTTAATAACGCACTCGAATATTGAAAAATGCAACATAAGTAATACAACATAATTAAGGCAATGACAATTAAACTTGCTTTTCACTCGGGAGAAATTGCGTATTTTAAAGTGTTGCTGCCTTTTCCATAAAAAAAAAGTGAAGCACATTAAATATGGCCAAATGTACAAAGTATTGTCTTAGTCACATTCACAATTCCGTCGGGGTATAACAAATCTTTGAAAGAGACTGTCAGAACTGCAGTTATGGCAGTGCAACGTAGAAGGTGTTCAGGAGCCAGCTGAGAAGTTGGGCAATGCTCACACTCTGTGCAGCTTCTGACGCCATCTGGCTTGATTTTCAAGCATTCAAATGACAATAGTCTTAATCTGGCTGTTAGTTGATATGCCTCTATTTAACTCTGTTATTAAAATTTCTTTCGAGTATAGGTGGAGAGACCGCGGTTTACTACTGCATTGGCATCCGACAGTGTAAAGAAGGTTCTGGTTTCCTTTGGAAGTAGATCAGACTGTTCATTCCCCTTGATATTAACATGATCTCGAATCCATTGGAAGGTTGCATGATTTGTTTATTTCTACCATTATGTACAGTAGATTGAATATTTTCTGGGAGAGTTTTGTAGCGTTATTCTTAATGGTTTCTAAGGTAGATGTTGAATCTGATCCAATTAGGAAGCTATTAGAATTATCTAGTATAGCGGGATTGATGTAAATGTTTAAGTCCTCCCGTATTGCAACACGTTCGCTGGGGAAATTGGAGGTAATTTTGTCCTTTGAAACCAGTGTTGCTAGATTGGGGAGTTTTTTGTCCCCAGATTGTTGATTGTCACCGGTTTTTTAAAATAGAAATATTCGGCCTATTTGAAAATAGATTAAAAATTCTGAAAAATAAGGCGAATTATGCTATTTTAAAAAAGTGGTGACAGTCAAATAATCTGAATTAAAAAAGCCCCCAATCTGACAACACTGTTTGAAACTTTATGTTTTGAACTTCTTCCGACTGTGAGATTGACATAAATGTAAGCATATTCTTTATTGCAATCCGAATCCGAAAAACTATCAGTGTATATTACGAACGTCTGTAGCTTCAGGACATCTTTAATAGTCTCCATGCCTTTCCTTTTAATGGTTGTCTATGGTTCCTTTCCATGTTCAATTTCATTTTGGCAGCAGAGTGTAGTGCAAATGAAAAAATAAATGATTTTTAGAGAATGACAAAAGACGTGTGTTCTAAAGTTGATTTCTTTGTCGTATTGGATGATAAATGATATGTTTAGACTGCACATTTCTCTCTATGTCAGAAAAATGGCGTATGAATTATGTTCTACACTAATCACTAATCACCCACTCGTGGACAGCCAACCTTTCGGTATAGGAGCTCATTAGCCCACGAGGGGAAAACACATATCCTTCTTCCAGCTGAGACACCAGTAGCCGCGATCGAGCCGGGAAGTCCCAGCAGACTGGAATATCCTGTTTAATGAAAATTATTAAAATGACAACACAAACAGAATGACTAATAAACAATATGAGAAAATGTCAGGGCGAGCCCAAGAGAAGAGTATATTAAAAGTAAATATTTAAGAAAAGTTAAATTGCAGCATACCACTATTTTTATATAATTATAGGTTAATTAATAATGAATAATTTTTATAATAAGGAATGGAGATAATAATAGATTTTGTTAATTAAAGGTTTATACTAAGAGATAAGGAATTTAATACGAAATTCCCCTCCAATGCCCTGGCTAAATAATTAAAATAAGAGAGATGAGTTATAAATTTTTAATTAGCTGTTAATAATTAGGGAAGTTAATGAGTTAGCATACTAGAGCAGGACTATACAGGAAGGAATTTTCTGCCATATCCTTTAAAGTTAAATATTTAATAAAAGGTTAAAGTATTTAAAACAAGACAATTTAGGTTATTTAAAATTTGAGATAACGCATAATATAACAATTAGTTCACAGATGAGACTTTCACAGACGACACCTAAATACAATTAACAAAAACACATTCAAGAAGTGTTCTATTTACCAGTCATTTTACGGTAAAGCATTATAGTTATAAATTACTGTAGGTATGACTATTTTAAAATTGAACTATGGTCTATTAATAATTTAATGGTTCTGAGTAAATTTAATGTTTTAATGTGTAGAAGTTCTTATTGTATAAAAGTTGTTCTGTTGAACATCAAGTGTTGATATTATTATTTCTACTGACATACTTAGAGTTATTCATTCATATAATTAAAGAACTTCTATTAGTATTTCAGGAATGAGATTCATTTCTGATTGAAAGTTGATGTCTATAGATCGGACAAGTTGGTGAGTCTGCAGAATGGGGAAAATAGTTCTCCATCTGCATACAGTTTATACATTGTCTTTTTCCTGGATCTAATTTATAAGGGCAGTCCGTTGTTTGGTGGCCTCTAGCACAGTGCGCACAGATTTCTCGCCTCCTACAGTTCTCCTTCCGATGACCGAACAATTGACAGTTCGCACATCTGACAATCGGTCTGTATACTGAGACTCTGCACATGTTGAAGCCTTGTGGTATTACCCTTTCTTTTAGTATATTATTGGCAGCAACGTAGTCCACCTCCAAGACTAGTTGATATGTTTTTGAATTTTCTTTTTGTTGTTTTTTGTATATTCTTATCGTGGAAAGCTGTTGCTGATTGAGATGTATAGATGAAGTTAACGTCGCTTGTTCAATGACCAGTGGAATCCCTGTTATTATTATTTTAATGGTGCGTTCTAGTTTGTAGGTTATTTCTGTAAGGTGTTTTAAACTTTCTATTTGTTCAATTATTTTGAGTAAAGTTTCTGTGTTAACTTCAGTATTTGTTTTTATTATTATTGTTCGTTTATTTCTTGAGTATCTGCTGTAGATTGGACGTAATGAGTCTAACTTTAATATTTATGTATTAAGTATTTCTTGTATACGTTCCACTGTTAATTGTTTATCCAAGCTTCTTATTACTATTGCTGATTTTGAATATTCCGAATCTAGGTTTTGATTGGCTTGAGGACTTTCTTTTGTTGTTCTCATTTCTTCACTGTCTACTTCTCTTCTACCTAAGTGAACTAGTGTTTCTGTTAGAAGACATTCTATTTTCTGAAGTTTCTTTAGTATTTGCGTTGTTTCTTTTCCATCTATTAGTTCCTGTTTCTCTCTTTGTATTTCTGATATAATATTGTCTCTGCAATTAGTTTCCTCCAGTAATTTCAAGGCTTGGTCTATTTGTAATCTTAGTTCTCCTTCTAGATAGCTCATTTTTCCGTTTAGTTCTTTAATTTGATCTGCTTCCAAGCTTTCTTCCGCTTGTGAAACCTTTGATGTTTGACGTACGTTCTTTCTTGTTGAATTATCGTTCACTTGTATGGCGACATCTATACGATCTTTACCTTGTTGATCAAGATGACCTTTTTTCTTTGTTCTGGATTTTTGTATTGATTTGATATCTTTTTGGAGGTTGTCTATTTTTATAGATTTGTTGGCTATTTCTTTATTTTTTGTGTCCTATAGATCCTTTTTTTACTTATTAGTTCTGACATTTGAGCATTCTTCTCTTTTTCTTCTTCTAACGAATTTTTTACCTTCATATTAGTTTCCTGAGTTTGTTTCAAATTATGTAGTTCTGTTTTGAAATATTTTACTTCTTTTTCTTGATCATTATATTTCTTTTTGCTTTGTATATATTCTAACACTTTTGGTCTTTCGAATTCCAGTTCACTAACTTGGATTTCTATCTTATCATTCTTCTCCTTAATTTCTTTCTCTGCATTTTTTAGTTTTGCTTGCAGGTCCTTAATTTCTTGTTTCTTTTCTTTTTTATTTTCTGCACCTTGTTGTTGCATTTCACTGATTTTTTTTTCTAGGCTTTTCAGTTGTTTTTTTCTAGGCTTTTCAGTTGTTTTTCTTTTTTATTTAGCAATTCCTTGATTCCATTATGTTCTTCTTCTAATGCTTTAATTTTGTATTCCGTTCCTTTTAATTGAGTCTGTAATATTTCTATTTCTTTCTCTTTTTTATTTGCTGGTTTTTTTATCATTTCTTTTATTATTCTGTTGTTCTGTTTTGAGGTTTCCGATCTCTATTTCTAAATTTTCCACCTTCTTTGTATATTCTTCTATTATTTGTTCTTTTTCTTTTATTTGTTCCTCCAGCTCATTTACTTGTTCTTCAAATTCATCTATTTCTTTCTGATATATTTTCCTATCTTCCTCAATACAGGCTATCTCACTTGCTTTTTTAATTAATTTTCCTGATGTTTCACTCTCAGAATGTCTTATTCTATCTATTATATATGTTAGATATGCATTTGCTTCTTTAGTACTTCCTTTTGTTTTCTTTTTCACTAATTTTTCATAAATTAGTATGATGCGATAAAGGTTTAGCTGTCCTGCCTTGTTTAATGAAAATTTTGGTAGTTCTGTTAAATCCGGTGTTGATATACTTTTTGTTCTTTTTCCTTTCAGTCCTTTCTTGTTTTTAACCCTTGCTATTAGATTTCTGTCTGTTTCTTCTATTTTACTATCATAATCATAGTTGTTATCTTCTTATGAGATATAATCGCCTTCTTCTTCATTCTCTTCTTCCTCTATTTCGTCTCTATCCTTCGATATAGATATACTTTCCATAAGGCTGCTTGCAAGCCAGTCCGTCTTATATTTTCTCTTGTTCTTTTATAGATATCATATGGTGATTTTAGTCTTGGAGTGTCATGAACTGAACTGGATCTGTGTTTTACTTCTTTTGAACCTTCATTTTCTTTTTTCTGTATTTCAGATACGTTTAATTTCTCTCGTGACGTCCTTTCCTTTTGACTCACTCCGATTTTATTGTTCGTATCCTTTAATCCTACCGAACTTTCCTCAAATTTCTTTTTGTTCTGCATTTTTGGAGTTGATGTCAGTTTTTGAGAGCCAAAGTCGTTTTTGAAAGCGGGTTTATTAGGAGCCATTTTTCTAACGTTGTCTGCGTATGGTAATGTCCTTGTGATATTTATGGATTGTAGATAATGATTTTCTTGTAGATTTCAGATTGGAGATTGCTACAGTT
The DNA here is from genome assembly GCA_963932465.1 of Maratus speciosus. Lineage (NCBI taxonomy): Eukaryota > Metazoa > Arthropoda > Arachnida > Araneae > Salticidae > Maratus > Maratus speciosus. The sequence continues at coordinate 337,735,063 of OZ010788.1, forward strand.
ATTTTGATTAATCTCAAAATCAGAGAGATAACTTAAATATGCTGAAGTATTTGTTGAATTAATTTTTCTCTAAAATATTGGTTCCAACTGTTAAATAACTCCACTACTTTAGTCAGCGGTGGATCTTATGACTATATATTTTTTTAAGATTTTAGTTCCTTTAATGTAAAATTTTTAAAAGATGATATTTGGAATAATAATAATAATAAAGGTCTGAGGATACACTAGGCCCCCACCATACATCATTGAAAGAAAAGTATATAGAAAGAGAAAGCAAAAACCGATAGTCGTAACTATCGAAAATGACTAAGATAAATAAATTTTGAATAATTGGGAATAATTCTTTGAATAAATAATGAAACAAAATAAAGTAAATCTAAGATAGATAAAAGTTTAAATGCCAAAATAAATAAAAAAAGGGGGTTGTCGTTGAGGTGGCCTCCTGTGCTGCTGGAGAATCAAAACAGTCTTTAGTCTATTTAAAAATACACAATAATGAGTACAAATTAGATACATTTTACTTTCCATTGATTCAAGATATTACCCAATGTAACATATCTAAATATTTCAAAACACTTCAAGTGAAACTTTAACATGGTCCTTCCCCCACTTCCCAAAAAATGTGAGAGGCTGGTGGCAGGAAAAGGAAATAAATGCTTAAAAACTGGGCAAGGGGGGAAAAAGCAAGGGAAGACTCAAGGAAACCATGCCGGGTGGAATGAAATAATGTGGTTAGTACTATTGTTAAAAATGACACGAACCTACCAGTTTAATAAGCCATAGTCACGCCGTACTTGCCCGAAATAGAGATGCATGTAAGGGCACTTTATATGATATGTAGTTATTTATTGTAGTTGGGAACTAAGTATTACCTGTGAATAAACGTTGGCCAAACAGAGCTCGATAATTGCCTTAATTATTAAAAAAAAGTTTGAAAAAGGTATGGTAATATTCGAGGTAGAAAAAGTTTATGACAAAGGACCAACACTTTATCCACCGACTAAAAACGTAGAAGAAGAAAAAGGTCGCTAACTTAAAAATTGAAGAAGTAGCATAAGTTAGGCTAAATTAATATTTGAACTTGAAAATCTGCAGTGGGACCATTTCAGGACATGCTTATAATAACTGACAAAAAAGAATTAGGACTTTAACTTAATTAATAAAAAAAAAAATAGTCAAAAGTTAGGCAAAACTAGTAGTAAAAATAAGAAACAGTACGGAATTCGAATTGGGACAAAGTTAAAATAGGAAAACATATTAATCCAAGAAAAAACAATGATGATAGCATTAAAAGCAAAAAAGTGTCAAATGTTAAGGAAAAATGTAAGATAAATAAAAACTGGTTATAACGGCGTTACCGTTATATATTCATTATTCCTCCTTTTCCCCTCAAAAATCAACTTTTAACTTTACTCGTTTATTATAAATTGTCATTATTCTCCCCCCCCCCCTTCAAATAAAATATTTAGTTTAAATTTGACATTTTAGAGTTAATTTCATATGTCTTTATTCATTCTCTTCCCCCTCCCCCCCCTCTCACTACTGTAAGTTTCGCTTTTACTTTTTTAAAGTCTTTTCAAATGCAGACATCATTTATCTCGGTTCCTTTTTCTGTCTTTCAAAGTCACACGATAGAAAAAGATCTTAACCGCAGTTATTTTCCATTGAAATAAAGTAAAAGAATATAATACAAATGAATCTCTTTTCGCTTTGCAGCCGACGTTATCTAATGCATATTTTCCCAGCCTCTGGGCTTGCATTAGTATTCAATTCTCACCCTTGTACTCTGTCGGATACAAACCATATGCCCATTGCTGACTAATTTGCAGCTGCAGTTAGATCTAACGTGCATATAAAAATCACGTGTTCCTTTCTTTAACCACTTTTCCTTACCGCAAGAATGTTAAGAAACGTGTAACCATATAGCCGCGCCACGGCGTAAGTTTGAATTCTACGTAATACTTCGAGATGCCTCTGATTCCTTTGTCCACGCCACCAATATTCATCGCCAATACTGTACAGATGTTGCTATTCATCTCGCCAATGAGTGAGTGATTGTAATGAATAATTTACCACTACTGCCTCTGAACTTGAGTGGGACAGACCTCGGCTCTCTGCCCTTCGGGGGGCTGCCCCGTCGGGCAGTCCCGTCTGACTTCTCCCGTCCACTGTACTATCATGGTTCTCCCTTTAAAAAGCTTCATAATAAAGAAATAAGTCCTCAAAATCCTCGTGTTGGAGTTTTTTTTCATTCATCCACGAACCTGGACTCTGCTCTAATAATTAATCTCCTCTATACAAAATTGGTGCCATTGCCCAGATTTTTTTCTCCAACAGTAATAAAAAAAAAAAAAATAAAATACGAGGAGAAGTTTCAATCCGTTCCCTTTTTTTCTTATCAGCGACGCGAAAGGATGACCATGGGCCCGTTTTTTTTTTCCCCACGGGAGTTCGGGCTTCCTCATCCAACTTCGAGCACTCATTCTCCGGCGTCATCTTTACGGGACTTCCCCTGCCCTCACCGCCCTGATGAACTATTGTGCTGTCGTTGCCGGCGATCCCTCAACATCTCTCTGTGATTCTGCTGTCTCAGGTCTCAGCTGCAATCTCCTTCGAAGGTGACTACCCCCATCCTTTGCTGACTTTTCCTGATTCAATATTCTGTTGTTTCTCCAAAGCCTGACTCAAGAATATATAAACTTCTATCGTGTAATCGTCAATAAAGTCGAGAAACCTTCTCCGATAGCGGTGCGCTTCGCTCAAAAAAAAAGGACACATCTGAACGGTAAACTGCTACGTCGGTCCTGTGATGTGCATTCACCTGAAAATAACCACCCCACTCCTAAAAAAAAAAAAGGTGATTTTCACCTGTTTGTGTGATTTCTGCGATTCCATTCCGTGTGACCGCTTAGTGTAAAATTGTGTCTCCAATAACGCTCTGTTCTACTTATGAAATAATATTTTCTTCATCCATATCCAAGGGAATCTCCATCAGTGTGTTTTAGATTCCTGTTTTGTGAAAAGAAAAAGTGCCATCTGCTCCATAGTTTCCCATAAGGGAAATGTTTTGTGAAAAAGTCCTCACCTAGCTGTGGTATGAAATATCCGCACAAGTAACACACATTTTAAACAAAGTTCTCAGTGCAACAAGTCCAGGAATTGTGCGCTGTTTTCCTTTGTTTGTGATTTATGTTTACAGTGCAAAGTGTCCAGGAATCCCACAGATTTGGTGACAAAATAATGAAATATGCTAAAAAGATAGATAATTTCGTGAAAGTGTCATCTTGTGTTAATATAACAAATTGTGTCCGAAGCAATAGTCAAAAAAAAATCCGATTTACTTTGTGCTTCCTTGTGGTGATACCTCCAATTTTCCTAAAAAAAAAATATAGAATGCACCAAGTGTGCCATGAAGTTGAGGAATAGTGTTTTCATTTTGTGATGTGTTATCAAGAGAAAAAAAAAAAAAAAAAAAATACCCTAGTGTGCGCGAATGATTCAGTTTAAAAAAAAAAAAAAGAAACCACTCTGCACCTAAAAAAAAAAAAGAGTGTACTAAATCACAATGCACACGTTGTGTCAACTATCATTCAACATCTTTATAGCATTCAGAGTACGAAAATAGGACGTTAATGATATTTTTGTTTCAATTTCTTTTCCGTTGCAAATTGTCACTAAAATCTTTTTATTTTACTTTTTTTTTTCTTAAAAAAAAACAAGCGTTGTTTTTCCCATCGATCTGTTTTGGTACTCCAAATGAATGCTCTCTACAAAAATGACATACTAGTTCAACGAATCAAATGAAAACACAGTTTGCATGTAAGTATGAACAGGGAATACTTTTATATTAAATTATTTACTCTAAATTGTTATAACCTTTTTTCTTTCTTTTCAATATCAGTAAATATTATCAGTTTCTATCCATGTTATGGTTCCCTATTCATACTTGTACTTTTACCATTTGGATTTTCACAAGTTTGTTGATTTGTCAGCTTGAAAGGAGAAATCACTTCTGAATTATTTTTTATAATATCTTTAACGGTGATAGCATATTAGCTCCTTATTATCTTCTTCCAAGCTGCGTTTGTTTGTTTGTTTGTTTTAAGTACTTTTTGCAGTTAAAATGATAAAAATTATTATACTTTTATTAATATTTCACTTATAATGTTTTTATGGTTTAATCATGACAAACTTCTCATATTTTTTTTTCTCTTACGTGAATTTACATAAAGATGCTATGTTTCCTTTTTCGTAAAAATGATTTTTATGCATTCAAAAATCTAGAGTTTAACCCTTTTGCCCCACTGGCGTACTTTGAAAGTACACTTATTCTGCCGATAGGCAACAAAAAAAGTTCTCTGCTCCAGATTTTGCAGTATTTGATATTTTTTTATAAATATGTGCATATTTCGCTCACAACATTTACACATTTTCACTTGTGTGTGACATTTGCACAATTATTCTCAGCATATGTTGCTCGACTCTGACCTTATTTGTTTTTTTTTTTTGTATTTTAAACCAGATTTACAATTTAATTACCTGTTTTTTTTATTTTATTGAATTTCGGAAACTTTAATCCAACTGGATGTTGACAGAAATTTAACTTTCAGAAATGTTGTGATTGATACACTCATATTATTTTTTTACATTCCCCCCCCCCCCCCCCCCCCCACCTCCATGTTTTTTTTTCTTTTGTGTATAATTTATTTATGCAACTTATTGAGTTTTATTTTATGTGCATGCATTTCATTTCTGATAACTAGAGTTTTTGCATACATACACCTTTTTGAAATACTAGTATTATTTATTTTGCATTATTTGTGTTGCTCTCTCAAAAAAAAAATTCTTCCATTTTGGCTGTCAAAAAAAAGTAAACAACAGAAATTAAATAAACACCAGAAAATAAAAAAAAGATTTTGCAGATAACAGACACTTCACCAGTTTATTTTTAAAATATGGCAGCTAATGATGAAAATGCTATTTGTGACTTTAATCACCCCATTTCTGTATCTCCATGGGTAGATTATTTTGAGGAGATATTATTTAGATATTCGGATTCCATTAATATGGAAGCCACATCTATTCAAAATTCACTTAAGACCGAAAATGCTGCATCCATGTCTGAAAATATTATAGATTTCCTTCAGATCATTAAATTCAATTTTCATGTGCTTAAACTAAACTTTAATGTTCTAAAGGATGATTATTCCAAATTAAAACAGGATAAAGATAATTTATTTCTTGTAAATCAGAAACTTTTAGAGAGATTACATGAAATCACAGGCAAACTGAAATGTAAGAAGAAGCTAACTAAAGGTAGTAAGACTATGGTTGATCAGGTGGTAGATGTCAACAACAAACTCCCTCCATCGGCCCTAGATAAATTTACACAAACTATCCCCTCTTATATGTGTAAACAAGAAAAGTTACCACAACTAGAAAATCATAAAAAAGACACATATCTTAGCTCCGACCTGCACACTCAAGGTAAGCACAATGAAATATTTACAGCTATTAGCGATTCCTCTCTAAAGTCCTTATCCCCTGCTAAACTTAATGTACCTAGGCCTATTCGTATCATTAGTTATAACCTCCCTGAAAATTTAAATATTCCTGATATCTTGTTTGGTATCTCAGATTTAATCCATATACCTGAACCTGTTTTTCACTTTGTTAAAAAGTACAAGCTCCTACATAGTAAGTCCTTTAATTGGATCTTTGAGCTTGCACCACAGGATGCTAGGCAATTATTAATGCATAAGGAAATTATGATACAATCAAAACCGTACCCTGTTAAACCATATATAAATGTTAAACGTTGTTTTAGATGCCAGGCATACAATGTTCATATTGCAATTTCGTGTCATAATGACATTAGATGCTCGGTGTGTGCCTTGCCACACATTGACCCTCAGTGTAGAAATCCTCCAAAATGCATTAATTGCATTAGAAATAATGATAGCAATAACACCAACTTTGACATTTTCCACAGTGCTTTTGCACCTTATTGTCCATCATTAAAAAAATTCATCAAGCAAATGCGAGAAAAAGTATACAACTGCAATACATTCCCATAAACATCTCATACAGCTTCCTTTTTTAAAAAAAAAACAAAAACAATGTAACATACATTTTACATTTTTCGTTTTTATTTAACACACATTACTGTGAAGGAGTTACTATCTACAGCATTCCTTTTAAAATTTTTATTTTCCTATACATTTACATACATATGTCAGTTTTCGACAACATTATTCATACTGATTTGATGTTTAAAGTTAACTTAATTCTTTCAAGATTTTTTTTATAAACACAAGTGTACAGTAGGTTGCTTTTTCATTTGATTATTAAGCCGGCAAATGGTTAAATGAATCTCGAAATGGAACATTTGTGAAAATTGTTCTGATGCGGGTCATCAGACATTGGGATTTTCACATTTGAGGTAGATGTTACTGAAAGAGTACACATTAATTCAACTTTAAAAAATTCATCATTACACTAGTTAAATTTATAGATTTATTTTTTTTAGAAATTTGGATATAATTTCACTTGTTAATCTTAGTTAAGCTTATTTACTTACATTTCATCACACAAGTAGCGTTTCCTGGTTACATTTTATCCTTTTCCACTTTCCTTTACTTAAAAGCACAATTTTTTTTTTGGTTTATTTGTTTTAATTTTAGGCGATGCATTTTTGTACTTGTGATACAATGCTCTTGGTTCCATATGTACACATTGGGTTTGTGTTCATAGTTTTACACCTGAGTTCATAGGCTATACATCTGAGTTCATAGTTCACTGAGTTCATAGAAAATACACTTTACACGAGTTCATAGATAAAACACTTTACACGAGTTCATAGTTCACTGAGTTCATAGAAAACACACTTTACACGAGTTCATAGCTTTGTCAATTCTTTGTGTACTTCAGGGACCAATTGCACTATCATTTTTGTTTCATGACAATACTTAGTTCATAGAATTTTTCCTTACACACATGAGTTCATTGTAAGTTTTTTTTTTTTTTTTTTTTTTTTTTCTCACACATTTCAGTTCATCGTATTACTTTTACACTTTAAGTCAGTGAAATACTTGCTCATAATTTGTGCATTCAGGTACTTAGACTGCTGTGTTCACAAACATACATCTAAGTCGTTGAAATTTTCTTTTTTTTCACTGACATACACTGTTTTAGTTCTTAGTGAAATACTTTTTCTTTGATTCATTCATTGAAATACACTTTTTTTCTTTGGTTCATACAGATACACTTACAATTTAGTTCATTGATATTAGTTCATTGATATTACAACTGAGTTCATTGATATTTTGTTTGGTAAAAAAAAAAAAACACACATTATACACAATTGAAAATATTTTGTTTCTAGGTTTCTACGTTACACATTAAGATATTTTCTTTTTTGTTTTCATTATACCAGGAACTACTTTTGACCTCACATGATATGCACAAATTAAACATGTATTAAAAGATTACGTTTTAACACATTCTTAATTTTTCCATTTTTATTATATTTCTTTTATGCCATGACATTTCATGTCACCATCACTTTGTTTCACAACAAAGAATGCCCAGTTTACAGGATGCTACCCCTTCACATGCATTTTCTTTACATTTTAAACTTATGATGTTTTTTTATTGTTTTCATCACATTTGTTTTGGTTTTCTACATGTACATAATTACACGTTTCCTTTTAAATTTTGAGATTAAATAAAATCTCTGGTTAAGCTTCACTTAGACAATACATACGTCTAAGATATTATGTCGTTCTTGTAATAACATAACTTCACAATAACAAAATTTTTTTTTTTCGTTTTTAGCATTAGTAACCTAGTGCAGCTACACTAAATGTTTAAAACATTAGTTAAGGTCATACAATACACATACAGTTCAAATCCTACTCGATACATTGTAAGGAATACAAAGTTAGAATTTACTTAAAAAAAAAAAAAAATTGTGGTTGTTATACTTACCGATCATGTCACCAGTCTCTCCACACACTCGGATTGTCCTTTTACCATTGATATGTGAGATATTTATCTCAGTTTTTTTTTATTATTTTTAATTTATCCCCTCTGAAGTTTTGTTCCCGTTCAAAATTTTTGCCCTAAGGGTCCAAACTTCATTGTGTAGAGAGACAAAACCCTTGAATTGTTGTTTCAATTCAATAAACAAAACTTTTTATATGATACATTGACGCATGCTCCTTTGAAGATCAATGTGATCTTTGGGGAGCAGGGACCTAGGTATCACTTGGTGTCTGGGTCTCATAACTCCCACTCCCCCTAGGGCTGATGTTCTAAACTGACGCCATCACACTTGTTTATTAACAAGATTAAGGGCTACACCCATTCATAGGCATGCTATATGCATCCCGTTCTTTTGTAGTCCTGTGCGGTGTGCACAAAAACCAATTTTCTACTCTTTTATTTTTTTATATTTTTTTTCATTTAGCTTTTATTCACAGACATGCATATGTCATTTATTTTCTATTTCATTTTAAAGTAGTATCTGTGTATTTTGTTGCTTGCACTTATATTATATTATTTTTATTTTGAGAAGATATTATAACAAGTTACTAAAAAAAATATTTACTTCTCTTATTTTGGTCATGAAAAATGCTGGTACCAGCCTCTTAATCAAATACTAAAAAGATATTTAAAAAGGATCCTGTTAAATCAAAAAAATATTATTTGCAATTTCTTGGTGACTGACTAATGAATACCAAGATAAGAATAAAATAAAAAGGCGCCATTTATCATGACCTGAAAAGTTTTGCTGTATGCAAACATTCAAAGAATTGCAAGCACACAGTTATATGTTATATGTATATATATATGGAGGCTTATCTTTCTTATTATGTTATATCTGTTTTAAATACTTATATGTATGGAGTGGACAAAGTAATCTTCAAATATAAAAAAAAAACTGTTCTTCAAGATTCACAGTTTTTTTTTTCTGGTGGTAATGGGTGATATATATAACGGCGTTACCGTTATATATTCATTATTCCTCCTTTTCCCCTCAAAAATCAACTTTTAACTTTACTCGTTTATTATAAATTGTCATTATTCTCCCCCCCCCCCTTCAAATAAAATATTTAGTTTAAATTTGACATTTTAGAGTTAATTTCATATGTCTTTATTCATTCTCTTCCCCCTCCCCCCCCTCTCACTACTGTAAGTTTCGCTTTTACTTTTTTAAAGTCTTTTCAAATGCAGACATCATTTATCTCGGTTCCTTTTTCTGTCTTTCAAAGTCACACGATAGAAAAAGATCTTAACCGCAGTTATTTTCCATTGAAATAAAGTAAAAGAATATAATACAAATGAATCTCTTTTCGCTTTGCAGCCGACGTTATCTAATGCATATTTTCCCAGCCTCTGGGCTTGCATTAGTATTCAATTCTCACCCTTGTACTCTGTCGGATACAAACCATATGCCCATTGCTGACTAATTTGCAGCTGCAGTTAGATCTAACGTGCATATAAAAATCACGTGTTCCTTTCTTTAACCACTTTTCCTTACCGCAAGAATGTTAAGAAACGTGTAACCATATAGCCGCGCCACGGCGTAAGTTTGAATTCTACGTAATACTTCGAGATGCCTCTGATTCCTTTGTCCACGCCACCAATATTCATCGCCAATACTGTACAGATGTTGCTATTCATCTCGCCAATGAGTGAGTGATTGTAATGAATAATTTACCACTACTGCCTCTGAACTTGAGTGGGACAGACCTCGGCTCTCTGCCCTTCGGGGGGCTGCCCCGTCGGGCAGTCCCGTCTGACTTCTCCCGTCCACTGTACTATCATGGTTCTCCCTTTAAAAAGCTTCATAATAAAGAAATAAGTCCTCAAAATCCTCGTGTTGGAGTTTTTTTTCATTCATCCACGAACCTGGACTCTGCTCTAATAATTAATCTCCTCTATACTGGTAAGATTTTTAAAAGTGGGACAGTGTAAGAACAATATAATAACTAAGGTAGAAGAAAAACCAGGCTTCTAGCTCAAAGAGCAAAAAAAAGTAGCAAAAGTTAAGAATAGGGGTGGGGGGGGGGATGGGCAATTTTGAAAAAGATTAAATCGTTAAGTATCCATTAGTAAAAGGTGTTGAAATGATGAAAATAAAGACGCTATGAGCTAAAATAAAAAGTCGCCCCATTCCGCCCCTCCTGCCAAGGCTCCTGATTGAGCTAGAGCAAAGTCGATGGCCGCAAAAGAAGCAGGGGGAAAAGTTTATTTAGACAGTGTACAGCTAATATTGACGCAGTAAAAATGCCCTCTGAGCAATAGTTTCCGAGATAAATGCGAATTTGTAGACTATGCACGAAATAGTTACAGACCCATGCCCCAAGAGTCAGAAATACCAAAAGAATTTTTAAAGTATCATTATTAGAAACGCATCGTATTCTAATGGGATAGCACAGGTAATGAATCTAATGATCCAAGAAACGAAATGGCGGATTTCTAACTATAACTTTGCATATATAGAAATTTTCTTATATACTTTTAGTAGTGCACCCCATAAGACCCAAAAATAACATTTTAATATTAGGCATTGTAATGGGATAGCTAAATTAATTTAGTATTTAAACTAAGAAAAAAGATGGCGGTTTTCTAATTATAACTATGCTTATTTGATTGTATTTGCTAAGAATTTAAGCTGATCTCCCCATAAGACTCAGAAACTCCTTTACTTTCATTAGGAATTTCGACACAACCCCCTGAGACCTAATAACTGTAGTTGAGAATATGATATGTCCTTTTAAAAAGAACCGGTATTATTTAAGTTAGTATAACCAGCATAAAAGATTTTGGAAAAACTGGGTGTCGGATAATGTCAGTAATGATTATTATTAAGCCAATCACATTGCTGCTTTTGAAATGACGTCAAATGGGGTCACTCTGTAATGCAGGTAATCTGGCTGTTCTGTCAGGAAAAATCAAAGACAAAACAACTAAAGATTGTAAATTACATCAAATCCAATACATGAAACAAAAAACCACCAGCCTTTCAAACGCGAAAGAACAATTTTTATCACTTTTCAAATACAAAATAAAATACTTAGGAATAAGATTTTAAAAATAAATCACACCGCTGAAAATCTTAAATTTAAGCTTTCAGAAACATGTAATAGTTAAGCAGAATGAATAGGTTAAGATAGTTAAAAATGCAAATTAATAAGTAAACAAAAATGCTTAGCGCTATGGGAAAGTGGAGGAAACCAAAATTTTCAATACAAATTTTAGGATTTTTTTTAAATATAAAAACACTGCCCAGAAACACATGGGGGGAAGCGGAGCAAAGCTTGAACTTTAGAGAACACAAACCAAGTATTAGATTGTCAAAATAATTAAGGGAAAGTTAAAAATAAGCTACTTGAAAAGATGTCAACAACTCCAAAAAACCCATGTATTTCCATGGGCGGTGACTAATACAAAAACCAGAAAATGACACCTTTTAAAATGCTCAGAAAATACACAAAACATGTTCAAAACTTATAAATCACGGTAAATTCTGAAAGCTTATACTCTAATTGATTTCAAATATGCATAATTTTACGTTAACTCTGAAAAAATAGCAGTTAAAAATGTTAAAGAATTCCAATGATTACCCAATGTAAATCCTATGGGAAATCGAAAGTTAAAATTCTGAAAACGACACTTTTTAAAATGCTCCGCAAATCATCAAAACCTGACGAAAACTTTAAAATTATAGTTACAAACTGATCTACGTATTATAAAGTATCTAAATTGAGCAACTGTTTTCAGTTTCCTTTTTGTTATGATTGTTTACTGAGCATGTCAAAAATGTCATTTTTGCCATTAAAACGAAAATGGCTCGTTAGTGTTGCAAAAGTGTTCTGACTTTATACATCCATAACTATTGAACTATACAAGGTAAAAACATATACGAGTTATCAAAATGATGGAAATGAATATAGATATTGAAACACTCAATGGTTTTCAAAAACTGATAGGTTAAGACTGTTATATAAGATAAGCACAGGAAGTCAATGCACACTATTGAATCCAAGAGTCATGGAATACGAAAGTAATAGAAAGTTTAAATGTTCATAACTCCTGAACTAGGGCACATAACAACATAAACTTTATACCAAAATGAAGATAATGAAGCAGCAAAAAGAATGATATATAGTGGAAGGCGCTAGCTCACACCATTTTGGGCAAATTAGCCGATCTCCCGGAGCTTTTGCAGAGCGATGCGACGCATGTCAGAGATATGAAGGAAAGCACTAAAATATTTACAAGGTCCACGGATTTCTAAGAAGTTTGACTCCATTATTTAAGATTACAAAATTTCTATTTAATATTTAAATTGCATACTTGTAATCGTCGCATTTAATCTCAGAATTTTTAATATTTTTCTGAAACGAAAAATTCTATCAAAAATTGTGGCAGAACTCGTTAGGTTCTACATCAGAACTCCCTATTTTGTTAGAAAATTTCACTGTATCAAGTTTCCTACTGTTTTCCACCGGGTTAAGGCCACTTTTTTTCTCAGCCTTCATATTGTTTGTGGGCGATACGACCCCTATTACAGTTTTTAAGGTTCTGTATTAGATTTTGTCGGTTGTATAGGCGAGAGCCTAAATAAGTACATCATACTTGAAAATCGGTCATATGATCGACGTATAGGTATGTAGAAGGGCCGTAGATTTAGAGCCCCATATTCAACCATTTAGTTTCCTAAAAATTTTGAGTTGTTTTAGACCTCTATTTGAATCTTCTTCGTGATGTTTGAAAATCTCAATTTTTTATCAAGCCAAGATATTTAGTTTGGGTGATCTCTTCAAGTAAGTGCCGAAAATTCTATTTTTAAAATGAAAATTTTGTCTGTTTCCTTGATCTGTTGTGAGAACACTCAATTTGGTTTCCCCTATGTTTATTTTCAACTTTAGGTCCCTAGATCAAGAATAAATTCATATCATATTAAGATTTAGAGCTGTTTCTAAGAGCATCACGTCAGCTTTTTTGTACCACTAGACGATGTCGTTAACACAGCAAGGACTCGCAGCTTCATTGCTAATATAGCGGTGTATGGTGTTCACGTACAGAAGGAAGAGGAGAGGGCTAAGCATTGATACTTGTGAAACATCTGAACAAGATCTGAGGATCTCATAATTTTTTCCGCTTATTTTAACAAAAAAAAAATTCTTTCTCTGAGGACGTCGTCGACCCATAGTAGAGAATTGCCAGATATTCCGATTTCGTTTAAAATTTTAACGCACTTCTGCAGACTCAGTGGAAAGCTGCGGAGAAATCTAAAAACAAAGAAATGAATTTTTTATGAAAATTTCCCCTAAATCCTTCAATATTTGACTGAACTAGGTAGAGCAGTTGGCAAACAGTTCTGTGTTGAGCTCTGTAAGCAAATTTGGTGAAGTAAAGCGCTTTTATGTTTGATAAGACAGGTCATTATTCTGAATGAATAATCCTTTCCGACAGCTTACGAATAGTGCTGGTTAATAAAATAGGCCGGTAGCTCTTGAAATATGTGGCATCTTTGCCTGCCTTGGAATTATTATTCACTTCTTCCATGATTTAGGTAATTTACCAGTTTTCGGCATCAATTAAAAATCCGAAGAAGGAGCTGCTGAGCCATATTCCTGTGTTTGATCATGTGGTCGAAAATAAAGTCAATACCATGAGATCTGTTAGTATCTAAACCTGGAACGCCTTTAGATTCTGAGTTTTTCAGTACTTATTCTGTTTTATGATTCTTTTGTAGATTCGTCTTTGTTTTTTGTCTTCTCTCACGAAATCCACATTTTAAAATAATTTTTCAGTCAACCGATAAACTGAAATATATTAAAGAAACAGTAGTCAAGAGAGAAAACACGTATTTAAAAAATTCTCTGTTTAGCATGAATCATTTTCGCAACATTATGTTAAAAAATCACCTAAACATTGAAGGGAACAACCTGAATTGAAAATATATCTTTGAAAAATTTCCTGTTACGTACAGGAAAACCGTCATTTTTCAGTCTTGGATGTTCTTGCCTCAGAATACTTTGTTTTCAGAAAGGTGTAATCTTCATTATATTGATACACATTGATTAATCACTTAAACCAGTGCCAATAAAAATTTATGTTGACGGAATGTTGGTTAAATTGCAATAGATTTTTTTAAAACAGTTGTACACAATATCTAAAACTACTGTAATATGTTAAAGTCCCTTCCATCATGTGATAGTTAAAGAATTATATCAGACGTTCATTCCCTTTTGTTAATTCTTGAACTCTTGGCCCCTCAGCTTGGCGACATATGTGATTCTGTTAGTTTAAATACAATCTCAATGTGCTCATGCAATCTTTACAATCTGTTGTATTTTGTAATACACGCCGTAAGCTCTATCACTGTTTTCTACCTTTGTATTCCAGCATAGTAAATACAGTCAAAAATGTAACAGCAGTAAAATCAGACAGTAGTGACAGAAAATGTAAAGAAGTTGTAATTATTTGTACACGAAGAATATGTGAAAATTAAGAAGCAAGAACGGAAAACTGTATGATTTCTAAACATTATTTCCAAACAATTTTCATTCCTGATGCCTTAATCAGTTAAAGTAAAACATACTTTTTAATACGTTACGAAAACTTTGCTGTAAAAGTAAAAGAAGAAACCTTTGGATTTTTATTCATAACATTTACGATTATTGTATTAGCAATTACTATACATTTTCAAGTAAATAACGGGAAAAACACTTACTATTCCCATAATTGGTTTTGTCGTTTGGAAGGAAATCAATCCTACCAAAAATTTGACAGGTGAGAGGTAAAAATTTATATTCGACAAATCTCGGAGTGTCAAGCACATTCTATTAACTTATAAAATGTGTGGAATGGCCCAGTAGTTTTTTCGCAGTTTTGAAACAACTTTTATCCTTAAGAAATTATAGATGTAGATATTATTAGTCCTTCATCACTTTTATATGTGCTCAAACACGATGCATACATATTAGATCATAATTAAAATAATTCTACTTGAGGCCCTTATTCATATTTGAAATCAAGCATTATTATGTATAACTATATGTATAACTATTATAATGAATAACTATACTAGAAAACTGTAATAGAATTTCATTGAATTTTGCATTTATACATTAAATTCCAGATCTATGCTTATTTTATTCTCATAATCAAATGTATGTATGAAACGCTTCAAGTTTATACCTCATTTCAAGATGATATGTATTTAAACACACTTATTTGTATGCAAATCAAAATATTTTCTCTATTGATTATGTATTTAGTATTATTTTCTGCGCAGGTTTGTTAAGAGAACAGGTTGAAAACAGCGTTGAAAACAGTTTTAGTAACAGCGCTGCTTTATTTTGTTCGGGTAAAGATCAGCACTCTAATAAAGCATTGTACTACATCTTTTCAGGATGAGATGATGTATGGATAATGCTTTTGATTGATTGGTTAGTTTCTGCTCGTATTTGGGTAATGATGTTGTTGTATGATGTTGAGTAGTGACAAATTTTGATATTTATAGAATTTCGTTTGACAATTATCTATATTTTGATTGATATTTCGGATATACTGCAGTATTACAAATTAACAAGTGTATAAAGTCGCATGTTATATTTGTAAATTAAATTCATTGATTATCAGTTAAAACATGGAATGTTATTCCTTCATTCTTGATATGGTTAGTTCAAACTATATGGATGCAACATGAAGTTTTTAAAGAGACAATTTTTTATAAAAATTATAGAATGATGCATCAAGTGTTTTAAAAATTTTTATCAATGTTTTGCAATTAGTAACATGGTATAAAATATTTTCAGTTAATAAATGCATTTTGTTAGGCAGATAGTTTTACAAGATAGTGTAATTTTTTTTTCTCTTAATTAAGCAAAAATAATTTTAATATTTATTTATTTTTACTGTAACTCAAAAAAGTATGAAATTTGTACGTATACGCAAGACGTTTAATAAGTACTAAACTAGAAACAAACCTTAAACAATAATCAAGATAATCATATTCAGAACAAAAAAAATATTGTATGGGAAAACAACTGCACATCTGTAATTTTTCAGATGAATACAACGTTTTTTAATTAAATTGATTATTTTTTTTTTATCATAGTTATTGGAAAAGTGTTTGGAACAATCATTGTTTAAATTGTAAAAGAAAATTCGTAAAAATATGGATAACGCTTGTTTTGTAAAAGACAATTTATCAGGATATTTAGCTCCATCAAATATATTTTGAAATACCATTTCGGTGCCTTCCGATATATTTATAAATCGAAATTTGTTTTTTCTGAAAAATACGAAAATTATATCAGCAATATGAGTACCAGTATAATTTTCGTATTTTTAAGGAGCTTTATACAATGTAATTGAATTTTTTTTTACAACAGTTAGAACAGTTTAATTATAAGAGTAAAATATGTGTAAAATCTTTCCAGGGTAAAAGGTAAGATGTTTTTAAAAGCAACGAAGAAATTTTATTTATTATTTTTCTGAATTAAAATAATAAATTTGCTTTAAAAATAAACATGATTTTAAACTGAATAAATTCAGCACTTTTCTTAAAAAATTCTACTAAAGCAAAGATCAAATTTTGTTTACAATTTTGTCTACATAAAAATTTCCTTTATGCATTCTAAATTTCCTCTACTTTTTTGGGGGGTCAATTTAGATAATGATAAATTTTATGTCTATGGTTAAAAATCGTGAATTAAGCAACTTAACCATGAATGTTTAATTTTTTTATTCGACATTTCTTTTTAAGCACTACATTGCGCACTAGCTTAAATATAAAAAATGAAAATCATTATTTAAAAAACACAGAAAAGTTGTAAATTTCATTACTATGGCATTGTCCCAAGCTTCAAATTGATTAATCGAAACCTTTATTTTTCAGAACTGGAAAGCTTTGAGATAGGTGTTCAATCTTTAGCCCGTTGGTACCAATCACCAAGCAACCACTATTTTATATTAGAAAAAAAAAAACATCTGATTAAATTACAGCATATTTTCGATTAAATAAGGCGAAGATTACTTTTCGAGAATTGTGGTTGTAAACGATTCTTGGCAAAAAAAATCATGGCCTCATACTTTAGAACAAAAACCACACGCTCATATGGGGAATATTTTGTATCTCTATTTTTTATATATTTCGTACTTTAGATGAAACAGAAAAAATTTCTAATAATTATCTCCAGTTAAAGTTCGTCACTAAAGGTAATTATCGTAACCATGTAACAGAGTAATTTTTCATTGATCTCTCTGCGAAATGGTACTTTAATATGATAAAGTTCTTAGATGGTACATTTACACATGTTCTAATGAAAACTAAATGGCTATTTTTTTTAAACTATGCAAATACTACTTCACTTTATTCCCCTTGTTCCGAAATTTTAATTGGTGAATTTATTATATATCATTACCTAGTTTATTATTTAATAATTCGAATTTGTTGAATGAATTATAAAAAAGATTTAAGATAATTTTAAGAATAATTATTATTAAGCTTTCGTCATACCATAAGCTTTCATTGGTTTAGCCCTAAATTGACTTAACATTATACATGCTCTTACTAAGGCGTTTTAAAATATTGATTTCTTCAAAGACATAGTAATGACGATTTTACACTTTTTTAAAAATTCGTTGTTATTCCTTAAAAAAATTGCTTTTCTTTCGTTATATGGGATTTTAACTAAAATAAATAAATACATGAAAGTTAATATTGTTTTAAAACCAAAATTGTCTACTATCTGAGAATACCCCTTTGCCTTTTAGTAGTTACATAAAAGAATATTTTCTGTTGCAAATTTACTAAAAAAGTATGATATTGTTTTTATGAAAGTTGTTAAAATAGAAATATAGAACGTTGCGCGATAGAATTTAAGAAAAAAATAATTCATATCAATACAATTTTCCAAAAGCAAGTAAAATTAGAATTATGTTTTTTCCATGAAAAAATACACTAGTACAGTTCACTGCAAAATAAAATACAACTAAGAAAAGGGAGCAAAATCAAAAGGCCTTTTAAGATATTTCAAAGCATGTTATTCAGAAAAAAGAGAATTAAAAAAAGGAAAGAGAAGCAGCATAAATGCACGATTCTGGAGTCGAAATCAAGAAAGATGAGATTGGATTGGATTGCAGGGAATATACCACCGATCAATGGTGATTTCAACGTCAGTTGTGGAATGAAAGTGATTAAAATGAAGGCTGAAAGTATATACATATAAAAGTAAAAAAAGACGGCAAAGTTTAAAAGAATATTGCAGAAATTCTGGTTACGACAACCGATTTAATGTAATAGCTAACAAGCTATTTTTTACAAGAAATTATATGAATAAAAGGATAATTTTGACGTCTTCTTGTAAATAACTAATAATCAATTTTTAAAAATGAAATGTGATATTTGTGACGAATTGTTTTTTATTGACACAATGATTTATATGCGACTTAAGAGGGGAATGCTATTTAATAATGAGAAATGACGGTACGTATAAAAGATAAAAACACGAAAAGTTTAAACATATAATGTCCTTTTCTGAAATTGAAATTACGGTAAGACAATAATCTAATATTAGCCATTTTTTTCTTTTAACGCAACGAGCGAATAGAATAAAAAAAATATTGTATTTTATTAACGTTGGGAGTCGAGAAGTGATTTTCCGAAGCGAAATACGATTTTGAGGATAATTCAATTATATACTGAATAAATGTAAATATAAATACAATATACTACTATTTTAAGAAATTAAACTGAGATTTCTACTCATAAAAAATCGTAAATTTTTAAATGATCAGGTTGCCGATGACTGCAAATGGGGTTTTGCCTTCCATTGAGTATGTGGGCAGTTAAAGGTGCATATATGGAAACGTCAAGCAGACAAGTGCAGGCTTTTTAAAATACATAATCGTTTATCGTTTACCTTAGTATATTAGGTCTATTGCTTATACGGTTATTATTTAAAATATTTACATAATTATGTTGTGCAAAAAGCCGAAATACTTGGCGTTTCCATATTTACGCATTTCGTTTCATATATAATCTAGGAAAAGTAAAACAAACTTTTCAGTCATCTTCAGCATAAAGGAATGATGCATATGTTAATTAAAAACTAAATGATAATTAACCATTTTTCGATGAGGCTATAACTGTTCATTTAATTTTTTAATGGAGTGCACGTATAACTAATTAAATATGTTGATGAACACTAGATTGATTTTAACTCAATTATTTTAATTGGTCAAGAAATCATATGAGTGATAATTTTCTAACTGGGTCAAAAATGTCCAGGCCGAAATTCGAACCAGGGACCTCTTGGCTGAAGCTATCAATGCTCTGCAAACTGAGCTATCGCGGACGAATTTGCTATGCAGTGTTTTCTGGAGTTCCATTACCTGCGATTTATTCTGATGAGCTGAATCCTATATCAGACCAGATGTTATGATCAATTAGGTTAGCTGGGGGAATTAGGTCCTCCAAATTCATCCGGGATAGCTCAGTTTGCAGAGCATTGGCAGCCTCAGCCAATAGATCCTTGGTTCGAATCCTGGCCTGTACAGTTTTCGAACAGGTGCTATATTTTTTTTCTATTTGTTGTCGAAAATCCGTGATTTCTTAAAAGATAGATTTATTTCCTCTAATAATTATAAACTCTTTAAAATATTTACATTAAAATCACAGACAATACATAAAACAATTAAAATTATTACATAAAACACTAAAAACATATTAAAATTGGGACGTTTCGGATCATCACGATCCCTCCTCAGCCAATTATAAACGTTAAGTCAACACTATCAACAGTTACAAGAAAAACAACAGAAAGTCATCAATTTCAGGTTACAGTTAAAATAAAATAGAATACTCGGCCGGCACAGATGCAGCTTCGTTAATCGCTAAATCCTTGGTTTTACACTGCTCACACGGAATTCCGTAGACGAT
This sequence comes from Maratus speciosus, assembly GCA_963932465.1. Taxonomy (NCBI): domain Eukaryota; kingdom Metazoa; phylum Arthropoda; class Arachnida; order Araneae; family Salticidae; genus Maratus; species Maratus speciosus. The sequence goes on from OZ010788.1 coordinate 337,755,032, forward strand.
GTCTTTAAAATGCAGGATGGAATATCTATGTTTAAAATTACATAACAGATTCTTAAGAGGATTTTGGGGAATGAAAGATGTATGAATACCAACTGATTTCAAATAATGCGAAATCTTTTCAGAAATGCAGCTATAATAAGGTATGCTTAAACATTTACAAGTATTGCGTAAACATTTGATTTTGTACGCTGGAAAGGTGGAGGGGTAAAGGTGTGAAGCGGTTTATATTGGTGAATCTAGCAGGACACTTGAAATACGGCTTAAAGAGCATAAACAGGCATTTAGATGTAGAAATTTGAATTCAAAGATCGTTCAGCATACTATTGCAACCGACCATTTTCCAGATTTTAATAAAGCTTTTGTGATCCGATCCGGCTGCAACAATTACGCAGGGAGAGTGTTTTTAGAGGCCTGGCATACTAAAACCAAGGATTTAGCGATTAACGAAGCTGCATCTGTGCCGGCCGAGTATTCTATTTTATTTTAACTGTAACCTGAAATTGATGACTTTCTGTTGTTTTTCTTGTAACTGTTGATAGTGTTGACTTAACGTTTATAATTGGCTGAGGAGGGATCGTGATGATCCGAAACGTCTCAATTTTAATATGTTTTTAGTGTTTTTATGTAATAATTTTAATTGTTTTATGTATTGTCTGTGATTTTAATGTAAATATTTTAAAGATGGAACTCAGACGTAATATTTTTGCTTATATAATTAAATAAACTCTTTACTTCTCAGTTTTTAACTAAGACTCGCACACATTTTACTCAGAATAAATTTTACGCAGTAAATTTTGCATGCAAAATTGCTGTGTTTGAATTTAGAATAAGATGAAATGGAACAGCACTAGATGATACTTAGATTCATCGATATGAATACCTCCTTGTAGTATCTCTCCAGGATGCCGTCATAATCTGACGATTGCAACATTTTTATGAAACGAGAAATGAATATCTTTAAAATTTTACTTTACAAGCAAAAATGTCTGAAGTAAAGAGTCAAAAATGAAAATAAATTGGACAATCACAGAATTTATACTCTTAAATGACGCAATTTAAAATTTGTAATTTTACCACACCTCTTAAATTGGTAATTTTGCCAGATCCAGTTTAGGTACTATAGGTATTATGTACTACACTCTAAAATTGGAAGGAGTGAGAAGTTCACTCTTTGAAAGAGTGACAGGCATTTTCACTCTGTTTAGGGTGAATTTTGTAAAAATACACTCCTTAAAGAGTAGAATTTTCCACTCTCTAGAAAGGAATGAAATGTCTCACTCCGTTATCGAGAGTGAATTAGTCACTCCTGAAAGAGTGACTTACGTATTTCATTGCTTATTAACTAATCAAAACAGCAAGGCGACAATGCCCTTGTAAGATAAGAAAATGATCCCTTTTTCGTCCGCCATCTTAGGATTAACAGATTAAGATATCATTAAAATGACTCTTTATGGAACACATAAGGTAAGACTTATTTAATTTTAACCATTTATTCGTGTAGATATGCTAACATTATGAGCTAAATAGTTGTTTGTTGTATAAAAAAAGATTGATCGCGGAGTGTTCTCCTGATTTGTATTCCTAGAAAATTGATTTCCTAGAAAAGTGATTGGCTATTATATTTCTTCATGTAGCGGTTTAAAATAGTAAACTCTGTCTAAGGCGGAGTCGATCGGGACCGAGGAAATTTTCCGTAGTAGACAATATTCCGCCTTAGACAAATTTTATTCTATGTCTATGGATTCGCAGGGACTTGAAAATCTTTCCGAGTTAGACAGATTTCCGTCTTACACAGAGTACACCTTACATAGAGTTTACTGTAATTGTTTTAACAATTGAATATCACACAATGCTTAGCAAAAAAGAATCAAAATTTCATTAGTTGAGCCAATGTGAATAAAAAGAAAATAATGAGTGTAAATATTTTATTCTTCCCATTCAATACTGTGATCCTACTTTTGCAAACGATTGAAAAAAAAAAGTTTTATCTGTTTCGTTTGCAAGGCTGAGTCAGAAGATATCTGAAACACAATGAAAACAATTTGCCGTTCTATGAGCTTTTTTGTTGTTGTTGTTTATTACTGATTTCTAAAGGCGACAACTTAGAGTATTTATCATCATTATTATTGTTAAGGAGTTAAATATTATATTTGATGATTATGACATTACGAAAAGGTTGGTATATTAATTTTTTTTTTTTTTAATTTAAGCATTTTTCTGCGGTTTAAATTTTTAAAATTTCGAGACTGAGTAATATAAAAAAATAATAATTATAGACATTCTGCATCTGCTATTAAAATTTCCTTATATTTTAAACGCATTTCCTATGTTTTTGATACACTTAATTTTTGGCACTAAAAAATAAAACATGATATTTAAGCATTGAAATAAAATGTTTTTATGCCTGTTTTGAAGTTTATCGATAAGACTGCTTTAGTATATTTTTTTAAAAGTTCATATTTACTTACATAATATTCGACTGAATATTTTTTAAAGAGATTAATAACTACTTGTTTACATTAAAATGTTTTTCGAACAATAAGAACATTTCATATGAAGTCATTTACTTTATTTTTATTAAAATTCATACAGATACAAATAAATGTAATGTGCTTATTTTTATATTTATTTTTTTCTATTTTCAAGGCCAATCTTTTCCTATAAAACATATAAAATCTATTTTGCTCATATTCACAAAATTCAATATCTACAGGAATAAAAAATTTAAATTAAATATGGCTTACTGAGTCGTTTCAGTAATAAGTATTGTATTAATTCCATTTTTCAGCAATAATGGTCGAAAATTAGAAACCGTGATTAAGTTAAGGAATATATTTAAAAGAAAAATGTATACATGTCGCAGAGAACTTAAAATTTAGACTCCATAATTATATTAAAACAAATACAAATCACAGCGGATATAAAAAAAAAAAAATACACTTAATATTTAAATCATGCTTAGAACTCATTTGAAAAAGATATGAGTTTATAAGCATTGTTTTTTAAGTAGAAAAATTAAAAATATTTTATAACATTTTTATAACCATATTTTATAACAATAGCATTTTTACATTGCTATTTTTGGGACTTCGCAAAAACAGCAATGAATCATAGAAAATTTGAATGTTTTTGTTTGAGTAGCAATAGAAAACATAGAATTTTATATACTAAAGGCCATTTACAAAATTTCATTTATTTTTAAGGTTTTAAGAGGGGATGTCAATTACTGCGATGGTTAATTAGTCATTTTCCAGTAATGGACACCATGTAGAAATTGCTAAAAATGCAATTTCAGTAATGTTTATAGCGCATAAAATATTTTGACTTAACTGCAAACCTAAATAATCAAATTTAATTTTTAAATTATACTTACCAAAATGTAATAACACCAAAACTTTTATAAATAGCTCCTTTTAAATTAATTTTATGTGATTAATAAAATTTCAATATGTTATTCTTTTTTTTATGTATATGTACCTTACATATTTTATAATCTGGCAATCAAACCAGCCAGGAAGCAGAAAATATTTTTTAAGAGCACAGTCAAAGAAGGGCTCATAGGGCTTAATCCCTCTCCGTTTAAATAAAAGCAAGTTACAGAAGCTATTAAAAATCTATTTTCTGTCTTAAATGTTTCCTTATTCACCTCTAACAAAAAAAAAAAAAAAAAAAAAAAAAAGAAGTAATATGAAAGTTATAGGTAATATTCATGAAACTAGTAAATCTGCAGATCAGTGGCTTCAAACATCAGCTCTACAGTTTTGTTTTGAAATTATTTTAATTAGTATTTAAAATATTCAACTCATAATATCATTTCGTTCATATTTGTAATATTAATTATTATAAATGACATATCAGGTAGTCTCTGGAACATTAATTGTTAAAAATAGTGAGACGAAACTAAACACTAATAATATTCCAAAACATTTTTTTAATTACTTTTTTAAATCCCCCACTGTTTCAATAATTTGATAGCTGTAATTACCTGATATTTAGTATTTTAAACTATCCATCTAAAATAATTAAAACATCGAACTTCTGATAATTACAATAATGGATGTAAACAGTAAATGATTATCACATATATTTTATTAATTACTGGTATCCTAATTGTTAAATTAATTTGAAAATAACTATTTTGTTTCATTTGTGTGTATTCATTAAATTCTGGTTCTAAATACAATAAAAACAATTATATTTATTACTTTTTATGGGGTGTCCATTACTGGAACAGAGGGTGTCCATTACTGGGCCACAGGGGTGTCCATTATTGGGCTTTTGGGTGTTTTGATATATTTCTGTTATTTAAAATTAAATTTTGATTCATATTGGGAAATGGAACTATAAAAATGGTTAAATATTGTTGATAGGTTAATATAATATTGAAAAACTAGAATATAATAATTATAACTATTAATTAAAAAATAATTTTAAAAGAAATTCCTTAAGGGTGTCCATTACTGGCACATCTACCCTATAAAACTCTAAAAGAAATATCTTTATAGGGCATTCAATAAAAGCAAACACAAAGGATAAGATTGGAATAAAATATATTAGTTTATTTCTGTCAGTAATCTGATTTAAATTCAATGTGTAACTTTAACTGAATTTTTCCTTAAAAGTTCAATTAATGTTTCAATCTATGAATTGAATAAATATTGCTAATAAAGTATTTTATTCCAATATTTTCCACGCTTGTGTCTATTGCATGCTATAAAATATGTGATTCTTTTAAAATGCCCATAAAAGAAAAATAAAAAAAGAATTGACTCCATAAAAAATGAACATTCACCACTATGAAAGAGTGATTATTCACTTCCACCAGGTGTGAAAAACCGCTCTCCTTTAGCAAGAGTAAATAGTCACTCCTCCGAAAGAGTAATTATCCATCCCTGTGTAGAGTGAATATTCACTTCCCAGGAGTGACTATTCACTCTTTCAGAGAGTCAAAAATTTCACTTTTGATCAGAGTAAATAGTCACTCTAAAGAGGTTGGGCATATTTTGACTCTGCGATAGAGTGACTATTCACTCCGGAGGAGTGAATAGTCACTCCTTTTTATTTAGAGTGTACTGGGGGTCGTATAACATCCATGACTTTGAATTTTTTCCCTCCTTTGTTTTGTTTTACTTAGTATTATTATGTCTGTCTTTTAAAGGCATGTTGGGGAAAACTAGAAAAAGTGTCTTTATAAACTTTACTACCGTTAGTACAGGTAAAATAGGCTTTTTCAGAGACAACTAATGGCCATTCACCAGCATTTGGAACGAACTTCATTTTGGCACTAGAAATGAAGATCCGGTTGTGCCCCTCTAAAATAAAGTAGTTTTGCCATGTTTTGGAGCGGAAAAATGGACTAGGAGATTTTAACTCAAGTAGGGTGTGAAATCAAATTGTTTATGTAGGTCAAGTTATTATGTATTATCGTTTATTATGTATTTTTTTATTCTGAATCGAATAACACCGTCTGCAAGTCAACGCGATCATTCGTTACAAAGTTATGGTAGTTTTTATGAATACAAAATCATGATTTGTTTTCTGAACAACAAATTATGAATACATGGATTTTGACAACTTTGAGACCTTGAAGAAGACTCACATGACCCTGATTTTAATCATTGCTCTTTTAACGACATATAATAAGTTTGAGTTCATTTAATATGATAAAAATAACATGTTTTGAACGTAAAATAAGTGTAACAAAGCTGTGCTCAATAATGAAGTATAATTTAGACTTTGTATTAATGAAACCTGCCATAACTTTGTAATGAATGATCGTATTGACTTGCAGATGGTGTCATTCGATTCAGAATTTAAAAATACATAATAAACGATACACCACTTGACCCAATTAAAAAAAATTGATTTCCCTCCCCTCCCCGAATTAAAATGCCTCACCTTCTTCTCTCCCCCCTTTAAAAAAAATCGTAAAACAACTTTTTTTTTTGGGGGGGGGGGGGGTTGAGAGTGACTCATTGGATTTTCATTTCTAATGCCAAAACGAAGTTATTTCCAAAATTTCCTGAATGGATATCAGTTGTCGTACTTTACTTAATTTTTGGTCTATTTTCTTGTACCAAGTACTCAATACACAGGAATGCAACAAATAAAGATTCTTTTTTTGGATTTGCATAGAATGATTTTTAAAAATCAATTTCGATTTGTTTAGATAGCAAAAAATCGACCTTTAACGTACGTAATTCAACAGTGGTTATTTAAAAATGCACAAAAATATACATAGATTGAACACAGGGGTCACAATTTCAAGGAACTAGTAAATGAATATTTGCAGTCTTACAAGACCCAGTGAGCCAATCTCAATAATATTGACTGTGACTCACAGAAATCTTGAATCACAAAGACATATCAAATAAAAAATAACTAAGAAAGAAAAGTGAGTCTTTTATTTTTATGACCTTGGCCTCAAATGTGTTAACACAATGGTTCTAAGCTGATTGGTGGATCATGAGGGATGACTTAGTAGATCGGGGAACGATCGGCCAGGCTTTCAAAAAATGCATCATTAATTTTATCTGCGTTTTTAAAAAATGCCTCCTTTAGATTTGAATAATTGTAGAAATATAAAAAAAAAATAATATACTACATTTTTACATGGAAAAAATTTTAAATATAAAGAAAATTGATTTCGTGAAAACATAGCATTTCATTAAACTTTATATAAAGAGTAGCTTGAGTCTAAATTTAAAAGTTTCAACCTTAATATCGACCCTTTTGGGGGGAGGAAAACAATATGATACACCACATTCAATATTAAACTGTATTATTAAACCGTATTTTTTATAATGCATTCATTAAAAACATATTTCTTTATTTCGTAATAAAATAGGGCTATTCCACTTTCACATTAGGATTACATGCTACTGTTGCAGAATGTATACTTTGTACGAATGTTTTCCCCATTTCCGTAGAATATATGTTACCGGCCAAACCCGATTTTAGGCCAAACTAGATTGGCCTAGGCCAAACTAGTTTATCCTAACGCGCATAGGATAAACTAGTTTTTCCTAGGCCAAAATAATTTGGCCTAACGCTCATAGGATAAACTAGTTTAGCCTGCTATTCATTGGTCCGAACTAGTTTATCCTAGGCCAATCTAGTTTATCGTAGGCCAATTCAATTTGGCGTGATTTTATTCATCCAAAAGACCGCAACGGCGCCAACTTTCTAGTTTATCCTGAGCCGATCTAGTTTATCGTAGGCCAATGCAATTTGACGTGCTTTTATTGATCCCAACTACCGCTCCGGCGACTACCTTGTGCAAAGTAGTATTGCCGTCACCCCCGTATAATATATTTTATTAGATGAGGAGTGGGATACAGTCCCCCTATCTTCCCCATTTCACCACCCCGGTAGTTACAAAATATGTTCCATATGACTAATTGTGTGCTGGAGTACCAAATAATGGGATGAGAGGTTATCATAAAATTTAGGAGAGGAAGAATTTAAAGATTTTTTTTTTTTTTTTACATGAATATCACTTGGCTTTGAATTATTTATGAATAAATGCATTATTAAGAATATCAGAAGTAGATTTGATATTCTTTCAAAAATCCGGCGAAGTCCCTGCACCGGTTTGGCCATAAAATACATATATTTTTAAGCTACCATTACTCCACAATTAAAATTCTCTTTAAAGGATAGTACATATGCCTTTATACGGATGGGGATACAGTACTGTGAAACCTGTTAGAAGAATCTGTGTATGACGAAATTCTGTTTTAAACGCAATTTTTTTTTTTTTTAATCGGTGCAAATTGGATACAATAATCCGTTTGAAAAAAACTTAATACATTTGCTAGAGACGATGGATCTGCTAAAAAATGAACTTAACTATAACGAAGTTTTTTTCTCTCCTATATGATTCCGACTTTGAAGATTTTTCTATATAAATTTTTTTCAGATTTTCAAGTCTCCAAGCCATGTAAAAAAATTATTGGTAAGTATTCAGATATTTACATACAAATAGAGATTCATTAAAAAATCAATATAGTTTACAATAGAATCATTAATATCGTTAATACACATTCTGTGTCTTGGAGATTTAAAACTTTTAAAAATCCTATACAATAAAATCATCTAAGACGGAATTGCACAGGGAAGAAGACAATCCGTTATAGGCAGGTTTCCTTATTAGAAGGTTCATCGTCTGTTGTAAATGCATTATATTCTTTTTACAAGTAACTAATATCCTCATTTTACATAGATAAACATATTTTTTTTGCTAAACACGGGATTCCGTCATAGGCTGGTTATTTTTTCTCTTGTTTTACCGTACTTTAATTGTATTACCTAAAAATGTATCTACTCATGTTAAAACTAGTCGGATGTACCAATTCCAAAACTTTTTTCTATCTCAAACATGTTAATACTTCAAAATTCGCTATCACAGTGAAAAATTAAATGGCAATCTATACTCATCATGAGGATTCTAAAGATATGAAATTCCGTTCATTAGTTCTTGAGATATGACTATCGCTGAAATCGTGTAAATCCAGCAAAGTTCAGCATAGCTGTCTGTAGAGTAATTTACACCAAAACCTAACCAGAAGCAATTTATGTTAACGTCTAATTAAATCTGCAGTTTGGTAAAAATCCGTGAATTAATTTTTGAGATACAGATACTGCGAAAATCGTGAGAATTCCACCACAGCAGCGTCACCTGTTGAGCGATTTACACCAAAACATAATCAGTCACAATATTAATCAAGATATACTTGAATCTGAAGTTTTATTAAAATCCGTGCATTAGTTCTTGAGATAGAGCTATTGAGAAATCGTAAAAAATACAGAACAGCAGCGCCACCTATTAGGCTTTTTACACCAACACCTAATCAGCACCAATTCATATCAAGGACTAACTGAATATGAACTTTGTTGAAAATCTGTGCATTAGTTCTTGAGATAGAGCTATTGCAGAAATCGTGTAAATACTGCAAAATGCAGCATAGCAGCACCACCTGTTGGGTGATATGCACCAAAACATAAGCATCAACAGTTCATATCAAGTACTAACTGAATCTGAAGTTTCATGAAAATCCGTGCTTTAGCTCTTAAGATAGAGCTATTGCGTAAATCGTCAAAAATGCAGCATAGCAGCGCCACCTGTTGGGCGATTTACTCCAAAAAGTAATCAGCACCAATTTATATCAGGGACTACCTGAATATAAATTTTTATTAAATTACGTGGATTAGTTCTTGCGATAGAGCGCCCAAAAAATTTGTGTCATATACATGCAGACAGACGGACAGACTCACAGACAGACATTTTGTAAAAACATGTTTTTTGGGAATCTCTGACCCCTAAAACGTGTAAATCTGTCGAAAATTTTCACGAATCCAATATTTTAATCTTGTAAAGATAGAAGAAAGTAAAAAATAAATAAAAATAATAATAACTATATAAATTTTAATTGTGGAATAATAGCGATTTAAAAATACGTGAATTAAAAAAAAGTTGGATCGGGCCAAATGTTACAGATATTTTTACTGAACAGGCCAGACATCCTGCCGGTCCAAATGATTTTCATATGAGCTAGGTTGGAAATTGGACATAACATTTCTGCCTGTGCAGACATCAAGAAGAAAGCAGTCCAGTCCCGACTTAAGTCGGAAAAAAAAATTGAGTCCCGGTCCATCTCGGTCCGAACCTCTCGAAAAAAAATAATCCCAAACCAAGCCCGGACCGAGTGTCGGGAAGGAAAATTTGGCGGGCCAGTACAGACCTTTAGATCGAATAACCAAAAGAATAGCTTACAAAATTTTGTAAATTTGGTCGCAAAACTTCTATTATATTTAAAATTAATAATAATTAAAAATACGAGTTTTTAGTGGGCTTCCATAGATGTGCTTGAGTTGAGGGGATTCGTTTGAATAATTTTGAATTTGAGCTTGAACTTGACTCATTTTTGAGAAATAGAATTTGAGTTTGAATTAGTTCGGTTCGGTTCTTTTTTTTTCATTTTGTGGCATCAATATAAGAATGTCAAATTGAATTGACATAGGATAAACTAGATTGGCCTAGGATAAACTAGAAGGTTGGCGTGGAAGCGTTTTTTGGGATCAATAAAAGCACGCCAAATTGAATTAGCCTAGGATAAACTAGTTCAGACCAATGAATAGCAGGCTAAACTAGTTTATCCTATAAGCGTTAGGCCAAACTAGTTTGGCCTAGGAAAAACTAGTTTATCCTATGGGCGTTAGGATAAACTAGTTTGGTCTAGGAAAAACTAATTTATCCGATGCGCGTTAGGATAAACTAGTTTGGCCTAAAATCGGGTTTGGCCGGTAACATATATAAAAAGTTCTATGTGCAAATACGAATCCCGAAAAAACGTTAAATTTTAAAGGGATGCTTCACCGTTCACCCACAATCACAAAATCCTACGTTAACCGATGGGGAAAATTGATTATGAGTGTACTCATTGCCTAATATAATTATCGAAATAAGGTTTTTTTCCCTCCAGAAAGTAGTCGTTAGATGCTAACGCAGTACGTTTTTAAAATTTGTCTCCTTAAATTGTAAGTTTTTTAAAAATATGATAAAATTAACAAAATTTCCATAATTAGAATTTTTTAATCCTACCGAGTTTTTTAAAGATTTAAAATTAAAGGAGGCTTTTTTAAAAAAAAACGCACTACGCCGGTTTACGATTTTGATAGCAAATACCATATTTCGATAATTATATAAAGCAGTGATAAATCATCCAATTAAATTTCCCCATAAAGTAACATGGGGTTTTGCGATGTGCGAGAGGAAAACCAGTACCGATGAAGCGTTCCCTTAAGGACTGCTTCAGTCACGCGAAAACACAAGTTGGCTAAAGTTAATCCAATGGGTGAAATATTTTAAGATAGCTCGATTGGATTTCAATATTTTTAAATGATAATTTTTGCATTGAGTAGCTGAGGTCGATCCATACAAAGGTCGTTTTTTACTTTTTCGACTTTGTTTACAGGTATTATTTATTAGGTTACTTTTACTTTCAGAACCGGTTTCGAAAGTAAAAGTATTCTCGTTAAAAAAAACTTGCAAACAAAATCTAAAAAGCAAAAAACTACCTTTGTACAGATCGGCCTTAGCTACTTAAGGCAAAAAAAAAAAAAAATCCTTTAAAAATATTGAAATGCACGCGCGCTATATTAAAAAATTTCTTCCATAGGATTAACATTAGCAAACGGGTGTTTTCGCTTGAGTGAAGTTGCCACTTAAGGTGGGTCGCGAAAATTTTTTAAATTTTAGGTGAGCCATGTAACGAAGTACTTAACATATTGTGAGCTGGTCATAAACACATTCGCGTTTAAATAACCAAATTAATTTGGATACATTTTTTAATCGGAAAAATACCTGAAATATATTTGGGTCTATTCATTGCATCTCCTCCAAAAAAATCAATTCGATGATTTTTTTAAGAAGTAAATTAAAGTTTATAATGTAAATTTGACATTAGCGTTATCAAACTTTGAACTTTTCAGAATACATAAATGTTATATTTTTGATCGGGCTAACCAGATACTTGAAACGCAAGTAAGATGTTGAAGGTGTATATTGCCGTTTGAAAATTAAAAATTGATACATTTTTAATATGCACTCTATTTCAATACCCTATATCAAAAATTACATTTTTATTCGGAAAATAGACGCAAAAAGCAGTCGAATAGCACCTCTCACATCTCTTTGCGACAATTTTAGGGTAAAATAGCATGGACTGGCGTGTTTGTGTTTTACAGCTAGTTTATGTTTAAGTATTCAATTTTATATTGCTGAAAATTCATTGATTTGTTTTTGTCCCTGAAAGAATTACTCTACAGTTCTTAAATTCTCGCTTAAAAAAAAAAAAAAAATATTTTACTGAAAACGTTGAGTAGAATGAAACAAGGTAGAAATTATTCTGAGAAAAGATGAAAAATTCTTGCGTGCTTCTAAAATTACTTTAGAGGTTACAAATAAAATAAAAATCCAAGATAGGAAAAAGTATGTTTCTGCTCAATTTAACAAAGGCCATGTTCTAGATATCAAGTTATTGTAAATATGCTAAACACTTAAACGTTAATATTTTCTCCTTTGCTGCTGTGCATAGTTTTGTATTTTTTATAAATTGTATCAAAATAACCCTATAAATTTCCCGATATATTTGATTTAAACACGTTCTAAAACAGAGAACTTGTAAATGTTTTTAGTTATTAAATAAATGTTTCTTTTAAGCAATAAATAGTTTAAAATATTCTTTTTTTATTTGGTTAAAATATTTTTTTTTGGAAATTCAAGCGAATTCATCCAATACTTTTAATCGGTTGATAACTACAATCCTTTACAAAATTAATAATATTACTTATAATAAACATATGTATCTATCATACATGCATATATATATATAACCATTATAGAAAATTAGAAATCATCATCTATTTCAAATATAATTTATAAATCGAGTATCAGGATATTAAACAAATATTATACATTTTAAAATTTGGAACAGCAATTATTAAATTAACTAATAACTAGTGAATTTTTAAGATTAGATCCAAACCCTTATAAATGAAGTATTCAATAAGATTTCAACGTTATAAAATTTAAATTTAGGTAAAAGATTAGTATTAACCGGAAGCCGAATGCATAAATAAATAAATATATATATAGGAAATCAGAAATATTTGATTTATTTTGGCAAACTGTTTGTAACTAAAACATTTTAACAAATGAAAAAAAAAGACTAGAAAAAATGAAATCATTGACTACACAATTAAATTCATTGTCCGAAATGCAGTATATTATATTGGAAAATACATAAATTCAATAAGAAAACCCCCAAATGCAATGCAAAAAGGAGAACGATCATGAATAAAAATTGATCTTATGACTCGAAACTCGTTTTCTAGGGCAATATTTCAAAGTCATAAGTAAAATACGGGTAATTTCTGAAGTAGAAATAAAAAAGCTCTGCTTAAATGCAAATTTTTACCATTTCCCGATTAACCGTAACCAAATTCATTTTTTTTAAGATAATCAACCCATACATAGATTACCCATACAAAAACTAAAAATGAAACATGCGAGTGAAAAACTTACTTTTTTAATAGAAAAATATGAAATATCTAAAATCCGATAATAGCCACAAAATCATTCGACATAACCAACATAGCTAAATCCTTTCATGTGTTATAAGAAGCAGTTACAGTTAACAGCGAATTCTGACAGTTTAAAATTAGCATAAAACAAATAATTTTATATGCTCATTAAGCCTTTCCGGCGCGGAGTAATTCTGTTTACAAACTGATGAAATAATGGACTGACACCAGAATTTATAAACGAACTCATTAGAAAATACGAACTTGCTTATTTTCACGTACGTTATAAAAGGAAAATTTTAATTAAATATTGTTGGTGCCATTTTTCAGTTTTGGATTTAAAATTAGGTGTCCTTTTTTAAGGACACCGCCCTCGAAAGGGCTAAAGAAACTAAGAGTAAATTTATTAAAAAATAGGATTGAAGAAATACAGGTATTAAATGGAAATGAAGTGATTAACGAAATTTGTAGAGTCTTCCAACCGTAGATATTTTTTAATAATAATAAAAAGAAATGAATTTGAACGAAATATAGTGCTGCCAACTGTTGATGATTATCTAAGTTAAGTGCTATTTAAAAAGATAGGGAGGAGTGTAAAATAATTATAGTGCTACTAACTATAGTTAAGATTTTAAATTAAGTACGGAATGTGATAGTTTAATTATGATTAGAGTTATAAGTTTACAAATTAAAAATCAAGTTTTATACATTATTAATTTTTAAAAACCCATCATAATAATACACTTTGCTTAGTTCTATATAACTAATACATCATTTTTAATTTGAATAATTTCCTTTATAATTTATATATTCACATTTGTTGATGATAATTGTATTGGTTTATACTGGTTATATATATATATATATATATACATATGTATGTATGTGTGTGTGTATACCATACATTCTGTAATATATCAAGCCACCAGAATTTTCGATTTGTTTTTCTATTTTTAGGTATATTCGATACATAAAGCGCAATCCATGGATTACAAAGAAATCTCTATGAATATGCCACGTAAAAATAAAATCAAGCGCGTTGAAAAGAGTAATAACTAATACTATTATACAGAACCTTTTTGTAAATAAATAGCATGTTTACTAATGTATAAATCTCAATTCATTTTCTAATCTTTTTTTTTTTTTTCTTTTCTTTTTTTTTTTTTTTTTTCTTTTTTTTTTTTTTTTAACTTCCAATTTTATGTCCAGCGCACAATGACCACCTGTAAAAGTTGACGAATTTTATAGCATCAAAAGAGCCTGTTATACGCAAGAATGTACGGTATATATATATATATATATATATGACCATTAAAAATACATTACAAAGTACCAACAAACATATAAAAAAATAAGTAAAATGAGCAGAAAAGGAATAATGGATATATGTAGAACCTAGACAGAATCTTCAGGTCCCAAATGCTGAAAGTTCCACAAATAAAGTGTGTGGTTTCATCTTCATATTAGCCATAAAAAAGCTAAAGAATATGAATTTGGGAATATATATATCTATATACAAATACATATTGTCGATTTTATCAAATGATTTAATAGCCATTTTATTTACAAAAGGTTTTGTCATATATCGATATACATATTAAAATAAAAAATACATTCATAATATTGTAATAAAGAAAATAATCTATGAAATTTATGCATAAAGAAATTTCAGCTTTAAATAGAAATATCTTAATATTTCAAAATATTAAAAAAACATTAATGTTCATCACATATTTGTGACGCATACTTCGCTGTTCTTCGTTATGAAAATAACATACTTAATGGATAATTTTCTACTAAATCTGAATATAAAGCTAACAATATTCAGTTAATAATTTATTTCTCCAATCCAAGTTATGAATAAAATCAATTTACAATATGTTATTAATAACAATAATACATTAAAAAATGCTAATGTTTACAAAACTTATAAATATAGTCTTACTTTAGGACGTAAAACTTTTAATTATAATACTTTTTAAAGCGCAGTTAAACTCAACAATTTAATTCTCAACAAATTAATTTCTCCTGTTATTGTAATGACCGACAGTATAAAAATAATGTAACCACCACGCATGGACATATCATTACTGGTGACCTTAGCATTGTAGAACAAAAGAATTTTTTAAAAACTAATGTATTGAGGTACTAAATTCCGTCTTCCATACAAAAATAACATCGAAACAATATTAATGTAGTTTATTGAAGTGTTAGATTTTTTTAATCTATAAAATTGCAATGTGGTGTATATCAAACGAAATGCGTTTTATAAATGAATGTAAATTTTCAGTAAGAAATCAATTAAAAAAGGAATTATTGAAAAATGTACTATTATATTCAAAATGTAGTTAATAAAAACATAAAAAACTATATTAAGAATCTACAAAATAAATTTTCTATCACTTATGTAGGTAAACCACTAAGCAATTATGCCATTGTTTGTAAATAATACTACAAACAATTACTCCACAATGCTATTAATACTTACACATTTTTAATACTAGTAACATTTAAAAAAAAACATAGTTAAAAACTGAAATTAATAATTGAAAAATATTAAATTATTATACTTATTAAAACTTAAAAGTGAAAACTTTAGTTATATATATTTTGTTATTATACCAAAAAATTCATAAAAATTGGGCGAAATCTCGTACTTTACTATTGGCTGTAATGCATATAATAATGCTGCAAGTGACTTATTGCTGAATATTCTAACTCAGATATACAACATAATGATTAAAAAGGACAATTAACAACGCGTAAAAAACAGTTTTCAGCTTATAAATAAGCTACAACAAATAAATTCTACAAAATATATAAGAACATTTTAAATTAATTATCTTTCTAACAATGTAGTTATCAAATATTTATATAAGACTATGTGTTTATTTTTTAAATAATACAAATCTTAAGTAAATTTAAAAGAATATATTTCTAAAAGCAATTCTACATTTTAAGAATACTTCAAAACATTATCGAACTTTACGTCACATCATAATTATATTATTTATAATAATACCATTTATAAACAATGGCAAGGAATTTTTCAAGGCGGTACAGTTTCAAGTATACGTCATGATCTATATTTGTATTATTATGAAAATAATTCATTAGATAATAACATTGATTATGTTTACTGTTGTTATAACGATGATATAATGTCTTATTTCAACGATTCTAACATATAAGCACCTACCGAATATCCCATACAGCTAACATTAAATCAAAATTGTATAATTAATAATGTAATAAACTTAATGGAATTAAAAATAAAACTCAATAATAGAAATAAATTAATATTTGACATTTTTGATAAAATAACTAATTTTCCTTTTAAAGGAAATATATTTATGCATTATAATTCCTTCTTACATAAAACCGTTTATAAATATATTTTATTTAAATACCTACGCAGAGTAAAATATTTATACTGAGATAAAAATAAAAATAAAAGCATTAAATTTATCAGCAATCAAGCTAAACTATATGGTCCAAACTAAATGGTAAATTCAATAATCAATTCGTTTAAATAATTTGGCGTTTATATATAGAAATATATACCACGTTTCCCGAAAATGACGGCTTTCATCGAAAATTACATTGTTTTATTTCTATTATTATTATATTAAATTCACATTAGTTAAATATTATTATTTTTCTCAAAATTTGCTGTTTTCCCAAATATACTGCAACAAACGATGCGGCTCTATAGTATAGGTTCCTATCTAAAAATTCGTTTTCTAAATAGACCCGTCATTTTTGGAACAACCGGTAAAAATTAGAGAAGGAAGTATATATATACAGGGTGTCCACTCTCAAAGGTGTTCAATGGCTAATTTCTAAACTGTTAGCCATAGACATATAATTCCAATTACAAAAATGTTTTAAATGGGGTAAAAAATTATTTTAAAAGTCGTTTTGATCAATAAAAACATTTCTTAAAAAGTTACGAAATTTTAATTTTTGTGAAGTCCCCCGGACCTATAAGTGATATTTCGTAAAAATTTCCTATTACACTGACAAGTAAAAAAAAAAAAAAAAAAAAAAAAAAAAAATTGACCGAGTTCTGAAATTTCCGAGGTATCGTACACAAAATGCTTAAATATTAGAAGGAATTAGAAGATTTATTTCGCTAAAAGGAGTCACTTTGAGCACGTCTTAAGATAACTTTAATTTTTATTAATTAAATTTTATATTAGATAATCTAATAGCATTTAAAAATATGTATCATTTTGTAAAGAATTTCAACTGTTGCTTTTCATCATTTCATTTAACAAAAATTCTGTTATTTTTTAACTTATATTTTTAGTACAATTTGTATATTTTCCTTTAATATGTCAGAATAAAAATGGATTTCCAATTTATATTGTAATGATAATTTTACTCTCAACTAATATTTCTTTTACATCTGACGATTATTTATATTTCCAGTAAATTTGTGAATGACCCCTATTTTGCACCAAAAAAGATGCTTCAACTTTAAACAGCTACTACTCAGTTTTAATCGTGCAAGTATGGGACTCTTTAGTCTTATTTGTTAGCTTAAATGTTTCTATTGACCCAAATCGCCTTTAAAGTACTTCTCTATCGCATCTAAAACATTTTTGTAAGTGAACTATATGTCTATGTCTAACGGTTTATGAATTAGCCGTTGCACATCGTTGAGAGAGGACTTCCTGTATACTAAGCAGAATACAAATATCTCTCTATTCTTAAAAAAAGTAACTTACGCTGTCACCGCCGCCGCCGGTTTTGGATTTTTTGCGACCGGAGGTCTTTCTCCGTTAATATTAAGAAAAATACTGCATGAAAAAATATGAAAATCTGCCGTATTATAGAGAAATGTTTGTTAAACACGCTGGTGTAGACAGTTTTATAATTATTTTAAGAGATATTTAATGCTAAAGTTGGACAAAACCATTCCATTAAAAAAGTTTTATAGGAGCAAAAACTATATATGGGAATTAATTCATTTTTAGATCATTTTATACGTTAGAATTTCCCGGTGTGCAGACTGCATTAACTTTTTTAATTTGACTCATCTTTTGAGGTTTTATTTCTATTTTAAATTCAAATTTTCAGAATTTCGAGAGATATTTTTTACTTTTTTTAGAAATTGATATTAATTTAAACTGTTGCCAACTGTATAAACAGCGCAAATAATAATGTTTGCTTAAAATTAAAAATTTATTTTACACGTGACTATTATTAACAGAAAAAAACTTTCAAATTAGGCTTAAATAATTGCGTATGAAAAGCAGGAACTTACGGAAAATACTTCATAAAAACTATACTTACACGTGAATTTTAAAATAGAAAGGATATTGTAAAATAATAAATTCATTAACATGCGTTAGAAGTCTTAAATATGAAAAATTACGTCACATTTACGTCACATTACACTTATTACGTAAAATGAACAAAAAGTAATATTGCAAAACAATTTAAATTTAAAAATTGCGCGAGACATTATTTTGATATTTTGAGATTATATTGATAAGATTAATCTTAATTTTATTGAACGCGTTTAAACTGCTTTCGAGCGACTATTTAGTAATCTCTCTATTCTAAAAAATGTAACTTACGCTGTCACCGCCACCGCCACTTTTGAATTTCTTGTGACCGGAGGTCTTTCTCCGTTAATATTAAGAAAAATACTGCATGCAAAAATATGAAAATCGGCGGTATTATAGAGAAATGTTTGATAAACACGCTGGTGCAGACAGTTTTCAAATTGAATAATTATTTTAAGAGATATTTAATGCTAAAGTTCGACAAAATCGTTCCATTAAAAAAGTTTTATAGGAGCAAAAACTATACATCGGAATTTAATCATTTTTAGATCATTTTATACGGTGTAATTTCCCGGTGTGCAGAATGCATTTCTTTTTTTAATTTGACTCATTTTTTGAGGTTTTATTTCTATTTTAAATTCAAATTTTCATCATTTCGAGAGATATTTTTTATATATTTTAGAAATTGGTATTAATTTAAACTGTTGCCAACTGTATAAACAGCGCAAAAAATAATATTTGCTTCAAATTAAAAATTTATTTTACACGTAACTATCATTAACAGAAAAAAACTTTCAAATTAGGATTAAATAATTACGCATGAAAAGCAGGACCTTTTTGAAAATACTTCATAAAAACTATACTTACACGTGAATTTTAAAAGGGAAAGGATATTGTAAAATAATAAATTCATTAACATGCGTTAGAAGTCTTAAATAGGAGAAATTACGTCACATTTACGTCACATTACACTTATTACGTAAAATGAACAAAAAGTAATATTGCAAAACAGTTTAAATTTAAAAATTGCGCGAGACATTATTTTGATATTTTGAGATTATATTAATAAGATTAATATTAATTTTATTGAGCGCGTTTAGACTGCTTTCGAGCGACTATTTAGTAATTTAATAAATTAAAAAAGATTACAATCTGAAAATGAAGTGTCATCGACAAAAAATATGATTTGAAAGAGAAAAATCTGTGAAGCAGAAAATGAAGAAATTGGGTACTTCTTAATTATCCCGTCGACCAATTTCGCCAAATTATATAAACCGCCAAACCACTCGCCAAATTACACACATTGACATAATTTTTTATTTTAAATAACGAAAGAACAAATAAATTAGTCATTAATAAAAATACAAATAAACGTCGAATTAATGATTTTATTGGCCAATATTGGCATTTAATCTTACAATTAATTAATTAATGGCAACCATTATTGGCAATTAATCTTACAATTTGGCGACAGCAATTTGGTCGACGGCATAACTAAGAAGTACCAGAAATTGCTTAAATGGTTTAGTTAAGATTCGTTAACCTTCTGTATCGTTTCCGTCAAAAGAAGGCATTGGTATTTGTGAAATATATTTGCATTTTGATGCAGATTTGCTTATTATATTAGCTTATTTTGAAATGTTTAACTGATTTTATTTAAACAAAGACAAAAACAGCCATTGTATCTTTTAACAGCAGCTGATTTTTCTTTAAAATTCCCCAATAGAAGAGAAATGAATAGAAACTCGTTTATAGGGAGATCGCCACTGTTTTTTAAATTATAATTCAATCTTTCAAAATCTCTTTAAAGCCGATTAAATTAGCGTGCTTTTAGAGACTGCTGTGTGTGAACGGGGGTTGGCGAGCGTAGCTCGTAGGGGGCGGAGCCCCCTAGTATTAAACAAAAAGAGACCGACGCATTTGAGTGACTGCCGAAGTTCCACTTTTTTCAGAAGTACTGAAGGGTAACGCATATATTTTTTAAACAGTCTTTAATGACATACTATCCTGAGACAAGAATAATTTTATATAAACATCCCAAATTTTGTATTTAAAACTGTATAATCAAATACAGACATGGCATATCAATAACAATGCAAATTACTTACCTCTTCCGAAAGCACTTCGAACACTTTCATTTTCTGTTTTCAAAGCAACATGAAAAAAGAAAAAGTAGTGATATTAGAACTTAATAGAAAAATAATAACAGACTTGTGAAATAACATTTTCAAAAATGTACTTTTATCAAATGAATAATAACGCATACAAAAGGAAAAATTTGATACATTCCAATTAGATTACCCAATATTTCACTTATATTTATACATTTCACATTAATGCATAAATAAGTTACATATGCATGCGTATATTAATGATTTGTGCATCTTAATGCATTAATCATTAAAATGTAAATTAAAAATTTGTGATTAAAATGTTGTCTAATATCGTATTCTCCATATACATAATAAAAGCTAATATTTATGAACTTTGAAATATTTTAATTAAATTAATATCATGTGATTAATTTTTGTAATTATGTGAAAGAAATACTAAAAAAATGGGGATTAAAAATATTCCCAATTATTGCACTACTTGTGCTTGAGAATATATTTAAACATTTTAAAAGAAAAACAAATGGCTTCTCAAAATATATCAATAAGATGCTTGAAAAGAATTATGCTGCTTCCAAAAAAAGGGAAAAAAATCTCGGATAAATGTTTTTTTAATATATATATACTTATATAAAGATTTACTTTAAGGATTAAACTTTTACAGTTTCATGGTCACAATAAAATTGGAAATCCATTGAAGAACTTGGCATAAAAAAAAGAATAGAAGGACTCAAATCCGGTTTTAAACTGAATTTGAATATCAAACATCTGAATAGATGACTTTAAACTGGAAAAATCAGGTGGAAGTAAATTTGACTTTCAGATGTACTACTTTCGGATGAATAGCCAGTACCTATTTTTATCTACAAATAGCATTGATCTAAAACTTTTATGGACTGTGTTATTTCCTTTGAAGATATTTCTTTTTTGAGAAGTAGAAAAAGTAAAATTGTTACAGGTACTTTATCAAAGAAAGCATTAAAATGCGTTGGCGTATATATCTTTAAATTTATTTTGAATATTGATAAGAGAACATGAATAAGTTTATTATTATCTTATGCAGTAGCTAGAGGAATCATGTAAATTTCTTACAAGAATTACTTCAAGCGTATTTTGGAGTATTCAGAATTTGTTTTGAGTAGTATAATAAATAGACGTAGTAAAGTATATAAATTTGATTATTATCTTGTTTTTAAATGAAAAACTAACAAATGCTAAAATGCTATAATTAATCAAACACCTTTTAACAGTAATAATAAAATGGGATATAATGGGAATTTAATTGCGTACTAATTTACCTATTACCGGTAGAATACACGAAACAAGTACCGAACGCCTACATATTTAATTTCTTACTCTTCAGTAGAAATTTTATAGAAAAACATCTGAGTGTAATAAAAAAAATTTCTTGATTCATGACACGAATTTTGTAAACTAATTATTAGGGTGAATTTACAGTCAGTCAATATGCATGTGTTAAAAAGTTTTTTACTTTGTGAATTTAAGAGTATTTATATTTTTTGTACATTAAAAATTTTAAGTTTATCCAATGTGTTCAAATCATGTCTTCTTTCTTTGTCTTTATATATGCTTCAAAATTTTACATGAGTATTTTAATTTTGTGATTAACTTATCTTATGGAATTATTATTTATAAAAAATATTAGGATTGCGAGAGAGACATTGCCATTTTTAAATTATTTCAAAAGGTTAGTACCACTTTTTGCAAACTATAATCTTTGCCATAGAGGTTGACATCCTCAGTTAATCCCACCTAACAAGTAACTGACACTTCAACAAAAACCTAACTCAAATAAGCATTTTCTTGTAAAATTCTGACAATTATTGTCATCTAGTGGTAACTTATTTGTATTAAAAGTTACAACTTATACGTCAGTTATTGATTTTCAAAATAGGAATGGTGTCATTTACTGGAGTTATAGACCATATTTATGAAAAAAATAATAATTTTTAGTAATAAAAAGTATAATTTTTTAAAATTTTATCAACAATAATTTTTTAATGTGTCTCTATTATACTTTCAAAAACAAAGATAAGTATAAAATAAATTTAAAACTTTGTAATAGTGATTTGAACAATAAAGAATCCTTAAGGTGCCAGTTACTGGGGGGTTTCACCCTATTTCTACAACAACGGAAAGAGAAATATAATACAAAGTATATATTTTTTCTTTACAAGAAGAAAGTATTGGAATCGTGAAAATTTTCAACTTCCGGTTTAAGATAGATTTATACATTTTAAAAGGTCTTGAACACGATTTGATGGTTTTTAGAAAATGCTTGTCTGTGAGTCTGTCTGTCACTCTGTGATTCTGTATGTGGCAAAAATTTTGTGGGTGCTCTATCTGAAGAACTAATGCACGGAATTTCACAAAACTTTAGATTCTGTTAGACCTGGTGCTGATTACTTTTTGGTGTAAATCGTCCAATACATTTTTCACGATTATAGCAATAGTTATATCTCGAGAACTAATGTCCGGATTTTCATAAAACTTCAGATTCAATTAGTCTATGATAAAATTTGGGGCTGATTACCTTTTGGTGAAAATCGCACAACATTGTGGTGCTGCTATGCTTAATTATTCGTGATTATCGTAATAGCTCTATCTCAAGAACTAATACACGAATTTTCATCAAACTTCAGATTCAGTTAGTCCCTGATATAAATTAGTATTGCTTAGTTTTTGGTGCAAATCGCCCAATAAGGTGGCGCTGTCATGAGGCATTTTTAACGATTTTCGCATTAGCTAAATCTCAAGAACTAATACATGAATTTTCATAAAGCTTCAGATTCAGTTAGTCCGTTGTATAAGTTGGTCTTAATTAGTTTTTGGGGGGTAAATCTCCCAGCAGGTGGTGCTGCCATGTAGATTTTTTTACGATTTCCGCAATAGCTCTAACTCAAAACTAATGTACGGATTTTCATCAAACTTCTAATTCAGTTAGAAGTTAACGTAAGTTGTTGATGAGTAGATTTTTGTGCAAATCACCTAACCGTTGGCACTGATATGCTGCATTTTCCAAGAAATATTAACATATATGAGATATAAGAAAGTTTTGGGATTGCCACATCCGGCTAGTTAAGATAGTTAGTATAATAAAATCAGTTATTTAAAAGAAATCGTATTTGACTTTATCAAGTAAATGTTAAAGATAAAAATAATATGAATTATGTTCACAACATTGCTGAGTTTTTTTTTTATTAATTTTCATTTGTGCATTCAGAAATACATAGTGATACTGAATACTCATGCAGTTCTTGTAAACGTTTGCGGAAAAACATGATGATCTCCAATTCGGGCCCAAAATATTTTATTTGTCCAGATATTTGTTTGATGATGAGGCCCTTGGAGTAAATTTTCCTAAAACCTTACTATAGATTGAAATTGTTATTTAAAAAATATATAAAGGCTGTTAAATTCAACCTTCCAATGGGCGCGCTGTCGTAACTTTTACGACAAATATAATTTTTCCGAAAAATAACTCTAACAAATGGTCCAGAAAATAAATTCAATTTTTACAATTGATATGAATAGCTGCTATTATAACATGCATCTTATTATTTTCATAAAAAGTCTTGCATTTGTGAGATCTGAACTACTGTTACCGAAAAATACGTCACGTTCTCGGTCGTACAAAATATTGAGGCTGTAAATTTTCCTAAAACAATTCAACAGATTGAAAGTTTTATTTTAAAAAAAAGTAAAGTTGTTAAATTTCTCCTTCAAGTGGAAGCGCTATCGCAAATTTTACGAGAAACGGGATTTTTCGGATTCTAGTTCTAAGAAATGACACTGCAATTAAAATTCAATTTTTACAATTGAAATAGATAATTGTTCTTCTGATTACTGTTATGAAAAATCTTGCAATTGTGACAGCGTTAATCTATTGATTTTAGGAAAGGATTCTATTTTAGAAGAAAATCTCACTTTGAAACAAAAGACTAATGTCATTGTCCTAAATTTAAATTAAATTTTCAGTCATCATATAAATCAAAGATAAAAGTGATAGTATTTTAAATATAGTAATCTTCATTTAAATTTTATATTTTTAAAACAGTTAAATATTATTATTTTTTTTACAATTTACTACTAAAAATAAAAATAAAATTTAAGCAGTAATATGTTGAAATTTTTTTTTTCATTTTTGTAACTTCCCTAACAACCACTATCATCCTACGAGTACCTTACAGTCATCCTGCATATCATTTTTGTCATTATCCTGATTGCCATTGTTTCATTCGTAGATATCTATGCAGTAATCCTACATATGTATAAAAAAGTTCTTCGCAGCAATATATAGATTCAACATGCTGAAATCCAGATTATACCATATGACCGCCTGCAGCATAACTTTGATCATCACACAGGACATTAAAATGATCTTGAATATAATATTTTATGTCTATTTTTATAATGTCAGTGTATTGACTTATCCAGTAGAGTAATCTTTAACAACACATTAATAAAAAATTGCACAGGCTTTTGAACCTTAAGAAATTATTAACTAAGCGAGGATGTTTAAAAATTAATTTTGATTTAATAAAGTTTCTCCGTAAGCATGTGTTAGTACATGTGTTAGTAAATGATTTACATAGACTATTCTTATACATTTTAAACTATATATCATGATGAACTAATTATTTTCCATATACCTGAACTGTCATTTTTGTTAAACACACATAATCACTGGCTATTGTAACAAATATTATATATATATATATATATATATATATATATATATATATGCAAATTAATTACTTTTATAAGTAACTCGGAAGCGATGTAAAAGAAATCCAGAACATTAAAAAATGAAATATTTGAGAACTTATTACATTCCATACTTATTATTAATTAACATCAAAAGAGAAAAGTGCAGCTTTGCTGGAAAATATTCCTTCTGCGATTTCATTTCAAAACTTCCCTCTCATACTTTCTGGCCTTAGGGATTCAGAGCACTCGACTTTCAAATGAGGTATTATCTCTTCAGACCGAATGATCACAGATATCCGGCATTAAAACACCTCGCATCAATACACATATATTGCGATTTAGATACTCTTGAAAAAGAATGAATTATCTGATTCACTTTATGAATCTTTTCGAAAACTTTTGTACTAATCTAGAGCAGAGATGTTTTCCACTTTGGTGGGAAGTCAAATATTTCTGGGTAGAAGAATTGTTTTTCATTCATTCAATACACAAGATGAAGATTTTTTTTCTGTTTTGCCGTCATTGTTGAGAAATTCTGTATTCACTTTCGTTTTAATAAATTCATTAAAATTATCCATGAATAGAAACTGATTCTAGCTGAATAGTTATTTTGCATATAACAAAAGATTGTATTTTCTTCTTTTTCAAATGTTTCAAGACAATATAATATATTTTTGAAGTTGCAATAAAATGAAACTACTTTCTAATACTAGAAGTTTTAATAAAGCTTCTATAAAATGGTTATCACTTTAAATCAGTGGCAGCTCGTGACTGACTTTTTTTGGGGTACTAAATGTATAGCTGCGAAATATATTTTTGTCTTACCACTTTTTCTTTAAGAGAAATATTTGTTTTGTTTTTTGGTAGAATGGTGTACCATTTAAAAAGGCAAAGATTTATTTTAAACAATTATGTTAAGAAAAGAATAAGATTGTTCGCCATGCATTTAGTGTCCCAAAATATAACAGTCACGAGACACCACTGGCTTCAGTTTTTACTATATCAATGACAAAAATAAAATATTGTAGGAAAATGTGTCAGATACAGTCGTGCATACATTTTTAAAGCCTTTTTATAACAATCCCAAAGAATTACAAAGTATTACAATTTGAGCTTCTGAAATTTTTAAATACGTGAATTGCTTCATGAATTATTCTTCGGAAATGCCAGATACTATGATCATAAAATAACTTTCTGATGATGATTACACGGTACTTAAAGTGATTTCAAATTGAGAAATTATCTTTTTTTACTGTGATAACTGGGGTTCAGTCTTTGAAGCAAAATAAATCTTTTCTAGCATTAAAAACTTTGAGTTTCAAATGTTCTGACTATTAAAGAATATTTTTTAAAAAACAAAAACTATATATATTTTCTAGCGTTTAAATTATTTCACTACAAATCTTCTTTTACATAATTTTATTCAGTTGCCAAATAACAAGAGATTTGACGATGCTTTAAAAAATATTTTCCAAGTAAATAATATTATTTTTAAATTGTGATAAAAATAATTGTCTTTTGGCGACAATACTTTTTATTCGAAGCTTACGCATGAAAATTGTTACTACCAATGTTTCTATCACTGATAAAAATTAAAAATTCTGTTTAAATATTTCAGTTACAGGCGCAGAGATGTTGACAAAAGAAACTTAACATGTGAAAGAATCTAAAAATACGAGGTTGAATCAAATACAAAAGACATTTTTTTAATAGATTGTTTTAATAATACTAGTTATTAAAATTTATATCAATGGTATTTTACAGATAGCTTTCTTTAACCCCTACACACTTTACCGAACTTAACAGGAGTTTTTTCTTCTTATTCTTACGTGTATGAAACCAATTGTACAAAAAAATCTTTAATTTCTTCATCTGATGTAAATATTTCTCCTCCTAATTTTTTTTTAAGGGTATCAAAACGACTTTTTAATTTATTGAAATTTTTATGATTATACTTCAAAACCGCAACTAAACAAACGAACATATGAAAAATAAAGCGACGCCAATTGATTTTGTAGATAACAAACAACTTATGTATACTAAATAGTATTACTCACCGAATCTTATAAAAAATCAGGAAAATAAAACTGCAATCAATGAAAAAATTTCTAATCTTATCTGGCCTATTTATTCAACCTTCTATTAGATATTTTACACTATAACATAAGTGAGATGGGAGGTAAGATAACGAGCTTAAACTTCCAAGAATTTTTCTAAACCCGTATGATCAATTTGTGCCAAAATTTTAGTATGTTTGACATTTTAATTTTTTGAAAGTTTTATGATTATATTTTGTGCAATCGCAAAAAGCTCATTGTGATTATTCATATGGTGACTAAACAAACGAACGTATGAAAAATAAAACGATGCCAATTGAATTTTTAGATCACAAACAAAATATATTAACTATATTACACTGAAAAAAAAAAAAAAAAAAAAAAAATCCGACCAATTTTCCTGTAGGAGACGGAAAAATAGTTGCCCTTCTCGGTACGGAAAAATTTCCGACCCAGCTCGGAATAAAATCCGAAAAATACCATTTTAGTTACTATTTCCTTTTTTTTTTTTACGGATTTTATTCCAAGCTAGGTCGGAAAATTTTCCGTACCGAGAAGGGCAACTATTTTTCCGTCTCCTACAGGAAACTTGGTCACATTTTTTTACAGTGTATGTATATTATAACAATATATTAAATATGTATATTAAATATAATTTCTTACCCGAATATTATAAACAAACACGAAAATAAAACTACAACTAATGAAAAAATTTCAGGCTAACTTAAAACACTTTTGCGATTATACTTTTAAATGAAGTCCAAATGATATAAAAATAGGGTAGATTTTTTTACATTGAATAAAACAAATTAAATACAGACGTATTAAGATAAGGAAAGTTTAAGGAAAGAAATACATTCGTCCTCAAAATTGATGATCAAAATATGCAAAATTAGTCTTATCAAGCCCATTATTTGCACTTAAGATACATAATTAACATATCAGAAATTTATTAATGATTTTAGATATGAAAAATAGAATTTCGAAATATTCGAAATATCTTTCTTTTTAAGCAGAAAAGGTACCAAGAAAATACGAATTGAATATTTCCAACTGAGCAAAAAGATGCCCAGGCTGGGCATCGAACCCAGATCCTTGGCTTACAAGGCCAACGCTTTTCCGTTTAAGCTAACTGGGCCGACAACCAGCCAGCATATTTCGCACAGATAACCTTATTGGTAGGAACATCTGGTCTGTCATGTAGACAGCTCAACAGAATAAACCGCTGGTTAAGGACCTCCATATAAACGATGGATACGTAGATGAACTAATATTTTAACTCAAGCAAACTGACTGGTAAAGTTATTATACGAATTGAATATTTCCAACTGAGCGAAAAAATACCCATGCTGGGAATCGAACACAGATCCTTGGCTTACAAGGTCAATGCTTTTCCGTTTAAGCTTACAGGGCCGACAACCAGCCAGCATATTTCGCTCAGATAACCTTATTGGTAGGAACATCTGGTCTGTCATGTAGACAGCTCAACAGAATAAACCGCAGGTAAAGGACCTCCATATAAACGATGGATACGTAGGTGAACTATTATTTTAACACACTCAAACTGATTGATAAAGTTATCATACGAATTGAATATTTCTAACTGAGCGAAAAAATGCCCAGGCTGGGAATCGAACACAGATCCTTGGCTTACAAGGCCAATGCTTTTCCGATTAAGCTAACTGGGCTAACTTTTTTCGCTCAGTTAGAAATATTCAATTCGTATGATAACCTTACCAGTCAGTTTGATTGTGTTAAAATAACAGTTCATCTACGTATCCATCGTTTATATGGAGGTCCTTTACCTGCGGTTTATTCTGTTGAGCTGTCTACATGACAGACCACATGTTCCTACCAATAAGGTTATCTGAGCGAAATATGCTGGCTGGTTGTCTACCCAGTTATCTTAAACGGAAAAGCATTGGCCTTGTAAGCCAAGGATCTGGGTTCGATTCCCAGCCTGGGCATTTTTTTCGCTCAGTTAGAAATATTCAATTCGTATGATAACTTTACCTGTTAGTTTGATTGTATTAAAATAATAGTTTACCAATAAAATAGCTTGAGATAATGATAGTAGAAATTTTTTTTAAAGAATATCGTAAAAACACCTATACTTATTAATATTTTTATGGTATTTTACAGTTTTCTACTTTTACTTTAATATTTTTTACTGTTTTGAGATATCCTAGGTTGACTATCAGTATACCTTATAAATAATATTTTTAATAAATATCACCTTCAATGTGTAATACAAAGAGCTCGTTTTCGAGAATTTTGTTGAGTCTGCTTTATCATTCAAGCCACCTTTATTATTTAAACAATTTTCATCTAGCATGAAAAAATGTTCGTTTACGTTGTTATTGTAAAAGTACTTTGTTTACTGATGTTATTATTGGAAAAATGCATAACATGAAATATACTTTAGGTCAGCCATACTGAACCTGCGGTCTGCGGGACGTATGTGTCCCGGCGAGCTTTTACATGCGGTCCGAGTAATAATCATAAAAATTAATGAAATCTGCAATAAAAAGTATTTAAGACCTTCACTGTTGTCTTGTACATTTTCACGGGAAGAAAATATCTATTTTGTTATTTATAATTCAGTTAAAATCACATTAAAATATCATAATTGCCATTTTTATAGAGAAAAGATATTTTTACATGTAGTTATATTTGTGTTACAACGGTGTATACATTTCTTTATCTTCAACACTAATCAGGGCCCCACCAGTGGCCGAGAGGTTCTGCTCTCGAAGCTGGTAGACGGGAAGTGCTGGGTTCGATCCAATCGCGCCCGTCGGCCTAATCGTTCGGAGTTTTCGTGGTTTTCTTCGAACCTTGGTTCTCCAAGCGTTAATACGGGTTAGGTTCCCTTAGAAAGACCTCCACGGAAGGCACTCCCTCTTAGGGCCTATATCCCACGTGCAGATAATTGGCCGACATAAATACAACCAACCAACCAACCATCAACACTAATCAAACATTATTCCAAATTAATTAAATTTGCACTATGTATTTCTACAATTAAAAAAAAGTTTTTGCACTGATCAAAAGACTGATTTATTAGAGAAAATATCTTGATTTTTTTTTTTTTACTTGGAAATTCTGCTTTTTTATATTATTACGCTTTATATTTATTATGAGGCCATTCCACTGTCACGTGCGGGACATTTAGACTAAATTTTTATGAAGACTTTTGCAGTTATAAAACTCATTACGGGTTAAAAAAAAAATATAATTTGCTGACCCAGCGTAAGTATTCTACTTATGTGATATTAAAAATTTAAAAAAATATTATCCGCGTTTTTAAATGAAAAGAAAACAAACAAATAAATTAGATCTGTCACGTGGAAGACACACTATTGGATAAGACTTTTCAAATGTATAGATTCAAGATATCCCCTGAATCTGCTGTGTTTAAGCAGCTGTAAAAAAATTTCATATATATTCTGACATCTTACTAGGTATTCATTATGTTGTTTGCTTGAAAAAGTAAAATTTAGTACAAGCAATATTTTTTCTAATAGATGTCACGTGCAGGACAAAGTGTGGATTCCTAATTTTAAGAAAAAAGTAAATTCCTTGTTAATAGAAAAAGATAATTTAACATTAATTTACAAAACTTTCGCTACCTTAATATGAAGAAACAGCTATGAAATAAAAAAAAAAAATGTATTATTTTAAATCAAATTTTTATGAAAATATTATGTATGAAAATATTCAACAAAATAGTACAAGCAAAGTGTTATTGACAAAAGAAGTTTTATTGTTTTGTTTTAGAAGTTTGAATACATATTTCTATATATCTTCAAATTTATAAGAGACTTTACTATTAGTAACAACTTGCACAGAAATAGCTTTTAGTATTTCTTCATGTTTGTACGAAATTTTATCTTGATGTTGGGCCATTTGAAATAATCTTAGATTTTTTACTCTTGTATGAGATTTATAAAAAATGTATCACTATTTTATTAGTAATTTTTCATACATAGTGCTTTTCCTCATAATTCACAAAAATTCATTTTTCAAATTTTAGGTCTTTATTGGGAATTAAGGTAGTTGAATTGTTTGATTCACATGTAAAAGTTTCTTTCGACTGGCAGTGGTTGTGACAAACTATTTTCTCCTCTTGTTTTCAATGACATGGAAGCTTTGTATTCCTTTGATAATAGTTACATTTATCCAAGGATTTTTCTTATCCACTTTTTCTTCAATCACCTCTTTTTCAAAGTAGAATATCTTCATACTCTGTGACAGCGTTTCTGCTAAGTCATGAAATTCTTTTTCAGATTAAATTGTGTGCATTTTGCTCGTGCTCATCATCTTTTGGCACACAAGTGTTTTTACGTTACCACTCATTTCATCAATTACTCCTATTCCATGTGAATGTTTTTCCTCCGTACTTTTCTCCGAAAACGTGTTTTTCCATGTATTTATTTATAAACTTCGAGGATGGTCCATCACTCCACATAATTTCTTTCTGTGGATGTTTTTTGTCTAACAAGGAGAGGGCCAACCTTGTTAATCACAGATTTTGATTATTTTAATATATCTTGTAGAGTAGAGACCCCTTAGTGTCAGGTTCAACAGATTTTATCCAACGCTCCTTTGTTCTTGAGAAACCGGGGTGGTCTAATAATAGTACACAACTTAAATACTTACATTGCAACCGCAATGATAGGTTGGTCATAGCTCAGTTAGTACGGCGTTAGCTGGCTGATCTGCGGGCCCAGATTCGGGACCCGAATGCGCTACATTTGTTTTTCTCATTTTTTGTTTTATAAATGCACTTGGAATTATAATTTAATAATTTCAATTACTAA
Organism: Maratus speciosus; assembly: GCA_963932465.1. NCBI lineage: Eukaryota > Metazoa > Arthropoda > Arachnida > Araneae > Salticidae > Maratus > Maratus speciosus. Next base: position 337,787,137 of record OZ010788.1, read on the forward strand.
TTTTAATATCATACATTAATTATAACGTTAACAAACTTAAATTTATCATTTTTTATTTTTAAACTATTATTTCTCATTCTTTAAAGAGGTTTAAAAAGAAATTGGATCTATTACTGAATGATAAAAATTCCAAAATCGTGACAAAATCTGTGGTGGTGCCATCTAGTTATGATAAAATAAAAAATATTCAAATAAAATAAAAATAAAAGCAGAAAGAAGATAAAGGTTAAAGCAAAATAATTGAAAGCGTAATAATACGTATTACAAATTTAAAAATCTTTAATATACAAAAAATCAGTTGTAATTTAATTCTGATGCTAATTTTTAATATAATTATGCTTGTTACTTTAAAAACAGAATAATAGTATTATCGCATTGACTTCCTTTGTTAAAGCAATGCGAAAATGATATTTCTTTAAAATCAGGAATTGACACAATTGATCAATATCATTGCATCGATAAAGAATATATGAAATACATTTTAAAAGGGATTTTTAAAAAAATAACAGTTTTATGATGTTTTATACAACTATTTAGTTAAAAGTAAAAAATTAAATAGGTTAAAATTGTAATTGATATACAATATTATAAATTTTAATTCACAATGAGATTATTAATTATACTTTCAAGTATATTTATAAAACAAAAAATGAGAAAAACAAATGTAGCGCATTCAGGTATCGAACCCGGACCTGTGGATCAGCCGGCAAACGCCATACCAACTGAGAAAATCCGTTGAACCTGACACTAAGGGGTCTCTACCCTACAACAATATTAAAATAATCAAAATCTGTGATTAACAAGGTTGGCCCTCTCCTTGTAAGTGAAACTTGTATTAATAAAGAAAATACATAAAAGCAAAAATAGTATTTTTGTCTTTATTTGTGGTATTTGAACACATTGGATAAGTCTGATAGATATCAATGAAAAAAAAAAAAAAAAGACTGCACCAGTGAATAAGAACGTACATGTCCACGAACGCACATGTTCAGTATTTCATTCTGAGAGATACTCGAATAAAGGGACATTCCAAAGTCAGTTTGCCAGATTCTTATGTGTTTCTATTTTATCCTTTTCAGATATCATATATTGGTAGTGGCGTAACCATGGTAAGGGTCCAGAAGTTTTGAGTATCACTATTTTAAAGAAATATTGTCTATCTTACCTAATCGTATTATTTACAGTTACTGAACAGGACAAAAATAACTTTACGTAATTAGTGGTATTCAGATCATCTGGACCTCCGGTCTGGCAACGTTACACTGTAAAAAAAAATTCCGCAACATTCCTGGGAAAAAATGGGCAGCTGAGTTGCCCATTATTTCCAAGAAACATTTCTTGAAAATGACTGGAACTTTACTGTATATGTTAAAAACTTTCTACAGAAATGCCAGTAAGTTTCCTGCGAAATACCAGGAATATTTCTGTTGACAGCAAAACATTACTGACATTTCACAGCATGCGGGATCCGCAGACGATTTTTACTTTTCCAGTTGACAATTTTCGCTTTATTATCATTATTTGTTAGAATGAAAAAATATTTTGAAATTGACATCAAAATTATTATTTATAATTTACACGAAAAAATAAATTTTCAGTTAAAATTCAATAAAGTAAATATATATATGATATATTGTTTCTTAACTTTGCTTAAAATATAAAAATATATAAATGTAAATAATAATTAGAAAAAAAATCTAGACATAAAATATTTTGGATTTTCGTCAGTAATTATGTTAGTTTACAAGTTAGATAAAATACATATAAATTTTCATGAAAAAAAAAAAACCTAAACGTAATTGTATATTTTTTTCCGAAAAAAAAAAAAATCAAATTTGCAGCAATTCAAAGTGCCAAATATATATCAAATTTAAATCAAATTGTAATAAAGTGTTAAAATATAAAATTAATTAAAAAAGAAAAAAAAAAGTCAAGAGGTAGCATCGAACTCGGGCCGTACGGGTGGCGTGCGAGCTTTCTGCGTCCACACCACGAAAGACACGTTGAGAGCTGCAAACTAATGGGTATTTGAAACGTATGCTAAACCTCGGCATCTAATTTCTGAAAATATAAGGCCCATTTGAAGAAATCCTTTCACAAGAATAATTAGAGATAGGAACTCTAAAACATACTTTAAATTAATCAAAATCGGTGAGAATCATGTTTGATGGTCCCCTGGTTAATGGAGATCCAAATAGGTGTATTTTTTTTTTTTTTTTTTTTACACGGTCTGCTCGTTAAACATTCCACAGACAAGTACGAGAGATAATCTCTTAGCGATGTCACAGAGGTATTGTATTTTAATCTGAATTGTCTTGACAATAGAGACGTAAAGGATTATGTCGTCTATTGATTTATTTGCATTCCATATTGATTTTTTTTACATTCATTTAAGGAATTCGTTTACGACACTCGCGCGCGGGGGAAAGGATTATAGCAAAAAAATAATAAATGGCGGCCGCAGCGTTTTGCTGTTTCCAACTTTTGTTTAGGAACGTATCAGATAAGAAAACCAGAATTTCACAGGAAAGAGCTAAATTATTCTGAAAACCTGAGAAAAGGCGAAACGTTCCTGGATTTCACATGGAACGTTACCATTTTTTTTTTTTACAGTGTACTGTGCATTAGTTTCTTTTAATATTTACAATATTAATGATTTAATATTCATATTATCAAGTATTATTTCATATCCATCTCTAGTTTGCGATCTTTTGGGTATGCAGTTGAGTTTTGCCATCTATTTTTTCACTTGTTTTTCACAAAACAAATTTATTTGAATTATTAGGAATTGTAACTAGCTTTCCATAATAACATTTTCACACAATAAATAAACATGTTTACTAAACAAAAGGGCATTCTAAAAATATGTATACTAATAACATTCATATTTAATATTTAGAAATATTTTTATTTAAAATATCCCACATGTGACGTCACGTGTAGGACAGCATAAAAAATTGTTTTATTAAGTTCTAAATTGATATTATTTTTAAATATATTCGGAAAATTTTTATACATAATAAGGTTCTTTATAAGCCACAATCATTTAAAAAACTGTCACGTGTGGGACATAAATTTACAACAACTTTTGCTTGTAATAACATAACTTACATTGTAGTAAAATTTCCAAAACAATGCGGAAAATGGAAAAGGTAATTACATATAATAAACTATAACAGCAGAAATCTCAAAGTCAAAAAGAAAACAAAATTAGGTTCTTTTTAAATCAGTGCTTTTTAAAGCATCATGGTGTTCAAATGATGTCAGCTATATTTGAACCACTGTTACCATTCGCTAAAAGGGAAATATTGAAGAAATATTCGTAGATATGTATTATTTAGACTGAAAAATAATCTAAGTAACTTATATAATTATTTTTACAATATTTTTTTTTTCTGCCGAAAAATGTCTTGTTTTTCATGGAATATCATTTCATGTATAGGGTTAAAAGTACTTTTTGTTATTAAACGTTTCCGCGTAAAAAAATTGACAAAAAATCACACCACTATTTACAAAGACAAACTTTGCGAGCAACAACATTTGCAATAGAAATCTATTACGAAGCTTCTTGTTCGGAAATAGCGATATTAATTTTTTTTGGTAACATTTCTTCTGCAACAAACGTTAAACTCCACTGATAATATTAAGTTTGTTATATTGTTTTGTTATACTGCTTATGTTACCTTACTATTTTGATTAGCCATTTTGCCCCTTTTTTAAGTGTGTTGTAGCCCGCTTAATGCCTCAAACATATGTTTGCGGCCCACGAGAAGAAAATGTTGAATATGGCTGCTGTAGATAAATTCTATCAAATTTTGGGCATCGCTTAGTGATATATACGGGTGGTTTTAAAAGTTCTTTTTGCACAAGAAGAAATCGATCTACACTTTTTCAATATCCATTGTCTATAAAAAGGTTTGAATCACTAGTTTTATTTTCTATGAATGTGCATATCTTTAGGGGTTGACCAATTTTCGCGAATGCCTCAGGAAGAATGCCTTCAAGGAGACATTTTGAGGATTTACTTTTCTTTTGAGGCACATAATTTTGAAAATTATTAATGTGGATAGTAAAAGTTGGTGAATGAAATAATAGTAAAAGATAGTTCAAGTCCATACATTCATATTTGTTACACTTATTGATAAAAGTATTTTTTATAGTAAGGTATTTGTCAGACTTTTTTGTTTACACAAACATTCTTAATAAAATTATGTAATGAAAATATTTACACAGAAACAAATGCAAAAAAATTAACACACTAAATCATCATAATGATATGATTTATTACTAATCTATGCATAATCTTGCATACATAATTTTAATAATAGTAAAGATGTCTTAAAGGAGCTCTCAATAATTTTAAAGGGAATAAATCTAAATTCAGTCACATTTATTTTTTTATTCAACGAAGTCTAGAAAAAAGCACATCTAGTACATACTGTCACTCTGAATTTACATTTGAACTATCGATTTCTGAATTAAGTGTAACCTTCTTGAAAACTATAGACTTTGTAAATTAGAATTTCAAATGAGACATGTTTGGGGTCTGCAAAATTGAGAATAAAGGTTAATCCAGCAGACATATCAAAAGATGAGGATTACATAATGTATAGGTGAAGTACTTTAAGTATATTTGAAGTCCTACGAAAGGACTTTATCTTGAATAATTTTACATGACAACATATATGGACTAAATTTTGGTAAAGCATTAGGTTAACGTTTTAAAATTTATGAAAGTAAATGTTCTAGCATTAATTATTATTAGTAGCATATATGTTCGATGCCACGCTTTGTTAAAAACGAAGCGTTTTTCATTTTCTTTATTAAATGGGTACAGTAAATAAATGTATATTTATCTAATTTGTCTATCTATATTATAAAGCAAAACATATGTCCATGAATAACGGTGACGTCGTATCTATGGTGCCAACGATCTCAGTAACCAGTTTTGCTTTTCTGTAATATTAATAACTCCTGAACATTGCACAATTTGAAATTATTCACCGCCGAATAGAAAGAAAAATTCAGTTTCAAATGTAATTTGTTTCGAAACTGTATCACAATTTACCTGTTTTTACTATGGTTTTAAAAATAATTTTCAAGCACGATTTTTTTTTTAAATCTAACACTATTGCTTGCAACTTGATTACGAAAGATTTACCCTTTGTACTTAAAACAATATAAATAGTTCAGTATTTGTTCCTGGATAATATTTTATAGCTAAATTAACACTGGATTAATAAATAAATAAATAAATAAAATAATATACATAAAGCACACATTTAACTAGTGTGTAATCGAACTAAGAGCTTAAACTCACAAATAATCAAAATCAAAAAGGCTTCTGAAAGAAGAAAAATCTTTGACGATTTCTTTGGCTGTTAACTTCTGGAATGGAGCTAATACGAAATTATGATTTCAATAAATTTCAAAACATTATTTGAATACGTAACTTATATTTTTTATATAAAAATGCTATGTCGTGTAGTTAATTATCAATCTAAAAATATTTGAAATGTAAAAAAAAAAAAAAAAAAATATATATCGGTGTTTTCAATTAAAAAAAACAATTTTCACTTATGTTCGGTACAATGAACATTATAATATTTAGTAATCCGAAAAACCCGATTTGGATTCTCGGGCTTTCTGAAATGTTCAAACACCAAGGATAAACAAGCAGGGTGCGTAGAGTTCTACCACAATTTTTTAATATAATTTTTCGCATCATTTAATGGCATAAAATATTAAAAATTCTGTGTTTAACCACAGAAAGCTAAGAATGAATCACCTGAAGAATAAAATACTAGACAAAAATCTCTAATCTGATATAGTGGCATCATACTATTTGAAAATTCTAAGAATCCACACTTTACCCAAGAAACATTATATTGTGTTCTAACGCTATAAAACATCTGGTGTTACCACTAGTTAGTTTTCTGACTGTCTTAGGAAATTATTTTTATTTTTATCACATAATTGTTAAATGCTATGAGAGAATTTTTTCGATTTTAACCAGCTAAAGGATATACGCAACTCCTAGTTATAGATTTTGTTAAACTTGGTATCTTTGGAAAGGTGTTGCATGAGGATCAAGAAAAATATGAGAAACACCTGTCCGAATCTAACTTCTCACGAAATACGGCCAGTTTCTTAGGTGACGACATATGTAAAAAAGAAAAAAGCAAGAAGACTCCATGCAGAAACTAGGTTCTGGTTTTCATCGTACTAGGGTAGTCCTTAATGGACGCTAGTAGGTTAATCATTAGTTAATATCCATGATAAGAACTTTTCAACGATAATATTTTGACGAAATCGCTTTTTTTTTCTATATCGCCACAGAAAAAATCCGTATCTCCCAAGCAGTCGTATTTGGACGGATCGTTCTGATATTTTTCATAATCTTCATGACCTTGCCTACAATACCACTCTTGACAAAATCGAATATATCTTTAATTTTCTTCATGACGTTATGTAAGAAATTGGCCCTAAACTCGGTATAGTTAGAATCGGGAGGGCAGTTCCTGTACATTTCTTGATCCTCATGGAAAAAGCTTACCAACGATACCGTTCTTGATGAAATCCAGACACTAAAAAAGGGAACGTACTCAATTGAGTGAAAAAGCTCCAGACCATGAGCCGAACATAGGACTTCTGAGTGAACGAACTGAGCTATTCTGGACGACTATGGCCAACACAATTCACTCAAACAACCTGTTGGCGGTATTCTAGAATCTGTAATATCACACAACTCTACAGGTGAATATAATTTATAGAGATAAAAAAATTGTAATTATATATCCATGGGTATTTGAGTTCCTTGCCTTGAGGTTTCATCTGGAGAGCTGCGTGATATTGCAACTTGGATGATATTGCCAACAGGTTATTTGACTGAATTGTGTTGGCCATGATAGAGTAACTGATAGTGCGTTGGTACGCTAAACCAGAGGTCTTAAGTTCGACTACTGACGCCTGGACATTTTTTACTCAGTTGAAATAAATAAATTCTCACCTATGACTTATATTTTTCTCCCTATCAATAGTTTGACATATTTAGATACACGCCATGCACTTAGCGTCAATTTTAAAAATTAGTGACATATAACGCAATGACTTTAACACTCCTATTTAATGACAGTACTCTTAGGATGCTCAATAAATTAAAAATGTAATATGACTTTAAATAATACTATCCACTATATATTAGGTTCCAAGAAATGTCTGTCGTTTTTATGTTCTTTCACGCCTACTTTTTTAAAATGTTGATTTCTTCATTGGCACCACTTTTTTTAAATGGTAAAATTCCCATATCTTTCACCTGAATGTGAAATGTGAATGTGTTTTCACCTGAATGTGAAATGTGAAAACTATGGGAATTTTACCATTTCAAAAAAATGGTGCTAATGAAGAAATCAGAATTTTAAAAAAGTAGGCGTGAAAAAACCTATAAAAGACAGAATTTTCTTGGAGGCCTAATATTTCTAAAAATTAATTTATTAAGGCCAACGGTAACAGATTTAATTGAACATAAACCTATTTATATTTTCTCTCCATTTATATCTTGCTTTCTGTATTTTTCATCTCAATTTTAACGCTCATTTCCATTATTACAATTTATTTAACCAAAACGCTATCAACGTAAGCGAACAATATAAAGTTGACATTTGAATATTACGAAAATAATTATATATTTTTATTTTGTTTATAAACATCAAAGTCTTTATCATTTATTTATTGATATCTTGGCAATGATACTTCATCTGGAAAGTATCCATTTGGCACGGGTAATGATATTTGATTAAGTGTATAATTTATTCTTTATGGTGATATTTTTCATGATCTAAAAACATTAATTTGTTTTTAGTGCAAACCACTATTTGAATAAAATAGCTTTTACACTTTTTTCTTGCAAAATTTGATCAAATTTTATGATTTTTTTTTTTTTTTGGATTTGATTTTATTATTTTATTTATTGCTAGACAAAGATAAGTTATCTGCAATTGTAATGCAAACGGAACACAGTGACCACTTAAAATAAAATTTTGAATTTATAAAGATTTCTTTTTGTGTTACAATGAATGCTTAGAAAATTTAAAACTCTAAATAACATTATTTTATGTAAATTAAATTAATTTTTGAATTAATTAATAGCAGTGAAATAACGCTCGAAGTTATTTAATATATAAGAATATATAATAATATATAATCACGCATTATATATTCAACATTATTTTATATTGAAATATTACTTTGAATTTCAACGCTTTGAAGGTAAATTTAATGTTATAAAAAGAAATTCATGATATAACAATGTTTTTTATTAATTGAAATACTATATTTCTAAGTGTAAAATTACAAAAAAAAAAATATATATATATATATAACAAAACGGTATAAGATATGTTTGCTATTTTGTCGCACAAATATGGAATCTTCATGTAATTTTTAATAACAATGTAAAGAATTCATATTTACAGATTTAATTGTGTTTTAATGAGAGCTTTAGCTAATAGAACGAACCCATTTAAGGCCACCCAGTTGTGAAATACACCGGTGTTGAGAAGCTATTTTCTCACGAGTAGCAATCTGGAAAGTGGTGATCCTTCTTTGAGTTTGAAGATTCCGTCCTGTATAGTAAAACACAGAAAGAGACCTTGAGGTCTTTCTAAAAGAGCAAGGACAAATTTTTAACTTTGGTTCCCACGGCAGACTGGGGAGGGACATTACCTCATGGCCAACCAATAAAAAAGGATTTTGAGAATGACTTCATTTTTAGGTGCGTTCGTAATTATATAAATATGTAGCACCTATAGTCGTTGTTCGGTCTGTCTGTCTGTGTGTCGGTCCGCATATAACAGAGCAAAAATTACCCAACGGAATGGTCTGAAATTTTAAATATATAACTGTTGCAGAATTTTGTCGAGTCACTTGAAATTTTATGAAAATTGGATGTACAGTTTAGTTACAGGGACAGTCAAAAGTTTTCCGTTACATTACGGCCAATCGGGAAAGAATATTTCAAGTGCGTTTTAATGGTGTTAAAGCCTTTCGAACAGAATGAAATTGATATGCACTTATGAAGTGCACTAAAATATACATTCAGTACAATATACGGTGGAAAAAATATTTATAAAACTAGTCATAGTACGAACGCACATCATTTGCCACGTTTAACGTACAATTTCCAACTTGTTTAGCTTGGCGATAGGCGAGTCCTATTCCCACCCTAATTAATTTTTTCTGAGGAGAAAAATTAATGAGAAGAGGGAAGGAGTTTTATGTCGTGAGGTGCAGGAGGCCATTGCTTAACAAATCATTCACTCACACACATATATAGATACAGTCGTGGTAAAAAAAGTTAGCACCCCATGCTAACTTTGCAACAAACTTCTATAGAAGAAAGTTAGTAGGACTAAACGATTGGAAATAAAGTCTACTTTTAAATGAAGTACAGAAAATTTTCTCAGGGGTCCACCTACCACCTATATGTCAAAACGGACCCAAACTTTATTTTTTTTTTCAATAGCAATACCCAAGTTTGATACCATAACTAGATTCTATACTCTTCAATTAGTCTAAATCCAAATTTTCACGAAATTCGTATGATTACTTTCCGAGAAATAAATTATTTTAAAATGGGCATAATTTAATAGTTGTATCCAAATTAAAGTTCGGTACTCGATTGTTGAAATACACAGAATGACTATGTCACTTCTATTAATGTATTATTTCTTGCCAATATGATCATTTCACTCGCTTAATATATTTCAACTATTGCTAGCCGAAGGTTTCATTACAATGAGTAAAATATATTTTTTTCGAACTATGCACTTCTGGACATCATAGACGGTTCCTTAAACCGTCATTTTGATGTTTTTTACTCATAATTCGAAAACTACTTATAAGAAACATTTGAAATTGAGAATTTGCATAAAGCAGGACATAATAAATGTAAATCCATCAAAAAAATTGTAGGTTACAATTCATATTTTTTTCGAATATTAATTTCATAATTCACATTATAAAATTTTTAAAATTACAAATTCTATGTATTTATGTTTGGGTTTTTTAGTATTATAATTAAACAAAGAAATTATCCCATTAGGATTATAATTTCAAGATATATTAATAAAAATAGGAAAATGCATGTATGATGATGCATCATATATTGTCCTTTTTATTCTATTTTTAAATTAATGTTTACTCTTTCTTTCCTTTTATTCAATCAGTCATAACTGGATTTGTTAAAAAGTAATCGCATGGCGAAATGCATTTTCATGTTTATTTCTCGTTTCTTTCATGCGGAAGTAAAATGTTATATAAAGATAAACATTAAACGGATTGATTCATTATCATTGTGCTTTTCACTAATCTATATCTGCATTTCAACAACTTAAATTATGTGTAAAGATTTACGATAATTGCATTCCTGTCATTTCCATATTAATTTTATACTAATCTATTTTTATTTATGTGATTTATGTGGGTAATTTCCTTACTTTGTTTATAAAAGAAAGCGATCATTTTTATTAACAAGGGGATTTTATCCATTTTTTTTTGCATTATAACTCAAACAATAAATTTAATCATAAAATATATATGTAATCTGTAATATATATAGATTTTAACGTATTGTAAATGTTTCGGTAGGGTTGCTTGAGGTTATTTCACGATTTTGTCTTTATCAATTTATTCGCCAATAATTTAAATTCGCTCCCATTGCTTTTCTATGCAACGGATAATTTTGGCGTTTGTTTAAACTCTCATATTGGCCTGGTATTCTAGTGGATGTTGGAGTGCGATTGATATGTGAGTGACACATTCGGCCTGATATTCTGTCTCTGTAAAGACATGCCATTCTAAGCGGCCCACCCCATCATTATATTATGTCAAACATTCTTCAATAAAATTTCATCTTTACTTTTCTGAATCTGTTTGCAGTCAATTATGGATGAGAGCTCAAATAAAATGGGTTCTGCGAAGCTTTGCAATGTACTTTCACTCTTACATCACCGGCCAAACCTGTAATTTAAAATGTGTGGGGGTTTCCTCCCTTATACAAATTGTTGCCTAATATTTTTGACTGTGAACGTTTTTCTAAACTTTTAATGCGATGGGGTGGTCCCGATGTTGTTGTGCTGCGATCCTGATAGTCCCGAATCTTTCCTGCTGCTGTACTGATAGTCATGGATTTTATCGGCTGTTTCCATGTCGCGGATAACTGCAGACACTCTGGTCCCGGATCTCAGTCCGGATTTCCTGATTCCGCTGTCAAGGTTTGGAGTCCTGTCCGGGGGCTCCCGGGTTCAAAAATGATTGTGATGTACCGATTTAATCTTCTATTGCAGTGTGCGGGGCTCCTATATGTCTCCAAGTGTGCTACGAAATTAGTGTAACACAGTTCTGTATGTGCTAACAATCTTGGAGAGCAAGTAATATGGAGTGTGCGGTACTCCTAATGTCAGCAAGCGGAAAGGGGTATGTTTCTCCCCCGTGTGTGGTGAAACCTGAGAATACCAGTGCATAAGCTTCATGGTGTGGATGATGAATCAATGTGTACGTTAGTACTCAAGTGTCTCTTAAATTATCACAATATTTTTTTCGAGTCAAAGTATGTCTGCAATTAATTTGTGCAAATTTTCACTAAAGTACAGAGATTAAAAAAAAAAAAAAAAGCGGTGTGCTTTTTGTTTTAATGAGTGATTTTTTTATTTTCACCAACACGTCTATAAAATTTCTATAGTTATTTTTTTTTTGTTTGAATTCCTTTCGCAGAACGTTTTTATATTTTCTGGCGAGTGATTTTTTTATTGTCGCCAGTGCCATCGTAGTTAATTTTTTTAAATGTGAAAAATAAATAGAAACTTTATAAAATAGAGTTTAAAATAAAGTGTTTTGAAGGGTTACACAAAAAAGAAAGGAAATATATATATATATATTTTTTAAGTATGATAATACATAAATGAGAGATTATTCAGGGATATCGTGAGTAACATATAAAATTTCTTAAATACTAATTTTGATTTTGCATATTTTAGATCGTAAATAATTATGATAGTTTTTTTTCTGGCCTTTTCGCGTGCATAAAGGTTTCATTGAATATCTACTAATCGCTGAATAATCTCTACAATTTTTATTTAGAGTGTCTATTTATTATATGTTTATTGAAAACAAAACTGAATTTTTAAGTGTGCATGATTCCTATTGAGTATTTTTTAAGTAAATGAATCCATAAATAAGTGCACTAGATAATAATAAAAAAAGTACTCGTAAATATAGTGATGTTTATAAGTACCTAGATCAATATAGAGGTGTTGTGTTCGTCCAAAGTAAGTGAAAATGTTTATTTTGATCATGCACGCATATTCATTAAATTTATTTCATTCTTTACAATTTAAATATGACAATTTTGTTCCTGATATTTATATTATTTTGGTAAGATATATTGTAGTGATTTTTTTAGTTCTAGTTAGTAGATATTATAGTATTTATATTTAAAATGGCAGAGTCTCATAATTTTAATTTTTCTGTGGATGATTTTGAGGGTGATCCTACCCTCATTAATTTTTCTTTGATCAGGTATCAGCGTATGGCAAAATCAAAAAGTTAGATGAAGAGGAACTGGTTCTCTTTTTAAAGTCTAAACTTAAAGGTCCCGCGAAAAAATACTTGATTGAAAATCAAATCCTCTCTAAGGCAACTAGTTTTGATTTCATTGAGAAGGCATTTAAGAAATTCTTTGCTGTGAGCTCTACCGCCTCATCTCTGAACGATCTTATCCATTTAACCCTTTTGACCCATGAAAATATTCGGAACTTTGCTCACAGTTTAAATGTGTTAGTAGCAAAAGTATATCCGGATATTTCTGAGTAAACTGCTTTGGATAATATTAAATTTGTTAAATTATTATCATGTTTGCCCCCTGCAATCAAAATTAAAATTCAGGAAGAAAATATTAAGGATTACGAAAAAGCGATTGAGAGAGCCCAGACTTTATAGAATATTTTTGGTCAGGATCAAATTCTTACGAGTAGTTCTTCTTCTTCCCAGGTGACTGACAATATTCAAATACAGTTAGCGGAATTGACCGAAAAAATTAACACTTTAAGTATTGCCGCTACTTCATCGTCACGGGAACATAAACAATCACCTGAGGTCAGACAACACAAGTATAGAAAGTCTCAGGAGTTAAGAAAAAATTATAAAACTCGTAATACTTATCAAGCACTCCCCAAACATCAAAAATTTCAGAGACATAACAGTGAACGTTGCCAGCTTTGTTTTCGGGTCGGTCATGTGGCCACCAATTGTTTTAAGTGGCAACGTGCTAGCACACGACAATTTCATCAACAAAACAATGATTATAAATGACACGATAATTTTAGAGACCGTAATTTAAACTCAAAATGAGGTGTAATAGCGCTGATGATATTACGTCTCAACAAATTCAAGACAAGTCAGCAACAAATGCACAAGCCATTTTTCACACACAATTTCACGAACTTCCAAAATTATCCTCTAAAAGAATTGTTAACTCGATTGCATCACAAACAGAGTCTACGATAAAAATTGCAAACAGTTGTGCTACCCAGTCGGAGAGTGAAATGCATGAACACATATTTAATGTCAATAGAGACTCTTCGGCACTTCCTCTTGTAAAGGCTTCCATTGCCAAGGAAGATGCTTTCTTATTATTAGATACTGGTAGCAGCACGTCTTTAATTTCAGCGACACTTTTTGAAAATCTTAAACACAACTTAAAATATAAACGTCTAGGCTCCAATGTTACGTTGACAACGGTTAACTCTGAATTAAAATTTACAGCATGTATACGTTTCTCGTTTAAGATCAGTCATAAATTTTTCTCTCATTGTTTTTATGTTGTAGATATACCAGAGTCATACAAATTTGATGGCATTCTAGGGCTAGATTTTCCACAAAGATATAACATCACATTAGATTTGTCAAACAAAATTATGCAACTCAATGACTTACATATACCGTTCACTTTTAGAGAGTCAAATGAAACATCTCCGGAATTCCATAATATTTCTATAGACACCCACATTAAGGAAGATGTAACTCTAAAAAGTAAACTTATGTTGCATCCTGATGAAGTCAAATGTGTCACCGTTAAAGCTAATAACATGTTACACGAGACTCCATATTTGTTCCAAAGTAATGCATTTTCTAAAGATATTCTGGTTTTTGACTCAATTATTCAGCTACAAGATAGTAAACATCAGTATAAAAAGAAGGTAAAGAAACATGCATCCGATGAATTTAACATTTATGTTAAAAATATATCTAACGAAAATGTGCATGTGAACAAAAACACAAATATAGGATGCATAACTCAAGTTGATGAAATATTTGACAATGTTAATGACTTTGAAAATATTCAAGAGGAATTTAAAAAGGACTCTCAATTATTTGTTAATTTTATTCAGGCTTCGCAAGAAATATTACAACAGAGGAAATTAGATCTATCCTCTTCTGATTTTAAATTAAATCATCTTGACTCACAAAAGGCAGAAAAGCTAAAAAAGTTACTGTTAGATCATTATGCTGTATTTTCTAAAAGTATGAAAACGTTAGGACATACCTATAAGTTCAAGCCAAACTTAAAATTTATTAATGACTTCCCCATAAAAACTCTACCTGACTACCCCAAGCCATCCAGCAAGAAGCTTCATCTCAGATTAATCAATTAGTAGAGGCTGGAATTATAGAACGTAGCTGTTCAGAGTAGGCATGTCCCTTCCTTTTGGTTAAAAAGAAACCAGATGGGTCAGGAAAACAAAAATATAGACTTGCGCTTGATCTAAGAATGTTAAATACCATCATTCAAAGCTCTTCTTATCCACTTCCTAAAATCCAGACTATAATCTCAAATCTTTCGAAATATAAATTCTTTACATCCTTGGATTTTCAACAGGCATATCATCAGATTGATCTCCCTAAAGAATATCAAGAAAAGGTTACTTTTTGCATTATGTTTGGTTCATTTAAATTTAAACGTTTATGTTTTGGTTTAAAGAATGCCAGTGCTTATTTCCAAACTTTAATGGACATGCTAATAGATGAGATGCAAATTGAAGGTATACATGTATACCAGGATGATCTCATTTTTGGTTCTAACTCATTTCAAGAAAGTTGTGAAAAATTAGAAAGAATTCTTCAAATTTTAAAGAAGTATAATCTTACATTATCACCATCTAAATGTTCATTTCATAATTCTGCAGTAGACTATCTTGGTTTTCACATTGAAAACCATTCTATTTCCCCTATTAATGCTAACATTCAGAAAATTAAATCAATTCCTGTTCCAACTACTAAAAGAGAAGTTAAAGGATTTATTGGTTTAGCAACTTTTTACAAAAGTTTGATTCCATCCTTTTCTGAGCTCATACAAACACTTATTGATTTAACTAAGCCTAATACTATTTTTAAATGGACTGATTTTCATCAAAAGGTATTCAATGATATTCAGAAAATTTTCTTTTAACCTCCCATGGTTAGACTACCGGACTGGAATAAGATTTTTTATGTAAACACTGATGCCTCAGGTACTGCAATTTCAGGTGCTCTTCTTCAAAAACATAATGATCAATTACTACCTGTCGCTTATCTTTCTAAATCACTTAAACCATCTGAGCGAAGATATCCAGCTATGAAATTAGAGCTGATGGCCATCGTTAAATCTATTAATGCTTTTAATTATTACCTTTTCAATCGTGAATTTGTTTTTGTTTCTGCCAGTGCACCTCTTCAAAAATATAAAAAGATTTATAACCCTGCTGATATTATAACTAGATGGCTTATGCACCTTTCAAAATACACGTTCACATTTCAACATATTCCAGGTTCCAAAAATGTATTAGCAGATTATTTATGTAGATGCAATTTCAAGGAAGATAATATTGAAAATCTAAGTTCTAACCCACAACTTATTCACGAGGTATATCAGGCTTTGTCCATTATTGAAAATGATGTAGATGAGAGTGCTAAACATGAGATTATCAATTGTTTAGTAACAGGTTATTCTAAGAAAAAAGACCCTCTTCTAGAAATTTCGAATGAAACTTTTGTACAGGAACAATATAAAGATCCTCAGTTATCTAGTATATACAATGAACTTTTAAAGAATGGTTCATGTGAAAAATTTGCATCTTATTTTATTCATCCGGATTCCAAGGTGCTGATGTTAAAGAAAAACAACGTTGCTAATAATACTTATTCATACATTATTATCGTTCCAAATTCTCTTAAGCCTAAAGTGTTAACTATTTCACATTTCTCTCATTTTGGACTGCGTAAAACTTATGATTTTCTTTTTTCTCGTTACTGTTGGAAAGACATGTACAGGGATACATTAAATTTTGTTTCATCATGTGTCAAATGTTTACAAGCTAAACATCACAGGACACCTAATGCACCTCTTCAAACTACTTATACACCTAAATTCCCTGGCGATACCATTTCAATGGATTTAGTTGGGCCTTTTCCAAATGGTCAATCTATTTTAACTGTCATTGATCACTTTTCACGCCACATGGAATTATATTCGTTACACAGGACTACTGCTCCTAAAATTGTAAAATGTTTATTTTCATACATAACAACTTCCGGTCGACCTTACAGAATTTTGTCATGTTTAGGAAAACAGTTTACATCACATGTTTATGAATTAATTAATGATACTTTAGGTACACTCTTCGGTAGGGCATCCCGCTTGTAATGCGATTTCGGAGCGTATTAATACTTCTATTAAGTATTCTATTAATATGTTAATGCAAGAAGGTCATACATTTGAAAATTCTATTGCTATTCACAAAAATTTATATAACGGATCAAAATATTCTTCCACTGCCTTTTCGCCAAATTTGTTACACTTTGGACGTGAACTGTCCTTAATTTTTGACACTTATGATTTATATGCTAATAAACCATTTTTAAATCAATGTTTTGAAATCCATAAACTTTTGGATGATTTAAAGGGTATTTACATAAAAGCATATTGGGTATTTCCATTGAAAAAACAAAGTATTGTCTGGGTTTGGTTTGTAGATGCCCTCCTAAGCAAATTTCTTATACATCAGTTAAAAGTAGACTTTATTTCCAATCTTTTGGTACCTGCAATTTTTTTCTATTACATATAGTTGCAGAGTTAGTAGGGGGTGCTTACATTTTTTTCCACGACCGAACAACCGAATCGAATAATCTTCAATTTTGGAAGTATTTTAAAAAAAAGTTTTGTATCATAAAAAGTTTCATTAAAATCCAACAGATTGTCCAGATTATCAAAATATAAAAATTTATGTTTGATTTGTTTTATGTAAGGACAATAGAAACATTTATATAAAACCTTTTTTCCCCCTCTCCAGAATATGAATCGTCCGTTTATCTCTGCTCTTTAAACTTCAATACAAACAAAATCAAAATTCAGAGTAAGCGTTGATATTTGAACGCATTTGTGAAAAGATATTTCAATTTATAAGCAAGAATACTGGTCCACAAATAGGAAGAAAAATATCTTCTCGACTTATAATGATGTTGCGTTAAAAAGAAATTGTACATTTTCATTCATTAAACAGAAACATTCTACTACGATTGCTTCAAGAGCAAGATATTTTCACTCTGATTTCATTAGGCTGGAATTAAAGTTATGTACCGTATGATTACAAAAATACAATATATAAATACCGAAATAGATGGAATATAAATTCCTAAATTTAGAAGCGCAGAAAATTTTTACAGGTGAAAATTATATCACATATAACAGAAATTTTCATTCCAAAAATGAAACATTTTGTTTGAGTCTATGTAATTTTTGGTCTATTTAATATTAGATGCCTCTGTACCCTGCTTGTTATAAGATTAAATATTTCAAATAAAGGAAATTTTTATATGAAAAAATGTGAACACAATTTTAATTCTTAGATTGTCAAGATTAGATTCTTAGATGTCCTTATAGTCCAAGAGCCGACAGCACAAAACCTATGTCATCAAGCACAAGAAAAAAAAACCCTTTATTTTATGGGAAAGTAGAAGTAGGGGAATCTAATGATCCATCTCTGCCGGAAGTGAAGTTGTGCATAAACCAAAAATTAATACCACCATTGGTTGACTCGTAGGTTTATCATTCCGTTTGCTGTACAGCTATCCTCCATGTTTTCATACCTTTGTTTGTAGGACAAACACAATGATAAACCTACGAGTCAACCACTGGTGGTATTAATGTTTGGCTTATGCACCACTTCCCTTCCGGCAGACATGGATCATTAGCTTTCCTACTTCTACTCTTCCATAAAATAAAGTTTTTTTTTTCTTCTGCTTGATAACATAGGTTTTTGTGCTGTCGGCTCTTGGACTATAAAAGCCTACACATAGTAACATAATAGAGAAGCGACATATTGAATATTACACCAAGCTCAATTCCGCTGAGTGTTATCTTAAAATATGTTAAACAGTTTTAGTGGTATCCTCGTACAGAGAATAAAATAGACGCTGCAATGCCTAATAAGAGTTTGTTAATAATGTTAATGTTAGAAATGAAGAGTTATGTTTCAGAAAAAATATGTTATATTGTGATTGTTCGTAAGCTATAAATTTCTTAAATAATTTTTAAATAATAGTCACAAATCAAGCAGCTAGAAACGTTTAAGTTATAGAGATAGTTTATCTTGAAACTACACTATATTCTGAAAGAAACTGGCAGTTTTAAAAATTGAATAACAAGTAGATTGTGACAGACATTGAAGTTACTCTTGCAGGAGATTAATGCTTGAAGCCGAGAAATTCTTCATTATGCTAGATTGTTTTAATTCCGATTATCTCCAATAGATAACGCTGCTCTGTTTAAAAATGTAATAATGCTCAAAATAACCTCTCAATTCCAAAACGAAATACCCGTTTTTTGTAATTGAACACCTAAACAAAAAGTTCAGCTTGTAATACTCATTCTGACAATTTTAATCAGCGCAAAGTCTCTATATCTGTGATATCTTAAATTAAAACAATGAAGCGTATTAAAAAATTCCCGACTTCGAAAATTAATCTGCTTCAAGAATAATTTCAATAGCTTTCACGGTTTACTTGTTTTTGAATTTTAAAAACGGTTAATCCAGTTTATGGCAGCCTGTACTGCTAGTATTCACTGACCACTGATATAAATGAATTCGTTTTATCAGAGATTGCTATATTATTACTAGTACATGCAAGATGTATTAAAAATTACTAGCCCATTTCAAAGCAGAATAACAATTTTCTTTATCAAAAATTCATATTTATTCTTTTACAAATAATAACTATACTTTGCTGTCAATTATACTTTGCTGTCAATTATATCCGTTGCTGTCAAAAGAGGTTTTAATCCTTCTGTTATCAATAATGCATTGAAGAAATTCAATAGACCATCCAATAGTTCTACTCTTTCCAAATCTGTCAAAAGCAAACCTGATAATTTGGTTGTCCTCCCCTTTTATCCTCCTTTATGTTTCAAGTTAGCTAAAGTTTTACGGCGTTTCAATTTTAACATTATCTTTAAACCTGTCAATAAATTCAAATTCTCCTCCACTAAATCTCCTGTTCCTGATCTTCGTAAATGGGGAATTTATAAAGTTCCTTGTAATGGTTGTGATTTATCTTATATTGGTCAAACTAAAAGGAATCTCGAAATCCGCTTAAAAGAACACTCGCGTTATGTAATCAATCAAGAATTTTCTAAATCTTCTATTGCCAAGCACTCTTGGGATTCCGGCCATAGTTTTAATTTTCAAAATGCTAAAATTATCTCTAATGCCAATAGTATCTCTGAATTGGACTTTCTTGAAAATTTAGCTATTTATCTTAATCGTGATGTTATTGTTAATGATAAATCTGATTCCACAATGCTCTCTGCAGCTTGGAAAAACCTTTTCAGTACTACCATTTAATTTATTTTTGTATTATTATTAGTCTGTTTTTTTTTTTTTTTAAATATATATTATTCATTTATTTATTCATTTTTAATTTCATGTGTTCCCATATTGGATTATATGTATTTTCCCCCTCCCATTTTTTGCCCCTCCTACTTTGTGTTCTTTTGTTTTGATTATTCTCTTCTGTGATAGGCTGTTGTCTTTTACTTTCCTATTGGCTGTTGATTTCTAACTTCCTATTGGCTGTTTCTTCAGCTTGTTTCCTTTCCCTTGTCTCTCATTTCAGTCTTGCCTCTGCTTTCACAGTAGAAGGACGTCTTTTTTGCGCCTGACGAAGAAAGACTCAGATCTTTCGAAAGGCCTAGCGCATTTACAAATTTTTGATGGTGTTTCAAGAAGATTGTTTGTTCTTAATAACTATACTTATTGGAAATTTTATTATTTTTTTAATTCACTTTTTATAAAATTACAAACAACACTGCTACAAAATTATAGCCATATTGTTTACACCAAAATGATGTAACTAGACGACAAGGTATTAAAATTTTAGTTGAAGATTACCTCATATCGAGGTACAAAGTAATCAGAAAAAACGAATTGCCTTTTTTTATACTTTGAAAAATCTTCTTTATTGCAAATGATTTTTCAGCTTTGATGAAACAATAGATTATTTTTTGGATTGAATTACCGTTCCGTGCTAAACCAAACGAATCACTATATAACTATTTTTCAAGAATTACATATAAAAAATCTGAAAACTTTTTGAAAAAAAATAATAGCAAAAAATTTATTTCATTTTTTAAAAAAGTGACTTTTAGGTCATTTTGTATATGACGCAGCTGTAGGTTTAAAGTAGTAAACAGAAATAAAGAATAAAAAAACACATTAAAAAATATATATTTTTTCGTTGAATCTGTGAAAATTTTAATCTTAAAGCTGAGACGGAAAGTAAATATTTAGGCACGTTTGACTCAAACAAGGTCCTTTAAAGGAGCGTGTAACATACTTAAGTGTGTTTGAAATGAATTTCATTACAACACTGTGAAATAGTAATTAATTTCCTCTGGAAACAGTTATTTACAAACGTAATGAAATATCATTTGAACAATCCCCTAATTCACTCCTAAAATAATCGATTTCAAAAAGTTGTACAATGGAATATAATTATTTCCTTGGTAAGTTATAATTTTTTTAGACATTTTTATTTTGACTAAGAATAATTATTGTAACAAGGAACTTATTGTTTTTTGTTATTCGTGATTATTATATTTTTAACTTAATTATAATAAATAGCAAATGCCATAAGCATTAGATAGGCAAAATAACTATGATTGATGAAAACCACTGTTAACAATAACTGTTGTTAAATAATATAAATAGGCATTCAATACAATATGAAACTTGAGTGAAGAAAGTACGGTGTCACATTTTTCTAGAAATTTATTTCATTTTCTGGATGAAAATGGGATGAGATAATCTAAATTACACATGTAAATTATTTGTAGTACTTTTTAGTACTTTTTTTGTTTCCCCTCAAGACTGATGACTTCCAAAAGACGATTTGGGAATGATTTGGGAAGGTTTTTACATGTGGAAAAGGGCATTTGTTTCAATATTTCCAAAATGGCTGATTTCAGTTCAACAATCGAATCAAACTGATGCATAAACTTGACGAACCAAGATTCTCCAGGTGTTTTCAATAGGATTTATGTTAGCAGTTTTAAATGGAATGCCTGAAGTTTTGATGCTGTTTGCAGATAACCAATCTGACGTTGACATAGACTTTCGAATAGA
This sequence comes from Maratus speciosus, assembly GCA_963932465.1. Taxonomy (NCBI): domain Eukaryota; kingdom Metazoa; phylum Arthropoda; class Arachnida; order Araneae; family Salticidae; genus Maratus; species Maratus speciosus. The sequence continues at coordinate 337,808,850 of OZ010788.1, forward strand.
AGCATTATTTTGAAGAAATGCCAAATTGTGTTTCAAAAGTTCATCTTTAAGTGGAACAAAATTATTGCCAAGAATATCTTGATCGTCAAAGAAATTCATCTTTGTCTTGGTAAAAACCAAACTTGGCATTTTTTTTGTATTAAAGCCTTCGCAAATCCATCACCTTGCACATGTTTTGAAAGCCGATATGGCTCACTTGGTAAATCATGCAAGTAACATCTTAAATCAACTGTACCATCAAGAATGAATATTTTTGGATTAGTAAAAACCATTTTTGCCATAGATTCAGTTTTAAGACATTGGAAGATGCTGGTTTTAGTCCTACATCAATGTGATGCTTTTGTAGTTTTGGCTTGGCTTTTAATTTAGTATAATTTAAGAATTCGACACTTTTTAACGCATTTCTAATAGTTCTGGACGTTAGTAAGAGTTCTAGAGAAGATTTTATAGTACAACAATAAACACAATCTTTAACCGCCATTAGCGTTCCGTATACATCGGGCTGAGAGTTTTGATAGCCATCCGCTTTTTTTTTTTTTCTAACATAATTCATTGGATCATAAAGAAAATTGTGCGCAGCAGTTTTAAATTTATTTATTTTTAGGCAATCCTTCTTTCAGTCAGTTCAAAATCCTAAAAAGCCCTTATTTACACTTTTCTTTTTCAGTCAATGATTCCCCGCAGTTGCATATCCCAAAACTTTAAATCTAGCGACTATTAACGTATAAACATGATAACAGATGAGTCCCGTATAAAATACTACAGTCATGACGTCATCTCATTATGCGTGATTTAAAAGAAGATACTGGTCCTAAACTTATTTTCATTTGTTAATGTTACAAGATTTTAACACTTGTAGAAAAAATAATTTTTAACTTTTACAAATGAATTAAATTTACATACTGTATCAGATATTTGTGTCTAAATTCAAGATATGTAACTCTTTTTGGAATTTTATTCTAAAGAACAAAATTAGCATGTGGTCTCAGACTTTTTTCAAGCACTGTATATATACAGATAAAAAAAAAAAAAACACTCACAAAACAGTAAAAATTATTTTTGGCAATTGCTGTCCATAGCCGGTAATGTGTACTTTCGTGCGCATTTCGTGCACATCTGTCGCGCACGAGGTGTGTAGATATATGATCTACATACTTCTTAATACACTAAAATAGTTAAGTTTTAAAATGCATATCCCAGTTCAAAACGCTCATCCAGCAGTTATGGATCATTGTGAACCCTGTATAAGAATTGTTTTAGTTTCTATGTTAATATCAATAAATTACATTTACTCAGTAATTTATAGAAAACATGGTGTGGTACATCTTAGTAATGTATATAAATTTCACTGAAATAGTGTGACATCATTAAAATACACTACAGTCGATATTATTCCATTAATTATAATGTGATAAAATTCTTTTCTGCGTTCCTATAAACGAAATTCTATAGAAAGCATGTTGCTACCCACCTCAGAGATGAATATAAATTTAATTATGTTTTACACAGTTTAGCATCGTTAAAACACACTACAGACGATTTTACCACATTAATTATAATGTGATAAAGTTATTTTCTGTGTCCCTGTAAACGAAATTCTATAGGAAACATGTTGCTACCCACCTCAGAGATGAATATCAATTTAATTATGATTGACACAGTTTAGCATCATTAAAACACACTACAGACGATTTTACCCCATTAATTATAATGTGATAAAATTCTTTTTTCTGTCAGTGTAAACGAAATTTTATAGCTAGAATGTTTCCACAGACCTCAGAGATGAATATCAATTTAATTATGTTTCACATAGTTTAACATCATTAAAATACGCTACAAACGATTTTCCCCCATTGACCGTAATGTAATAGAATACTTTTGAGTGTTCCTGTAAACTAACCATAAATGCTAACCTTTTTCTGCTTTTGTTCCACAGCAATTACAGAAATTGGAATTCCCACCATTGCAGAAATTACGTTTTAAGTTCCAGTTACTATTATGTCGAAAAATAAATTAAATTTTGCAATTTCGAGTGGTGTTATGACATTTTCGGATCCTTCGGAATAATTTATGTTCTTTTAAATCCGTTACTGATACTATTTTAGGAAGATTAGATGTGAAATAAAAACACACAGGTTAGATTTTAATGTAAATATATACTAATTAAAATTTGACAAATTATATTGCATTGTTGTTTGATGCCAGTTCAAATTCCGCCTTTGATGTTATACATAATAATGAAAAATGAAACAAAATTAGAAAAATATTTTGTCTTTTTACAGTTCCAGAATCCTTCAAAGGAACTTCACCGCTTAATAAGATGAAAAAAAAATTAATAAACAATTTAGAAGGCGCATAACAACTGAAAATTTACTTTCCGAAATATCCATACATAAATGGCTACTTATCCAGTTCTTTGCATACCGCTGTTCTATAGAATTTATACACTCCACGTAGGACGCCAAAAATTTGTTAAACTTAAACACGCATATCAAAACTGAAAACACACTTTCAGCATTTATCGCTCATAAACTGTAACCGAATTTTTTGGTGTGTCCCTGTAAATGAATCATAAATGCTTTGCATTCCAAATTCTACAGAAGCATGTTCCAACTGCACTTCAACAATACATATTGATTTTATTATACAGTAGAACCTCGATTATCCGAAGTAATTGGGACCGACCCTCTTTCGGAAAATCGAAATTTTCGGATAATCGAGAATGTTTTAATTTTAAAATTAAGGAGAAATTAAGCGCTGTTTCTTATTATGATAATAAGTGCTTAATAAAAATAAAGCAATAGAAAAATAGAAACAAGAATAAATTATCTGAATTTTAATTTTGAAATTCCTAAATATGAAAATATTTTTGAAATTCCTGAGTACCTTTCACAGGGGGTTTGAACCAATGTTTTGTTTGTCTCAGTTTCGATTACTTTTGCTTTGAAGCTCTATCACGAAGTTTTTAAATATTATTAGTTCACCAGTGTCAAAGTCTTTCTGCTGCTCCAGCCACGCCAAATCTTTTGCAAAACATTCAAAAGCTTCAAAATTGCTCATTTGTTCATTTTCTTCGTCCCACTCCGCAGCTTACGGGAAGTCAAGTTAAATTCAAAGAAATTCTAAGAAAGGGGATCGAAGATATTTATATGTACTCGTCCTTCGGAAGGACCGTTTGGCATACAAGGAATATGATAGTTAGAAAAAAAGCTTTCAAAAGGGATTTCGAACACAAGGAATATGATAGTAAAAAAAAAAAAAAGCTTTAAAGATGGATTTCGGTTAACCGAGAGTTTCGGTTTAAAGAGTTTCGTATAAAAGAGGTTCTACTGTACTTGAAATAAGGAATCCTCATTAACGTACACCGCAAATGGTTTTCCCTTATACAATAATGTAACAGGATTATTTTGAATATCCCTATGAGCGAACTATAAATGAAGGGTTTGCAGCCATAGTAGACCAAGTCCATTTTGAATAAAAAAATATTTAGTTCTTTTAGAAGGTGCATAAAATCATTTTTAGCCACTCCCACAGTGAAACAAGTCTGTTTTCATATACTTTCTCACATAAGTCATCTGTCTACAGACTTGGTTTACTGTGGGAGTGGATAAAACAGATTGTATGTACCTTCTAAATGGACTAACTCATTTTCTTTTTCAAAATGAACTTGGTCTACTATGGTTGTGAGCTCCCCAAATACTGCACACTTATTTTCAATACGGAGTATGAAATGGTAAATTCTTAATAACATATAAAATTTACAGGGAAATCCGAGTATATTTACGCAACTTAGAGCACGGACAGACAGACCGACAAACCGAATTCATAAACACCTTTCAAATATGTTGGAAAGTGTTAAAGATGATATAAGCAGGTATTGAATGCAATATAAAACACGAGTAGGAGAAAGTGCTGTGTCACATTTTCCTCAAAAATTGTTTCATTTTCTGGAAGAAAGTGTTATTTGGTAATCAATCATATGGTAAAGCTAAAATAGATTATTCTTGAAAATATACAGTAGCATATCATGAGTATTGATCTCCCGGGGCAGTTCAAAATATTGCGCCCTTCACTTCCTCTATTTCTTTAGTGGTTACTCGTTAGCCATGAAAGCTATTATAAGAACAAGTTTATTTATTTATAAATAAAAATTATTTGTTTACATCTATTAATATTTATTTCAAAATTATCGCAGCATTTTACCTTGCCATGCATAGAGTAATATCCAATTTAAAAAGAAAATTAAGAAAGAAAGTATATATAAATATAGTTAGAATATTATGCCATATCATTGGAAAAACTAGATGTATACCCATTACTAAACTGTGAAAATGAATACGAGTAAAAATTAAGAAATAATCCAATACGCAACAATATTTTTCCTAAGCACTATAACCAGATAATTTTATAAAAGCGCATATTCATATTATATGGGTCTGACAATGTTAAAATGAATATTAATGTAGTTTATTAAATTTTGAATTTCCCCCCACTAAAATGTAATAATTACAGTAGTATTTCTATGCAAAATATAAAATGCAGTGTATTTGAAAATCCATGGTACAAATTTAAAGGACAGATGGAACAGCGTTGAATTTAAATATTTTTATCCGAGGAGGAATTCTACAGCTCCGGGAGAAGGGGCAATATGGAGTTCCGAGGGGAATTTTGCTCTTTTAGGGCATTACGAAACACAAAACGTCAAATCTTCCGAAGGAAAAGGTCCCCTCTTCTTGCCGAACGTATCACTGTATATAAGACATTTAAACAAGAAATATAACTTTACAATGCACGGTTGTGAGCTACAGGTGAAGTGTTCGAGAGCACTTTCTGATTGTAACAAGGCCCCACCAGTGGCTGAGAGGTTCTGCTCTCGAAGCTGGTAGACGGGAGGTGCTGGGTTCGAATCCAATCGCGCCCGTCGGCCTAATCGTTCGGAGTTTTCGTGGTTTTCTTCGAGCCGTGGATTTCCATGCGTTAACACGGATTAGGTTCCCTTAGAAAGACCTCCACGGAAGGCACTCCCCCTAGGGCCTATATCCCTCGTGTAGATAATTGGCCGTCAACAATCAACCCAACCCTGATTGTAACAAAGCATGCTTTTACGAAGTAAATTCTGCCAAATAATTCTTGAAATTTACTTTATGCAATATTATTAGGAAAGGAAAACGTAAATTCAACAATAAAACATAAGAAAAGGAAATAATATATATATATATATATGTATGTATATATATATATATATATATATATATATATATATATATGTATGTATATGAATAAGCTTTATTTATATTCTAAAATAAAAGATCTAAGAACAAGTTTACCTTTTCGGCCCAGGCGGTCACATATGTGTTCCTTACTTTTAAAATGCTTTAAACTATAAATAACGCCTTGCAGATACGTAAAAATCTCAGAATCGCATATGTGCATTCTATATTTTGACTTTTTAGTGGACATGTAGCGCCATCTAGCATTGAAAAAGTAAAAAAACAAAAAAATTGAGAAAAGTTTTATTTATTTATTTTTTTTTTACTTTAAGAAAAAAGTCAGGGTCGAAAGGGTTTAAACTTAAAATAGAGACTACTTTTCCGAATGAATAAGTTGGGATAAACAATATAAAATACTAGTATTTTTTTATGCCTGTCAAATCCTGTTGTAATACGACATTTTCCAAACGTCTTCAAAAATTCTCCCTTCGAATATTGCCATATGCAAAGAACGCGAAATAACTACATTTGTTAGGTTTCAGAAACTAACATATTCGTTAAATTTCAGTAACTTTTAATTTTATTAGCGTAAAAGGGATTTTTACCACAAACTGAAAAAAAAATCAGGGCCGAAAGGGTTAATGTACTTTTTTTTTCTTTTGAAAAATCTTACGCATAGTAATAGAGAATCCGTTTAATTGTCTATGCAAAAGTCTTTCCTGAAGTTTCAACCTATTTTTAGTAATTTATCCTGAGAACTTTGCACATTTATTTATTTATTTATTTGAATAAAGAGAGTCTAGTACATACTAGACCTGTTAACATTTTAAACTATGCTCTAGAAGAAGGAAATAATAAAAAAAAAAATTACAGCAGAAAACATTCACTTCAGTTATTAAAAAAAAAAAAAAAAAAAAAAAAAAAAAAAAAAAAAAATCAGTTATATAGCACCTTGTTTTAATAGACTCTTGAATTATTAAACTAGTAATTTAGTTGATAAGAAATTAATGAATTTTATTTTCATCTAATGTAAGCAGCATAACAGTTGCAGTGTTCATGAAGTAAAGTTCGCTGTACAAATGAAGCAAATAATAAGCTATAAACAATCTATGTTATTTAAAACATACTAGATATGCTTGGCAACAAATGTTACGAATTTTATACTAGCTCTATTTTTAATGTGACAAAGTATATTAAAAAAGAGTAAAATCGCGAAATTAATTAACATTTATTTTCTTTTACTTCAGAAAATAAAACTATACTTAAAATTATCTTTTACGAACTGTTGAAAGTTACATTCTCATTCAATCAAATTCCATGCTAACTTTTCCTTTCTTTAAATTCTTAGATGAAACAAACTAATCTCCAAAATTTCCTCAGTATTTGTTTACTTTCAAGCTTTTTTAAAATTCTAATGAATGTTAATTATCTCATTTGTCAAATATTTGTGCATTTGCTCACTAAACATGAAATAGTTAACAGAGAATTAATACATTGTTACGGAAAATGGTAAAGTTGTAAAGTTTACCGAAAAATATTAAAACAACGATAATTTTGAAAACAATATATATACATATATAATTTTTCAGCAATATATTTGTACTTCCTTTTTATTTATTATGTGTTTAAAAAAGTAATGAGAATTATTATCAATTTTTTTAATCTTTTGATTTTTCTTCATGATCCCTATTGTATTTCAGATTCACAAATTAAATTTTACTCATTTCTATTCCTTTTTATAAGCGTATTCCTCCTATTTTATCTTTTATTTATTTATTTATCTTTGTCCTTATATTATTTATTTGATTCGTCTAGCTTCTACTTAAAAAAGCTCCATTTAAAAAAAAAAACTTTGTTTAAACCTTTATTATTTTGCTTTGTAATCTCTTCTTCTCTCTCTCTCTTTTTTCACCTTATTGTACACTTTAGAGTTAGTATGCGTGTTTAGATTTTTGTGTAACATGTTTTTTTTTTTTATAGATATGTAAGAAACGTTATTATTATGAACTAATAAATTACGTATACTTAGGGCTATACATATATAAAATTCTCACTTTAAGAAGGAGGGGAGGGTTGTCTGGTACTTCATATCGTAAGATATCTCGGGCGGGAGGTGTCTTTTGCTATCGTTATCATTTTTGATTCAACCAAAATTTTCTTTATTTGGTCTGTTATCTTTTTTTTTTAACTCTATGTGTATTTTTATGAAAATAAAAAGTTATTAAAAAATCCCTTCATTCCAAAATATGGAATGTCCCAACGTTCGCCATTCCTATTCTTCTGCCGTATCCGCATATAACTTGTTGTTGAAGAAACCAAGTTCGAAATGTATTTGCTCTTTTTACTAGTAAAAAATGAGGAAGAAGGTCTACCTGTTTTGTTTATATGGAGTTTTCCTTATCCGCGTGCAGTGGAAAAGTGCAAGAAGACAATATTACTGTTGAATGCATTATGTAACAAAAAAGCTATTAATAAATTACCTTTAAATAGTAAGTTTGTATTTAAATTGTTATTTGATATAAAGTTATTTCATACATAATGGTTATATTTAATTAACTTCTTCTCACCATTTAAATCAGTAAAGTATGCAAATAATAAATTTATAACCATATCTGTCTATCATTGCAAACATATAAAAAGAAAAAGAAAGGAAGGAAATTGTAAATAAATAAATAAATTTAGACACTGATAATGATATCGTAAGAGGGGAGGAATGTCCAAAATTGGCCAAAAGTTTAAAACGTTATATTTGTACAGTACTTCCCCTTAGTGAATCTGTGAACAATTTTACTTTTTACGTAATTATTATACATAGTCTTTCTTTTAAATTTATCTTTGACCACTAATGTTTGCATAAACGTTTTTTTTTTTATTTTATAAATTATATTTTTATTTCTTTACGTTAAAACAGTTTTAAATGCTTTTCCATTTTAAAAACACAGAACGAATCGTGAAGTTCAGCCGCTAAGAATCGTTTAGTTTAAGTTCAAGTACATCTGGTGTATTGCCAAGTAGAGCATACTTCCTGAAGAATTCATGAAAGAAAGACCTATATATACTCATAGAAATCTTGAAAACTTAGCCGTGCATAATTTTTCATTCTTTTCATTAATGTCCTTAATTCAGAGTAAATGATAAATGAAAAATAATATCAGCAAAGAATCCTTATTTTTAAATAATAATAATAATATGCCATTTCGTAAATACATTAATCAAATAAAAATGCTATGAACAATTCAGAACAGCTCAGGTTTGTATATTTCTTTCCAAGACATTTGGTGTTTTTGCCATTATTTATGAAGGAAACGACACATAAATTTTGTTTATAAAGATGAATACAAACTTACAAAGGAGGTTTTTCTTGATAAAAAGATGGATAACTGAAGTTACTATAACATATTCTAAATATAAAGCAGTATTTTTCATCCAAATGCCATACTAAAATTTTTAAAATAAATTTTCTAACAGTCATGTTTTGTTCAATATGGTGAGATTTAATAGAATACTGAATTTTAAGATTTTTACAGTAGTAAATCCAATGTGAATTTATTATTTCTCTTTCAGCAGTAAATTTAGGATTCGAGTAATATTTTGCTATTTTTAAGGCTCATTTAGTAAGAAAGTCTGTTTGATAAACATCGGCTGTGTCAACGGTTATGACATATGTTAAAGTTTCTCTACTAATGATCAGTGTTTTAAGGGTGTTAAGTCAGTCGGATCTCAAAATCAATCCTATTCCGATTTTAAACTTAATGGCGTGGAATGTATTCCTAGCTTGAGAAATTCTTCATTTCTCATTGAAAAATTAACATTTGTAATTTTTTTTTTATTCATACACTTCTTTAAGGATATCGCTTACTGATTTAATTGGCAAAATGTATCTAACATATGCATAATTTTATGGGAAATGTTAAAATCTTATTCGCAGTTCCCCAGTTCTTTTTTGATATAAAAAATACAAAATTAAGCCCATATTTTAGATATATTTTATCAAACAAACACTGTAACAGATGTTCTTTAGCCCTTAAAAGCCTGAATTTTACTTCGTTCCAGAAATTGTATAATTCAGAGAATCGGAATTCATACCAGAAAAATATAAATAGTAAATTTAGGCTATTTTAATAACGAAATGTCTGTTATTAAATAAATGAAAAATTTCCATTTTAAATTTCTGGTGTCAATACGGAATATGTGCATAAAAAAATCCATTGAATCGGGAACACTGATGGTATCATTTATGATACCATAGGCTTTTAAGTGTTAAAAGAAAAGTATGAAGAAAAAAGAAGTTCGAAATGTTAAGTTTAACATAAGACATTTGTAAAATACAAAAAATGTTCTATGTCCATAGGTTTTTGTCCATAAGTTCTATGTCCATATGTTTGAGAAAGTTTATCAAATAAAGAAACTATAGATCAGATATTCTGAAAGCTTTTAGGCAGCCATATCTCAAATTCCCCTCTCCAATGAAAAACCTATGGACATAGAATTTTTTCGTATTTTACAAATGTCTTATGTTAAAATTAACATTTTGAACTTCTGTCTTCTTCATACTTTTTTTTTAGGCCAGAGATTGGAAGGTCTGGAGAGGTAGGTATATTAAGGGAGGTCAAAATCCTGCATGGATTGTTGTACCATTGTGTATGTATGTAGTTTCTTTAGTTATAATTATTAATTAGTGTTTTATTCTACGATAATGAGACCTTTAATTATGCAGTTCTGTTATAAGTGCAGCATTATTAAGCTTTCGTTTGCATTTGCAAGTTATTATTTTAAACATTTCTACATTCAACAATTCCTAAGATTCATGAAAACATTTTTCAGTATTTACTAAATATGTGAATTAATAATACACCACCTCAACATTGCTGGAAAAGGTGTAATGAAAAGCGAGAATTAGTTAAATTTGGAAGATCTTTGGAGGGATAAATTTATAATGTCAAATAAACAGACCAACAACAAAAACATATACAATATAAATGTTTAATTAACGTGCACACACTCAAATGCGTGCATGTACTAATGCACACACACACACATAGAAGATATACTAAATACATACATTTAAAAGCGTTTCATGAAATTATACCATCATGTATCTTGTGAGAAAGTGTAAATACAACATTTTTTATAATGCTTAAATTTAAAATAGCATTTCTTGTTTCAGAAGACAATAACTTCGAATAAAACGGATTTTTTCCGTAATTGTTGGTATTGAATTATTTTTAAGCATTTTTTAAGCATTATTTTTAAGCTGCACACATCTTACTGAGATTGTGAAATAGCATTGGAAAGTTGTCTAATATTATATGAGGACTTGAGTTTCAAAACTCGTTTGCTCCAAAATTTAAAAAATCGATTTTTCTGTCACAATCTATTCAATTGTTGAATTTGCATTGAAAACACACTAAGACATTAAAAAAAGTAGTTTTATCGTATATTTCTGAGACTTTAAAATCTATGTTTACAATGAAAACCAAACGGTTATTCTCGATTTCCCAAAGTTTGATTTTCTGGATAAGGCGAGTTTTGAAGCTCACGTTCTCATATGATTTCAAATTCCATAAAAAAGGAAAAGATCAACGACTGTAATTTTCTTGAGAATCTTAAAGTCTGGAGGGTCAGAAACTCAGGCTTATCAATAATAATAATAATAATAATAAAAACAGTTAGCCGAGCTTTACGGAAAAGCTTTACGGAGATCGTTTATTGAAAATAAAATGTATTAGTCTTTCATTTCTCTAATAAAAGACTATAAATACTATACTTTCTATATTCAAAGAGTAAAAGATGCGCCTATAAATATATGGATTGATCGTTTAGTCTAGTTATTTCTGGATTCGCCGAATAAAATAGTTCAAAATGTTTTTAAAAGGATTCTAATTTTCACTATGCACTTTCACCTTATTCTAAACAATACGAAAATCTTAGAGTCGAGATTAAAAAAAAAATATATATATATATATAGATAGATAGATAGATATTTTAAAATACATTATTTTTGCAAGAAAAGAAATGTAATATTAAAAGACCAGGTGATTTTCGCATTGTATCCAGCTTTGTCTGCATAAAAAAGGAAAATAAAACTCATCCTAAGCTATGAATTGGCCATGCTATGAAGTGAATTTACAACCAAAGGAAACATCCAATTACTGTCTTTTGAAGCACGAAAAAATGTATTGGCATAAAATATGAAAATCTTTTACCAGAGTGGACAAACATTAGTTTTGAAGGTTATTAGTAGCCGCATGATACATCTTCAGTACATATATTCTTCATCTTAAAAATAGTACTTTAAAAAATTTCTTGGTTCATTCACCAACTAACTGTTAAAATTCAATGATCCAGTGGAAAATATTTTGTTGCGAGGAGTGCGCCAAAAAGTTACAAAAACAACAGCAAAGCTAATCTCAAGTGATTCTTAAAAGAAACGTAGACAAAATTTTTTGATACGAATCCAATTTCCACCTTCAAAATCGCAATTTCATGCTCATTAATTAACTAATGATTCTACTGATCCAGTGGAAAATATTAGGTTGCGAGGAGTGAACCAAAAAGGAACAAAAACAGCAGCAAAGCCATTCTCAATTAATACTTAAAAACAAACGTGAACAAAAAAAAAAAAAAAAAAAAAAAAAAAAAAAAAAATGTAAAGACGCTAATTGAATACCCAACATTAAAATCGTAATTTGAAATCATCTTTTCCTTCATTAATCAATTACAGGTTCAAATTCAATGATCCAGTGGGAAAGATCCTGTTACGATAGGTGGGACAAAACGGTAGAGAAATAAAAGTAAAGCCTCAAGTGATTCCATTAATAAACGTAGACAAACAATTAAAAAAAAAAACTCTAATAAAATATTAAACTTAAAAATCTTAATTTAAAACACTTTTTTGCTTAATTAACCAATTAAAAGTACAAATTTAGTGATCCAGTGGAAAATATTAGGTTGCGAGGAGTGAACCAAAAAGGAACAAAAACAACAGCAAAGCCATTCTCAATTAATACTTAAAAAAAAAAAAAAAAAAAAAAAAAAAAATGTAAAGACGCTAATTGAATACCCAACATTAAAATCGTAATTTGAAATCATCTTTTCCTTCATTAACCAATTACAGGTTCAAATTCAATGATCCAGTGGGAAAGATCCTGTTACGATAGGTGGGACAAAACGGTAGAGAAACAAAAGTAAAGCCTCAAGTGATTCCATTAATAAACGTAGACAAACAATTAAAAAAAAAAAACTCTAATATAATATTAAACTTAAAAATCTTAATTTAAAACACTTTTTTGCTTAATTAACCAATTAAAAGTACAAATTCAGTGATCCAGTGGAAAATAATAGGTTGCGAGAACCAAAAAGGAACAAAAACAACAGCAAAGCCATTCTCAATTAATACTTAAAAAAAAAAAAAAAAAAAATGTAAAGACGCTAATTGAATACCCAACATTAAAATTGTAATTTGAAATCATCTTTTCCTTCATTAACCAATTACAGGTTCAAATTCAATGAACCAGTGGGAAAGATCCTGTTACGATAGGTGGGACAAAACGGTAGAGAAACAAAAGTAAAGCCTCAAGTGATTCCATTAATAAACGTAGACAAACAATTTAAAAAAAAAAAAAAACTCTAATATAATATTAAACTTAACAATCTTAATTTAAAACACTTTTTTGCTTAATTAACCAATTAAAAGTACAAATTCAGTGATCCAGTGAAAAATATTCTGTTACGAGAAAGTGGGCTAAAACTGTAGAGAAACAAAAGCAGAGCCAATTTCAGGCATTTTTTAAAACAAACGGGAAAAAAAATTCGGATTTTTTTTTCATTAGATATATTTTGCTTTTGCTTGAAATTAATGATGTTCCAATGCTTTATTCATCTGAAATAGAATTATGCTCATAAAACTCATCTTTATTGCCTGTAAAATTATTTCAGAGTTTTTCAATTTGTTAAAATATTTTTCTCGGAAAAACTTTCTTATCTATTATTAAAATATTATGTATTATTTTGACAATAACAAAGATAAATTGATTTAATTACAGACAGTGGAAACCCATCAACTGAGTTTTAAACTAAGAAATTTAAAAATAAATTATTATTTAACTGTTGAACTAGAGCAAAAGTTTGGAAAAAGAAACTAAGGGAACTGGAATTCCTTCAGGAACATAAATCCTTAGCTTACACAAAATCCATGGAAAACCAAGAAAATAAAAATCCCATACAAACTATTTTTTTTTCCTTTCCGTAGCAGAGAATACTACTCGTATTTTTTTACTAAAACCCAATGATTGACAATTTTCAATTAATAGCGTACGTTTGTACATATAATTGTAGTTATAACATAATTGTGGTTATAACATAATTGTAGTTTTATAATGATTTCTATAAAACAAATTTCAAAGCTTCTAAGGATATCAAAATTTAGGCAGGATCATTTTGAATTATTTAGGATTTTTTACCGTTCATCTTTTGCAATACTTTACTAGGTTAACGAAATTAAATTTCTTTCGACGAAAAAAATATAAAATGAAAACGTAATCCCATACGGAAGGTACAATTAGATATAACTTTACCGTGAAATCTAAAAACAAAAAATACTTGCAAAATGTATTTTAAAAATTATTGTGTGAGTTTATTTCAAATATTTTTTTCATACTTTCGATCAAAATTACATTTTTTTATAATGTTTTATTTAACGTAACTTAGTTCGTCTATGTAAAGGTGGTTTTTTATAATCGATTTTTCATTTCTTTCCTGATATTCTAAAATTTTACAAATTACGTACATATATATTTTTTCAAGGACAGTACAACATTTTAGTATTTTTAGAACGTAATTATAAATTAATCAATAATCTTTGAGGTATTTTTCCATCAACCGGTCGCAAGTGGTAAATCGCAAAACATTCTTTATGATTTCAACAGTATATGAGTTACAACAACGATGGAATTAAGTATTCTCCAAATCACGCTAGCTAAAATGTGGTAATTGGCTCAGAGAAACGGAAATAATGAAACATTTTAAAAACTAAAAAGTAGAAAATAAACTATAATGTTTTTATATCATAATATTAAAATATTTATTTGCTTAAAAGACGTTATAAAAATTTTATTATTATTTTTTAAATTTAAAGATGCTTTTAAATACTAAAATTGATCCGATTAATAGAGACGACCTCTCAGGAGTTTATATGATTCCATTTATTAGGGAGGGAGGAATCAAAAATCATTATATAGGTATAACCCAACGAAAATTCAATATCAGATGTAAAGAACATATAGAGGACATAAAATACAATAGAGGTAATACTGCTTTATCCCGGCTAAATCAAATAGAGAACATTAACATACTTTTTAACGAGAGTAAAATAATCTACAGGTCTAATTTTTATTTACAATTATTCATAAGAGAGTCCATTAAAATTTATTTAAGATGTTCAGGAGTTTGTAACGATACATTATCTTTTCGCATCCCGAATTTAGGGGTTGAATGGTTAGATAAATTACGGTATCGAGACATAGAGGGAACACGAGCAATCGCGAAAATATAGGGCCCGTTACATGATTACTTGTTTATTTTCGATGATTTTTTTCATTTTTCATTATGCATTTGTAATTTTCTATTGTGCATTCTGAGGACGACTCAAAAAATGAGTTGAAACATGTAAATAAAGAGCTTTTAATTTACTTTATATGTGTTTTTATAACGCCTTTTAAGCAAATAAATATTTTAATATTATGATATGATTAGAAATGGACGTAATTTTGACTCACTACTCGCACTTATTTACATTTATAATGTTTTTCTTTTTCTTATCACCATATCTTAACAAAGAAACAGACTAAAAATTATATATATATTGTAATAAGTTCACCAGTTCTCGCTTTCTTAAAAGCATAAATGTAAGTGATGATTTTTCCATAATTGGGGCCCATACCAAATTAACGTACTGTAAATGAAATATTTTTAGACATATCTATTTCAGTCATGATATTTCTCGCGATTTTAAAGATAAACATTGAAGGCTTATAAAAGAGTGCCTTTTTAAAAATACTATTTTTTTCTTTTATGCTTATTACAGCATAATCCCGGGATTTATGCCGCATATTTTTTTGAATTTGTGTATAAAGTCCCATGGTGGACATAAAATGAAAAAAATCATGCTGTGCTATTTAATGTTAAATATACAACGCGTGTACTGCGACAAAAAAATTCAAAACAAATAATTAATATTTTTTAACAATTTTTTTTCTAAAACATTACACTGCGGCGCGTCACCCGTACATTCAGGCTGAGACACCGCACTTGTGCGGTAATTATCTCGCGCTTGTAATAAGAACAGAATGAAATTATAAATAAAAATATAAAAAAAAATATTCATATCTGGACTATAATTAACGATGTAATAATAAAATGAAAATAAATGAGTATAATGAAACGTATTAGTAGATTCAAATTAATAATTGTTTGACTACTTTCACTATTAAAATTATCGACATATTTTTTACATTAAATTTTATTTCAGCAACAACGTGACATCAATGTATTAGAGAGGGAAAAGAAAAAAAGTAAAATTGTGTTTACATAATTTATTTGTCAACCCTTTCAGGACCGGTGGCTTTTACACAAATTTTATTCGATTGGCACCACTTTTTTAAAAGAAGTAACCTTTACCTAAATAATCATAAAAAGGCTCTAATTAAAGAAATCAAATATTACTTTTTTTTACTGGTGTCAGAAACAAATTTTGTATGCTCTTTATGTAGGTGCTTATATGCCCCTATGGCCCCGAATGTGTTTGTAGATCTGTTTTTTCGACTACAATCTACAGAAAAAGCACAGTCTTTATGTAACTACATTTGACACATGATGCAACGAAGTCAATTACACTTTCTCTTTTTTGGAGTAGTTTTCAAAACATTCCTTGCAAAAAACATCTGCGTTACGCGTAATCCAATTTTTCATTATTATCATCTTGACTTACATCTTTCTTGCCCTTCTTACTTTTTATTTTTCCCTTTTTCTCCTTTGGTTTTAGTAAACTTGATAACATGCCTAACATGGTTAGTCTGTGCAAAAAGAAAGGGAAAAGTTAATAACACTTAATCATCCCGTACAAAAGAAACTACGGCATGTATACCGGAATTGCAGTGCAGCATGTATCGCATTTTGCATGGTGCAGACGCCGACCATCACAGTTACCTCCCATCGCTAAGGGGAGTGGAGTAACCAGACACACAGTAGTCTGCACAAACGCTACACCTAGTTTTGTCTTCGAAATTATGCATCCATTTAGTAATTAGTGTATGAAAAGTATTTAAACATAATGCGTTAAAAGTTTGGACAGTGAAATCATGCACTTCCGTCAAAATAAGGATTGTACTTCCACAAGTAAACATAGAAATGGGATTCACGCTATACAAAGGTTAAAATAATCTCATTTTGCACCTATACTATGCGTTTGACGACCATCTATCGATAGTTACAAGAAATACAAGGGGTGCGGCATCTATCCCGGATGCGTCCACTCTCCTGGAGTTACCCTAATTGAGAAAAATCAAACAAATAAAAAATATTTTTTAGTTTCTCACGTAAGCATTTAAAAACATTCATCAAGTCGCTGTCGAGAGTGTAAATTTTTAATATTTATTAATTTATTAATTAATTTATTTTTTACGATAGTAAATGAATTACTAGCACTGACCATGCAGAGGCTCAGAATCAGATATAATATTTCTCCTTACATTCCACCAATAACAATTCATTTCCCTTTCAGACTTATTGTTAAAGATTTTAAAACACTTTTAAAAACTTTGACTATATTCTTGTTTTTCAAAAATAAAGTTTTTTTTTAAAACCTTTTTCTTATAATTTGTGAATTAATAAAATTTTTGCTTTGAGTCCGAGTCCGGAGACTAGTGTAAAAATTGACACTGAGTTCAATGGTCTTAAACATACTTGACCGGGCGCACTGGCTCGGAGCTCAGCCTTATTCATCTTTGATACAACCTAAAATTAATTTGTTGTTTTAATTATTGGTGCGGTTTAAGCACAAAATATGAATGTCATTACAATTTCTTTCAATTTTTTAATCACAGAGAAAATAAGTCAAGTACTTTTCTTTTTGCTTGAAATAAAGATATTGCAATATTTACTTGTCTCAAATGGTACTTCACTCACAAATCAGCCTCATCAGCTGTATAGTTAATAGAGAGATTTTCAGTCTGTTAAAACATATGAGACAGAAAAGTTTCTCACATATAAGTATATTACACTAGATTAATTTTAACACAATTATTCTTATTATTGGTGAATAAATCATGTCAGATGTAAATTTCCAAACTGGGTGAAAAATGTCCGGACCAGGATTCGAACAAGGGATCTTTGGTTCGAATTCTGGTCCTGACATTTCTTACCCAGTTGGAAATTTACACCTAATATAACTACACTGTTAGAAAAATAATTCTGTTTCTTTCATTACGAATTTTTCTGTCTTCGGCAGAAATGTGTTCTCTTCTTAATATTCCAAATGTATCCCAAAATAAAGTACGGTATTTCGATGTAATAGAAATGGTGGAAAGGACCTGCTCTGTCATTTTGACTTTTAAAACTCATACATCATACAACACTGCATAATTTAAAATTTTACATAACTGAACATAAAAAAAGTACTTTCAAACGTATTTGTTTGAAAACACTAGCTCAGTGTAGTGATTTCGTATTGATTGTCGCTCACTGTAGTGATTTAATACATTTCTTCTAAAAATTGCATAATGTAAATTTTTACATAATTGAATACGAAAAAAAGTATTTTCAAATGATGTTTGTTTGAAAACTGTAGCTCAGTGTAGTCATTTCGTATTGGTCCTCGATTGATTGTCACCCAATGTAGTGATTTCTTACATCACTTCTAAACATTGCGATAATTACAATTTTTATATAATTAAATATGAAAAAAGTACTTTCAAATTTGCTTGAAAACTGTAGCTCAATGCAGTTATTTCGTATTGATTGTCGATAGATTGTAACTCAATGTATTGATCTCATACATCACTTCTAAACACTGTATAATTTCAATTTAAACATAATTGAATATTAAAAAAAGTAGTACTTTCAAATGATATTTGTTTGAAAAATGTAGCTCAATGTAGTGATTTCGTATTACTTTTCAAATAATTTTCATAAAAAAATTTAAAGAATCTATCTCCACTGGGTAAAATGTTTTGCTGTAGTAATATAAAGCAATAAATCGCAGACTTACTACAGTTGGCTTAAAAGTTTTTTAGAAAACGCTCTTGTGCCAAGTCACATTTTCTCAAATACTTGATTTCCTTATGGACCTGATTTTGGAAGACAAACAATAAGATACACACACTTTGGCGCTAAACTGAAACCTATTAACGAAAAGTCAAATTTTCATTTTATGATAAACACAAAATTAATATGAAGTTATTGTTAACTAGTTAATAGTTTCACCAAAATGAGCTTGGATTTGTAATTTATAATAATATTTTTTATGCCATTTTTTCAATTACAAAGATTGTTAAGTTTTCTTACTGACAAAGAAAGCCAATCAACTATGTTTTAACATTAAAAATTTAAAAGTAATTTATTATTTAACTTTCATTCGAGGGCAAAAGATTCGAAAAGGTAACTACAGTTTCAGTAATACTTTCCGGAACGTAAGTCCTTGGCTTAAACAAAAATCTATGCAAGACAAAAGAAAAAAACAAAAAAATAAAATCCCCAGATAATGCTTTTTTTCCTTTTGGTAGTACAAATTTTTTTCTACTAAAACATAAAAAACAGTGATTGGCAATTTTCAATTACTACCGTATATTTGGACACAGTTATAGATTTTGATTTCTTTAAAAAGTTTTTTCTTAACTTCTAAAACCATAAAAAATTATGTAGGACCATTTGAAATCGTTTAGGAAAAAATTTTCCTTTCATCTTTTGCAATGCTTTGCTAGACAAACGAAATTAAATTCCGTTCTACGGAAGAAATATAAAAAGAAAACGTAATGCCATAGGGACGTGATACTTGGATATCACTTTACCGTGAAATCTTACAAAAAGAACTTGCAAAATGTACCTTAAAAAATAATTGGGTGACTTGATTTCAAATATTTTTTTCTTTGAATCAAAATTACATCTCTCTTATGATCGTGAAAAATCAAAGTAATGAAAAATATTCTTTTCAATTACCAAAGAAGCCATTTAAAAGTATTCACTACATCTCTGCCGCAGGTATAAATTTTTACTGATATTTTTTTACGATAGTATTTGACAACGAAGTCATTTGCTTAAGTTTGATTTTTAAAACTTTAGTTTTTTATTTACATTACAGAACAAATTGTACCAATTAAACGACATTTAATCCTATTAATAGTTAAGTTAGTCTGTTTTATATTATGTATATTCAAAGCTTATTTTTCATTGATTTTGAGGCTGAAAAAATACACATATTCATTTTCTTTATACTTTACGAATAAAATTCTCCAATATACCAAATGATGCTCTAAAATATGTTACTTTTACAATGGTAAAATAGATGACTTTTTGTTTAAAAAAATTTTAAACTTACTCTCGGTTCCTAAAAAATATCACTATTTTAAAGGTTTCTCAGTAACTTTGCCCGAACTTTTTTAAATATCAAAGTTTAGCAAAAAATCTATTAAAATTTGCTATTAAAATTAAAATTTGCATAGTGCTTTTTCACTATGTTGGCCTTTGCCCCTCTTAAGCAATTACTTTGAAATTTGATTTTCATTTGAAATATTGTATGCAAGGCGAATGTTTCTCTCTGGAATAATTTCCATGTTTTAATATAGTTTCTATCGATGCTGGATTTAATTAGGTTTCGTGTTTGCCCCATGCCGGTGGCTCACGATAAATATTCCATCTTATGCTGCGTTTGTAGCCTTGCCAACATATAATAGTGAGAAATTTTCCAAGCCGGGTATCGTTCCATGTGGTTTAATCGGCAGAACGTCAGTGCGCTGTACTGATGGCCCGGGTTCGAGTCCCGGCATGGAATCTTTTTCATTATGTTGGCCTTTTGCGCCTCTTAAGCAATTACTTTGAAATTTGATTTTCATTTGAAATATTGTATGCAAGGCGAATGTTTCTCTCTGGAATATTTTCCATGTTTTAAGTTGTGTTTAATTGTTAGATCCTATCTATAAACACTCTTTTGATGAGGCCTATAGATGTCTATGATGATTAGAGTTGCAGTAAAGCTAGAGATCCTACCATCACAACTTCCAGGTTGTGTAATATTTAAACGGAGCTTTGACTGTAAAATACTCAATGAAACATCGTCTTCATTTTGAAAGACCTACCCAATGGTATGTCACTCAATAGGGTGCGTGAAAAAAAAATTTCGTGTCTACCGCCATTTTGTATTTTTAAAAACAAAATCTAGCCTATTGCCATCGAACGGTTAAGACGAATCGATAGAGACTTCATTCCTTAAAATCCATCCAGCCGTTGGGATGTTTCGAGGGTATAAAGAAATCCACATACCCAGATACGCGTGAAACACATAACCCTTCTTGACAGTCGGGTAAAAAGACGTTTATTTATTCCTTAGAATATGGTTAAAAAAAAAAAAAAGCTGCAAAAAATCATTTATTTGTGGACTGGGATTTCATGAAACCATCAAGGCAATACGGTTTTACACAAACATTGCAGACTTGAGAGACTTTTTCCTCTGTTGCAAATAAACTGTCATTAGATACTTTATAATACACAAAATACTCTATACTCCAAATGGTGGACTGTGAACCTGTTAATAACATATACAGAAGAACTCAAGGTCTTGGTTAAACAGAATTTTCTTTTTCTTAAAACATTATAATGCTGCAATTTTTACTTATCTCAAACTGTATTTCACTCATAAAGCATCTGCATTTCCTTAAAACTGAGTGTATTTTCAATTTGTTAAGATATTGTACATATAAAATACTTTCTCATCCATAATTAAATTCTTTAAGTTGGATTTTTTTTATCATAAAGTTATATAAAGAATTTATTATACTTATTTACTGATAAAGCAAACCAATCAACCGAATTCGAAAACTAGAAATTCAAAAGTAATTTATTACTTAACGTTCATATGAGAGCAAAAGTTTTGAAAAATAAACTACGGAATCTGGAATTCCTTCCGGAACATAAATCCAGCTTACGCAAAAATCCATTGAAGAACAGAGAAAATAAAAATCTCCAGACAACGCCTTTTTCGCCTTTTGTTTCAGGAAAATGCTATTTTCTTATAAAACACACAAAAGAAATAGTGATTGCCATTTTTCAATTACTAACTTAATTTCTTTAGAAGTTTTTCAAAACTTCTAAGGACATCAAAATTTATGTTGGACTATTTGAAATCGTTTGCAAATTTTCCCATACATTTTTTTCGCAATGATTTTCTAGACAAACGAAATTATATTCTGCGAAAGAAATACAAAAAGAAAACGTTATCTCATATGAAAGTGTTACTTACAGGGAAGAACCCATACGGCCATTCTCAGAAAAATCTAAAAAAAATTACAGAATGTTCTTCTCATGTAGATGTATATGTTTATAAAAAAAATTTCGGTGGAGCCTCGATAGAGCGTTTGTAAAAAAAGAATGAAATTTTCGTTTATTTGTCAATTTTTCACCTGTTAACGGTGAAATAAAATAATAATAAAAAAAAATACGCTTTTATGTCGAATACTCTTTAAGGAATTTTTTTATGTTGAATTTGTTTAAATAAGTTTAATTTAAATAACTTTACTTTTGTCATTTTTAGTTTTTTTTTAACTATAGTTTTGTCAGTATTAGTTTGTTTTAACTGTAGTTTTGCCATATATATTTATATGTATTTATAATGAAATTTGGCTATCATATTTTACGATTTAAAACAAAATCAACATTGATTTGAATTGTTTCAAGCTCAAAAATAAGTTCGATTGAGCACTGTCGATTTGATTTTCTTCCTATGGAAACAAAGGCTTCTTCGATATGGAAATGTATAACGCCAAAATTCTTCATGTGGACTTTATTTTTGAATAGCCGTTTAAATTTTTAAAATCTTGGATTGGGGGTTAAAGCAATGTCAAAATTTCATTCAAATCGGTAATTAAAAAAAGGGTGAATTATTTATTAGTTTATAGAACACTTTAAATTAATATTGATAAAAATATAATAATGCTCATACGTAAATATTTGAAACTTGAAAAATATAAAAGGAACAAATTAAATAATTAAAAACCAAATGTCAGCTGGCTATACCTTTAAATAGATATTTGCAACTAGTTAAACATGAAAAATATTTTTCCAGTGATAAAATTAAACAACTACAGCAACAAGCAACATGTATATGTAAAACACACCAAAAATACAGATAAACTATTTCATTGATTAAGTTGAAATTCATTAAATACCGCGCATTCTAAAAAACAATTAACAAGCAATTTTCAGATGCAATAAATTGTAAATGCTTTTGGAGAGTAAAAATCCTGCTCGCCAAATCGCGTGTCGCTTTCGTATTTTTGCGCCAAATATTTGAAAGTATTTATTTTTAACAGACTTTCTCTACTGGGTTTCCGTCGCTAAATGTAACTGATCCTTTATTACATACATGAGTAGTTTCACTAGCATTTTTTTCAACATATTCTGAGTATGCCTTGTAAGAAGACCTCTCTTATTAGATATCAGTTTACCGTGCAGTCTTGCAAGAATAACTTGGAAAATGAAATTATTGGGTGGCATGATTTCAAATATTTTTTTTTTTCTTTGAATCAAAGGTATATCATCTTTTTTTTTTTTTTTTTTTTTTTACCGAGAATAATAAAAATAAAGAAAATTATTTTTTTTAGTTTCTGACAAAAATATTTTAAAAGGCTCACCAAATCTTTGTTCGTGAGTGTACATTTTCATTATCTTTTTTTAAATAGAAATATATAATGAAGTAATTTTCAAAGCTTGATTTTGAAAGTAATTATTTTGGTTTAGTTACAGAAGAAAATTGAACCATTAAAAGTATTTTATCCTTCTAATAGCTCAATTACTCGATTTTATTTTATCTTGTACATTCACTGTTCATTCTTGATTAGCTTTCAGATTGTAAAAAATATGCAGATTTAATTTTTCAGACTTTACGGACAAAATTCTACAATACTTGAAATGAATAGAAAATATTCTTTTTTAATTTGGAAACATATGTAGGCTTTTAAAGCTAATTAAAACATCACTTTTAAAGTTTAGTCGTTGCAGGAGAATTAAAAGTATTTGCAGCAAAAAAGGGAGAAAGAAAAGAATTAACTTTCTGAAGTTAGTTTAAGTGACAACTAGAATTAAAATTAAAAAAAAAAAAAGCTTTAAAAAAAAGAATTTTACCTGTAAACTTTAACACCACATCATATTTAACTTAGAACTTTCTCATTTATTTACAAAAGATGACTATTGAGTTATTAGATTACCGACAAAGAAAATAGATTAATCGAGTTTTAATATGAGAATTTAAAAGTTTGTTATTTATTTAGCTTCAGAGGGCAAAAGTTTCGCAAAAAGAAACTGCAGGATCTGAAATTCCTTCCGGAATATAGATCCCCAGCTTACACAAAAATCCATGAAAGACCAGAGAAAATAAAAATCCCCAAGTAACGCTTTACTTTTCTTT
Organism: Maratus speciosus; assembly: GCA_963932465.1. NCBI lineage: Eukaryota > Metazoa > Arthropoda > Arachnida > Araneae > Salticidae > Maratus > Maratus speciosus. Next base: position 337,832,730 of record OZ010788.1, read on the forward strand.
TGGTGGAAGAAAATTTTGTTTTACAGTAAAATATAAAAAACGGTGATTGGCGAATTTCAATTACTGCCATACATTTGAACTAAGATATTGACGTCTTACAAAAGTTTTTATTTATTTCTAAGAACATCAAAATTTATGTAGGACCTTTTTAAATCGTATAGTTTTTTTTTTAATTCCTACTTTGCAAAAATTTTCTTTTGCAAATATTTTTCTTTCAGTAAAACATTTATAAAATTTAATTAAATTTTTCTTGTTAGTTATTTTTACAAAGCGTTTTTCAGTTTTTAATTTTAAAAGAAAAAATATTTAAAAAAAACCTTTAATCCTTCTAATGTGTAAATTATACTATTTTATTTTACCTCGAATCTTCACTGCTCATTCTTGATTAATTTTGAGATTGAAAAAATATGCTGATTTTACTTCTTAATTTATTATTTTTCCTTTCTGCAGGAGAAATATAAAAAGAAAACGTAGTTCTATATATAAGTGATACTTAGATGCCACTTTACTATGAAATCTTACATGAAGAACTTGCAAAATGTACCTTTAAATTATTGGTTGATTTGATTTCAAATATTTTTCTTCCTTTGAATCAAATTACATTATTTTCATTCTTTTTTTTTTTTTTTTTTTTTTTTTTGGTAGAGAAAAATCAAAGTAATGGAAAAAAGAATCTTTTTAGCTTCATACGAAAGAATTTTAGCGTTGTCATGTGTATAAACTTTTATTACCTTTTTACAACAGCAATTGATAATGAAGTTACTTTTAAAGATTGACTTTTTTAATCTCTTTTTTTCATTTTAATTACAGAACATTATTTAATATTAAAAAACATTAAACCTTTTAATAGCTGAATTACTCAATTTTAATTTATGTTGCATATTTACTGCTCCTTCTTGATTAATTGTAAGACTAAAAAATTATCCAAACTTAATTTCTTCATACTTTATGAAGAAAATTTTACAATGTGTCAAAACAGCACAAAGCAATAAGGTAAACAAAGTTTACTAACAGAGTTTTCCAAAGTTTACCAGAAAAACATTTATAATGGTCAAATACACTTATGTTGCTTAATAAGTAATACGAATTATTTCATTGTGCAATACGACACATTGCATCAGAGAATTTTTTTAATTAAGAAGTTGTTGTAGTAACAGCAGTATTCGATAGATGTCTCATATTATGCACAAAATATATACAAAATATAAGCGTTTTCTCCTCTATCAGAAGCTTGTCGCAATCAGAAGTTTTAACTATGTACCCTAGTGCGATTAAAAAGCAAATTAATTTAAACTTTACTTTTTTCTAAATTTAAAGCTCACGAGAGAAAAACAAAAAAGCTTACTTCAATATATTTTGTGTAAACTTGTAACTCAGCTGATGTACTGAAGCTATGATGTAGGTATTTATACTATGAGATTTTAGACCGGAGCATCTAGGTTCAAATAAATATGGTGGTGAGGATTTAGGTCGCATAATCATGATTAGTTTACTTTCCAACTGCTGCAAGCTATTTCGCTGCTAACTCTCAACTAGTTTTAGCATTGTGTGACGACGATGACCAATATTTTTCCATTGACTCAAACTCATATGCCAGATGTTACACGAGTAAGCAAAATTTAGTTTCATATCGCCCAACGAGAACCGGACAGTTGTCCAAATTAAAGCGACGCGACGCTTGAACAACGTTATCCGATCAAAACTTCTGTCTGTTTGTAAAAAACGGTATCAAGCATATACGACATGATACGTCAGGCTTTCTACAATAAAGTATTGTTTAGGGGAATTTTTTTTTTTAAGGCATAAAGCTTTTACGGAAGGAAAGCTAGTGGTGTAAGACAACCGTCAGTGTCGATCACAGACAAAATCATTAACACAGCAGTAACGATAGTCAATGAAAATCTGGGATTAACATTACACGCGTTACTCGTTATTCAAATTTTAAAAAATGCTCACACATTCATAGCTGCACCTTTGATATTGAAACTTGTATCTAATGGATTCCTAAGCTCTTGACACCGGATAGAATGATGCATTAAATGGGTGTGAATGAATTCTGGCTCCTTCTTGAGCTCCAGAAATCCCCGAGAGGATATCATTTCGATTACAATCAAAATGTGTCAAAGCGACAGCTTCTTTTGAAACACTTGTCGAAAAAAAGACTTTCAGGCGTATTTAAAAAGCAGATTGAACGTTAGGACAATTGTATCGCGGCACAGGGAAGTTGCTTCGAATTAGGCCATGTAAATGACAATTAAACTCTTTCTGTTTCTGTAACACTGTTTCAGTAAAAATCTTCTTTTATTAAATTCTTTATTAAATTCCCTCTTTAACAGCTCTCGTGTATTAAGAGGGCTGATCACTCAGCTTTGGAATTCTTCTCCGTAATATTAAGTCTATGGACTTTTGATGCATTCGTATATTTAAAATATCTTCTCGGGAAATTCATATTTTTGACATCTTTTTTCTGTGTACTCTTCTTAAAGGATGTCTCTTTTTTTCTTAGTTTTCAAAATATTTCTAAAATCTATGCTGAATTTAATATTTTATGTGTTAAAAGCGGGCGAACTGTGAGTAAGATTTTAACACTTCATATAAAATTAAGTATATACTTTAGAAATATTTTGAGAACAAAGAAAAAACGAGACAACTTTTAAGAAGTGTACACAAAAAATAGAAGTTAAAAAAATTAATTTCCATAGGAGATATTTTAAATGTACGAATGCATCAAATGCCCATAGACTTAACATTACGGAGGAGAATTCCGAATCTGAGTGACCATCCCACTTAAGGTTATACTGCACAGTTGCTAGAGTTTTAACCATGATCATGGTACCAGATGTGGCCGATTTAGAAGATATTGTCATGTATTAATTATATTTTATGTATCATCGTTCAGTAATTAACTAGATATATTTCTTATATTAATGTTAATACGTTAATTCTAAAAAGAGTAATCAATCAAATATACCGGATAATACAAAATAAATGTTATGCCGATTATTTCTTAAATTGTTGATGGTAGAAAGACTCTTCCAGTTACAAAAGTTATATAAACTGTTGTATTATATGCCATTTATTTTGCAAGGGAATGTATATATATTAAAATGCAAAACTTATTACTTATACTGTCTCTGGGTTCTATAAGTTATATTTAGAAACATTTTTTCTATGTTCTGAGATGTGCAATAATAAAAAATTCCATTCTTCTAAGATCAAAATTCACCGAGTTATTGTAGTTTAAAGTTCATGAAATTTCATTTTTCGGCATTAAAAATGAAGAGACGATTTTTAAGTCGTTTCTAAGTTCATTTTAAAAATATTTTCAGGTTAGAATTCGCATCAGATCCCGTCAGATATTACCGGCGATGTTAGCTATTCTTGTCACGAGGTTCATGTCAAAAAGAACGGGCGTAGATCACTATGGTGGAGCTTTCACAAATGAAAAGAAATGAATGATGAAAAGAAAGAAATTATTAATATTCCAGAATTCTTATAGAGATTTGTCCATATTAATTTAGTCTCTAACTAAGCATTAATAACTATCCTGGCAAAAACTCTCGTAGCTAAAACGCTTACATAAAAAATAAATAATTCTTTTCTGTACCTCAATTTTCCAGCATGCTTGCTGATGTGGGGGAATATGGTAAAAATTTCACAAATAGATGAAAAGAAAGGATTGTTATTATTTCAGCATTTTCATACAGGGTGGTCTATATTTATTTAATCGCTAATTAAAACATTAATAAGAATCACGGTAAAAATGTTTATAAGTAAAACACGTATTTAAAAAATAAATATCAATTTGCTGGCATATTGGTGTATCTCGATTTTTTTTCCGCCTAAAGCTAGGGAATATGGTAGATATTTCACAAACATGTATTTAAAAAACAAATACATTACAGCTATAAAATATACTATAAATACTTTAAATTATTTCAAATACTTTTTTTTTACTTATACAATTAAATATAATTAAATATACTGGAAAAGATACTATTGGATACATTTTGATCAAAATTTATGCTTTAACAGAAAATGCTTTTAAACTCGAATTATTAAGAAGTGTTAAGAGGGCTGGTCACTCAGATTCGGAATTCTCCTCCGTAATGTTAAGTCTATGGGCATTTGATACATTCGTATATTTAAAATATCTCCTATGGAAATTAATTTTTTTAACTTCTATTTTTTGTGTACACTTCCTAAAAGATGTCTCTTTTTTTTCTTAGTTCTCAAAATATTTCTAAAGTATAAACTTAATTTTATATGAAGTGTTAAAATCTTACTCGCAGTTTGCCCGCTTTTAACACATAAAATATTAAATTCAGCATAGATTTTAGAAATATTTTGAAAACCAAGAAAAAAAGAGACATCCTTTAAGAAGAGTACACAGAAAAAAGATGTCAAAAATCAGAATTTCCCGAGAAGATATTTTAAATATACGAACGCATCAAACGTCCATAGACTTAACATTACGGAGGAGAATTCCGAAGCTGAGTGATCAGCCCCCTTAACTCAAGATAATGTAACATTCAGTTTTCTCATAAATACAATATTGTCTCAGCTTCATTCTTTTAATGATATAGCCAAGTGAAGTCAAAACTTTTTAATTGTATTTTATGCTTTGCAACCCATATAACGCTTTATGGAAACAAAGTTAACCATATATTGATTTTCATTAAAAATTATATGAAAGTAAAATTTTGAGTTTTGTCTTTGATGTCTTTCGTCTTTTACTTTTGTCTGTACATTTTTGTCCTTACATTTTAGATCTTTTTGTTTCTGTTTTCTCATTTTGATTAACGTTTACTTATTCATTTATTTGCAATTGCTTTAAAAACAAATTTTAAAAGTTTTTTAACATTTTTTTTTTACCTATTATTTCATAAGATAAATTTATCGGCCTACAGTTTGTTCTGAATTGTAGTTAAAAATAAAAAATAAAAAATAATATTACATAATACATATAATGCCCTATTTTGCAATTACATACATTGCAATGAATAAATTATAATTTTTTTATCAATAAATTAAGATTTAAAGTAAATGATGTTATTATAAAGACCAGGTTTGTGTACTTTATTTTTTAAAATTAGATAGATTATTCTACTGTTTATGTATATCTGTCATAGTATTTTTTATCATAAATATTTCTTCATAAATATTTTAACATTTTCTACTGGTAGTCGATAGAAAGACGAACAAAATATCACAAATCTCTTAACTAAAACAAAACGGAACTGAATTTTCTGCTATTCCATGTAAAAATGTCTTTTATCATTGTATCGGTAAAGCACCCAAGGGTATAATCTGCGTAGGAGTTACGTTCAGAAATAAACTCATGGTCTTAAAGATAAGTTAGAATTCTTATCAGAATGTTTCGGTGTAAAATTTTCTTTATTTTGAAAGGCAATGTTTCATTTTTTATCTGAGAAATTCAGCTTCAAACTGGAGTCATGATGTTATGAAATGATGCAAAACATTTGAAGTCGAATAAAAAAGGAAAATTTCTAGAGAATAAAATTTTATATAGAATTTAGAGGCTGTTTTCTTTAAAATACAAAAGGTAAATATATAATCTTATATACTTTTTTTTACCTGTTTCACATACGATATTCTCAATTTAATAAATTTCTTTGTTCAACTAAAAATAAAGCTCTTATAGGTCATGCATCAACAATATTGAATGCATTATTAAAAACAATAAAAATAAAATAATTTCAAAAACCATCCTATTTTCACTATGCCATGCTCATCTACAGTATAAAAAGTATAAAAGTTCATTGAAATCGACTCAATTCGTATCCAGTGCTTCAAAGACTTGACAAGTTTCTTTATGCAAAGCAGCATCAGCGATGTCAAAATTTAAGTTATAGAATTCAAGAAAAATGATCCACTTTCATATTGTTTGCGTCATCTAACATTACGTATGTCAGATTTATTTTTGTAAAAATTTTTCAAGCAAGGAATGACTCAACACCACAATTTCCAAGAATAAATGGTTTGAGGAACAATTAATCGTATAAAAACTGTTCTATTAGGAAGATAAGATACAAATGTTTTTAGCGTCCAAAGTATAATTTGTCGGCTTTAGAGATTCATTCACCTATTCCAAACTACTGGAGATGCTGTCAGAAGATCCACACGCACTGGGCGGAGCTCCCAATGTTTCCCACAAGCATTGCGGTATTTGATTGGCTTTTGGTGAATGCTTGTGGGAAAAATCGAGAAGCTGATTAGCTATAATCCATCGTGACGTTGTATGACGTCAGAAATGCTTGTCGTCTATTGAGGGTCACAACGTGAAATAACAGGGTGCACCATTCGTGATCTGTTCATAACAGCTCGAATTAGAAGAAGGACAGACTTTTTCCAGCTACAGAATGAAACGCTTCGGCGCACAAACTGAACGAAATTGACTATTTGTTGATAAACGATATAGAGCATACATATGTAGCATAGCAAAGCCTAGCATATGTCGTAGCTTAGAATGATACGTAGTTCGTGGTTTGCAATCGTAGCTTATTCTTTGTCTTCCTTTAAAATAAGACATCGAACTTCTGTTAAACATAGAAGGATAACAAGACAGTAGGACGAAGCGGAGAAACTTGGAGTTTGAAGTTGCACAAAGTGGCATCAAAGAAAGTAATAAATAGTTTTCCCAGGTCTACTGTCATAAAAAATCGGGACAAGAGCTTTTATATGGAGACATAAAATTATATTAAATAAACGGAACCTGTATATAACAGAGTCCTGTCTTGAACATAAAACGTCCATCATCACGGAGGAAAATCATACAAATCTTACCGGTTAAGACGTCTAAACCCTGTCTAGAACGGAATATTTCTCTGGTTACTTGAGATTCTGTATTATTCGGTTTTATTGTTTTAAATAAACAAAATAATCTCAAAGAAGAAAATCTGTAAAAGTGGAACCGCTACTGGCCGAAACAAAATTTCGCATTGGACATGCTTTACACTGAGCAGTTGTATGGCATTCTTTCCGTAGGGACCGTGAATGTTTTACGTATAAGACGGGATTCACTATAGGCAGGTTCAGTTTTTACACGATTTACGGTACTAAATATCGTAAAACCTGCAAAAACAAAATCTCCAGGGACCATAAATTTTTTCGTTACAGACAGCTTGTATTTGAACAGGTTTACTGAATAAAACTCAATTCTGTGCATTCTGACGAATAGCATGATACTGAAAGAAATTTAATAGAAATAATACATCATGAACAATCAGAACTTCTGGTGTTCCGCGGGACGAATTTTAAAAACCTTAAAAATCGGGAGACTTGAAAACACTAGTAATAAGCGAGCAGATCATATGCTCCTCATATCGTCACATGTAGAGAATCTAATGTAAGAAAGAATCCTCATTTCGAAGACGAAATGTAAAAAAAAAAAAAAAAAACGCAAAACCACATGTTATTTTATCGCCAAATTTTAGCAGAAAAATACGAGAGGAATTATTCGGCTGCGAATTTTAAGTACTATCCAAATATGAATTCAATATTTGAAAAAGTGGCCTTCTACATATTAAAAATGCCTTGATGCGAGGTACTCAAATAGAGCACTTGCTCAAGATACTCAAGAGTGGATCTTATCGTTTGAACATTCAAAGTTGGTGCAATTTTTAATGTGTAGACAATTCCTATTTCAAAAATAGTATTCATATTTCGAAAGAAGATATAATTCCCAGTCGAACCATACCTCTCGTATCTCTGAATCACAATTTGATGATTAAATAGCATGGGATGCTTCTTTTTTTCCCATGTGCATCATCTGGAATCAAAATCTAACGAAGAGAAGGCATAGACATGAAATTCTTGGACCCTTGATTTTTTGCATGCTGAAGCGATATGTTTGTTCAATCGGAGTTAAAGTGCCACAGAACTCGTCTTGTGCCAAATTGTCTTTTGGAGTAGGAAATTGAACATACAGAGTTGATGTCTGGAATTTATTGTTATAAATTTTCAAATATCTTAACTTCTTCTCTCACAAACAGGCGATGCAAATTGTTACTTGATTGTATTTAATTCGTTGAATGGGGATCGTAATTTGTTTAATGAAAATGACATATACATATAACTTACATTTGAAATAAAAAATGACTTACAAGCTCGAATAAAAAATGGTGGAATCTCTAATTTACAGATGACATGTAACTATATTTTACAATAATTGTTATAGTAAAATATATACATATAAGAAAACATCTTAATAAATAAAAACTATGCAGGTTTGGCACAAATGAATGACCGAATTTTAAAAAAATATATTTTCAAAACTATAATGCATATTATAATAAATGATATATGAAAATAACGAAGAACATTCCAAGTTTTTTTTCCTCTATAAATGTTCGATGTGCGAACCTTTCATAACACGAAAAAAATCTAATCTGTAATCAAGTTCGTTCCACACATTTGGCAATTTTGCACTGTCAACGATTCTTAATGCAGCACTGATGCATTAAAACGCTAAATAATGCAGCACTAATGCACCGTGTACATTTTACGGGGTAATTACAATTTTTAGCAATTAATCAACGTCAATAAATGAGCATTTTATTTCAGTTAATCAACATTTATACTTCATATCAAGTAAATGTCATGTTAAACACAAACTAAAAAATTTTTTTTTTCTCAAATTTTATTTTTATAAAGTCATTTCAGTTATTATTACGTTATCTTATTTTTAAATGCTTTACTTTTCATTGTTTCGGATGCCAATTGAGACAGAAAAGAAAATTTAATTAAAAAGGCTATAAAAAGAACAATTTTAATCCTGAAGAAAAAATACAGTTCAATGGTACTTTATATTTTTAATTTATTTTCCTGGATTATAACACATTTGACTGACATTTGGAATTTCAGTATAAAGGTGTTTATATTAGTGAAATTAGAAAAAAAAGTAGTAAGAATTTAAAAAATATATAGTTGTTTAATCCGTGTGAAATCGATTTCATGACTTATTTTTGAAAAAAACTAAAAATTATACATAAAATTATATCTCCATAAACCAATTATTTCTCCCAAGCGTCTCTATGACATTTATTAGACATAGTAATTTATACGACAAATAAAACAAAACAAAACAGGAAATGAAAAATGCTTCTTTTCTGCAGATGTTTCAAACAAGAAAAAAAAAACCCAACTCTGAATAATTTATGATGTGCCAAGTTAGGCAGGGAATTTCACTAAAACATGGAAAGAAATCGAAAATGAATTATTTGCTCCGCAGTTGCACACTAGCATTTCAGCTTACTTGATAAATTGATGAAGACCTGCGAGAAATGTATCTGTGGAAAGCTATTCAGTTGCCGAGGTTAGATTATATCTGCATTTCAAATAATTTATTTACAAAGGCTGATGCAGTGTAAATAGAAATATGTATATGTAAGCATTAACGAAGGTAAATTTATTAATATCTTAAAATTTTAATGTTACTTTCAATAGTGAGACAGAAGATGTGGGAGTACACATGTTGTTTACTTAAGCTTTTAAAGATTATATTTATTTTCGGTGCGAATTATATATTCATATATATATATATATATATATATATATGTATATATATATATTGCTGTGCTAAAATGGGATACTTGTTTGTGATTGTGATATGGTCATAGCAATTTTGTTGCTGAGTATGTCTTAAATTTAAATGTTACATGTTTTTTCATATTGTTCATTATTACGGATCTTGCATTGATTAATAATTTATTTAATTCAATTTATATGGCATTGTAAATTTATACTTTTTGGTACGTAGTCGATCGGGTACATAATGGAATTCAATTTTTAGCTTATTGGTGGATTCTATTACAGAAATCGACTATGTTTTTGCTTATATTTGTATTTCATGAACCTTTGAAGAAGTGAAATGCTATATAAGCTTCCTGCTACATACATCCAATTGTTCTATTATTTTACTATACGTTTTAATGGTTCAACATTATTTCGCTGGTTATTTATATCTTTTGTCTTTAATAGGTTATTTTATCAAAATTTGGTGTTTTTTCATATGTTTTATGTGGATTAATCGTCCGCAATGTGCTAGTGAATTAGTGGTAGTGTGCTTGATTTTGTGTTACAAGTTAAAGGTTCCATCTTTATTTTGTACTAGCAAACCCCGAGGCTTTGCTCGCGTAATAGTTGAAATATGTGAAGTGATATTTGCTTGACTATTTTTTATTAGAAGAACACTTTTCGATATAATTCAAAAATTACGAATTAAACCACAGTTTGACTAAACTTCATTATAAAAGTGCAATAGACAGAAATGAGATTTTAAGTAATAAGAAGAAATAAAACTAATTCCAATTAAATGGTAATTTAGGAAGTATTTTGAGACTTTTATGCTCATTTCATACACTCATTTCAGAATTCATTTAAAGTTTTTAATTTTTTAGAAACCATCTTAGCACATTTACATCTTAAAATTAACCATCATGTCAAATTCCAAGCTTCTTGTCTAACAGTCTACCATCTCTCTGGTACTAGTGGCACTAACATAAAATGCCGAAACAGAGTTGAAATAGAATGTCTCGAAAAATGTTGAAACAGAGAGTGTCACCATTAATTTGCCAACATTAACCTTCAAATCGGTTGGTATTTCTAATATTCTATAGAAAACGGAATTTAGATGTTTTTAAAGGCTTTCTTGTTGTTCCTGCCAACCAGGTGGTAGTTACACCGGCATAAAATATAGCCCGTATAGGATCAGGAACTATCACTCTTGATTCGCAACCAATAACTTCTGTAATCGGTTTATTATTTCCTGAGATTCCATAGAAATCGAATTAGGACTCTTTTAGAATGCTTTTCGCTCCTTCCCTTCGCTTCACCCCTTAAATTTATTTTCGACTGTTCTTAGAAGACATTTATATTTTATAAGTAACTACCGTGCTTTCTAGCTTCTCCAGTACCGCAGAAATCGCAATTAAGAAAGTTTTTTGCTCCTGCAACCCTCGACATAAAAAATAGCGTATGTTTGAGCAGGTTCTATCATCATCAATTTGTAACCATTATGTTTAAATCGGTTTCGTATTTCATACGATTGCATAAAAATCGTAATTTAGAACGCTTATAGAACGCTTTGCGCTCACTTCATGATTTTAAATTTGGAATTTTCTTTCGACAATTCTTAGAAAGCATTTGCATCTTTGAAATATTTACCATTTCAAATTTAAAATGTTAGACCCCTCAGTAGCACAAAAAAACGTAATTTAGAACATTTTTTGCTCAATTAACCCCCAGGTGGTAGTAACAACAACGTAAAATATAGGCTATGTTGGAGCGAGGACTGACACCATCAATTTGAAACCATTACTTCTGAACTCGGTTTATATTTCCTGAGATTCCGTAAAAATCGCTATTTAGGACGTTTAGCGCTTTTCGTTCCTTTTCACACCTTTTAAATTTCAAATTTTTAAGGTACTCTTCTATGAGAGTATTTACATCTCATAAGCAATTACCATGCCAAATTTCAAGTTGCTAGCCCTTCAGTATTACAAAAATCACAATTTAGAACTTTTTTAAAAATGAAACCGCAAGGTGGTAGTGCCGCCGACATGAAATCGATCCTATATTGGAGCATCAATTTCCAACCATTACTTTTGAAATCGGTTGGGTACTTTCTGAGATTACGTAGAAATCGCAATTTAGAACTTTTTTAGAACATTTTTCGTCCATTTTCAATTTCGATTTTTTAGGAAATGCACTTAGAGATCATTTGTATCTGATAAATGACTGCCCTGCCAAATTTCAGGATTCTAGGCTCTTCAGTAACACAAAAATCGCAATTCAGAACGTTTCTTGCTTCTGCAACCCCTAGTGGTAGTAACACCGACATGAAATGGAGCCTATGTTGGAGCAAGGCTGTCGTCATCAAATTCCAAACATTACTTTTGAAATAGGTTGGATACTTTCTGAGATTGCGTAGAAATCGCCATTTAGAACGTTTTTTAGAACTCTTTTCGCGCATTTTCACCCCTTTTAAATTTCGAATTTTTTAATAAATGTTCTTAGTTGTTTAATAAATGTTCATTTATATCTTATAAGTAACTACCATTCCAAATTCCGTGTATCTGGGGCCTTCAGTAACACAAAAATCGCAATTCCGAACGTTTTTTTGCTCCTGCACCCCCTTTAGGGGTAGTGGCACCAACATAAAATGTAGCTTATGTTGGAGCAAGGGTTGTCATCATCATTTTGACACCATTATTTTTTAAATCGGTTTGGTACTTCTTGAGATTGCATAAAAATCGCCATTTAGAACGTTTTTTAGAACGCTTTTTGCACATTTTCACCCCTTTTAAATTTCGAATTTTTTAAGAAATGCTCTTAGAGATTATTTGTATATAAAAAGTAACTACCATGGCAAATTCCATGTATCTGGACCCTTCAGTATTACAAAAGTCGCAATTTCGAACGTTTTCTGCTCCTGCACCCCCTTTAGGGGTAGTGGCATCGACATAAAATGTAGCCTATGTTGGAGCAATGGTTGTCACCATCATTTCGACACCATTATTTTTTAAAGCGGTTTGGTACTGCCTGAAATTACGTAAAAATTGCCATTTCGAACGTTTTTTAGAACGCTTTTCGCGCATTTTCACCCCTTCTTAATTTCGATTTTTTTTTAGAAATGTCCTTAGAGATCATTAGTATCTTATAAGTAACTACCATTCCAAATTTCATGTATCTAGGCCCTTCAGTAACACAAAAATCGCATTTTTAGAACGTTTTTTGCTCCTGCACCCCCTTTTAAGCATTGTCACGGACATAAGATATAGCCTATGCTCTAAGTTGGACTAACACCATCATTTTGATACCATTACTTTTGGAATCGATTGCGGTAGTTCCAGAGCTTACCTCCTACAAATAAACAATTTTTACCTCTTTATAATATGAGTATAGATAATGCCAGTGTTATGTATTGAAGCTAAATTTATTAATTTAATTTTAGTAATTGGAAATAGATGATGATTTGTAATTATATAATGTTTATATATATATATTAATTAGGGATTTTGGTTAACTTATATAGAACCAGCAAATCCCGCGGCTTTGCTCGCGTAATATTTGAAATATGCCAAGTGATATTTATATGTCTAATTTTTATTAAAAGGTACTAACTAAATTTTTATTTTATTAAAAGGTAATATTTTAGTTTATTAACAGGTATTTATTACTTTTAGGAATTATTAAAACAATTACTATTTAAAACACAATTTGATTAAGCATCATTGTTACACTGCATAAAGCAGAAATGAGACTTAAATTAATAAAACGAAATAAAACTAAATAAATAATAATTTAGAAAATATTTTGAAACTTTTATGCTCAGTTAATACGCTCACTTCAGTATTCATTTGAAGTTTTGAATTTTCTAGAAACCATCTTCTTACATCTTAAAATTAACCATCATGTCAAATTCCAAGTTCTACCACCTCTCTCAACATAAATGGCTGTGTTGAAATAGAAACTGCCACCATTAATTTGCCAACATTAATTTTGAAATTGGTTTGTTATTTCCTAATATTCTACAGAAACGTAATTTAGAAAGCCTTTAAAGGCCTTTTTTAGAGCGTTTGTTGTTCCTGTGAACCCCAGGTGGTCGAATCATCGGCATAAAATATAGCCTGTGTAGGATCAGAGACTGCTACCATTGATTCGCAGCTATTACTTTTATATTTGGTTTATATTCCCTGAAATTGGGTAGAAATCGTAATTTAGGACTTTTTTAGAATGCTTTTCGCACATCCCCTTCACTTCACCCCTTTTTACTTCGAATTTATTTTCGACAGTCCTTCGAGGGCATTTATATTTTATAAGTAACTACCATGCCATATTTAAAGTTTCTAGCCTTTTCAGTATCACAGAAATCGCAATTTAGAAAGTTTTTAGCTACTGCAACCCTCTGGTGGTAGTGGCACAGACATAAAATATAGCTTATGATTGAGCAAGTTCTATCACCGACAATTTATCATCATTATTTTTTTAATCTGTTTGGTATTTGATAAGATTACATAAAAGTTGTTATTTAGAACGCTTTTCGCTCACTTCATCTTTTTAAATTTGAAATTTTCTTTCGACAGTTCTTAGAAAGCAGTTGCAGCTTGTAAGTAAATACCATGCCATACTTCAAAGTGTTAGACCCTTCAGTTATGCAAAAAACGCAAATTAGAACATGTTTTGCTTTTGCAACCCTCAGATGGTAGTGACAGCAACATAAAGTATAACCTATGTTATAGCAGGGACTGTCACCATTGATTTGCAACCATTACTTTTGAAACAGCTTTGGAATTTCCTGAGATTGAGTAGAAATCGCAATTTAGAATGTTTTTAGAACGCTTTTCGCGCATTTTCACCCCTTTTTAAATTTCCAATTTTTTCGAAACTGTTCCTAAAGATCATTTATATGTAATACATATGTACCTTGCCTAATTTTAAGTTGCTAGCCCCTACCGATCACAAAAATCGAAATTTGGAACGCTTTTTTGCTCCTGCAACGTCTAGGTGATAGTGATACCTACTTAAAATAGCGTCTATGTTAGAGCAGAGGCTGTCAGCATCAATTTCTCAACATTACTTTTGAAATCAGTTTCATTATTCCTGAGATATTGGTGACAAATCGGCATTTAGAACGTTTTTAGAACGCATTTCGCTAATTTTGTTCCTGCATCTCCTCTGGGTTAGTGGAAACATATATAAAATATAGCCTATCTTGGAGCAAGATCTGTCACCATCATTTTAACGCCATTATATTTGAAATCGGTTCATTATTTCCTGAGATTACATAGAAATTGCAATTTAGAACGTTTTTTACAACGCTTTTTGCGCATTTTGACCCCTCTTTTAAATTTCGATTTTTTTAGGAAATGTCCTTAGAGATCATTGATATCTTATAACTAAATACCATTCTAAATTTCACGATTCAAGGCCCTTCCGTCACGCAAAAACAGCAATTTAGAACGTTTTTCTCCTGCAGCCCCTTTGGGGTAGTGGCACCGACATAAAACATAGCCTATGTTGGAGCAGGGATTTTCACCATCATTTTGACCCCATTATTTTTCAAATCGGTTTGGTATTTCCTGAGATTGTGTAGAAACTACCACTTACAACGTTTTTTAGAACGCTTTTCGTGCATTTTCACCCCTTTTAAATTTAGAATTGTTTAAGAACTGTTCTTAGAAATCCTTTATATCTAATAAGTAGCTGATACTTCAAATTTCATATTTCTAGGCCCATCAGTAACACATAAATCGCATTTTTAGAACGTTTTTTGCTCCTACACCCCCTTTGGGGTAGTGGCACCGACATAAAACATAGCCTATCTTGGAGCAAACGTTGTCACTATCATTTTGACACCAATATTTTTTAAATCGGTTTGGTATTTCCTGAGATTATGTAGAAACTACCATTTAGAACGTTTTTTAGAACACTTTTTGTGCATTTTCACCCCTTTTAAATTTCGAATTGTTTAAGAACTGTTCTTAGACACCATTTATATCTTATAAGTAACTAATATTCCAAATTTCATATTTCTAGGTCCTTCAGTAACGCAAAAATCGCATTTTTAGAACGTTTTTTGCTCCTGCACCTTCTTTGGGGTAGTGGCACCGACATAAAATATAGCCTATGTTCTAAGTTGGACTAACACCATCATTTTGAAACCATTACTTTTGAAATAGGTTTTGTATTTCCTGAGATTATGTAGAAACTACCATTTAGAACGTTTTTTTAGAACGCTTTTTGTGCATTTTCACCCCTTTTAAATTTCGAATTGTTTAAGAACTGTTCTTAGACACCATTTATATCTTATAAGTAACTAATATTCCAAATTTCATATTTCTAGGTCCTTCAGTAACGCAAAAATCGCATTTTTAGAACGTTTTTTGCTCCTGCACCCCCTTTGGGGTAGTGGCACCGACATAAAATATAGCCTATGTTCTAAGTTGGACTAACACCATCATTTTGACATCAATATTTTTAAAATCGGTTTGGTATTTCCTGAGATTGTGTAGAAACTACCATTTAGAACGTTTTTTAGAACGCTTTTTGTGCATTTTCACCCCTTTATATTTCGAATTGTTTAAGAACTGTTCTTAGATATCATTTATATCTTATAAGTAACTAATATTCAAAATTTCATATTTCCAGGCCCTTCAGTAACGCAAAAATCGCATTTTTAGAACGTTTTTATCTCCTGCACCCCCTTTGGGGTAGTGGCACCGACATAAGATATAGCCTATGTTCTAAGTTGGGCGAACACCATCATTTTGATACCATTACTTTTGGAATCGGTTCGGTAGTTCCTGAGCTTATCTCCGACAAATAAACAATTTTTACCTCTTTATAATAGGAGTATGATATGATGAGGAGCTTGTGAATGGATGGAATTTTGCTTTCAGTTGCTCTAGCAAAATATTTTTAGTTGTTCACTACTATAGATCAGCCAAACTCAACCTTTTTTTCTCAAGGGCCGCAAATATCTGTTTGCAAAGTTAGGCGGGCCGCAACATACTTAAACAAGAAAGAAAAAATCATGCGTCAAGCATAGATTATGAAACACTTTCCAACATATTCAGAATTATGTAACAAAACTGCACTGTTTAAAAAATTAAAATATTATGTCTAATAAAACCATATGGAAACGCATAACACATTTTAAAACCTATTTTTAACTGTTTCCATCTACAATCGTAAAATTATCCGAATGTTTTCAGCAGCCCTGTATATGATATATAGATTTGTATCTATTAATTACATGCATCCAAAATTTAGTTCGCTTAAGAAATACATGTACTACAGTTGAAAATTCCCCTTCAGCATTTTCAACTAATAAGGAGAATGGTACGCGAATATTTCTGTGCAGCCCTGTATATAATGTGTAGAATTTATATATAACTAGTAACATGTAAAACAGTAATGAAATTTAAAAGCGCATACCGAATTTTAAACCGTGCACTCCAGCAATTATTACTCAAAGACAGTACTGTAACCGATTTCTTTTTTGTGCCCCTGTAAATGAGTAAAAAATGCTATGGATGCCCTGTTCAAACGTAATCGTAGTGAAATTTAGTGATTTATATCAGTTTCAATACATTTGAAATAGCATAAGCATAATGTCATTAAAATACTCTGCAAACGATTTTTCCCCATATACGACTACCATAATGTAATGGAATACTTTTGAGTGCCCCTGTAAATGAACTATTAATTATACATACTTCATATACAATACCAAACATGCTTTGGTGACCCTAAATAACCATCATTAATTGCATGAAGATCCGAGTACATTTATGGGAGTTAGAGCGTGGACAGACAGCCAGACGGATAGACAATCCGAATGCATAAACACTTTTCAACTTTATTGGAAAGTGTTAAAAAGGGTAATCATAATAGTAAGATAAAAAAGTAAAGACAAAAAGATAAGACAAAAGTATAGTATAACAAAACAATATAACAAAGTTAACGTTATCAGTATGGTTGAACAGTATGGCCTCGGAAGAAGTGTTACCAAACAATTTTACACTTTGTGTACTTTTTTTTCGTCGACAAACGTTTAACACTGGAAAGCAATATTTGTTGCGAATCATGTGGGTGACTAAGGTGTGGCGCCAGTATCAGTCCGCGCTGAAGCACAGTGACATATTATAAATTGTAACTAGTTGCATCTTGAAAACTATACGGCCATGAAGAGTAAATGCCGCTTTCTTGGATTAACCTAGAAATCGTATTAATTGTTTTTATATGTTAACTTATATCCTCCATGTGTGTGGCGTGCGTCTTAAATAAAATCAAGAAAAAAACAGGAAACTAGAATATGTCTAAACATACACACACTAGAAGATAATTGAATATATATATTTACTAGAGATCAATTTAAATTCTCGAACTCGAAATTCTTCCATATTAGCTATATAATAGGTATAAAACGTTATATTATGAAAATTCAGAATTTCATAGTTCTAAAAATATCTGGACATTTTCTCTAATTAATCAGTCTTTCTCTCGTTGCAAAACTTTTATTTTCTTTTAATATGTAATGCAAATTTAATTAATTTGGAATAAAGTTTGATTTGTTCTGAAGTTTAAGAAATAATAACAATGTAGCACAAATAGGGCTACATGTAAAAAGAACTTTAGACTCAGAAAACGTTAATTAAGATGTTTCAGCATAATATACTGAGGTGACAAAAGTCATGGGATAGCAATATGCAAATATATAGATGGCAGTAGTGTCGCTTACAAATTGTATAAATGGTCAGTGCCTGGGCAGGACTTTCATTTGTGTTCAAATGCTTCGTGTGAGAAGGTTGATTATGTAATTATGGCCACACGACGAGAATTAACGGATTTCGAACGCGGTACGCGGTATGCTAGTTGGAACTAGACTCATGGGACATTCCATTTCGGAAATCGTTACGGAATTCAACATTCCGATCTACAATGTCAAGAGTGTGCCGAGAATACCTTAATTCAGGCATAACCTCCCATCATGGACAACGCTGTGGTCAACTGCCGGCACTTAATGACCGCGACAAGCAACGTCTGCGTAGGCTTGTCAGTGTGAACAGACAAGCAACACTGCGTGAAATCACCACAGGAATGGATGTGGGACGTCCGACGGGCGTGTCTGTTAGGACAGTCAGGCAAAATTTGGCTTTAATAGGCTATGGCAGCGGAAGACCGACTCGGGTGCCATTAGTAACAGCACGACGTCGCCAACAGCAGTGCTCCTGGGCTCGTGACCGTATCAGTTGCAGCGTAGACGACTGGAAAAAAAGTAGCTTGGTCAGATGAGTCACGATTTAAATTGGTAAGAGCTGATGGAAGGGTACGAGTGTGTTGCGGATCCCATGAAGCCATGCACCCAAGTTGTCAACAATGCTCTGTTCAAGCTGGTGGTCGCTCCATAATGGTGTGGGCTGTGTTTACATGGAATGGGATGTGTCCGCTAGTCAAACAGAACCGATCGATAACTGGAAATGATTTCGTTCAGCTACTGGGAGACCACTTGCAACCATTCGTGCACTTCATGTACTCCAAAAACGATGGAATTTTACAGGATGACAATGCGTCATGTCACCGGGCCATGGTTCGCGAATGATTTGGCGAACATTCTAGACAATTCCAGCGGATGGTATGGCCATCGCGATCACCCGACATGAATCCCATCGAGCATTTATGGGACATAATCGAGAGATCAGTTCGTGCACAAAATCCTCCGCCAGCAACACTTTTGGAATTATGGAGGTCTAGAGAGACTGCATGGCTCAATATTTCTCCAGAGAGCTTCCAGCGACTCGTGGAGTCCATGCCACGTCGTGTTGCTGCACGTCGCCAGGCAAACGAAGGACGGACATGCTATTAGCAGGGTATCCCATGACTTTTGTCACCTTAGTGTATGAAGTTAATTATAAATAACAGGACAGATTTTGTTATCCCATGAAAATATAAGAAACAGTAGTAAAGGTCTTAAAAACTTTTTATGCATATCTCAATTAATTTAAAATATGGAATAATGATTATGTCTCTCGGGCCGCCTATAAACCTGTCCGGGGTATATGTCCGCAGGCCGCAGGTTGAGTATGGCTGCTATAGATTTCTAACTTTCTAGAATTAATGTAGCCGGCAGATTTGGATGATTTAGCTTATTTTAGTACCAAATTTTAATCAAATCTAAATAGTGTTTCCTTTTCTCGTATTGAAGAATTCGCAATTTTGCAATGATCAGTAAATAGTCTCTAGTTGGTAGTTGGTACCTGGTTTTGTACGTCACTGAGTGTAGTAACATGATGTATAATATTTAGAAAAGGATTATGTTACAATTAGTAGTAAAAACAAAGATTCATTTAAATTCAATGTCATAAGTCTTTTTCAATAGCGTTGTCAGTTCTAATGTCGCAAATTGTTGATCAGAGATGTAAAGAAAAACGCAACTTCAGCTTTGAAAGAGCGACATTATGGAATTAGATTTTTAACCAGAACGAAAAATCAGGCATCGGGCGGAGATTATGAAACATTTTCCAACACAAAAAAAAAATACTGTTAAGAAATCTTATTTTTTAATACAATGAAATCGATCATAGTCCATCCTGTAACCGAATTCTTTTGTACGTCTCTGTAAATGAACTATAAATGCTACTTATTCTATAGTCCCGAGGAAGCATATTTCGGTCCTAGTGACCCAATGATGGATCTCAGTGATGATCTCAGTGATAGATATCAATCTTATTGTGTCTGAATCATTGTAATATCAGTTAAAGCATAGGAGACCATTTTTCCCAATAGATCAAAATGCAACGGAACTATTTGTGTATTCTTGTAAACTATAAGTGCTACAATTCTTCCTTTTTATTACTGAAAATTCTATAGTAAACATCAATAACAAATAAAAATTACATGATAATCCAAGTATATTTAGAAGAGTTTTACCCTGGGCAGACAAACGAATGCTTAAACACTATTCAACCATGTTTGAAAGTGTTAATAAAATACTAAACAACTCCTAAGGAACACAGTGCAAAGTCGATTATAGTCTTAATAAAAGGAGAGCCACTGAATGTTTCTGTCATTATGAGAATAAGTTTATTTATTTTTTAATTAATTCTAAAAAATGATTTTCCTTGATGAATAAATTAAAGGACGCACATTGGCATTTATGTTATGTTATGTTGTGTAATGATTATTATGAGAAACGGTGATTATATATTTTTTTTTACAGGTTGCATTAACGAGAAGACTCTAGCATTGTTTTTCCCTCGGAGCATCCAGAAAGTAAGTTACGTTGGCCAGTAATAAAAAACTCTTATGTTGTGGCTATCACAAAACTTTCTTCTATCTCATACATGCCAGTACTTCAAAATTCACCAAATTAAATGGCAATCTGTGTTCATCATGAGAATTCTAAAAATATGAAATTCCGTGCATTAACTCTCGAGTAATGACTATCGCTGAGATCGTGTAAATCCAGCAAAATGCAGCACAGCAGCGCCACCTATTAGGTTATTTACACCAGAACCTAATTATCACCAACTTATGTCAACGTCTAACTGAATATGAAGTTTGAGGAAAATTCGTGCATTAGTTCTTGAGATAGAGGTATTGCGCAAATCATGACAAATGCAGCATAGAAGCGCCACCTGTTGAGCGATTTGCAACAACACATAATCAGCAGCAATATTAATCAAGTTATACTTAAATCTGAAGTTTGATGAAAATTCGTGCATTAGTTCTTGAGATAGAGCTATTGAGGAAATAGTTCAAAATGCAGCACAGCATCACCACCTATTGGGCGATTTACACATGTCGTCAGCATCATTTTATATGAAGGACTAACTAAATCCGAAGTTTGATGAAAATGTGTGCATTAGTTCTTGAGATAGAGCTACTGCGAAAATAGTGTAAACCCTGCAAAATGCAGCATAGCAGCGCCACCTGTTGGGCGATTTACACCAAAATGTAAACAGCAACCATTTATGTCAAGGACTAACGGAACCTGAAGTTTTATAAAATTCCGTGCATTAGTTCTTGAGATAGAGCTTTTGCGGAAATCCTGCAAAATGCTACAAAGCAGCGACAACTGCTGGGCGATTTACACCAAAAACTAATCAGCACCAATCTATATCAGGGATTACCTGAATAAAAATTTTTATTAAATTCCGTGCATTAGTTCTTGAGCTAGAGCGCCCACAAAATTTGTGTCACATACAGACAGACATTTTGTAAAAACATGTTCTTTGGAATCTCTGACACATAAAACGTGTAAAGCCGTCGAAAAATCCCACGAATCCAAAATTTTAATCTTGTAAAGATAGAAAAAAGTAATAATAATAATAATAATAATAAATATATAAATTTTAATTGTGGAATAATAGCGATTTAACCCTTAAATGCCGGGTGTTGCTTTTCGGCAACATACCCAATTTAGGCTCTAAAATACCATTAGAATAATATTGAAGCTAAAACGCCTGATGTTGCCAATAAAATACATTCTGAAAATATTATTAAATCGATTTTCAATCGACCGATGATAAAGGATGCTGCAAAACCACACCACACTGTGACTTTTGGTGAGTGAAGAGGCTCTTGCACACAAGCGTGCGGATTATTCACAGCCCAAATGCGGCAGTTGTGGGTGTTAATGCCACCGTTCAAATGAAAATGCGCTTCACCACTCCATAAAATATGCCATGGCCATGTAGCATCAACTTTCATGCGTGCTAAAAATATCAATGAAAAATCCAATTGGGCGGCTGCATCGCCTTGGATCAATTCTTGAGCAGAAGAGATTTTGTACGGATAAAACTGTAACATCTGATGCAGGATCTTCATCACCGTTGAGTATAGGATCTGCGTGTGCCGAGATACTGCCCGGGCACTGCTGGTACCCTGCACATTTTCCATCTCCTGTTCGACAATAGCAGTTGAAACTTCGTCAACTTGTTGCTGACTAGTCACTTTGTATGCTTGTCCCGGTTGCCGTGCTAGAGACTTTGTAGTTTCAAACCGTTGAATCATCTTTCGTAAATTTGTTATGCACATCTGTCCTTTTCGAAACTTCTTTAAGCGGCGAAATTCACGAAGAGCAGCACTGCAATTCTCGTTCCGTTGATAATACAGTTTGACTCGCAAAGCACGGTCCCCTAATGTAAAAGACATTGGAAAGCAGTTGGTCTCAAAATGATGAGAAGTCTCCCAGCCTTTTCTTTTATAATCATGATCGCTACACAGAACGGATTTTATGCAAATTAATGCATTTTAGTCGGTAAACAGCGTCAAAATCGCCCATGGCGGCATTTTTTTTTCAGAATTCGAAATCTCATGGTCCACTATGCATGCTCATCAAATTTGGTAATGTTTCGTCCAATACTTTACTCGCTAGAGGGCTCTGAACACCTCGCGTTAATTAATAACCACCCTGTATATGAAAACTTCTTACTCATTTTCATTGAACTTAACAATTTTTAATTTTTTGTATAAAAACAGAGTGTGCAAAAGATACAGCTGCACTGAGTTATCCAGCGCAAAATCATTTAAACTTATAACTAAAATTTACCTAGTCTGTTTGTTAGTAAACAGTAGTGCCACAAGTAATTAAAAAAAAAAATAAAACCGACTTCAAATATCTCTGTAATTATATCTCTACAATCAATTTTATTTTTTTACGGAGAAAAATTGCTGGAAGTGTATCATGTAACTGACATAAATACCCTTGATACCACTTCAGCAGGTTGTTATTTTATTTTATTGTCATAAAAAAAATACTATTATTTATATATTTTGATTATTATTATTATTTTATAAAATGCGTATATATATTTAGAGTGTGTTCTTACATGTAGTTATTTTGATTATTATTATTATTATTGAATACCTGGAAGTGTATCATGTAACTGACATAAATACCCTTGATACCACTTCAGCAGGTTGTTATTTTATTTTATTGTCATAAAAATTACTATTATTTATATATTTTGATTATTATTATTATTTTATAAAATGCGTATATATATTTAGAGTGTGTTCTTACATGTAGTTATTTTGATTATTATTATTATTATTGAATATAAATATACTCATATATGTATTTATGCTGTAAAGTCTTAATAAGAGAAGGTCTGCACAGTTGAGTCTTATCTGTAGAGGGGATCTTTTTAGCGAGACACGGAGTCTCCAAGCCTAACAATAGCTTGACATAAAATGCCAAGTCGAATTTATGACTGGATGTTACTTTATTTATGGGGTCTAATAAAGAAGTCGTATAAGACAGACCACACAAGCGAGCGTCCACAACCCAAGATCGTTGACGCTCAGAGGGTGGAGTACGGTATACCCCGGAAAAAAGTGCAATACCGAATCAGAGATTTGCAGGTTGAAGGAAGAAGAGAGGGTCAGCAAGGCTGACCGACCATTCGACGAAGGGGGCAGAGGACCCTCCTCCATATTGTCATCACGAGGTGATTTCGTAACTGAAGAATGAAGTTACAGTGAGAGCGATGCGAGTTCCTGAACCATGATGACTTAAAATAGTGAGTTGCAAGCGAGTATCGCAATCCATGATGACTTAAAATATAGACATCGATTCGAGAATCCATTCCAGGATGACTTAAGAAAATAAGCAGAGATCTATGCAACTTCCGAAGCTATGATGTCTGAACAGAGATGAAGGCGAGCTCCCAGACTATGATGATTTTAAAGAGATGCGTTCCAGCTCTCCAACCAGGATGGTTTTAAAGGATTGAGTCCAGCTCAGGTTTCCTAAGTGTTTAAAAGGAAATTTTACGATGATTACGATTTATTCGGGTCATGTTTTCCCGTTAAGGGATGGCCTTAAGATCGACAGTCCTCGGACATTATTTACATCATCAAATGATTTAAATTAGTGAACTTTTCATAGAGTGTAAAAAAAACATTCAATGTGCCATCGATGTAAGTGAAACCTTAAGGTACGAGTAATCCTCCTCTACAGAAGGTATGTGCCATTTAACGTTTTGTATTCCCATTGTTTTAATAATCGATGTTGCGTTAGGGATGTACAATTTATGGTACTCAAGCAATTAAGTAATATTTGTAAGAATAATTTAAAAGGTAAATTTAATGCAATTACTAATTCAGTTTCGTTCTTTGGAACGCTGGTGTCTTGGGACACAATTCTATTTTGTTTATTTCATTTTTGTAAATATGTAAATTAACTGTAAATAAACTTTTTGTTTATTGTTAATTTTGGCTATGTTTTTAATACAACATGAGTCCACTGTTATTCTTTAATGTAAGTTTTATTTCAGATGACAGTCTTCTTTATGATGTTATTTATGCGTAGTTTAGATATTACGATATTTATATTATATACGATATTATATATATACGATATTTTATTTCGATATAACTGCGCGGTCTATACGCTATTTCTTCACTAAAATTACACAACGCAGCTTGGGGCGTTTTGGAGATGTATTTCCTCCCGCCTCAATTTAAGATAATCAAGGTTAGTTTAATTATCAGGAATAGCCAGGACCATTATTATATAATTACGATCACAAATGTTTGTTATAAAATTATAATGTTTTTAATACCCACTATAATAATTCAGGTACAGTAATTGAGGAGTAGTTAACCTCCAATTACTTTTTGGTAATTACTATATTACCTATTATTTTTCCCCCATTTGAATGTATGTTCGAGTAGTTAAGTTGGTACCGGTATATGGACCTGGATCTGCCCAACAAAAATAAACATATATATATTCATTTATAATCAGGTATATACACTATATGGTCAAAGGTGACCGGTCACTTGCAATTTTAAACGTTTTGTTAAAGATCTGAGGAATTAACCTGAAACTGCAGGCGTGTAAACAGTATAGTATAGGTCATATATTTCAGCGAAGATTTTTTTCCCGAAACCACATAGAGAACCGTCAACAAATTAAAAAATTAAGAATACCTTTTGGATAACCCTGTAAAAACTAATGTAGCAAAAGCGTTGAAACAAGAGATTATTAATAAGTGGCTTATTGTAATATATTGTGTTAATTTTTATGAGGGTAGCATGTATACTCATAGAGAAATTAAGGTTTTTATAAAAGCAGTCCCAAATTTCGCCAAGTTTTTTGCTTATAATTTGCAGAGTTCTTAATATAAAAAAAAGTTCTTTTCAGATAATGTGACAAACAACATTGTACATAACACCCTGCAATCAGAATTTAAAAAAATAATAAAATTGGATGAAAAATGAGCAAGTTTACTAAAAAATTTTTCACTGCGCATGCACGAATGCAATCAAAATATAATATGCATAATGTATTAGTTAAGTATATAGAGCAACTTTTGTGAAAGTCACAAAATCATAGCTTGAAAATTCTGAAAATTATCGTCGATAGAATAAGCTCAAAATCCGTTGTTTCAAAAAGACGTAAAAAGATGAGGGGTTGTATCAAATATCTGTTGATTAGTGATAAGATAGCGTACACAATATTGCACGTACTACTATATTTGGATAATGTTGTTTGTCATATTTTCTGAAAAGAACTTTTCTTTATATTAAGAAATCTGCAAATTATAAGCAAAAAACCTGGCGAAATTTAGACTGTTTTTATAAAAAACCTTAATTTCTCTACGAGTATGCATGCTATCTTAAAAAAAATGCGCTTTTGCTACATTAGTTTTTACAGGGTTATCCAAAAGATATTCGTTCTTTTTCAATTTGTTGACGGTCCCCTATAGTGTTTCGGGGGAAAATTTTCGCGGAAATGTATGACCTATACTATACTGTTTACACATCTGCAGTTTCAGGTTAATTCCTCATGCATTTTTTTACATATTTAACAAAACGTCTAAACTCGCAAATGACCGTTCATCTTTGGCAACATAGTGTAGGTTTTCCCCTCCTAAACTATATTACGGTTTTTATCTACGGTATACAAAACATGATCCGCAAGAGTTGAAATCCAAACCCGAAACCAAAACCAAAACCGACCTTAAACTAAAAAAAATTAGAGCCAAGCAACCCGTACCGGATTCTCAATTTCTCAATTAGAAAATTATTGTTAACCTGATCTAATGCAAGATACTAATCGACATTCATTTTAAATCTTATTGTCACCAATATAGATTATTTTGATGAGCAGTTGACGATGATATATTAAAATTTTCGGTGCTTAAGTAAACAAATTATACACTAGACGACTAATTTAAAAACATATAGTAATGTGTATTAGCGTACCTCACAAATAACTCAAAATTCGTGATGATTGATCAATTTTTACTAAAGTTAAAGCCTAAATACTGAAACAAGTAATTTTTAAGAAAATAATGAAATCGGCTTCAAAGCTTTGTTTCTTACTTTCGTGTTTTCGTAGCAACACTTTATTATTATCTACATAGGAATTCTAGATATAACCGACCGAGCCCAAATCTCCTACTTGAGATTAACCCGATACTCGATCCGAACTCGAAACCCGATCCCAAATGAAAGAAAATTTACCAATACTTTAATGCAATTATTTAAAATATGGTAAAATCTTTGAATAAAGGACAACTTGGAAGCACAGAATTCGTTTCGCTATTCAGAAGTATATCGAATATATAGTTCTTTTTTATTTGGAACAATATTGTGGACTATCATTTGCAAAACGGGTTGCCAAACCCGATCTGCAAGAGTGAAAATTAAACTCGAACTCGAAACAATTGGATTCATCCTAACTCAAATCTGACCCATGAGGAAAACAATTAGCCCCGACCCGAGTGTCCGGTCACGTTCTGATAAAATCGGGTTTTCAACCCGATAGTGTACTCTAGATCCCTTTGTTGAATTCCTTTTGTTGAAAATATTGCCCGTTTAAACTCGCAGTATACTAGCTGTTTAACCCGTTCTATGCACGGGAGTTCATGAATTTAATTCTAAAACCAAAATTAAAAATAACTATTTTAAAATTTTACGATACTAATAAAACGATTTAGTAAAATATGTTTTTACTACTGTACCTTTTTTTTTAATGAAATTTAACTTATTATATTACTATGGCAGCAGACGTTAAAACGATATCTTTGGAATAAGGGAATAAACAGAATAAAAAGTTTTGTTGATATTTGTGATAAAATGTGTTTCTTTATTTTTAAAAAAATGTAATAATTAAGCGCAATTAAATAATCTCTAATTATTTACATGCGAGATAAAAGAATTATCGTAATACCCGCTAAAGCTTTTTAGTATTGCAGCGTGGCGTACGTAATATGCAATGTGTCTTGCAATGGAAAAGGTGATTGCTGAGTTAAGAATTTTATTGTGAATTTTTAATTGTTGACAGCTGCTGTAACGAAAAATGTTTAAATTTGTTAGGAAACTGCTGAAAAATGAGTGGTTTTTTATTAATTAAAAGTTAAATATAAATTATTTCGATTCCGGATTGCTTTAGTTGCCTCCGCCGTGTTTTAATACACATTTCACAATTCTGGCTTCCAAGCTGTGGATTTGTATAGCGTTACAGACAGACAGACAGATAAATTTTCGTTTTTATATATTAGATTACTTGAATTTTATTTTACATTTTTATGCATTTTTTAAATATTAAGCCATGGATATCAAGGTAATTTCTTTTATAGTTCTTACATGAATATTTTTCTTTCTTTGCCTTTTATTTTTTACATAAAAAACAAGGTTTACTTTCTGACACATACACATCTATATTCTTGATAATGGGCAGAAAATATAACAAAAATTGTAGATCAGCTCAATTTATTTAATTGATAATATCTTGCAAAATAGTTTAAATATTAAATTATCATTATTATTTCTTTCAATATTGCTCAGTGTTAAATTTTATTAATTACAAAGCATTCAAATAATACTAAAAATAAAATAAAAATCATATAACTTCTCCTACTAATAAAATATGTCATTATTGAAATAAATTATCACTAAAAATATCACAGAAGTGTTACATGTGAGAATCTTTGAAACAAAAACTTTCATAATATTCCACACTCTTATTTTAAATGACTATCCTTTTGTTTTAATTCACTTCTGTTACTTTCATTTCAGGGTTCTTTGATGTACGTGTTTGTGCCCAACCCAGAATTTTTGCCGGTTGATGTTCCTACATTGGGCATGTATGTGGACTTTGCCCAATGTATCTGTATCGCCTTTTCGCGCGTTCTTCTATAATGTTTCTTTAGGAAGGGAAGAGGTGTTTTTTTCGTCACCCTCCATTTTATGTTATTAATTGCATTTAACCTAGAAATTTATTAAATCATTTAAAGGAAAAGAAATCTGCTTTTGTGGTTCAACCATGCACACTAGTGATTCAAAAGAAAAATAGTAAGCAACACATAGTCCAACTTTCTATTTATAACACTATAGGTATTTTTCTTGTGAAATATGCAGATGTCTTCACCGAAGAAGTTCAACCAAGGATCGGGGCGTACCCTGCGACATTCTGATGTAAGAGAAATTCCTTATCTCTTTTTTTCTAATTTTGAGAAAATGATATATTTGAATATATAATATTCAAAGAGATCTCTCCTTTATATCAAGAAGTTCTTTTGCCGGGCGTTGGATTCGAACCTGCGTCCTCTACAAAAATTCGGAGCTCTAAACTGGTGCCTTAGACCTCTCCGCCAGCAGGAACTCGTTCTATTTTCCTCTAAATTGAAGAAGTCCGAAAAAGTGTTTTGGCGCATGCGCATATGCCCGAAAAATCGATACTTACAGAAATAGATTTGTGTTTTAATATATATTATGATGATATATTAAGTTCTTTTAAGATCTCTGCTTAAGTATCTCTGTATTGAGTCTTAGTTTTAGTTTTAGCTTTATTTTTATTTTATAGTAATTAGGGTTACAATCATATGCTTAAAACTTGTACATGACTTGATTTTTGTATTTTATTTGCTAGGCAGAGTGTGCCCTTTTTTTGTGACTTTTTAGTTTTATTAATTGTCGCTGATTCCGGGTCTGTTTCGGCTGCTGGGGCTGAGTTTGATGGTGGAGGGAGTTTTTCTGCCTGGGATTCAGGGCCTTCCCCATTATTTGGTTGGCTCCCTGGTAGAGTGATCAAGTATCTCTGCAAAAAATTTGTGCATGATACGATGGCAAAGTACTGTGTACTTTAGCGTCATATTAAAATTTTCGGATGAGATTTCACCTTTCATGAAAAGTTAAAGTTTACAGTTAAAGATTACCAATAAAAGAAAAACAGACGGACTAAAAAAAAATATTTTATTGTTATATTCTAACGATATTGCAACGTGGTCATTTGCAAACTAAGACCTTTCAAAAAAATAAATAAATAATTAAATAAAAATAAATATCAGGGCATTAGTTCAAGAGTTATGCACGGACATACGTAAAAAAATAAAATAAAAATATACATTGAGTTGTATAACCTCTTTCGTTTTGGAAGTCGGTAATAAAAGGCGTCAAACAAGAGACAGAGAAATATACAATTTTTAGATCCTAATGATATTTAAACGCTACAATCTGCAGAAAAACAACCCTTTCTAATTGTTGTGGACTAGCAACTCTCTTATAAAGGGAGTCTAGGTTTTTTTAATGTGAACGTTCTATCGATGCTAATCTGTGTGCGACAAGCGATATCTATACTTTCTTTTGCTTTAATTTTCCGAAGTGTATTTATGGCTCTGGGAATCTGCGGTTATGGATTTTCGTTGTGATTTTATGCAAATTTAGTTAATTTGGCCAATCTGCTGAGTATAAAAGCAGGATCGAAAGTTTGTATCAGCGGATCTTGGGTCGAGTCCTAATGGGAAGGCATTCTAGATCATTCAGCTGATGTTGGAGAAATTTTCGCTACGTACCGTGAGAGTCCGAAACGGATAGAATTAATCAGAGTGGAGTTGCCAGTTTGGTAAGAATACAGTTATTTTATACTTTCAATAAACTTGTTTCATCGACCACGGTTTACTATTTTTAATGAGAGTTATATTTCTGTCAGTTACTATTTACTTGCAGTGATTGGGACTGTCGTTAAAATAGCCAATATGCGATTTGTAAGTGATTTTCGAATTTAGGAAGGTTGTATTTTTGACCTAAGGACTAAATTACTGTTAAGTGTAGCGTAGAATAAGTCAAATTATGGAAGCTCCATCACAGACCTGCTCAATTAGATTTAAATAAACACAGTGTTTTTTAAACCTTAACTTTGGTTAAGTCAGCATTTCAAAGTGGTGGCATTTTACGTCACATAATAAGAAAAAAGAATATAAAAAACTGTTCAAAAGTTATGTGTGTGTGTGGGGGGGGGGGATGCATAGAAAAAATGCATACAAACGAATTGCATAACCTTTTTCGATGGCAGTCGGTTAATAAATTAAACTGACGAGTCTCTCGAAAATCGCCAACATGAATGCAAATCCTAGATAGTTGCTGGCTTATTTAATCATAAAATTCTACCTTTAAAGCCCGTTGGAGATCCACTTAAACTTTATATTACTTTAGGAATTTTTCAGATTTATTTTTACTTGATAATTTGTATTATATTTTTAATTAACTCCCACTTAAAGTATGCTGGTAAAGGATGTTTTACCATGCAGGCTACTAATAGTATGGTACGAGCAAAAAAAAGTAACAACTTTGTGTATTCTGAAAAATTCGGTGTTGTCTCATGCAATGGTTCAACTGGATGATAATTGGAACCGTTGTCTCGATTAGAACAGGGACACCTGGAAACAAATACACTGTCTTCAATCATACAACACATTATTGTACAGTATCGCAGTTACATGTTTTTCTTTATAAATTATCATGCTATAGAAGAACTAACCAATGTAGTAAACCTCATAAAGTTACATAAATGAAATGTTAAGTCCACTCTAAATATCGTAGAAACATGAAATTCACTTGTTCTTCTCAGTTTTTCTGTGTCATTTATTAGACAAAAGAGAAAATAATAATATATTGATATATGTTTCTAAACGGAGAAACATTTAACACCGAATAATTTATACGGCACCAACACACGCAGTGAATTTCATTAATTCAAAGAAAGGAATTTTTTTTTTCAGTTACATAACTATCATTCGACTTTGCTTATTAAATTAGTAATAAACTGCAAGAAATACATCCTTGAAGAGCGTTTGAAATCTCAAAGTTAGTTATTCCTGCATTTCAAAAATTTTTTTTACAAAGGCTGATCCAAAGGCTAAGTAAAAAGGTGTAAACATTCATGAAGCTAAAATTTATTCATATCTTTATTTCCAAATTACCTTTCGAGGAGCCCAATATAAAGTATGAATTAATTATATATGAATTTCCATTTTTATCGATCAATTTGTTGTACACTATTTATGTAAAGAGCAAGGCTAAAAAACTTCCAAAGTTTATCTGTAGAAAAGAAAGCAAATGTGCACCCTTCATTCAGTATTTATTGGATTCTTTAAAGGCCATTATTATTCATCGGTAATCATCGTGCTTATACAGTAGCGCTCAAAAGTATTTTGACAACCTTATATTCTCTCTTATTTTATTTAATATAAAACTGTAAAAGAAAATATATTCCCTATAATTGAGAACACTAGTATGACTGCAGTTATTCAAATGTATCAAGTTTCAACTTGTTTGTTTACATTCGGCGCCACCGAAGAAATATGACTCCTCCTTAGCTCAAAAGTATTTTGACAATAGTTCGCATTTAATTGTTGAAGGTGTCAGTGGCGCTATAGCTTCGATTAATGTTTATATCGACTTAGTGTGATTATTTTTAAATGCCGAAATGTAAAAAATATTGAAGTGATTCTGTAGAAGTTGCTGTAAATGCACTTAAGAAAGGTAGACTGCAAGCAGAATTAGCTCGTTCTTTTAACGGGTCTCGTCAATTTGTTATTACATGGAAAAAAGTTTTTAATAAACAAAAATACATCGAAAATAAGCCTCAAAGTGGCCATGCGAAAAAAAACAACTTGCAATGTTGACTGTATTATAAAAATGATATCTACAAGTGATTGTCGTGAGTCCGCTGTAATAATAAAAAATGAATTGAAAGAAAATTACGGCATAGACATACACGTTTCATCAGTCAAACGACGCCTAAACCTCTATGGTTTACATGGCAGAAGGCCAGCAAAAACACGTTTGTTATCTACTAAGAATAGGAAGGCTAGAGTTGCATTTGTAAAACGGCATAGCCTTTTCAGGGGCAAAGCAATTCCATTGCTAAAGTGTTGAAATTAATGATTGACACCGGAATTTTGGTTGAAAAAAATTCGGTTTATTATCTGTGTGATATATATCTTTTTCTTATTTAGAAATAAATTTGTCTTCAAATTCTGGTGTCAGTCATTAAATTCAACACTTTAGCAATGGAATTGCTTTGCCCCTGAAAGGGTTATGCCATTTTAAAACTACGACTCTAGCCTTTCCTATTCTTAGTAGATAACAAACGTGTGTTTGCTGGTCTTCTGCCATGTAAACCATAGAGGTTTAGGCGTCGTTTGACTGATGAAACGTGTATGTCTATACCGTAATTTTCTTTCAATTCATTTTTTATTATTACAGCGGACTTACGGCAATCACTTGTAGATATCATTTTTATAATACAATCAACATTGGAAGTTGTTTTTTTCGGATGGCCACTTTGAGGCTTATTTTCGATGTATTTCTGTTTATTGAAAACTTTATTGCATGTAATAACAAGTTGACGAGATCCGTTAAAAGAACAAGCTAATTCTGCTTGAAGTCTACCTTTCTTAAGTGCATTTACAGCGGCTTTTCTAGAATCACTTCAATATTTTTTACACTTCGGCATTTAAAAATAATCACAATAAGTCGATATAGACACTAATCGAAGCTATTGCGCCACTGACACCTTCAAGAATTAAATGCAAATTAATTGTCAAAATACTTTTGAGCTAAGGAGGAGTCATATTTCTTCGGTGGCGCCGAATGTAAACAAACAAGTTGAAACTTGATACATTTGAATAACTGCAGTCATAGTGTTCTCAATTATAGGGAATATATTTTCTTTTACAGTTTTATATTAAATAAAATAAGAGAGAATATAAGGTTGTCAAAATACTTTTGAGCGCTACTGTATATTAAACTCCTATTAGTTTATTTTACGCCCTATTAAAAGTTTGTGTTTGGAATCGTATTCGAAAGCGCTATGGTAAAGTTACTGAATTATCAACCGTAATCGCACACACACATATTCACACACACACACACTATAGTATACGAGAGGATTAGATACAAAATTTTTATCAACCAATATAAATGCAGCAAACGAAGAGAGCCAAATAATATAATAACAAGTAGAGAAAACAGAGAAAATATCAGACTATTTAGTTGTAAGAGAAACATCTAGTACAAAATTAGCAAGAAAATAGAATTAGAAGAGAACATAAACAACCTGTTCGAAATTGGATTACACGAAATCTCTTTCCGCAATTAGATTTTCTAGGAGATTTTTACATCTACAAAAACAATTAAAATGTTCTTAACTGTTATTTTGCTGCTCCCCTTTTCTCAGGTTGTTGAAAATCTTTCAAAAATATGTTTTTTTTAATTTCTAACTTCAAGTTTCATATTAATGCATCTTTTTTCTCCCTGTGCGTAAATGTTTGATTCTCTTCCCTTATCTGCAATTGCTTTGGTCGATGCAGCTATTTCTTCAATCTTCTGTGATATTACATGTGTGAGCAAAACTTCTGCTGTTATATTTGCAGTGATGACGATAAGTTCAATGCTACCTAAACCCGCGTGCAGATTTAGTAGATCGTTTTAGTGTTATAACGTTCTGTTGCCTTCCTGTGTATATTTTTGAAAAGTTAGCATGATATGGCAGGACAAGCCAATATAGAGAATGTAAAAAAGTTGCACGAATCTAGATTAAAGTCCATCCTATATAAAATATGTATGAATTCCTTAGTTCCCCATATCTCAATTATGACATGTTTTTGTAATTTTTACTAAAAGATTGAACAAAGAAATTGAAAAGCAGAAAAATCCTTCTGCTGTATAGATTTTGAAAACCGGAAAACAAAAATAAATCTGAATAATTTATGGCGTGACAAGATAAGTAGAGAATTTCATTAAAACAAAGAACGAAACTGCAAACACATTATTTGTTTTGCAGTTGCATACATAATGTTTGACTTTGCTTGATAAATTGATGAAGAGCTGTGATAAATGAATCTATGAAGAGCTATTCATTTTCTGAGGTTTGATTTTATCTGCATTACAGAGAAATTTATTCACACAGCCTAATAGAAATATATAAAAAAGAGGTAAGTATTAAATTAAAATTTCTTAGTATGTTTATTTACAGTTTTAAATGATAGTCAAATTTATCAAATAAAAGGTACATAAAATTTGGATTTCTTGAGTATATTTATTTAAGCTTTTGAAGATTAATTTGAAACTGTAAATGAAATCGAAAATGGATTATTTGCTCTTTAGTTAGATACTAGCTTTTGATTATGCGAGATAAATTACTAAAGCCAGTGAGAAATGTATTTGTGGATCATTATTCAACTCCGGAGATTAATTTACATCTTAAATTAAAAGAATTTATTTACAGAATCTATTTCTATATAGGTAAGAAGAGGAAAGTATGCATTAACAAAGTAAAATTTATTAAAATGTTTATATTTATAAATGATATCCTAAGATTTTAAATAAAATGCTTCAAGTGCTTACACAGTTTATTTTTTAAATGTACAGACATTCAAACTTTTTAACATTAAAACTTAATTTTAAAATTTTCGATAACTGCTTATTGCAGCTGATAATTTCTAAGTAGTTTGATAGAAATAATCTAAAGCAGCAATTAAAACAATGCCAATGTAGGAAAAATATCAGAAAACGTATGAAGCGTTAAAACGCCTATCTGCTATGATGCTTTTATTCTTTTTGAAATTATTTAAGTTATGCGTTAAAAGTTGTATGGAGGTTTATTATAGCTTAAAGGAAATTTAATTTTATATAGAGAGCGTATTAAAGTTTTCAACTTAAAAATTCATTAAAATAATTTTGCAATTACTTGCAAGTAAGGCTGTAACACTATGAGGGCATGGCACATTTATACATCACTTTTAATCACTAAAGGCCACACTGGCACCAGAATGTTGGAAAAAAGACTTCCTTTTATTATGTACTTGAAGAAAAGCTTTTACTTATTTTCAAATAAATTTGTTTATGAATTATGGTATTATTCAATGATTTCAGCATTTTACGAATAAAAGTACTTTGAAAGCGTTGATGCTCGTGGCACTAGATACTTCAACAAAACATGTAGAAGTACCCATTCCTTTACAATAATTTCCAGTCTTCGTATATTTAATAAAACAATAATGTGGATAATTTATTAGCGCAAACTTTTAAGGTAGATAGAACATGCCTAAACAAGCGCAAATTACCATACAAAGCATATTTGTAAGTTAGGCTCTTATACATTTCTTGATCCTCGTGACAAGAGTTTTCGTACGATATCACTCTCGTCAAAAAAGATCCCTGGTGAGTATAATCGACCGTGCATTATATAGTCTGCACTTATCTAGGAGCGTTCTATTTTACACAAACATTAACACTAATAATTTTGAAACACACTCAATATATATTCTATACATGCATTTAATCCCAAGAAAATTGGGAAATTTATACGTAAGATAAAAATATATTAAATAAAAAAAATGATCTTTTAAAAACATTTTGCTGGATCTATTTACAATGTTGCAATTATAAATTTCAGCTTGGACTTAGATAGAACAGCACCGAAGGGAGTATTTGTAAAACAAAGGAAAAAATCTAAAATCCCTACTAATATGGTAATTATCATATTTGTATGTATATAAATATATATTTATTGTTTCGTTTGAGCGTTGTACGTAATGCAAAAACTTGTCATTAATTTCGTTGATTTATACCTTAATAAACAGAAAAGAAACTGGATATCATATATCAAGCAATTAAAGTAAACACACATGCACGCACACCCAAGCACTCATATTTATATACGCAGGATAATTACAAAAAAAAAAAATAAATAAATAAATAAATAAATAAATAAATCTGCCGGTATATGAGCCACTAGCCAAGGAAAAGTAATGTCATTTTGGATGTTGTTATTTTATGGCATGGCCTATAGAATGAGGTAAATAACAACAATTGAACTCTCACAGTAATGATTACAATGACAAAATTTCGAAATTTTCAAAAAGCAATACCAATTGTTTTTCCTCGCAAAATGATCTTCACCGTGAAAAACATGTATGGCATTAACAAACTAGATTTAGCAGTGAAAATGTTGACATAAAACAAACGCCAAGAAATGCAGCGAGAAAAACGTATGCGCACGTACCGACGACAAGCAACAAATACTTTTAATCGGAATACAAAACTTTTTAAAATTTATATTACATTCGGGTCCCCTGTCGATCACGGAAATACAAAATAGCGGTAGATAAGGATGCGTCCAGTTTGTTCTTGTAAGCACACGTGGAGCACAAAATGATCTTTGTATTTGTTTTATATCACATTTCTATAGCTAAAATTAGTTTGTTAACGCTATATATGTTTTTTCACTATGAAGATCATTTTGCGATAAAAATAATTGAATGTTACCATTTGAAAATTTCCCGATTTTGTCACTGTAATCATAATTCTGAAAGCTCGATTGTTGTTTTTGAGTAGTAG
Source organism: Maratus speciosus (assembly GCA_963932465.1). Taxonomy (NCBI): domain Eukaryota; kingdom Metazoa; phylum Arthropoda; class Arachnida; order Araneae; family Salticidae; genus Maratus; species Maratus speciosus. The sequence goes on from OZ010788.1 coordinate 337,869,900, forward strand.
ATGTATCCTAAGGGATTTCGCCACTTTTTGCTGTGATTCGATCGAGAATGAGATACTAATTTATCTGTTTTTTGTTCTATCTATTAACACGTTGAAGGGCAATTCTATTTTGTCCGTTTGGGCTACGGAATAAGATTCCCGTTGCAAATTCTATAAGTGTCAGTTACCGATGACTGACGCGGCCTAAACGAAAAGTTCCGTGTCAGTGACCGGTGGCTGAGGTGGCGCTCAACTTGTTAACATTGTATTTGTGGGTGATGTCCTCGAAACCCAGTTGTTGATTTAAGAGCGCCTTGAATATCTGGGAGGTTTTGTTAGATTACTCCGCTACACTCTTGGATCCGTTTGGGTTTCGAAAACTTGCTTTTCTTTCTTGTTTACAGCCTCATGTTGAGTCGGAATCCGCCTTGTAAATATACGTTGAAGGATTATCCTACGCACCCCTACCGTCGGTGGAGGATTACTGCTTTCCTTAAAGCGGTCCGATGGATTGTAGATTTAACTTTCCTGCTTTTTGTATCTATCTACTAACACACTTTCGTGCCCAGAAGCTGATTCAAGGGTGAACAGACCGTCAACGGACGCCCAACACTCTTGGATCCGAGTGGGTTTCGAACATTATTGCTTATTTTATTGTTTTCCGGTGTCCTATAACCCTTGAATTCCATGAGTGTGCCTTCAGAGACTACGTGGAGTTCCGAAGGGGACCAAGGTTCATATTACCAGTTGATATTGGCTAGACTCATGTTGTGCGGGATGTCGTACGACATCCTCTGTGTGAGCTGGTCCGCTGAGTGGTAACTTTTAGTGTTGTCTTTGTATTACCAGTTGATGTTTACCAAATTCGTACCCTTGAACATCATGGGGATGTGACGGATTGCATTTCCCTCCGTCATCAAGTTATATCCTCGGTGCGAGACTGGTCCGAAGACTGGTAACGTGTTTATGTTTAGCTTAAGTTTGTGTTTTATGTTTCTTTCTATTTCTTGTCTCATACCTCCGGTGTTGTTCAGTTTCACCTCAGTTGGGGTTTTGGGCTACGCCTTCGGCATTGAAATGAGCTGATGGAGTCGTGGGATACTAACTTTCCTGTTGTTTTGTCTATCCTTTACCAACCCTCTTCCGCTGACTGAAATCGCCTTTATAGGGGATCCTCAGTTTTGGCTGGTAGTAAAGTAAGCCTGGGTGGGGCACCCCTCACCAGTCTCTGAGCACGGATTCCTCCTGTGAGGTCCCACGATTAGGAGTGGATGATGCGACGGAGTCCCTGCCTCGGGTCGAACCTGTTCCAAACCCTCTTTAGATTGATCGGGTTCTATAACAGCGTCCGGACTTATTTATTATGTACCAGATCGGGGCTAAAGCGGGGTCCCTCGTAGACGCCGTGGCGGTCCTTTCTGGATCAGGTGTTATGGTCAGTAGTGGCCCCGAACACATATCTAGCAGTCTTAGCTCAATATCAAGCCAATGCCAAAGAATAACCACATCCCAAATGTCATCCCCTTTCTTTGAACAGAGTGGTCGCTAGGGCCTCATATATTGGTTATATAAGTATTTTTATAATCACCCTATATATAGGACATTTAATGCCTCCCTAAAAGAATTTAAAAATATCTATCGTTATTTTAAAGTGCGTTTTGTATGCTTAAAAATTGCTTAAGACATAAAGAAAGAAATCAGACTTATCAAAAAGTAAATATCTAATTGGATTTATTTTCCTGAACATTCTAAGTAGAAATCCTTATTCTTATTTTTTAGCATCATCACATTAACTGCTAATCTTCCATTACATTTGAATAATGTTTCTATCATATAAAACAAAACTTTCCTTTCTAAGTTGCCAAAATGAATGCATTTTGAGGTTATTTCCTAATACCATCATGCTTAATCACGTTTTTCCTCATGTGGGAATCCATTTTAAAATATCGCCTTAGCATCCAATTTTCAGTGGCAAAGTTGATTAAATCTTCTATGTGAGATAGAAACATTCTTTAAGCCTTTATGAGAAAAGTTTTATGAGATAAAAGCAGGAATTTGCAAATGGTAATTAAATCAGGTATGCCCGGGATGAAATATTAAAATGTAATTAGATTCTTGAAAATGCATCGATTTTTAGACATTGCATATTCCTTAATGAATGAATTACTTTTATGGAGTGCATTCAATTATTGCATGATGATTAGAGATAAGAAAATTGTAACTTTAGGCAGTTATTGCTTTTTACAGTATAATATTTGTGTATTTAAATTTGTTAAATACTTATATCTTATTTTTATTATTAATAGTAAGGACAAGCTATGTTATAATGAATGATTAGATAAAAGTTTTATGTGCCATCTTCAGGGTGCTACAAATTTACTTAAATATGATCGTATAAAAATTGTCTGTTAAAAAAATTATATACTTTATTTAATTTTTATTATATAGAAAAAATAAAATATTTGAATATGCATAAAGTTATATATTTAGTTATACTTTTATGTTCTATGTTTTGCAATGTATTATCTAGTAAAAAAATCTGGTCTGTCGAGAACCCTGAATTTAACTTCTACTTTGGACTTAGATGTTGATACTAGTTACACAGTTATCTGCAGATGGGTGGTTTTCGAGAGCAAAAAAAGACAGAATATTCATTAAATAAAACTAAAATCATATCTCTTCTCACGTAAATTTACACTGTAGTACAAAACAAAAAAAAAAGAAAAAAAAAACTATGGCTATAAGTTCAGTTGTAATTGATGAAACACAGAACTAAATATATTCCTTTTACATATATTTCTTTATAATTTTATCCAGATTGTCTGTCATTAGGGTCTTGTCATATACATATTAAAATTGAACCCATCTTTTAAACTTTCGACAATAACGTCATGTGAACAGATAAATGTTAAAGATAAAATTCGGTTGATTAGACCCAATTAGATAAATAATTTATGCATTTAATTTCTTTCTTATTTATATAATATTTTTTAAAACCAAAATATAATGCGCTTGCATATGTTAGATCAAATTTGTTTTTTTAAATATTAAATATTATTTAATAATACGATCACTAAAAATTCATGAACACAAATATAAACCTTTTTTATTTCTATTGGAATCCTAATAGTCGGGAAACCTCCAAACCACTTTTAAGAGTCCTTTCTAGTCATTGCTTGAAAAATTATGTGCAAATACTAAAATAGGAAATCTTAAGAGATCGTAATTTTGATTAAAAAATGTTTCATTTTACGTGTACTAAATAGCAACAAAGACAACTATATATATTTAAAGAATCCTATATGGGCAGTGTTAATTTGATTAAAAAATAATCGTTCTATCATTATTTTAATAAATTTAGTCACAATATCATTAATCTCCACAAGGTGTTTTTCAATATCGGGACAATCCCCGAACACATTTTTTGAAAAGAAAGTGTTTTTGAAAAGAAGTGTTTTTGAAAAGAAAACCATAAAAATTGATAGTGAAAATAATAGAAAATAGGTACGTCAAATTGAATAAAAGAAGGGGTTCGTATTCAAAATTACAAAACAAGTTTGAAAATGAACATATATATGGCCATTCAAGAAACTGTACTTTGACAGAGGTGTAAAAAATCATCAACTAAAATTTAACCGCAACTGAAACCTAGAAAATCATAAACATAGAATTTTGATGCAAATAGCTTTATTTTGTGACTTTTAGAACTGGAGTTGTGATTTGCTTTCAGATTTTTTTTCTTTGTGTTCAGTATATTTTGATGATAAGATGAACATCCTCTTTTACAAAAGCAGGATTTGATTAGTGCAATCTATAATTCATATGGTGTTTTTAACTAAAGTAACATGCATGTTTTATTTAAAGCGAAGTTCCGAGATCTACTGCGATTGCGCTTGTGTTGATTAATGCGATGATGCTCGGTTCGATACCAATGACTTCCTTACACGGTTTTTATCTTGTACTATCTGTTCTGTAAATAATCTTTAATAAAAACTGCCAACTTGTGTAAAGATTATGTTAACAATAACATATATGTATATGTGTGTGTGTGCGTGTGTATCTATATATATATATGTGTGTGTATATATATATATATAATGCAAATTTAATGTACATCATTTAAAATTCGACTTTTTTCTAATCGTTTGGCACCAGTAACATTCTTTTACAACAATTAGTTGCAGAGTTAGTATGTAGTGTTTACTTTTTCTTCCACGACTGTACTTGTATTATATCGTATAAATTATAGTTAGATCAGTTATTTTACCCAAAATTCACTTTCATATTTCTTAAAATTTGGTACAATGGCTCAATTCCTTAACTGCATTCCTAAATATCCAAAGTCCACTAAAACGAAATCTGAAATAAAGTAAAAACTATTGGCGCTGACACATTTGTAATCGAGGCGATACATTATTTTTAAATTTTACCTTGATGTTTATAAAATATTTAAATTTGAATGATCATTTTTTTTAATTGTTTGGAGGAAATAAGATAAGTTGAAGAGAGAGAAAAATCAGCTAAATCATTTAGTACGTCCACTGTTATTATTATATTAATCTAAATTACATTCTAAAATAAATTTGGTTGTCTTGTTAACAAAATAAAAAAAAAGTAATAAAAAAAGTAATAAATAAGTAAAATGTGTTACATTTTGTAAAAAAATAATTATATTTCATTTTTTTTTATCATGCAAAAATGTACTATTAATCATAAGTTATTCAATTCTTGTGATAAAATACATGCTTAGTATGATTTATTAATGTTTAGCAAGCATAATATAATGGTTGCATGGAAATTGTTGAAAAGCATCACTTAAAGTCAAATTTATTTTAAGAACAATAGCATAATATTCTATAATATTCGTGATATTTTTGATAAATAACAAAATACAAAGTTTCAGCAAATAAAATACAATGTTTGAATTTAGTCAACCAGAGAAATAATCTTGAACGTAATCAAAATTAACAGAAACTGTCACAATTACAACTTTTTTGAATACCTAACTAATGCTGCGAATAATGGCGACGTTTAAAACTTTTTCGAAAGTATACTCTTACTCAGCAGAAAATATATCGATATCTAGAAAACACGGTTTTCTTTAATAAACTACCAAGTCTTGGGTGCGCGTAGGCAAATGAATAAATTGATTACACTTGACGGAGAGAAAAATTGAAGTTTCCTCCTGGGACATCTAATCCATCATAATTTATCATAAACATGACTGGAAACAAGATATTTTATGACGCAGGTTCATCCAAAAAAGAATGAAGAAATTTAATAAATGTAATTATTAAAGCTGTTCAGTGACTAAAATAAAATATTAGTGGTTCTTTGTCAAATTGAAAGTACTCGAATAAAAACTAATTGGGATTAGTAGAAAAAGTAAAATTAGAAAGCAATACGATCTATTTTAAATTAAGGCAATTCGATAAAATTAATAGAAAAGTTTCAATTTTACTTTAGATGATCAGCCCTGAATAAATTCTAAGCTGGATTATGGTTAATTCCATAACATAAACTATTTATTTTAAAAGGGTGGCTTCTTAATGAGGTTTGACTCATAGTTACAATAAATTAAACTTAGTACAAGTTAGTAAAATACAGCCAATAGCATGTACTTCAAATGCCCATCGTTGTTTATGCATTAAAATCCATATTCAAAGAATTTTAGCACAATATATATTTATGACTTAGATAAGGGGGGAAAAATCAAATTTTGTATTCTGATATTCGATCAAATACATACTTAATTTCGTTAATTTATTATGTAATTATTTTTAAAAAATGTTGCTACAAAAATATTATTTTGGAATAAGCTGTGCTTACTGAAGTAATCTGGCCGGATATTTCGCTGATTGCATCATGGAGTTAGGAAAAAATCGTGCACCGCTTGGTAAGTTATTCTATTATGACGTCATAAATACTATTGCTGCGTTGGAGAAACCTAAATGATCGAAAGCATTGGAAATAAGCGCGAATTGTGTAACTTCTTCGGAAAATGATTTAATTATTTGATGAATCCAGTGTCTTTGGTATACACCTGTAAAAGCATTCTGAGCTATTCCAGAGTAAGTTTATAACAAATCGGAACTACATTAATGGTTAGCACTTTTAGCAATTTTGGAACCAGTATGCAAATGATCGCACATATTAAGCATCCATTTACTACTCCAATGCATAAAAGTGCGCTGCATTTTACTGTTATATACCCAATGACAGGGGAATTTAAATCTCTGGGTTAGCAGCCAGGCGTCACCTCCTCTCACTGTCTCTGTCTTCAGCTGAGAGTATCAAGATGATCTTTACCTTATGATTATACGGCATGTTGATGAACTCTCATTATTTAACTTCCCTGACCTAACATGTGGTTCTGAAATTGCAGGAGATAGCATATGGTTATTGATTATAATCTTCATGCAATACGCATAGCTGCCAAGCTCCCACTATTCTTCAGTAATATGTGGATTAATATGATCTAAGTTAATCATGTTTCGAACCAGAAAATTTATTTTATGAATAATTATTTATTTTATTTCAGATTTCTACGTTCACCTTATTTAATTTAATTTCTTTAAAAAATTGTCGTTTGAGACATACTAAACTTGTGTGAAATTAACTCCTATGTTACGGAAGAAGAGTTGGAGCTTGGCACCTATGAATACGGTCTCGACCATACTTTAATAGAGAATTGAAGACTACAGATAACATTTATTTCACAGATTGTGGTACTATTTCTGAGGAATTTATTAACATATAGTCTGTTATGCCGCTTATCTCAATTCATTGATTTTTTTTGCGTGTGAGTACGAGAAGAACAATGTGTATATGCAAAGCAGTGGATTATCTCAAACTAACACTCTCACTCATCTGAGCCTCATATGAGACTTCTTACTTAAATGGTAAAAAAAGAAACAGTATTTTAAATTTGGTTTTCGACTAGATTTTATTTTGATTGACCTTTTTTGAACAATCAGACACTATATGTAACATAAATTGTTTTTTCTTTACCAAACCAAGAATAGTTTTATTATTATTTCCATACAAGGAATGATTTTGTTCCTTTAATTTTTTTCCCAATATTCGTGAAAGAAAACATTAAGGCTGTTCTCAAATCCAAGAGGGCAACTTTCTGACATAAGTTTTAATTCATTTTTGTTCGAAAACTATGTCATCGAACTGTTTTTTCCGTTTTCTTGTAAACGCAATAGATCTTTCAGAAAATACAGTGAAAGTTGGCATTTTGATCTGAACTTCCGAATGAAAGAAGAAAATCCAGCCAGTAAGGGGAGAAAAATGCCGTGTCACGTGACCAAAATTGCTTATAACTCAATAGGTAATTGATTAATAAAAAAAAAATGGAAATAACAGTTCGATTCCAAATCGCTTCCATGGTCAGGCTTTCCAATTTTATATATTTCCGTTAAAAAACAAATTTGTAGATGTGTCAAAACGTTTTGCGCTTATTGAGCAGCGCAGTTGAGAACAGCCTTAAACGTTCGAAAGCATGTTGCTGCAGTTACACGCAAAGTTCTTTAAGTTTCCGTTGAAAACACTAACACGAAGCATATAATGAATATAGAATAATATTATACAGTTAACAAACTGTAGTAAGTAGTAAATATTTATTTTATCTAGTACATCAAACCGCGTTTTGCTACCGGTAAAGACAAATTTTATCCTTGTTGGAAAATGTAAACTATATTTTCTCTGTCGATCACGAATCCTTGGTTTATTTATTGCATTCACTAAAAATTATGGAAGTAAATTGAATGTATCGTGTTGGGATCGCTCTGAGCAAAATCCCTTAGCAAACACCCTCTGTGATTATTTCTGCATCATTCTGCTGTTTTAAAATGTGTATATATGCTATTAATAGTAGATATATTCAATGGCAATTATAATCTGTGATTCGAGTTTACTCAAACAGCATACATGATTATTTAATTCTTTAAATGAAAAAAAATTGGCTGCATTTATAATTATATAGTTTAAATTTAGCAAATCAATAAGTTTAGTAATTTATAAATTCATAATTATTTATATAAAACGAAACATAATATATTCAAAAGATGCATCCGTTTTAGGTAACAGTATTCTTGCTTTAAATGTTATGTGCCGAATTTTCGTAACCTAAACTAGATCCTACCAGTACGATTTTAACCAGAAAAAGTTAAAGACGTATTAAATACTGAAAATCATAAAAAGTTTTGTCTTATTACTGAATCAACAAAATATAAAATTCAGTAAGTAAATGAATGATAAAAAGTGTACATTTTTCAGATAAATCGATATTATGTCAATCCATTAATACATTCCTGTCAATCAATTGATTTGGAATATTTTTGAGATTCCATTCAGTAAAATTACTAATAAAAACGTAGCACCTTTTAATCATAAATTGAATATTCTCTAACTGAAATTAAAGAAGGAAAAGTTAATGTTATAAATCTTTATTTCTCATGTTATATATTTTTAAAATATAATTCATTGTCTTTTTTGTATCAATAAAAGAAACTATATTACTTTTTCCTCTGTTCCGGAACTGCTAACATGGATAATAAAATTAGTTAAACATAAAAGCTTTACATATCAATCATCCATGAATTGAGTAAAGTAATCATGTAACTTTCACATCATTCTTGATTATTTATTTTTTTTAAGAGGGTGCTACTTCTAATGATAAAATAATCGTAAATCATTTACTATCGTATTATAATTCTACCATTTTTAAGTAGATTATAAAGAAAACTCGATTTCACATGTGATCATATTTTAGAAATCTATGAAAAATACCTGGTGACGGCTAAATTATTCTAGTAATCTTCTTTTACTGTCTTTGGAAAAATTGATTTTTGAACAACGACGTTTTTGTCTATATTTAGTATAACTTTTACCTTTCAGCGCTTTTGTTTGAAAGATCCATTGTACAAAATTAGTATATATTTAAAATGTTCATTATCACATATGAAAGAACATGGTTTCTGATTGATTTTCGAATAGCATACGCTTTCAAAATTTAATTACGGAAAATATTTTCTAAAAATGCTTTTAATATTTCTATTTTACACCATTCTATAAAAATAGATTACTTTGCGTAGATAACATTATTTGAATAATAATTTTGTGACAGAAGAAACTATAAGAGAACAGACAGAATCACCTTATTATTTTTTAAAATACATAATTTTAAGCACCAAGCAAAGGCTGCAAGCAACGTAATTAAGTTACGTATTTTTAAGGCTGCAAGAATATTAAATTTCACCCTGCATTTCCACTTTCATTCATTATCAGATTTTTAGAAAATCTTTTCAACCAATATTTACATCATTATCAACTTAACATTTGGAGAAAAGTTATGAAAGCAACTTCCTTCGTGAACTTAATTAAACACTTATTTGTTACAAATTTCTAAATATCATTAAAAATTCACATGTGTGCATATTAATTTGACTATTTCAAAATATTTAATAAAGAAATGAAACTCATAGCTTCATTCAACATTTCATTTGCATAAGCTGTTAAATCATTTCTAATCAGGATGGATAGAAAGAAATTTTTGAATTATAGAACTTATTTCTGTAGAAAATCTTTTAAAAAAACGTTTAATACTATTAAATATTGTCATGCAAACTTCATCCTAGAGCTATATAAAATGTCTAAACATATCGTTTACAATATATTAGATTCTTTAAGGGTTTCAGTAGCAATTTCATGTCTGAAGCAGAATGAAATTTAGAACATTCTACTACTTATCAGTTTTTTAAGGGATGACACGACTAGGACACCACGCTCACTCACATTAATTTTACGCAAACATTTTTTTACATGATTCTATTTTTATATTCTATTCGCGCCACTATATTTTTAAAATAAATTTTGCTGTATGCACATGTTGTAAAAGAAATAACACTTCTTACTAAGTGTGTCGGCAAACATGTAGTAAAAAATGCATAATTTCTGATCTTTCTGAATTTTGCAGCGCGAATTGTCCCGGTAACCATATCGCCAATTATTCCCGTTGCCCTAAAAATAAAAAAAATTCAAAATCAATTGCACTATTCAAAATTCCGGTAAAATAAATTATGACAAAACTTTTGCTGAAGTTGCTAATTCCGGAAAAAATCCTATTGTTCTCACCTATTCTGATTTTTCCGAAATTCCCAGTAAAATTATTTCTAACGATTATCCTAATTCTGGAGATATTTCTCATATTACTACTGCCAGCACTTGGCTTTGCTAATACTAATTTCCTAGACCTCTTTCAAAACGTTGACCATTTTAAAGAAAAACTTAAACTTATCATTACTATGTTTGAAAAAGTCTACAACATATCTACTAAAATTGGCATTCCTATTACTAATCTTCTTCAGACAAACGGTGACACTTCGGTGCCACTTGTTTCGTTTGAATAATACCTCTTCTCAGTAAAATATTTCATTTTTTCCACTCGCCGGTCATTTGTAAATTTGATTGGTCGGTCTGAAGCTGCTATTTCAATCCGTTGTCCCTCTCGTGGGCGTGGTTTTATCTTTCCCTTTTTCCTCTCTCTGTTTCTTCTCTGAGACCATTTGACTGGTCGACTGCTGGCTGCTCAAGTTTGCATTTCAATCCTACTGCTTCTGACTGCTATTTATCGAACTTTTACAGATTTTTGAAGATATTTATATCAGAACTTTGCGACTTTTTTTGAACTTTTATAGATTTTTAAAAATCTATCACTTTTCTATTGTATGGTACCTGAAATGGGCAATTGTTTTTTTGGGGAGCGGGATAGCTGTTTACCTATTTTTCTGAGCCTTACCGATTTTATGTACTGATTCTTATACAACTATTATTTCTACTATAGGTGAGGGGCCTTCGGCCCCAGGTACTGCAATAATTTGTCATTCCAAGTTCCAACCCCTCTTACTTTTTCAGAATTACCAGACGATGCAGTTACCGATCCCTTTCTTTTATTTCTCCGTTGTTATTCTATTTTTAATTGTTTCTATAGTTTGAATTTGTCTCTTTTTTGTTAATTTAACGTGTCTTTTCTTTCATTTCATAATTTTTTCTAAAAAAAAAAAAAAAAAAAAAAAAAAAAAAGATACTTAGCGTACTCATGTAGCTTTTTAAATATTAAACTATATGTGTGGTTTCTCAAAAAAGTCTTTTCTTTAAGGAATGTTTTGGGTTAGTTCCGGTAGCTCTTTCGCCTTGCCTAGGATCTAATAGAATTTGTTTTTGTTTTTTTACTTTTAATTGTTATACTATATTTTTGTTTTTTATAATTGTATTATATGTAGTTTTTAACTACAATTAAAACTTTTAATTTCTTTTGTTTTTTAACTTCATTTAAATTTTATTTAATTTATTTTGTAACTTTTTTATTCTTTATATTTCTTAATGTCTCCCTAATGTCTCCGCAAGTCGCTTACATGACGCTTGAATGTGAAGTTGCAAAGCAACTAGGTAATCTATCAAAGAGCCTTACATTGCGACCATTCGAAGATATTTAACCGAGGAGCCTGGGACCTATGTCCCACATCCCTGAATACTGAACAAGATTGAGGTTATAATAAGGTGCGTGATTCCATTGTCCTATTACAAGTAAAAGTGTTTCTTAAAAAAAGTGGATAAATTGATGTAAGAGATGCTGGTCCCGAAGCACGTCGAAAGTGACATAGAACGAATAAGGGTTAGAACATTACCTCATTCACGATATGTAGCTCAATTTTATCCAAGTGTTTATATATACTTTAATTCATGTGTTTGATAAAACCGTACAAGAAGTTGACACAAGTTAGAAGTGTCTAATTTTTTTGGCTCTCCTGGAAAAATCGTACTTTTCAGGTAAAAATCCCATTATCTCCCAAAGTACTGAAGCAATTTCGGTGAAAAAAATTTTGGTGTTAGAGTATAAACATAAGACCATGTGTGGCTGACAGTTTTTAAAAATTTTAATTAGTTTCAGAGAAAAAAAATTCTGGTACTGGAAAATTTCTGAAAAATTACAATTTTTCTAAAATAAAAAGTTTTAGTTGCAGAAAAAAAACTGTCTGCCATAAGTCTTGAGCATAATCCAGTGAATAGGGATTAAAAATTTCATCAAAATCGGTCTCGTAGTTTAGTTTCCGAGGACACAGGTCTTAAAGCTATGCATATTTCCCCTAAGATTGTACCCAGTCGTGTCTTCCCTTAAAGAGGACAGGCTTATCTTTTAAAGACTTGAAATTTTTCAAACTATGATTAATGTTATCATAGATATTACAAAAGGGTTTTCAATTTAAAAGTATACGGCTTATTTTGAATGCAATAATTTGAATACGTCAAATATTTTGTATCAATTCATTATATAAACATTGACATTATTCTGAGTACTATTCTACTTTAGCGCATTTTCTCAACTGAAGTATTAAATGCAATTTCTGCAAGTATAATAAATTTAGGTTATGTTTCTTTAATATTCATGTAAATAACATTTCTAAATATCTCAAAGTCTTATATAATCATCATGTTCATGACGCTGCCGACTTTGCTGAAAACTAAAATAGAAGAGTCATAATCTTGTTATTCAAATTCTAGTAACCTTAATATTCTATTCAAAGTCATAATCGTATGACTTACAATTGATTCACCTATTAAGTAAATTAAATCAAGTACTAAAGTGTTAATTTGAAATTTTCTCTTTATTGTTTTTTTTTAATTAAATAATCTAAAAAAATATCTAACCTTGTGGCTATACGACTTATGAAGGATCAGGGATAAAAAAAAATGAATGAATAATTATCACTTTTTAATGTTTTAAGAAACGTTTTAACACTAGAAAGACGGCGAGCGGTCATTTCGACCGCTATGTAATGAATATATTTCGGTTTGATTCAGAAATTTCCTTATAAAACTAGTTTAGCCCCTTAACGCTCGAATTAAATAACGGTTGAATAATACAAATTGCTTATTGGCACCACTTTTATGAAAAAGAAATATTCACCTTATTTAATGATAGTATAAACGATACTAAAATATAGCCAATTTCACTATTTTATAAAACTGGTGGAAATCAAACAATTTGAGTAAAAGACACAGCCCGAGAATATGACGGGAGCGAGAATTAAGGGGTTGAAAGGTACAACGAAAAAAAGGCTGTTTAAATGACTAAGTTACTAATTTGAAATAAAATTTCTGGTGTGAAACATTTTTATAAAATTTGAGTAAAAATCCCCGTCTTTCTAGTGTTAACTGAAAATTGCAAGATAATCTTCTTAAGAAATGTTTACTTTTTCAATTAATATGGTTATTTGTTAACCCCCCCCCCCCCCAAAAAAAAGGCAATTTAACAAATTACAACGACCATTTGGAAAATGATTTTTTCAAAGACTAAAATTTAAGACATAAAAAATCTCACGGAGTTGATCATACATTACGTACCCCATGAATTAAACATTAATAGTGTTATTACACGTAAAAATTCCAAGCGGCAGAAATCGCCTGCGACTCGTACGTATTATCCACCTGAAACTTATGTATTATCCAAGCATTTCATTGGCTGTTCGGGAAAAGGCTTTTCCATCGACAGATTTCCAAGAAATCTGACGGCAAATTTTAAATGAAATTTCATTCTTAAACTTCTAAACATCCCACAATATTACTTTTTGCACCGTCGTATAGAGAAAAAAATGTACTTTTAAATGCAATTTGTTTGAAAGCTGTATCTCAATTTATTTCCGAGTTATTAATTTTTTTTTAGTTTTTATTACTACTTTTTTGTCATAGTGGCAACAGAAGGTATCCATCTCTGTTGAAAGTAAAGGGAAATACATATTGCTGTATAGGCCAATCAAATAACGAATAAAATGCGGATTAAACCAATGAAAACCTTCAGATATGCTTTTGATTTCCTATCCTGACGAGAACAATAACCATTTTTCCAAATGGTTAATAAATAAATAAATTCATTGAAAATCAGAAATGAGTTGCCAATATACCTGAATTCTATACTCTAATAATATCGTCTACAGATTCAAAAAATAATTTAACACGCGTCATCACTTTCTACTTTTCTATTACATGATTCTTTACTGCGTCAACCATTCATTATTTGGTATTGATTATTTTTCACTGCCTAATACAGACAAATTCTTTTCCCAAAAATTATGTGGGGTATTTGTTAAAAACTTTAGATCTTCTTTTGTCAATGGCTATAAGATTTATATTCATATGATCTAAAAAAAGAGTTTCGTAAAATCTGAAATTATACGTTAAAAAAGTTTCACCGTGGATATGTTTGAACACCATGGATGCTTTTGTCCAAATCAGGGCCGAAACTAGCCTTTTTTGCACCTGTGGCAAACATGGATTTTGACGCCTCCCCCCCCCCCTCTTGCACAAAGTATATTTACAAAGAGAATTTTACTAAATTTATAATAGACGACTTATTTTAAAATTTAAAATATGTAATCATAAAATATGTAATACTGAACTACGTAATCTACAGTGGCGGATCCAAGGGGGAGGTCCCTCTGAACATCAACAAAAATATTCTAAAGATCATTTTTAAATGACATATTCAGTAGAGTCTTGATTATCCGAGTCCCGCCTAACCGAGTTTCCGCTTTCACCGAGTTATTTTCTTCTGATGGACTGATAGCTTCCGTTATTATGAAACAGCCATTATAAATGAAGTGTTAGGTGAAGATGAAAGAGCAGTCGTAAAAAGTTAGAACTCTGATTTTCTGGTCCGAATGGGAAAAAAATGGCCATAAATTTTTCTTGCAAAAAAAAATTATGGCCATTTTTTTTTCCCATTCGGACCAGAAAATCAGAGTTCTAACTTTTTACGACTGCTCTTTCATCTTCACTTAACCCTTCATTTATAATGGCTGTTTCGTAAAAACGGAAGCCTTCAGTCCATCAGAAGAAAATGATCCTTTCCAAAGGTATAATCGTTCATTCGGCGCCCCTTTGTTCTGGCGCCCGGGGCACATGGCCCCTCTGCCCCCCCCCCCCCCACTTATTTTCGGCCCTGGTCCAAGTGTTCGTCTTGAGAAATGATCGGATCGTGCCGAAACATATCAACAGTTTTTCAAACTTTTTTTTTAACACATAGTTTACGGTTTTATGAAAATCTTTTTGCATCATATTTGTCTATATTTTTTAGTAATTGACAAAAGAATATTAATTCCAGATGTTATAATTATTTTACTTTAGACCTTGTTGATTTAATTTTTTGCAAATATGAATTAAAAGTTTTTGCGTAATATTATTCATTTCACCTATCGATAAATTCCGAAATTTTATATGAAAATTCCTGAAATTTCGAGATTTATTGATCAACTGCTATTCCAGAATTCTATTAAATTTATACGATCTTCTTCGCATATTATTATCGATGTCGTCGTAAGTATAAAAGTAATTGCGGAACACTGCTCATGACAAAAGAAAATTATAACATTAATTCAAAAGTTCTATAAATCTTCCATAGAGATTTTCAGTTAATAAACAACTTAGTTATTTTAATAACAGTTCACTAAATAATTTATTCAAGAAGTTGACTTAATAATTAAGTTTCAGTTGATTGAATAACTAAGATTTATTCGATTTTCAAATAATAATAATTTGTTAATTTAGCTCTAAAGACTACTTATCAATAAAATTGTTCATAAACTTAATGATCGGTATAATCATATATAATATTCCCGATAATTTTGAAAATTTTGTTGCAAAACTTATTAAGTAAATACTTATGGCACTACAAATATAATCAATAAGGATAAAGTTTAAAACAATTCATCAATCAAAATTACTGAGAGTAAATTAATTATTATCTGTTTGCTAAAATTCGAATGTAGATTAAATTCTGATAAATCAATATCCTTCTAAAAGTAAATAACATTCAATACTAATTAACATTTGGTATATTATATAGTATTTTATGCTTTCCAACGTAGTTTAAAACAAAAAAAAAATCATATTCAAGCCGTAGCTTCCGTTTTAAAAGTCGCAACATAAAGCTGTTTTCAGCAGCTCTTGGCATACGATTTTATATGGAATTGATAAAGTTAAATTCTCGTGACGGACAGTACGCATATTTATTCAGTTCCTACTATTAGCTCACACTCTCCCTATATTTATATATTTATTTATTTATATATCTTGTTCAAATTTTCAATCGTTAATAAAATACTTATTATTCATCCAATCAAGTTAAAAAAAAAAATTTCAACTTGTAGTGGATGACAATTGATGTTAATCCAGTTTTTTTCAAATATTAATTCGTTAATTTAATTAAATTAATTAATTTTCAATAATCGAGAGAGCGCTCTTCTTGATCAAGGCATTTTAAGCGCACTCAGGAGGAAAGAAGAATGGGAGAAAAAAAATTCTCTTATTGACCTAAGTAGGAATTGACTTAAATTTTTTTTTATATTACTTGTTTTTATACGAAGTTTGAAAATGTTAACAGAAAAACCTATATATGAAAAATAATTATTAATTACTAAAAAGGTGCATAAAATTTATTTAAACCATTCCATTATATAAAAGCTCGTTTTAAAAACTTAAAACCATTCAACTATGATGTTAAAAGCACATGTAAAACATAATTAAAAACATATGTTTTTAGCATCATGAATGCATGGTTTTCAGTTTTAAGATCAGTTCATAGGTAATCAAAGGGTTTAAATAAGTTGTATGCACCTTTTTAGTAAATTAATAATTTTTTTTATCTATATTATCTCTAGGTGAATATGACATTCCGCTTTAAATTCCTTTTTGAGTTTTTTTTTTTCTTTTTTCAAACTCCTTTCATTTGCTTTGTTTTTCCAGTTAAAAATTATTCTTACAATTAATTCAGTTTGGGAGTTTTTATTTTTATTTTTATGATTTTTTATTATTTTTTATATATTTCTGATAACACATTTCATATTCCTTAATGATCTATGAGTATTTCGGAAAAATCACTAGTTTACTCTAATTTAATCTCGCAATATTTAATGGAAATTATACGCAGCAAAAATTAAAAATAAATTCGCTCGTTTGTACATGGTTTCATTTATTTTAAAAGTATCTAGTTATCTATTTAGTAGATAGAAACCAAATAATAAATTTCCAAACATTAAAACATTTTTTCAAATCCATTATACACCGTATCCGTTGGGGTACACCGTATCTATAAAATGGTTAAAATATTTATATGCTACCACTATGTACGGAGATTGGAGACCTCGTGTTCTATGATTTATTTTCAGCTAAACATTTGTTTTTAACGATAAGACCGAAATTTTGTCTGCATTTTAAAATATGCTTTCTGAACAATGAAACATTTGCTTTAAAAAATAACAAACAAAATTTAAAAAAAAATATCTGAACAAATTAATGTGTATGATTAAAATACGAATCTTTTATTTAATCAGCAGCTGTATCAAAAAGATTTCTAGATAGTAAATAAATAATTTTTGAATTAAAAAAAAATCTTTGCAAACGCTTTCATTTGCTTTATTTTCACACTTAAAAAATATTCTTACAATTACTTGGTTTTGAAAAGTTTTTTTTTTTCATATATATATATATATATATATATATATATATTCTGATAACATATTTCATATTCTATATATTGAACTTTGAGTATTTTAGAAAAATTACTTGTTTAGTCTAATTTAATCTCACAATATTTAATGGAAATGATACACAGCAAAAATTAAAAATAAATTAGCTCGTTTATTTATGGTTTCATTCATTTTAAAAGTATCTAGTTATCTATTTCGTAGATAGCAACCAAATAATAAATTTCCAAGCATTAAAACTTCTTTTAAATCCATTATACACCGTATCGGTGAAATTTTTTTTCCTTACTGAATTTCCTGCTACATCTAAAAGGACTGACTAATTTAGATATCAGAAATTCGTTAATATTGGATATCCTTATCGAAAAAGAGATTATTTAGTTTAGACTTTCCTAATTTAAGGGTAAAATTAGATTGCAGGAAAAAAGTCAAAGCAAGTAACTTTTGTTCATTCATTAACAAAATTTATTTCGCAGAGGATTATTTAGACAGAAAAATATTTAACTAGGTTTATATCTGTATTTAACTTTATTGGAACATTTCTCCAACTCTGGTCGGCAAAAAGATAAAATATTTTTCTCCCTGCAAATTGAATATGTAAAATCTAATATTCCTAATTCTAAATATGTTATCCAAATTTCTCCAGCACGTACCATTTTTACGAGAAACAGTTTTGTAATAATTACAATCAATGAAGAATTATTATATTAATTTGCAATTCTACATAAAATTGAAATCATGAAAAAAGTGTTTTCGTTGTCTTAGATATCAAATTGATAAAATATTGCACGAAAATGTAGTTTGCTGATACTTGTATCGTGTATATTTCTTTTTATGTCTCCGCCCCTCTCCTTTCGTGTCCGAATTTACCATTTGCTATTCACGAATATATTTTCATTCCTTATGCCGCTGTAACTCGTGTAATCATATTTAAACATTTATTTACGGATAATTTACATGTTACTATCTACTTTTTATGGTTTAAAAAATTTCCACTTATGGTTTAGCAAGATATAAAATACCTTAAATTTTAAAGCAAACCCTCCTACCAAAAGAATGGCACGTGATACAGCAATTTTGTTACTATATGTTTATTTAGCAGGGTGAAATCTATAGAAACCAACGATTATTTTTACAGAGGGGATTTTGGTGCCGACCAGTGTAAATGAAGAGATTAGCGGAATAGCATGTTATGTTGCATTACCACAAAATATGTTTATTTTTTTCGATGCAGGCTTTATGAGATATTCTATTATGCGGTAAAGCTGAAATTCCAAGATTCTAAACAGTCTTTGAAGGTCTGTTTAGACTCTTCGTATTGTAGCTTTACCGTATGATAAAATATCTCATAAAACCTGCATAGAAAAAAATAAAATATATTTTTTGGCAAGGTAACATAATATGTTCTTCCACTTCAATTATTAATAAAGTAAATGGTGAAATTGCAGAAATTGCAATTTTTTAATGAATATATATTGCAGTGTGTTGGATATTCAAAAATTTATTATAATACATTTGGATAAATTTTAAAACACAAAAGTTAGTTAAGTTATGGCATATTAGTGTATTAAATTATTTTAGCATTTTATATACACAGAAAATCCTATTAATCGGATAAAATACAATAAAGTCTGAATATATACATCATTATGACCATCAAAAAATTTTTCAATCTAACAATATACACACACACACATATATATATATATATATGTATGTATATATACAGGGTGGTTCAGAACTATGTGTCAAAAACATAAAGGCAGGTAGAGGGGACCTAAATAAGCAGATTTCGTATAGGAATGTGCGTGCGGAAATGCAGCAATGAGGCAGATTTCAAGCAACATGCATCATTACATTAACGGGGAGCTTGCTGACATGCATTTTATGTATGGGGCTGCGCAAGGAAATGTCTCATACTCAACGCATGTCCAACAGTCTCGAGCTTGTCGGAGGATTACCCTCTACTATGCGTAATGCTGCTACTTCCACTTCATGAATTCTGCGATATCTTTTAGCGCCCAAATCCCGCCTCGAAGCATAAAATGATCCACTCGCGCACAACTACCAATGAAGACGCTCAAATGTTTGGAGATCCAGCAGATCCTTACCCTTGAATCGCTCCATGTACATCCTTTGATCAACCGCTCCATTTCCTTGTGCAGTCCCACACATGAAATGCCCGTCGGCAAGCTTATCATTAGTGTAACGACGTATGTTGCTCAAAATCCGAGCGGAGAATGACAATTCAAGTCAACAAAGAGCTTTCATCCGCCTAACTCAACAGAACCCTCTACTGCCTCAACGCTGCATTTCCGCACCCACATTCCTGCACGAAATCTGCTTATTTAGGTCCCCTCTACCTGCCTTTACATTTTTTACAGGTTCTTAACCATCCTGTATATAATATATATATAAATTTGAAGCTTAATACTTTCTCTTCTACATATAACATATATATGCATGTAAATTTATTTTTATAAAATGATAAAAAAATCTCTCTTTACAAGATTGCTTCACAAATACAAGTAAAATATTATAGTTATCGCTAATCTATGATATGAGACTTATTATATGAGATTACCCTGGACAGATAAGTTTGAAGAAGAACCCTCAATAACATTTTTGGACGAGGAAACCCACTGTTTAGGGAAAAATCCTAAAGAAGAAGAAGATAAACTATTAATTTAATATTAGATACATGTAACTAGTGCTTGTGATATATAAATTTAAAAAAATAACTGTTATGAGTTAAGAAATCTTTTAATTGTTTTTACTACTTTTGATAATTTTTTTACATCTATGAAGAAAAAGTGTATAAACAGAAAGTGCATTTTAATAAAATGTGCAGTCTTGGGGGGATTAAGGGGACAAGGGACCTTCAAACTCTTTTTTTTAATTGTACCTTAAGTAGTATTCAAGGATGATGATGAAAGTATATGAATTATGGTATATATTTATCAAATAAGAAATTAAAAAAAATAATAAGAAATTTTCCTGACTGTTTTAAGCGGTATGAGAATTTTTTCAAAATGTCCCATGCGCATTCCATATCAATTAAAATCCCCAATATTTTTTATACCAGTTTGGTTGACATATACAAACTGTGCATAGAATTTTATATATTTGAATATAAAGGTAAGAAAAAATAAAGAGATAAGAAGGTAAAAAGGTAAGAAAATTTCTGTACTTAACTACCTTTAACTTTTCTAATTATATTTGGTTTAAAAAAAAAAAAAGCTATGCACAGTTTTATTGGAATATGTAAACCAAACAAGCATGGGGATTTCAATTGATATGGATTGCGCATGGGGCATTTTTGAAATTTCTTCATAACGCTTATAATATTCAGGAAAATTCTTTATTTTTCTCCAAAAGTTTTTTTTAAATTTCTTGTGTGATAATTATATGCCGTAATTCAGTTAGTGTGCCCCTGAATAGTACTTAAAGCGCATTAAAAAAATAGTTTGAAGGCCCCTTGTCCCCTTAAAAAGAAAAGCTACCTTATTCTGTTGTAATGGTAAACTGTTGCAGAAAGATGCGAGACTTGCCATTCGACTGAGAGTTCAATTTTTGAAATAGCACACATTGGCAGATTAAAAATTGCACCAACTTCAATTTTTTAAATAGAAATACTCGCTTTGACACGATATTTGATTTTCTTGTATCGAGGTATCGCCGAAAAATGCTACAGTTTTATGTTTTTTCTTAAATCTTCAGAAAGTTACAATATAAAATGTGCTAGAGATTTAATCATAATTTAAAAAAAAAAATCTTAACAAGAAGTATTGTCGATTCAATTAGTTACCAGAAGAAAAATTATGTAGAAATTTTAAATATATATTAAACAAATTTTATAGGGAAAAATCGGTACTTTGTAACAGAAAAAAAAAATGTATAGACCCTGAAAAGCGCCTTTTTTTTTTTTTTTTTTTTTTTTTTACTGTGATATAACATTTGTCACACTGTTTGCCGACTTCCCTTATCAGCTTTGTTTGACAGCTTGTTCACTTAACTCTCTTAACTGCGCTTATATATTCTTAAACTTAACTTATTTACTTTTATTTTTCTAATTATATCTCTCTTAATTCTAAACCAGTACAATTTTACATTTATAATACCACTTTTCTTTAAAAGTAATTTTTATATATTTTTAATTATTACGTAGTATTTATACTACAGTTAGACTTTCTACCCCGATGGCTCATTCATTTTAGACATTTATCAATAAACTGGGCGTAAAGTTAAAGACAACTCGAAAGCCCCTCAAAGTGATAACACTCTTAAGTCACTGTTAAGGGAAAAACTGAATATTTTTGCGGTAACAGTCTAATAGTTTTTTTTCCTATTCTCATGTAGCTAACGATAAAAAGAGACTGTCTGCTTTTTTAAACCCTCGGTAAGAAAATTTATCTATTTCTCTAAAACTAACGATTGAAAAGACATTCAAGTTTACATATCCATATTGCCGGTATTTGCGGTTCATTTTATGCGTACACAATTTAGTTTTTTTTATATGTATTTAATGTTGTTTCATAATTGAGAATTTTTTTTAAATTGAAAATAATGCCAAAAATATGTTTGGGTCTATTCGTTGTATCTCATGAAAAAGGTATTTACAAAATACAGTTCAATCGGCTAATTCTTTGGTAAGATATACATGAGAGTTTCTAATGTATATTTAATATTAGTATCCAAAATATTGAACTTTTCTAACTGTATGAAGATTTAATAAAAGGTATGTAAACTATAATTTTTCCGAGCTGTCTAAGTCTAAATATTTCAAATATGCACTGTAAAAGAAATCTGTAATTCTACAGATGTAAAGTTACAGAAATCTGTATGCTTACTAAAATTTTATCTGTACACTGTTCGAAAAAAGATGAAAATCTACAAAACTAGTTTTTGTAAAGCTACAGAACTCTATAGCTTTACAAAAGAATCTACTAAAATTACAGTAATCTTACGAAAATTTTATCTGCAACCCGGGTTGCAGTTACATAAAAAATTCTAGGCATCCCAGTTTCCTAAAAAATTCTTAGTAACCTTACAGATTTTTTGATTTACAATGCAAAAGTGTATCTATTACATGGATTTTTGTTGTTGCCGCTACATTAAAATTTCTAGGAATCCCAGTTTCCTAGAAAAATTTTACTAACTTTACAGATTTTTTACTTTCTTCTATCTTTACAAGAAGAAAGTATTGGATTCGTAAAAATTTTCGACTTCCGGTTTTCGACGGATTTACACGTTTTAGAGGTCAGAGATTCCAAAAAAACATGTTTTTACAAAATGTCTGTCTGTGAGTCTGTGAGTCGGTCTGTCTGTGTGTATGTGACACAAATTTTGTGGGCGTTCTATCTCAAGAACTAATGCACGGAATTTAATAAAAACTTATATTCAAGTAGTCCCTAATATAAATTGGTGCTGATTAGGTTTTGGTGTAAATCGCCCGACAGGTAGCGCTGCTAAGCTGCATTTTTCGCGATTTCTGCACTAGCTCTATCTCAAGAACTAATGCACGGATTTTCTACAAACTTCAGATTCAGTTAATCCTTGATATGAATTGGTGCTGGTAACATTTTGGTGCAAATCGCCCAAAAGATGGCGCTTCTATGCTGCATTTTGCAGCATTTACACGATTTTCGTAATAGCTCTATCTCAAGAAATAATGCACGGATTTTCATCAAACTTCAGATTCAGTTAGTGTTTGACGTTTTGCACCTTGTGGTGTAAATCGCTCAACAGGTGGCGCTGCTATGCTGTATTTTTTTGTGATTCCTGCAATAGATCTATCTCAAGAACTAATGCTTGGGTTTTCAACAAACTTCATATTCAGGTATACCTGTATATGAATTAGTGCTGTTTATGTTTTGGTGCAAATCGCCCAACAGGTTGCGCTGCTATGCAGCATTTTTCACGATTTCCACAATAGCTCAATGTCCAAAACTAATGCACGGATTTTCATCAAACTTCAGATTCAGTTAGTCCTTGACATGAATTGATGTTTTGTACCTTTTGGTGTAAATCGCTCAACAGGTGGCGCTGCTGTGCTGCATTTTTGTGATTTCAACAGTAGCTCTAGCTCCAGAACTAATGCACGGATTTTCATCAAACTTCAGATTCCGGTATACCTTAATATGAATTAGTGCTGTTTGTGTTTTGGTGCAAATCGCTCAACAGGTAGCGCTGCTATGCTGCATTTTTTCAGAATTTCCCCTACAGCTCTATCTCAATAACTAATGCACGAATTTTTATCAAATTTCAAATTCAGGTATACTTTGATATGAATTGGTTCTAAATTGATTTAATTTCTTTTACTATTTAAATGATTTAATTGACGTGATTTATATAGAAGAAAGTTTTGTGATGCCCACAACATACTAGTTTACAGTGTAGAGATAAAAGTAGGTGTTGAAAATCCAAAGTTAGTGCAATTTGCAATATGATTATGCATTTTAAAAATTGTATTCAAATTCAAAATGTAGGCAATTCCTAGTCAAAATGTACCTTTTGAATCTTTCTGAGAACATTTTTGTGACAAATAAATTCGAATGGTATGTTTGCTTTCCAAGACTGTACATCATATTTCAATCTTTATTTCTGGTATCATAACATTAAGAAATTATTTGATATCACATCGCCAAGATTTTGAATGATTTTATAACTGAAAAAGAAAAAAAAAGAAGAAGAATGTGAGCAAGATTTCCTCATTTCTCTCTTTCGTTTGCGACACAAATGCCTTTAAATCTTTTTACTTATCACAGCCAAATTCCAGACAGATAGAAAAAAAATTCTTTTTTTTTTTTCGAAAGTTTTTTTTCTTCTAAATTCAAAAGGATGAAAACAAAAATTTATTTCCATTAGTATTAGAAATCAAATTACATCTAAGCCTTAAAGGCGACAGCGCGTTTTCTTCTTATTGTTGTTTAAAATATTCCCTTTAAAACTATAAGTAAAAATAGTTATATTTAAACTTATGTATTAAAATGCTAAAAATACTTTTGTCCTTGAACTACAAGTGGCAACTATTAATAAATTGAATATATTTTATGTACATTTAATTTATACAAAATTTCATTTTATATTGTTTTTAAGACACACGTGTTGTAAAGAATATCAATATCTTTAAATTTTGCTTATTAAATAAAATGTTCCATCATTCTTTAATCCCAATATCACTTTCAATTTAATGTTGATTCGTTGTAAAATTTCAAATTTATGGAATTTTCAAGGCTTAATTACTTAGGAAATATCCTTAGAATTTAAAAGTTTAGAAAGAATTGGTAAATTTACATACAAATAAAACAATATGTGTGAAATAAGTCTAAATCAAAACACAGTATTTTTATAGATATTAGCATAAATGCAGCTAATGTAAAAATTAAAAAAATAACATTTATCTGTAGGCAACACCAAATTTTAACCTTTTGTACTCGAAAGGTGATTCTCACTGACCACTAGTGTCCCGCGTAAATAGTAGCTCCAAATGCTCTGTGCACCAGTATTTCAAACTACTTTTCTTCGCCTTATCTAATGGCCGAATAATCTGTAATAAAAGAGGGGGAAATAAACTGTAAGATATTTGTGGTGTTCAAAGCATTTGGCGTCCGAATTTACGAGAGACACCTGACAACGCTAGTTGTGAGTGAGATTCACCTCTCGAGTGCAAATGGTTAATATTTTCAAAATACACTACCGCTTTATCAAACCTTTTATCTCAAGATTTAGAATATTATTTAAAATAATATTCCAAACATACTTATTATTTAGAATATTATTTAAAATAAATAAAATAAATTTCGAGGATAAATAAACGTTTAATATCGTGCAAAATATATTTGGATATTATCAGCATAAAAAAATTCAAATTCTAAACTAAAAGAAAAAAAAATACCAAATTTACTTTGTCTAATCGTTAAAATTAATTAAATAATTTAAAAGTATCGATTTCTCATTTTTAATTTAGATATGCATAATGATATTTGTTTTAATTTAGGCATATGTAGCATTAAAAAAATACATAACAAGCACATTAAAATATTTAAAGCACATTTAAGCAGTCTAAACATTTATTATTCAAAATAAATTTTCATTTGTAATAATAGTACTGCTATTAGCTGCAGTAAGAATTAGATAATACTATCGTTGGATAATTCGACGTTTTTTATACAAATTATAAGACTAACCAGTTCTCTAAGGAGGGACAAACACCAGATAATCCAACGCTGTTTTGATTAAAAAAAAAAAAAACGGATAAGTTGGCATCAAATCAACCGTTTTCAACTGAAACGTGGGAAATGCATACTCTTTTAAGTTTGGAATTGTAGAAGCACAAATGTCTGTCCTAGCTCACATTCTGAGCACTCTGGTAATGTACTTCTTGAAAGTACTTAATATTTGCTATAAGTGATAAAAATAAATTTAAAAGGCAGAAAATACCTTTATTTATTCTCATTCGACATGTTCGATCGCATTCGACGGCAACATTATCAAGAAATAAAATGACAGGAGTACAATATTTTCGCAAAAAATTTTAAATTGAAAAACTAGTAAACAAAAATCACGCGAACCCAAGCATAATTAAATTAACTGCAGTATTAAAAGTGGATATTTGAAAACGTGAATTATTTTATATTATTGTTTTATTATTCTGTATAGCATCTCTTTCTAAATTTTAGGAAGCTCCATGGAGGCTAAATCATTCCATATATTCTCACTGCGTAAGAAGATCTCTATTGATTCTCGGATAATAGATGGCAAATAAAATACTGATGGATAAATTATTCTACTATTTTTTAAATTAGTTTGTAAAGATTCTTTGTTATACAGTCTTTGCTATATGACTAAAGCTGTAGTTTTCTTGCTGTATTTGATGTCTGCTATATGTTCTTTTATCCTAGTTTTGAGCTTTCTCTTTGTCATTCCTATTTAAAATTGCACTTTTCCATCTTCTTTGGTGAAAGTGCTTCATATAGAATGACCACGCCAGTAGTTGATACCACTCCAGTATTTGATCAAATTTTTGAAATATTACGCCATTTCAGACGGAAATAAGTTTTGCACGTGGCACTAGACATAATATATATTTTTTTAATGTTGATTGTTGTTAATGTTTTATTGTTGTCACATTGTTATCAGCTGCCTGCTGTAAAAGAAGCCATTTTATAAATTATTTTTATTAGAAAATGTAAAAATTTAGTTTTTGATTCGTTGGAAACATTTACGGTAAGTTAAAATAATCCACTTACATATTGCTTATTTTAAATAATAGTTTTATATGAATTATTATTAATCACAGCTTAAGCATGATATTTTAAAGATTTATATTTGAATTTTCGACTGATTTCTTTGATTGATCAACTACTGGAAAAATGGCAATTAAAGAAACTATTTACTTATAATTTTGTTGCTATTTAATTTTAACAGATTTCATTTTTCCCATTATAGAACATTCATTAAGGGTTGTAGCAATATGTTAGTTTACTTTTATAACTTAAAAAGAAAGAAATAGAATAAAAACCCCGTAGCACCGACCTTATTTGATCAACTACTGGCTCGGTCCCCCTACCCCTGATAATTTATTTGGTTCTATTGGGTCTATTTTATTACATACTATGTTTTTTTCATTTTACGGATTATTTTGCAACAATGGAGATATTGTATTTATTGAGTTTATATTTCAATCTTTCGAAGAAACCAGGAAAATAGTCCAAAGAGGATAACTTGGAATTTTGCACTTTGAAATTACTTTTCTTCTTATTCCACATGCTCTCAATTAATTTATTTATTGTGCTTTCTTTATAGCCATTGTTTTATGTGACGTCATACATTTTATTTATTTCGTTGTCTAACTGATCACTTCTTGAATTTGAACGTCTCGTCTTCGAAAGTATCTACGCGTGAATGAGTCGTTCTATCTTATCAGCATCTACTCAAATCAATGTATTAACCCTTTCAGTGCCATATTATTGTATGCTAAGTGTGCGCATATACCAGATTTTGCACAAAATTTTATTTTTCTTTCTTTTTTTTTTTACATTTTCATATACAGGGTGTCCATTCTCAACAGTGTCCAATGCGTAATTTCTAAACCGTTAGGCATAGACATATAGTTCCAATTACAAAAGTGTTTAAAATGAGATAAAAAGTTATTTAGAAGGCGATTTGGGTCAATAAAAACGTTTTAAAAAAGTACGAAATTAAAAATTTATACGGTCTCCCGGTCCTACAAATTATATTTAGTAAAAATACCTATTACACTAAGAATTAAGACAAAAAAGTCCCATTCTTCTACGATTAAAACTGTCGGAGTACTAGCTGTTTAAAGTTGGAGCATATTTTTTGCTGCAAATTAGGGGTCATTCACAAATTTAGTAGAAATATAAATAATCGTCAGACATCAAAAAAGTAATTCACGGTAACATTAAAATTACAATATAAATTTGAAATCTATTTTCATTCTGACATATTAAAGAAAAATATACGATTTGTACTAAAAATATACGTGAGAAAATAGCAGAATATTTGTTAAATGAAATGATGAAAAGCAGCAGTCGCATTTCATTACAAAATGACACATATTTTAAAATGTTGTTAGATTGTCTAATCTAAAACTTAATTAATAAAAATTAAAGTTATCTTAAAACTTACTCAAAATGCCTCCTTCGGCTGTAATGCAGAAACATATATACGCGAAAAAAAATCCTTCTAATACTTTAAGCACTTTCCATACGATCCCTCGAAGTATGGCCTAATTCACCTGGGTTCAGATGCAGAAATTTGGTATAAGTCATGCAATTCAAACTTTCATAACTCTGTCAATGTTAGTGTTAAATGAATGAGACTTTTTTGTGTTACTTGTTAGTGTAATATGAATTTTTTTCTAAATATTACTTATAGGACAGGGTGATTGTATAAAATTTAAATTTCGTAACTTAAAAAAAAAAATTATTGAGCAAAACGACTTTTAAAATAATTTTTTACATCATTTAAAACATTTTTGCAATTGAAACTATACCTCTATGACTAACGGTTTAGATATTAGCCACTGAACACCGTTGAGAGTGGACGCACTGTATTGTTATGGTTATTTCAACATTTCAATATTGTATATCGCGTACGGGTCTGATAGGGGTGTACGATGAAATCGTGATTTACGCAGTGTGCGTCAAGTGCTGAAGGTGTCTTAATACGGGATTTAGTTCGCCAGAATGTGACTTTTTAAGGAGATTACGTTGTAAATTGATGCAGTTATCGAGCTTGGATGTTTTGTTGCTTATTTGCTACTTAAAACGAGATTTTTGCTGACATAAGAGACGTTTATTAGTGTCATAGATATACTAATATAGGTTCTCTATCTATCAGCAGTTTAGCCTCAATTCCTCAAAGAACAAATCGAGTTGTTATGTTTGCAGTCGGTGGAACATTACAGTTTTTACTCGTATATGTTAGGCTAATGGGAATTAACCATTTTATGAGATTTGTGGTTTAAATGGTATATTAAAGTACTTTAAGATTTAAGAAGAATTTGTTTCTATACTAGAGTTTTGAAGAACCCGAAAATGTAAATAAGAAAGTTAATTGAAGTGTAGTTTTTGCTTTAAGTTAGCTAATTTGAGATTTTTTTCACACCAACTTCGTCATCTTCACCAGAGATCTTTTTTTTAACGCAGTAAAGTTTGTTATTTTGTCATTCTTACTTAAGATTTCAGTACTCATTTAACCCATGCATGACTACAAAGAGTTTGACAGGTTGAGGCCAACATAAAAGAAACAAAGAAAACATCTATGAGTAATGGAGAAATACTCGTAAAATATAACAGACGATACAGGAGAAGTGGTTTCTAAAGATGTTTATCAATGTTGTATTTATATTTCTGGTTTGCATAATTTTTCTACAAAGCATTGTAATTAATAATTAATGTATCTACATACTGTTAGAATAGATTTGGTGAGAAGCCATTTAACTCAATACTCGATTAACTTGACACATTTTTCAACAGTGTTATTGTATTCGTTATTTCACCTGTTTCAGCGTATTTGATATTTCATTGATAAATTACTTAACATCTTATCAGAAACTAGGATGAGGCACCCAGCAATTGACACCTTAAGGGGTTAAATTTTTCGAAATTTAGATGTTAATCTCCTACATTTTCTGAACATTTTGATATAATTGTTTCCATGCAATTCCGATTACAACATAAGTTATGGCTTTTAGAAATATACCCGCTCAATAACTGAAGCGGCGTTTCCGAATCTTTGAAGTCATTTTTCTCCAATTGGCGTTTTTGCTAATAACGCGCACGATATCTCAAAAACTTCTGAATATTTTTTCATGAAATTTTCAAAACATATGTTTAATGCTAGTCTGTATAAACGGCATCTAAAATTTCCTTTTTATTGATCAAAAAAATATTTATTTAGGTGATTATAATATTGCATTTTTCAAAATTTCACATTATCTAAATACAACTTTGTATTAAAAATATAAAAAATGCTTTAAATACAAATTTGTTTAGGTTCAGGGTAATTATTACAATCGGAAGTATAATAAGTAGGTACTAAAATTTCCATTCTAGTTGAAAAATTGATCTTGTAATCCTGCGCGTACGCTCTTCTACCAATTACTTGCTCGTCAAATGTCTGACAGGTTGGAACCCCATGTGAATGCCAATTCTGCATCTTGCAATTTTTTAAATACATAAAATGAAAGAACATACTTATATCTTTCATCCCAATAAAAATTTTGTTTTAAAATTATATACATTTTAAGATATTAAATGTTGAAAATGGTCGGGTTTCTTTTTTTCATTTTTTTTCTAATTGTAAGAGTCCTGACACCACTTAAGGATTCTTTCTTGCAAATGACTATTACAAAGTTTTAAATCTATTTTTACTTATGTTTGTTTTCGAAGGTATAGTAGAATATATAGTATGGTAGTATAGTAGTATAAAGAAAGTATAGTTTTGAAGATGCATTAAAAAATTATTGTCAACAAAGTTTTTAAAAATTACACTTTTTAATCCTAAAAATTAAATTTTTTCATAAATATTGTCAATAATTCCAGTAACTGACATCATCCCTACTTTTGAAAACAAGTGACTGATAAATAAATTATAACGTTTAAGGGTCTCAGGACTCTTAAAACTTTAAAATTTTCGAAAATTTAATTTTTTTAGATGATAAACCCCTGTCTTTTCTGATCATTTTGATATAACTGTTTCCTTTAAATTCTCATTAGAACAGAAGTTATGGCTTTTAGAATTATACCCTCTGAATAGCTGAAGCGGCATTTCCAAAAATTTTAGGTCATTTTTCTCCAAATAACGTTTTTGGGTAGAACGCGCACGATATCTCAAAAACTTCTGAATATTTTTCATGTTAGTCTGTATAAACTGAAACTAAAATTTCCTTTTTATTAAAAAAAAATTAAACAAAAAAATTTAAAAAAATCAGGTGATTATAATGTTGAAAATTTTCAGATTTTGCATTAAGTAAATACAACCCTGTATAAAAAATATAAAAAAAGCTTTAAATACAAATTATTTTGGCTCAGGGTAATTATTACAATCTGAAATATAAGTAGGCACCAATTTTTTAATTCTAGTTGCTAAATTTCTTTTGTAATCCTGCGTGTAATCTGTTACGCCAATTTTCTGCTTGTCAAATGTCTGACAGTTTGGAGCCTCTTGTAAATGCTAATTCTGCACCTTGCATTTTTTCAAATACATCAAATAAAAGAACATACTTATATCTTTCATCCAAATAATAAATGTATCTTAAAATCAAATAAATTTTAAGGTATTAAATGTCGAAAATGGTCTCTTTTTTTCATTTTTTCCAATTTTAAGAGTCCTGAGAGCCCTTAAGTAACATAAATTGCCATTACATGACATTACTTTGTAGAATTTTACAAGATAATGATTATTTGGGTTAGATTTTTTCTGATTTAAGGATACTAAACATTTGCAGAAAGTATATGTTTGAAATAAGACTTTACAGCCCCAATCCCGAGAATGAGTGTTATACTCGATAAAGGGGGTATTTTCATTCGTTCCCAAAAGTAAAACGGTTTACTTATCGGATTTTAAGGGAATATTAGTATTAATAACACTTGTTAAAAACTATTGTGCTCAGAGAAAATTTATTTATTTAATTTTTCAGCAGCACCAAAATAAATATTATGATAATACTTCCATCAATTTTGATTGGCAGGATTTTTGAAATTAAAGTTATCAGAAAAATACTTTAATGTGCATATACTTTTTCAAAACTTTTTAGTGAAATATGTTTTAAAATATGCAATTTAAAATACATCTTTGAGTTAGAATTTGATTCTTCTTATTTATGAAATTTGATAAGAGCTATTGCGTTCACAACGAATGTCACAGAAGTTAGAATTTCTGTTTTCAAGCAGCTTCGCAATAAATATTCTGACAATATTTATACATATTATGACTATCAAGATATTTGTAAATGCAGCATATTGACAAATATATTTTCTAATCCATGTAAATTTTCAAAAATTCTTCAACGTAATACTTTAAAAGTGTCATTATATTTATGGACAATGTACCTTGCATTTAAAAACTTCTCTAAATTTCAGACATTTGTAATCAATAGATCTTTCGATATTTTCCTCTCGATAGTTTAAATGCGACAGTAAGCAAGAATTAACATTCTAAAAATCTGTTAGCTTTAAATAAAAATAAGTAACACAATTCACACCCAAACAAACTTAGATTTTGGGTTCTTCTAAAACACAAAAGGATGGAAATATGGAAAATAACAGGTGTATCAAAATTAGAATGCATTTACAGAACAGACAGTGATTGTCGCTCATTCGTGAGTACTGCAGAAATGTGGCTGAATAAATTTTAATAGAATGATTTTCCAATTTAGCCAGCTAAAAGTCAATATTTCGGTGCGAAGTTGAGGAGAGAAAAATGTAGCTAACTGTGAAGATAAATAGACGGGGATTCACCGTACATTTATAAATTTTTCTGTTGTGTGAGAAAATGAGTGCCAGAGAAGATAAAACTTGCTTGTAGCAGGGATTGTTTTATTTGTACTTTAAAGTTCGATTTTGTGCCTTTCATTTCAGTGTGATTTTTTTCTCCCTAAACTTTTGCCTATACCATATAGTTCTATATTATGAAAGCCCATGTATGTATGTTCATATTTCACATGAATATATTTATATTTGTTTATTTAACAGACGTGATAAAGCGACATGAAATGTACCGTATTTCTTTAAAAATTTTATTGTTAATTTCAATATCCTATAAAGCATTTGTTATACACTAGGATGAGACCGGATGAGTTAATAACTTTGAAAACTATAGCTGCGAATAACTGTGAATTTAGAAATATTCCTTTCAAAAAGACAACTGAATGTTTCTGTAAATGATAATGTTTTCATTTCCTTTTCAATTTTAAATGTATTCTTCGATAGATAAATGGCAATTGTTGTTAGAATATGACAACGTCCATCTGTGGATATAAAAGACTTCCAATTTGCATATCTGACCAATATATATATATTTTATATATATTTTTAATAGGTTAATTTTTAATACTAAACAAAAGAGTCATTTGGCAATAACCAACACCTTCATCACCTATATTCTGTCGATCCATAAGAATTAGGTTTGTAAAAGTGCCTGTAGAAGTCACTACAGAAGAAATATCGTACACTGAGCATGAAAGAAAAACACTAGAAGCCACAAAAGTAACCTTAAGCTGAAATTCCTGTGCTGTAAAGCAAACCATGTTTTTAACCATGTTTGATGGTAAAATTTGCAATGCCGCATCCGAAATTAAATCTACAATGCGTTGCTTCATCTGTGGAGCTACTTCAAAAGACTTTAACGATTCGAATATAACTAACGAGATTACAAAGAAGTCACTGAAGTTCGGATTATCCATACTCCATGCACGCATCAGAATATTCGAGAGCATTTTGCATTTAACGTATAAACTGCCCATTAAAAAATGGCGCATCCAGTCCAAGGAGGGAAGAGATCTAATGAATGAGGTAAATAGAAGAATTCAGTAGTACAATTTTAGGTTAAAAATGGAATTAAATGTGAAACATATCCATATCGGGATATGAAAACACCAATGTTTGGAAAACCATCCGAAGGATTTCCGTTGATCCGCATCTCATTGCAGAAATCACGAGAATAAATTTTAATTTAATCTTTCATATTAAAGTCATCTTAGAAGCATTGTTAAGTGGACCTAAAATTTATACCGAAAAATTTTTTGAGTACGCGGTCAAATTATATGTGAATTTGTATCCAAGTCATCCCAAATCAGCTCCACCAACTGTCCACAAAATTCTAAAACATGGTACTACAAGTTATTGCTAATGCACTCCTTGACATAAGACAGCTCTCTGGAGAAGCTGAAGAGGTTCGAAATAAACCTTTTCGGCAATATCGTAAAAATTTTGCTTGAAATGTTTTAAGAGAATAGTGGAACATGGACGTTCTAAATCGATTAGTGCTGTCTTCAGATCCCTTCTTATCTTGTAAGCGAGGTGTAAAAAAGAAACAAAGTTAACTATTTTTAAAGGAGACTTTAGCTTTACTTCTTCCTGCTGAAATTTTCAGCATCGATGCAGCCTATCAGAGTGACCTAGAACCCGTTAGTGATGAAAGTTATTCTGAAGACGAAATCATCAGATGAATAACCTTTTTATTTTGTCATCTATTATGTATATATATTCATTTAAGTGTGATATTTGTAATATTGTATATCCATTAAATAATATAAATAATATAAGTGATAAATAAATGTCATATTTCATCTTATTACTTTGGTTTACTCTGTAAAAGCATAAACAGATAATTTCATTTGCTTTTTAATAAAAAGTGACGTATAAAATTATTTAAAAAGAAAACTTTGTAAATTTTGAACAGATTTTTATTTTTATATCGAAATATAGTGTAATTTGACACCGATTTCAGAACATCCAAAGACTCATGTCAAGAAAGTGGTATAAATACTGTATAAATTCGATTATTTGAAAGAAATTACAATCCGACATTGCAAATTTTAATTTTGGAGTTACTCTGTATGAAAAGATGCGCTTGTATTGATGGATAGAACGCAATCTCAATCATAGTATTCACTGCTGTTTCATTGCAATTAAAGTGCATGTTATATGTTATAATGCTTTCTATATACCTTGTATGTAAAAAAATATTTCTCAAAGAAAACTACTAAAAAGTAATAAAAATATGATAAACTAATCAATAATAAACTTTACTCCAATTTTTCAGTAAGAAATATTTTTGACCGGCTAAGTGAACCGAATACTATATTGTGCGATGTCACCTGTCCAGGGACGGCGAACCTATGGCACGCGTGCCATAAGTGGCACGCTGCAGATTATTTTTCGCATGGCATAGATCCAGGTTCAAAATGTAGTAGAACTTCGTAAAATGAATTAATATTAATCTAGATGTTGTCTCTGTTTATCTGAATTCGATCAGTTTGGTTGGTTTGTCACTGTCATGCAGATTAAAGAAACTGAAATATTAATGTATCCTAATCTAGCTCAATATTGGTTTACAACATTTTAAGAACAACAGATAATTAGGAGATTTTCACAAAAGATTTAAAGGCATTAAAAGCAAAAATTCCGATAGTAAATCTTAACAACTTGGAATTCAATAGCAGACACTAAAAGCTGTAGATTCTGGCGCTTGCCATTTTGACAATTTTTTCTTCGAGACATTCTTTTTGGAAATAAATATTATGAAAAATTCAACTAAAAACATCTTGTCAAATAAGTCCATTTCAACTTGCAATCTCTTAAAAATACGAAGCAGATATAAATTATTTGGCATCTAAGATGAGACAACAGAAATAATATTTTAAAAATAAATTTCTGAAGTATAACATCAAATATTGCCCATATTTTTTTAATGCTAAAAACAAAATTTTGAGTAATGTTCATTCATTATTATTTGATCCATTAAAATTTTATATTTTTGGCACGTCATGATCACGTAAAACATATTTTTGGAAAATTTTGGCATGTGGATGTGAAAAGGTTCGCCGCCCCTGAGTTAATGTATATAAATAAATCCTAGGTAACTCGGAGAGGTTGTTGTATATAGTCCTTCGTGGTTAGATTGTATTTTCCTAATTTAAGAAACATTTGTACTTTTTACTGTGTACATTGTTTGTCAGTCGGGAAACTTGTGTATTTGTACGTTCAATTAATCAATAGAAATGTATTGAGACGAAAAAAATTGGTGAAGCATAAATCGAATGTAAGCTTTAATACGATATTGTATCACAAAAAACATAAATTTGAAATATTATTTATAAGTATTCAAAACCCAAATATAAAATACCAAAAAACTACAATATGAAAAAAAGAATCTTCATCTAAAAGGAATAAAAAGCTAAAGGTAAATATCTGAAATTCATTTAAACTTATCAACAAAGCTAACATTAAAACTCTATTTTAAGCACTAATATTATCCATTTTATCAATTCTAAAAAATTTTTACATCGTCAAAACTCACCTTTCTTCATTTCATTTTACTTTATTTTAAACAAACTGCAAAAATTAATTCTGTTACATTCTCCCTAAGTCATATATTATTTTATTAGAGCTATATTTTCTCCGTTAAAAATGCAGAAATAAGAAGAGAAGTACACTTTGATAAATCCAAATTAGTCTATAACTTAGGATTTTTTCCTTTCAAATTACAAAACACTTTGCTTTTTGTCAGATGAAGAGAAATATTATTTGTAACTTTTTTTTTCTCGGTGAAAAGAAATATAAGGAAAAAATTTATTTATTCTTGTACAATACAACTTTTGAAAATATTTTTGCGAATTTCAATTCAAAGAACCTAATTTCAAAAGTCCAAAATGAAACTGTATCTCATCTAAGATACTTTCATTTTTCAAAATAAATATATTCCAGTCGAAAACCAAGAATATTATTTTTCTCCCAAAAGAAATGGAGTGGTTGACTATTGTCTTCCAATGTTTAAATGGAAGTTGACGGAAATTGGTTTTCTGTATTAAATGGCATATTTCAAAATTCTTTTTTGCTACATAATATTATACGTTGTTATTTTTAAAGCTTTTTGTATTGGTTTTCTTAACTTTTCATTGAATTAGTAAATGCATTTTCGACAAACTTGAAGAATTAAATTGAGAAAAAATTACTTTAATATATTTACTTGATTTACTGAAAAGTATTAGGAATTTTTTTGAAATATTGAGGAAAGCAGAAATTATCAAGTTTTTACTCTTATGTTTCAAAACATGGTATACATCTCCCTCAAATTTCAATCATCTTTCTAAAGTTTAAAATCCCTCTAGTATAGAAGATGCATGAGTCTGTAGGTAAAAAATCACTTAAGACAGTTTTAGAGTTCACTGCTCAACAAGCGCAAAACATTCTAAGGTAAGCTGGGGTAACTGGACACACAAGGTAACTGGGCCATAGGCTATTTTATAAAAAACCGTTGATGATTTTTAAGTTGTAGCTTTTGTCAACAATGCACCCCCATCTCTACCTCTTAAAACAACGTGTGTCAACTCAATCATAACTCTGCCTTTGCTGTGATAGTTTGCCGAAAATTTAGGTTTACTTTTTTTTTTTTAAACAACGTCCATTTGGTTGAACTTCCTCGGCTTTTTTTTTAAATACGGTAAGTACTTTTATTAAACAATCTTTTTATTTAAAGATTAGACACATAAATACATTAATATTATTAGGTAACTATACATGCATATTAGGTTGAGCAAAAAGTTCTGGGAAATTTTTAATCTAATAGTTAACAGAATTTGTATCATATATATAAGAATATTAGTGGTATATCCAAAAGAGTTCAAAAATTTTGGATCCAGAATGTGTATTGAACAGTATGATTTGCGTGTGTTGATCTGACATTATTGGAGAAAAGGTCTAACGATTCTGAAAGTCGTCGATGAAATTAATGAAGGTGAAGGTGCTGGTCTGGCGACAAATTTCGTACTTCCAACAAATCCGGAATCTGGAAGAATGATGGAAGAAAATCTTGGACTATGATAGTGTCTACTTTGAAGAATAGTCCTTGTAGCTTTTGTTGTTAATTTGCTCATGTGTTCCAGTTAATAAATAAATTTTTCAAGAATGGAGTAACTGGGAACATGTATCAGGGGTAACTGTACCATATGGGATCCAATTATCCCAACAGTTATAAATATCTGTTTGAGTTTCTCTTACTACGGAAAATTAATTTTTCCATTGCTTTTTTGCTTGCAATAAAGAAAATTACATAATACCTTATTAAAATTACATAATAAATTTAAACAAAGAATGTTGGGATTATCAAACCAAATTGCTTAAGTGTGATAGGTATAGTTCGAAATTTTATGATACAGATGAAGAGGCGTACATAAGGCAAAGTGAGATTATTAGAAAACTAGCGAAACGAAAAAAAAAATAGTTCTGTTCGATATAAAAATATGGTTACATTCTCCACAGGTTTATTGGACTTATCGAACTTCCATTGTGGTAGATAAAAATGAGAATGAGATACTTAAGTACTTACGTAGCCGTTTGTTCATAGATTTATCTTGTTATTTTTTTCCTTAAAATACCAATGTAACACTTTTATACTTATTACCTATACTAAAGTACATAAGAACTTACTTAATTTTTATGTTTTTTGTATAAATAAATCTAATATTTTCGCTTTTAGTGCTTTTTGTAGACGAATTGGCAGTAAAGGCTTCCCTTACAAAGCCCTTTAGTTGATATATAATGTACATGATCTGCTTGATTAAATTTTTTTTAGTTGTTTACACTTTTTCAAATAGGGCCCAATATTAATAAAAACAAACGCGTGTGGTACATAGACTCTGCTGGTCCACTTGCCCCATTTTTATGGGGCAACTAGATCCATGAGGAAAGAAAGATGAAATATATATATATTTTTTTATTTTTAGATATTAAAATGTAATTTTGACCATTTCTGTCTGGCAGAGCGAAGCTAACTGAATACACTTACAAAAGTTCAGGCTTTAATTCAAATGAATATTAGCCTTTTGAATCTTAATTGCCAGAATCTACAAAGTCACATTGTAAAATCAGTTGCCCAGTTGCCCCATGTAACCTTAACCCAATGACGGACTCATTTTTAAACGTAAAGGTATAAAATTGACAGATCTGACAATGGAAGCGATTTGGAATTGAAAGGATTTTCCCCTTTTTGATAAATAAATTAACCTATCGGGTTATAAGTGATTATGATCGCGTGACAAGACGTTTTTCTCCCTTCTCTGACTGCTTTTCCAACTTTCGTCCGAAAATTTGGTTCAAAACGGCAACTTTGACAGTATTTTCTGAAAGATCTATTGCATTTACGAAAAAACGGAAAAAGTATTTCGATGACCTAGTTTCTGAATAACAACATCTGCTAGTTTCACGCGTTTCAGCACAAAAATGAATTAAACCTCTCATTCATTCGGGCCTCATATGAAGACCGCTAATATTGTCGCATAAAGTAAAAAAAAAACTTTTTAGCATTCATTTATGGAGATTTTATTTGTGGACTGATAATAGCTAGCATGCAGCACAGTAATAAAATTATTTTATAATGTGTTCTCATTAATCACAAAATAAGATTTATTGTGAATAATGAAAAATAATGAAAAATAATTTATGCATAAGAGGGTTAAAACTTATGTCATAAAGTTGCCCCTTTGGATTTGAGAACCCGGGGACTGGCGGCTCTTACACAAATTTTATTCGTTCGGCACCACTTTTTTTTAAAGTTACCTTTACTTAAATATTCAGGAAAAGGTTCTAATTAAAGAAAGCAAATATTATTTTTCTTTCTTGCTGGTACCACAAACAAATTCTGTATGCTCTTTTTAAAGGTGCATATATGCAGCCAATGTCCCGAATGGGTTAAATAACATCTTCATCAGTAAATGATCTTGCTATAAAGTTTCAGAAGGAACAATGCAAATGAGTCAGATGACAAAATGTCTAGAAAGTATCGTTTATGTAATAAAAGCTATGAGATTGCTACTATATATCATGGTAGATCACAACCTCTTTACTTAAATGATGGCCTGGTTTCATTTTTTGTACATTTTGTTTTAGTTTCTCTAACACTCAGAAAAAAGGTAACACAATTTATCATATGCTTTCAGGGAATAATACACTATATGGAACCCCATAGGGAACCCCATAGGGAACCGTCAACAAATTGAAAATGAACGAATATCTTTTGGATAATCCTGTAAAAACTAATGTAGCAAAAGCGTTCAAACTCGAGATTATTAATAAGTGGCTTATTGTAATAATTTGTGTTCATTTTTATGAGGGTAGCATGCACACTCGTAGAGAAATAAAGATTTTTTTAAAAAAATCCCAAATTTCGCCAAGTTTTTTGCTTATAATTTGCAGAGTTCTTAAAAAAAAATAAAGTTCTTTTTAGAAAATATGACAAACAACATTGTACACAATACTCTGTTATCAGAATTAAAAAATAATAAAAATTTAATGAAAAATGAGCAGGTTTACTAAAAAATGTGTCACTGCGCACGCGCGAATGCAATCAGAATATAATATGAATAATGTATTAGCTAAATATAGAGAGCAACTTTTGTGAAAGTCTCAAAATCATAGCTGGAAAATTCTGAAAATTATCGTCGATAGAATAAGCTCAAAATCCGTTATTCCCAAAAAGAAGCAAAAAGATGAGGGATTGTATCAAATATCTGTTGATTAGTGTCAAGATAGCGTACACAGTACTGCACGTACTAGCACATTTGGATAACAAAATGTCGCAAACCGGGTATGATTTAAATATTCCCCATTTATTCTAATCCATTTATTTTCCCAATACAGCTTTTAGAAAATAATTTTAGCACAGCAATAAAAAGCTAAGGTGGAATAGTACGTGCTTGTCTTACACATCTTCCATTTTGATCTTCTCTTTTTCTTTGTCCCAACGGGCGGTTTCTGCTGTTTTCATGTAAATCTTCTTTATGATATTGATGTAAGGTTTGTTTATACCGATGGTCCAAAAATTCTACTACTGCTGATGTGTAAACCGAATCAAATGCTTTTTCATAATCAATAAAGGCAAGGCAGAAAGGTAAATTATATTCCTTACGTTTTTTCTGCGAGTTCACTTACTGTTTGAATATTATCCATTGTGTTAAATCCAGTTCGGAATGCTGTTTGTGCTGTAGGTTGAGCTGAGTCTAAAGCTGATCCAAGTCTTGTCGCTAAAACTTTGGTTAAAATTCTTAAATTACTGAGAGTAAGCTGGTTGGACGATAGTTTTTAATAATTTCATTCTCCTCTTAATTGTAAAGTAGCACCATCACGACCTTATTCCAGTCTTCTGGTACATCTGGCTTCTCGAGACATTTGGAAAACAGTAAGAAAAGTATTTTTTCAAATTCTTTCTCCTGCTTCCTTGATAAGTTCAATTCTAATTCCATCTTTGCCAGGGCATTTAACTTTTTAATATAACTAATGGCTTGTAAAACTTCATCTGTCATCAGTTAGAATATCTCTTCAGTTTCTGTTATGTTGTTCTCTCTCGGGTCATGTAGGTTGATTTCCCTTTGATCTTCACTCACACACATACATATATAAAGTAGTGCATACTCGAAAGGAAGAAAGTCTAGAAAAGAAACGCCTTTTATTTACCCTTGAATCATACACATAAATCTGTAAGGTTTGTAATGTCAATACTACTTGGAATAAAAAAAATCAATAATTTTTTTTATCTCAGTAGGAAATATTCACAAGTTTAAACACACTTTAAATGCATTTGATCTTGAAATTAAATTTGTATATTAGGAATTCTGTCAATAAATTATAGCATTTTATCTGTTTAGTTACCAAGATTTTTTTAATAACTCTCTTTTATGCATTACAGATAAAAGTATAAAAAGATTATTTGAAAAAGAAAAAAAGAAGAAAAGTTAGAAAACTCTTTTTCACTCAGAAAGAAAAAGAGTAACTTTTAAAAACAATACTATCTTTCAAAATCCGATCACGTTTATATCATTTGAGGTATCTTATGATTTAATTTTTAGTCTAAGCCATAAAAAATTGTTACAGAAGTAATATCTATATTCTCAAGAGAATTTGATAGCCTTCATATATATATATTTTTTAAATATACGAAAAATATACTCATTTATAAACTTTTAAAAAAAGAATAGAGACGATAAGAATGTAATATGAAACTTATTCATTTTGTTGCAATATGAAATGTTTTTTAACATTATTAAATTGGGAGTTAAAAGTTAATATTGTTTAATATGCATGAAATGATAAACAAAAATTAGCTTTTTTTTTCAAAATAATTTAATGAACAGCGTTAGAAAATCATTATTGAATACTATGTTTTAAATGATTCAAATTTTAATGCATGTTTTTGTAAATT
Source organism: Maratus speciosus (assembly GCA_963932465.1). Lineage (NCBI taxonomy): Eukaryota > Metazoa > Arthropoda > Arachnida > Araneae > Salticidae > Maratus > Maratus speciosus. The sequence continues at coordinate 337,911,872 of OZ010788.1, forward strand.
TTCATCGAGAAAAATAATAATTAATATTTTAACAAGGAATACAATTTATTTATATTTCTCATCATGATTTTATTGAGAAAAGTAAAATCATGATCAATCTCCTTTAACATATAACTCTTCCGTTATAATAGTTCATCTAATTATATGGACTGTATAGGTTAAAAACTCATCCATTATGGATCGACAGTATTATAAATGCTTACAGTCATACTCTTAATATACATACAGTCACAAATCCATTAAACTATCATGATCCGGAAAAAATGTTGGATACTTTTTTATTATTTTCTATTTTGGAATTTGCCATTGTAATTTTTCTTTTATCAAGCTAAAGCACAACTATTAAATGCAATGCATTTTTCGTTGATTGTACTTAAATATAATTTGTACTATCACCCACATTGAGTGTGACCCCTCTAAATCCTAACAGTTAAAATCAGAAAAAGAATAGAATCAATGAAAAAAAGAACAACATCTTTTAATGTTCTAAACGAATTTTTGCTAAAAGAACATTAACTTTTAAAATTAACATTGAATTTTAGTATAACTGCAATACCGTTTGCTAATTCTCCTTTATTTTATTTTATTTTTAATCGACGTAAAAAAGTAATTTCTCTTTCCATCGTTATGCATGTATGTGTGAATGTGTTCACGCATATCCGCAGTTTTCCTTAAAACCAATGAACAGGTTTCAATGAGAATTTTTTCACTGCTATTCTAGCACGCAATAGAAGGTTTTAAGCTGTAAATAGTACACGTGTCGTGTATAGTCTTTTTACAGGGTCTCGTCAAAAATTTTACTGTGTGGTTGTCTGAAACATTCAGAACTTGAGAAACTTTATAAAAATAAGAATATCGATTTACAAGTAACAAGATGTGATTGGTCGAGAGAATTTTAGTAAAAAAAATTGACTAAACCTCCATAAGCGACAAGTTAATATTTGTTAATGGACTCACTCGTCTGATCGATCTTGCACAGGCGAGTATTGCCAAATTCAAGAATGTGCCATAGTTTGGACAAAAACTTCCAATTTGAGCACACACCCTTTTAGTGAATCATTACTATGTTATATTTACATCATTCTAATTCATTCTATTTAAGCTGTAAATAGTACACGTGCGTGTATAGTCTTTTTACAGGGTCCCGTCAAAAATTTTACTGTGTGGTTGGCTGAAACGTTTTAAACAAGAGCGGTGCAGACAACTAGAGAACCTTTATAAAAATAAGAATGTCGATTTGCAAGTAACAAGAAGTGATTGGTCGAGAGAATTTTAGTAAAAAAAATTGACTAACCCTCCATAAGCGACAAGTTAATATTTGTTAATGGTCTCACTCATCTCATCGATCTTGCACAGGCGAGTTTTGCCAAATTCAAGAATGTGCCATATTTTGGACAAAAGCTTCCAATTTGAGGACACACCCTTTTAGTGGATTGTTACTATGCTATTTTTACATCATTCTATTGACAATAACGTAGGTTGAATTGCGTATGGATAACAATAAAGTGCTGCCACAAAAACAGTCTGTCTCGATAAATCATTCTCGCTAAAATGCGCTAACTGGCATGTGATAAATAAAAATAATCGGCGATGGTAATAACAGGAATGTTTTTTGCTCAATTTCAAGCAAGTCCTTCATTAGGACACAGTCACGTTAAAACTGCCGTTAGTTTTTGTTTGAAAATTACTTATTAAGTATGTCAGCTGATTCTGTTGAATAATTTCCTAAAACATCCAATGAAATAAAATAAAAAACAAAACTATATATTTTGAAATGTACATATTTAATATGTTTAATATAGAGAGCATATCATAAATCATATTACTGCCGCAATCATATTTAAATTGTCTGTCCATCTTCAAGAACACAAGTCTCCTACTTACATACAGGGTGGGTAATTTTAATTAGTAAATAGTACCAATAAATTATTGCCGGAGTTTTGTTACCTCGTAACTTTTGATGTAAAGAATATGACGAAAAATATTATTACAAATTCGTAAAGTACAGTTAGAAAAAGTTTTTTTTTAATAACATAAACAAAGCTACGTATGCGAAAAGTTTCAATTTGAAACGTTATTAAAAAAATAACGATTATTTAAAAATAATAATTGGTATTAAAATTTTATCAAAGTTGGCAAAAGAGTTATTAATGAATTATGAGCACAAAGTTATATATATAGAATCACAAAACGTACATTACTACTTTCTCTTGTGCACTCGCCATTTTGAACTCGAACTTCTCAACCTTCCACAATGCGACACCGCCAGTTTTGCCGCATAAATTGGCGGCGAGTACTTAACTTTGTTGGTGATATTAAAAAAATACATTTTCAGTTTTACTTTACGAATATTTAATGATATTTTTTGCCATAGTCTTAAATCAAAGTTATGTGGTAAGGAAACCCCGACAATAATTTATGGACTCCATGTATATGTATATATACACTGCTCAAAAAAATTAGGGGAGCAAGCAAAAAAGTGAAGAGAACAATGCAAAACAGCAATGTATGGGCATAAAATGGATAGTACACGTGTAGCAATGTGCAATACATAAAAAAAGACGCAAAAAAATGGTAAGGGAGCTTTTATTTTTGAAAAGATGAAAAGATGGTTTAGGGCAACAATTTGGTTTCATGTAAATCATAAAAAAAAGTATTGTTTAGAAATGATGCAAGATTTTTAATATGGCGTGTGGTCTCCTCAAACAGCTAAGACCGCTGCACACCTGTTTTTCATAGATACGATGAAGTTATCGGTAAGAATTTGGGGAATACTGTTCCACTGCTCGAGAATTGCAATCCCCAAGTCTTGGACAGTAAAAGGAGGCCTCGGTCTTGCAGCAATGCGTCGTCTGAGTATGTCCCAAACATGCTCGATCGGATTTAGGTCAGGAGAGCATGCTGGTCATTCCGTACGCTGTATTGTTTTACTTCAAGCATATTTTCCACAAGACGAACTGTATAAAGTCTGGCATTATCATGCACGGAAAAAAAGAAATCACTGATTACTACAACATAAAATACGACATGAGGTCTCGGTATCTCGTCTGTATTACTCCGGCCGTCAAAGTGTCATTCCGAATGATATGCAGGCCTTACGTCCACCTATGCTGATTCCAGCCAAGAGCATCAACCCACCTCGTCTGTAATGTGATCTTTCAAGAACGAATGTGGGATTATTTTGAGTGCCTCTTTCTCTCCATGCCAAAACACATCATATGTCACATCCAGACTGAATCGGGACTCGTCCGTAAACAGAATTTCACTCCAACAACGTTGCCTCCAAACTCGATGTTCAGTTCCCCACATTCTTTGAACCGCACAATGGCTTGAGGTCAACGGAATACAGCCCATTGGCTTACGTGCATAGAGACCATCCTTATGAAGACTATTTAAGACTGTTTGGCTGGACCTCCTTCGTCCTTTGGCCAAGAACAACTGTGTTTGCAGCTGAGTAGCATTGCCCTTTCCGTCTCGACGGGCTATTAACAGGATATATCGGTCATCAGTTTCTGTGTTAGCACATTTTCGACCTTGCACTTGTCGATGACTACCATTCCATGTGTCTTGGAATTGGTTCCACAGCCTTTCATGGACACTTCTTGCGACTCCAACAGCGCTCACTACACATCGTTATGTTTTCCCAAATTCAACTGTCGCGATAACACGCCAAGCCATGGATTGCGGTAAATCATGTCGTTGTGACATTTTCAAGCCACCTTTTCTCAAAACACAAGCTGAGCAATTGAATTTTACAACTGAGGCAATAAAACAGATGTTTCTGCAAAATCCCGATTTCTGCAGTAATCACCTTTTTCCAGTTTTTGACGTCATAAACTTTAATTTACGTGTGAAGTTTTCTTTATCTGTTTTCTACAGCACTTTAAATTATGGATGTTTTATTTTACGTTACTTATCGGTGTAAATATTTGCGTAATTTCGTTAAAATCATGCGCTCCCCTAATTGTTTTGAGCAGTGTAGATATGTGACATGCCCATGAATCAATATACAGAATCCAACACATATAGATGTTCAATGAATACATTTAAGAAAAATACACGAGATAAATTTAAGCACAAAATGTAATTTCTATTTAATGCAATGCAGTTTTTTCTGACAGTTTAGTTGAAAAAAAAAGAGACACACTGTTTAAAATCCATCACTACATCCATACAACTATGGATGCTGTTATGACGCAATATTCTTGCAGATTTATAAGTTCTGGTAATCTTTATGTAGTAATTCATTGAACGAATAAAATAGACCTTCAATGAAGGATGACGGCTTTTTCTGATTAATTAGATTAACAAATCAAGTTTGCAGGAAAATCCATCACCTATTTTTTTTCAATGCACATTTTTTAACACTTTCCAACAAAGTTGAAAAGTGTTTATGCATTCGGTTTGTCTGTCCGTCTGTACGTGCTCTAACTCCCGTAAATATACTCGGATCGTTCTGAAATTTTTGGATGTTAGTGACCTCTACCATAGCACAAACCTTATTGCAAATGAAGTTTGTAGCATGTTTAGTTCATTTACAGGGGCAGTCAAAAGTTTTCCGTTACATTACGCCCTGTGGGAAAAAATCGTTTAAAATTATTTTTAATGATGTTATATGCTTTCAAACATAATAAAATTAATATGCATTTATCAAGTGCACTAAAATATGCATTTCGTAGAATATGCGCTGCAAAGAATAAATATTATTCAGTTACAGGGCCACACAAAAGCATTCCGTTACATAATGATATACCTGTGGAGGAAATTTTCTCCGGCGTTTTTTAATTATGTTAAATTATTTCAAGTATAATGGAATTGATATACGTCACTGAGGTTTACTATAACTTATTTCATGTATAATACGAAGTGCATAGCATTTACAGGGACACACAAAAGATTTCAGATACTATATTGTATCCGAAGTATTGTACGGTAGCGATGATTGCTGGAAATGCATTTTTAATTATGTTATGCGCTTTTATGTTTCACTATATTTATGCATTGTATATGATGTGTATAAATGCCTGTATTTCATATACAGGGCTACACAAAAGAATTCGTAATGGTTACTGGGTATGATTGTAAATTGCTTAAAGGTGGTTTTTAAATGAGTTATTGTTAAATGAGTAACTGCATTTTGTTTACTAAGAAATTTTTGTAGATAAAAATATAAAACATAGATAAAATTATATGCCAGCCCACGCAAAGAATTGGATACATGGCCGTCTACAAATGATAATTTCTGAAAATGTGATTCCAGTAGTTTTAAGAGTGTTTTACTTTGAATTAAACTTTAGCTAAATAGTGGCGTGTAATAAAGGTACTATGTTAACTACAGGGCTGTACAAAAGTATACAAGTATGTTTCCATCTATTAGTATACATTGCTGAAAGAGAAATTTCAACCTGTTATTCGTTTTCTTGCTAAACTAAATTTCCCCATTATATACTAGTATATATCAACCTACAGATCAAATACAGAGCTGTTCAAAAGTATTGGAATACATATTTGATATGGATGGTAACTGCTGAAATCAGTTTTTCAAATGTTTTTTGCGTTTTCTAAAATGTTTACTTAGTTCTTTTATATACATTATTTCCCTAAATAACGAAGTTTTGTTAAAACATACAGGAAGTGTTGGAAAGTGTTTCATAATCTATGCTTAACGCATGATTTTTCTTACTTGTTTTTTCTTTGCCGACCTTCCAGAGTTTTTAAGTCAAATAAACATTCTTCGAATTAGA